>JAWQUS010000010.1:12802500-14002500 GCA_036365455.1 Macrosoma leucophasiata | reverse complement strand
TCATTATAGTGATAAATGACAATTGTCCTGTCCTTCGAGGACAACATATTTATGTGTCTCCTATAAAGACGTGCTATATTATTTTCTTACTTTAACTCATTAAGAGCTATTGTCAGCAATATTGATATTTGAATTGAATGCTTCCACTGGCGCCTTAAACTTATCTTTTAGATCGATCGCCAGATTACTAGTTACCAATATTGTAAATTATTGCCATTCTGCACTGCGGCGCCTGTGTAGTGTCGTGTCGACAGTGTCGTCAACTGTCTCGGTGTCTCATTAGCATACGTTAAATCGGCTAAGTGCGTGTCGAACCACGCGCAATGTAGGGTTCCATTTTGGAATTTTATGAGTTAATCGACTCCTGTAAATTGTAAAGCTACTTAGCTGTGATAGTTTTCTCACGGTAGTAGCATCTAATTCAATTCCGTTAAATTATATGCTGCTACCGCGATTTATTTTTCACTGGTCTAATTAGCGCCGCTTAGCTTGCAGAGGGAAAGCCACTTGACTCTTACAAAAATATGCAATATTTTATAATATCAAATATTTTTTTACAATTACAGTTGCAAGGAAAAAAAGTAAATATCCGCTTTACGTGTATAGGGAGGGCCCCCTGAAAAACATATTTTCATAGATTTTATTTTGCCACTCGGTCGGAGTTAACCAGCAGATATGTACGAGTAGATACGTATGTTCATGCTAAATCACAACTATCTAAGTATTACTAAGTAGTATAATAAATCTATGTTACTAAGAGTCTCTGAGCTAAGTAGCGGACAGACAATCGTACCGATATCTCGAAACTGTACGGGTTTCTTGTGGACTACGGTACCCTTACTGAACTGAAATATCTACCTATCTCATTATTCATTACGAAAATATTTTGCGCAGTTTTCTCAGTAAGGTCATCGCGTCATCTCATTGCATTTTTGCTACGTAAACATTGTGGTTATACGTAAACATAGCACCGGTATGATCAAATAGGCATATTTCGTTCGAGAGCCGACGCACCATAAATAGTTATTCATACAACGCTGTACTTTTAGGGTTCCGTACATAAAATTGAAAAATTGACCTTCATAGGATTGCTCGAGTGTCTGTTGGTCTGTCTTTGTAGTTGAAGTTTCAAACTACTAGGCCGATTGAGTTTTGTACACATAATATATTAACGAGTGATTTAAAGTTGATAAATTTGAACATTTAAACATGGGCTTTGGATAAAAAAAAATATTACCCCATTATATATTAATTGGTAAATATTACCCAATTTACCTCTTTTACCACCTTCGAAATAACGTAACCATCCAAACTACTGTGTCTAATGGTACATTGACCTACATATTGTGTTAAAGGGCTAGACAGGACACTCCTATTGGTAGCATGGTTCCAGTTTTCCGAAGTCAATTTACCACTGTTTTCCATAGTAACATGTCAGATGACGTGGAAATGTCTCACATAAATTTTAATACTGGTTAAGGTTGAGTGCGGTAGAGAATGCTGTCTAGCATTAAGTCCGCCTCTTGTACGTTAATTGTGCATAAAGTTTAAACAAATAAATAAACATCTGCAAAATCAATTTGCAAATGGAACCACCTTTTTTTTTTTCTTGTGTCTTCTGTATATATTAATCTTGATGATCTAATATGATTATTTACATAATATACGTACAAGTGTAACTTCTAAAGAAAGTTTATTCTATCTCTTAATCATACGGATTCCTCTGCGTGCGAGTCCAACTCGCATCGAGCACATTTTTTCAGTTTGACATGCGTCATCGGCACTAACTCGGAAAACCTCGTGGAAGCAAACACTTGGAGAGTCGCCCACGAGGGACGCCTCCGCCACAGACGTCGATGTAGATCTCCGTTCTAACCATTGTTTCACTACGTTACCTGCTCTGATCTAATATTTAATTAACATAATGAATGAGTCATAATGGGCATTTTATGAGTTAAGTAATAACATAGAGCAACTCGGGCCACCGGCCGCGGGGGACCGGGGGGGAGTAGCCATAGCGTTTATTACCGATATTTTTTGCGGGGAGAAAAGCGTGTGACACCCACACACTCCAAAAATCTTCTATTAAAACGAAACTCACACCTTGACTTTAACAAAATGCATAAACAATTTCACGCACACATTTAAACATTTAAGCGACAAGCATAGGCCCATTTGGGCTTGTACTTTGACAGAGGGGAAAGCCTGCATATGGCTACTCCCCTCCGGTCCGGTGTTGGAGTAATAACCTATGAAAATTTGTCGTTACATTCATTTGTCATCACTTCAGCCGATAGACGTCCACTGGTTGAGAAAAGCCTTACCAATAGATGCCTACAATAGTGTTGTGAATAACTAGGAGTGACGCCTTAATCTATTCAATAAGATCGCTAATCCGCATGCCACGCAGACATGCGGATTAGCGGTTGTAGTGGCGGTAGTTTCATCGCGGGATGGACGCTGGTACATACACATCCCGCGTTATTGTAAGGGTAGAAAAAAAAACTAATCTTTTACGTGTAATGGAATCCATTGCATCTTTCGAAAATTAAATTAAACATCGTTTGTTTATGTCTATAAGTAATTAGAAGCTGTCGCCATGATGTTTTTGATTTTTTTATTTGAAATCTACAATATAGGTACCATTTTTTATTGTAAATAACTTCACGACCTGCAATAAGCTATCATTAATACGGGTGTCTGCAAATTACGTAGGTCACAAAAAATCGCACACAGGACACAATATCTTGTGACAGGTAATAGATAAAGCATATAGCATAAATTATAAAATGAAGTCATTCCTTAAAATATCAATCATTGTAGAACAAATTACCTATATCTTTATGCATTGGCATACCAATCGGATTAGATCTCTATAACACGACATTTATAATTGGTATGATTCTATTCATACTTACATAATGTGTTTTTAATAACTACGCGCAGTCGAACCGCTGATTCAGAGCAATTATTCTCATTATTTTTAATAACAAAATAACTAGTCTAAGGGAAAAATCATTTACTGATGCAAATTAACATGTTCATTTTTATACCTATCAATTATTTTGTGAGACAAGTGCTACTATACCTACCTGAATGCACTAGTATAAGTGTAAATGATTAATTTCTTCAAAATATCTGAGTAGTACCTACTGAATATGTTTTTTTTTTAATGTTATGATAGTGACAAGCAAGCATGCAGCTCACATTGATGTTAAGTGATTACTGCAGCCTATAGACACCCACAGATAAACCAGAGGTCAAAATTCAGATGCGTTACCACTCCTGTGGCTTTAGGTGTTATGCCTCTACCGTACATTACCTACCACCTGACCGGAACACGATAGTGCTGAACACTACCATTTAGCAGCAAGTATATTAGGTAATGCGGTGGTGCCTACGCCCGCGAGCTCCGTCACTCAGGAGCTCTACCACCAGTTAAAATAAAAATAATATATATAAATATAATTTGCAACTTGACTGTTAGAACGATTAACAGAGTCACTGACGACAAAGTTAAAAAAGAACCTAGGTATTACGCGAGTGCCACGAGCATAACGGGCTATATGTATATTATAGGGTTCGGTATACCGTTAGTATAATATATAATAGAAGGTAAAATCAAAATATTTTCTTGGTTAAATTAAAGAAAAACCTAACGCAGTATTATTTTAAACTTCATTATGAACACAGTGTGGTAGGTAATTGGATGATATCCTGGGAACGCCTGGGTGGACTCAGTTACAATGTGTCTTTGTCCTGAATGTAGGAAGGTACCTGCTATTGAGTTTCTAAAACATTGTTTGGCAGTTCAGGTGCAGTAAGTCAGTAAAAATGAAACACCTACATATTTGTTAATTTGTTGTATTATTTTGCTTTTGAGACCTCGAAAATATACTTCGTACAATATTTACTCGTATGTCGAGGTTCGGCTTCATTCACACATAGAACGCGATACCAGCAAGTCTTAAAGTACACCAGCATTATTATGTTGATAGTCTCACAGATTTAAGACATGACATGTTCATACTTTTAGGTAACTATAGTTAGAAATTATGTTTCAGTGTAGGTATGTAATTCCAAGTTTTAGCGCCACCATTTTTTACTGAATGAAGTAAAAAATTAAATGCGCACAGCGTCAGCGTAGGTATAGGTATACCATTTTCAACGCATAGTAAATTATTCCTTTCAAATTTACAGTACTAAGTGGTCGTCTAGGTAATCGGCCCGATTACCGAAAAGCCCTATAAATAAATAATGACATCGGTTGTTTGTTACAGGTTACAGCACCCAAGTTCCCAGTGGTGATCAAGATCGGGCACGCGCATAGCGGCGTGGCCAAGGTGAAAGTGGACTCCTTGGCCGACTTCCAGGTATGACGCTCATTATTTACTCGCATCGATACAGGTACAGTGGGTAATCGGTAATTTGTATGATCACACGTGTCCGCTCAATGCATCTGCGAAACAGGCAAATGTATTAAGTGAATTTCTTAAACATTGGTATGTAGGTAGATACTTAAATACGCTGAAAAAATAGAGTGTATTCCATATACGCAGCTTATCTTTTTTATTTGCGAGCTCAGATTAAAGAAAAATTGATGATTGTTAGGCCCAATACGAGTGTGTACCTAACTACCCAACCAAATACTTACCAAAACGGTATTCAATATTGGTTTAAAGATCATAGAAATATGTACCTAGTTTCTCTTTTAGAATACCAAAACCAACTCGCACTTAGCCAATTTTTCAATTAGCAAAATAATTAACACTATAACTAACTCGTAACATCACGCCCGCACCTACTTCATCTTTCGTTATGATATGAGTGTGAGTTAAACACAATAAACACAAGAATACCTGTGTATTTTTCTGTTATAAAATCTAATTTGCAAATTAAATGTAAAGGGAATTAATGGTAGTGCAGAAAAAGGAGAACTAATTTAAATAAAATCAGGGTAATGTTAGATGTTTTATACTTGCCTACTCTCGCAATTTAAACCAGAGAGTAATAAGTAGGTATTTAATACTAACGCAGCCTCAGATGTTCGAGCCTGTCAGTGAGTCCCTATTTTTTTTAAATAATTGATGGTGTTTTATTTGTCGAATCCAATCGATGATATCTTGCCACGTCCAAACATTGATCTACACGATCTACGTTTGAATATTTAAGTTTCACTCCATATGGTCTGAGATACCAAAACAAATATAACCACTAGTGACGTTTTATGAGACCGATTCAAAACAGATATTTAAAATTTACTTATACCTATTTATTTCTTATGACCTATTCAACTTACTTAGGTATTACTCATCTCAGTACATTTTTACCGGTTGATGAATAACATTTGTTAATGTTTTCTTCAGGATATAGCCGGCGTCGTAGCTATGCTGGGCACGTACAGCACCGTGGAGCCCTATATTGATGCTAAATACGACATTCACATACAAAAAATCGGTACAAACTACAAAGCTTTTATGTAAGTATACCCGTATATTAGTCATTATCCAATCTTCACAGTTGAAACATACAATCATGCATAATGTGCATACATAATATGCTTACTATTATTTGCATGGGAAAAAACTTAACTGTTGAATTGTGGGTGTATGCATATTTGCTTATATCTCTGCCTACGACACGGGCAAATACAGGCGTGAAGTTACGTTTACGGGTTGCTCTTTACGGCACGCACTACGCGACGCCTTTATCAGCAGTTCAGCAGTCAAGATCTTTCTTATGACATTTCATGGCGCAATTGAATATGAACATAATTCACGAACGCCTGTACAATATCATTAAACCACAACTAAGTACTATAAACAGCTTAGAACGCCTGTGAGTTATCAACATTTCGCAGGCGTCATCATTCTCTATTTTCTTTTTTTATCTGAAATTTATGTAATTGTATATTTTCAGGCGCAAATCTATATCGGGCAACTGGAAAACCAATCAAGGATCAGCCATGCTAGAAGCGATCGGAATGAACGACAGATATAAGATGTGGATAGACGAGGTGTGTATGAATTCCATTCTGATATTTGGCTTGCGATAAAATAACAAACCAATCACTTGCTATTCTCTATTACGGGAACCACGTAACATCTCGGGTAAACGAAGACAGGCGCCGCCTGCGCCTTCGTAAAATTAAATGTTTGTGTTAAATGCGTAAGCTTGCTAATACCTGTCCAAACACGGAACCTAGGGAACGAAACGCAGATGTACTAGTGTTCTAAACGGTGTAAACCATAGATTTATTATATATTTTTTTAGATATATTATACTACTTGTGCAGCAGTAAACAATGAGAATAAGTTTGATAATGGTGGATATTTAGACCAAACGAACATAGAGGAAAACTGATGGAACAAGTTCGTTCTTTGTAATATTTTACTGTCAACATAGATTCGTTAATATGGCTTACAACCATAGAATTATTATACTACTATTATAAATCTATGGGCTACAGTACTCTTATTACTTACCATCAATGCGAATCATATAGCAACGCGGCGCCAGTAACCCGTGTTGTTCAATGATGTGAACTATATTGCTTTGCTGCCACTTCAGGAGATAAAAAAAACTAAACGTCTCCAGGTATGCCTGTGGGACTTCGGTAGCTTAGTGGTAAAGCGGCTGGACTGGTTATACTGAGGTCGCAGGTTCGATTCCTGGCCGAAGTCATATTTTTCTTTCCGTTTTTCTAAAGTTAACTCGCATGTGATGTGTTATTGCGAAAAATAAATAGTACAAGCCTCTAGGTATTTTCTACCAGTAAATTTTTGGGTTATGCAGAAATTAACGATGTTCTATAGGTTTTCAACATAGATTTATTATACTACTTCGTTGTTTTCAAAATAACATTCCAAAACTGTCTCACCGTTGACTTTTTTAAAATTATTTTTGTAAAACTCAAAGTATGGAAGTTACAATGATTCATTATAGTGCAAGTGGATGGACTGAATGATCATAACAAATCAAATGTTTCAGGTGAGCGAAATATTCGGTGGATTGGAAGTGTGCGCGTTGGAGCTAGTCGTAGGCAAAGACGGTCGCGAACACATCATAGAGCTTAATGACTCTGCGACTTCGTTTATGGGCGACACACAGGAAGAAGACCGACGTCATCTTGCAGAGCTGGTCTTGCAACGTATGCAGGTAAAAGATAAAATGGGGTAAATTGAATTAGCAAAAATCAACAGTATTCGGGCAGTGAGCTTATCTATTCTCAAAAAAAAAAGAAAGATGTGTAAGGTAGAGTTCAGAGAATCGTTTTAGAAATAAAACATGCTGAGATATTAAAAAAGGAAGCGAGGCATCGGGCGCAAAACGGTAAAAAAAAAAGAGTATAAATTCTTAAAATTTTCATATAATTGTAATATAGTATGAATGATTTTAGTGGCCCAGGGAAACTATCAGTGGTCCATAAACAAAAGTAAATAAATTGAAAAAGAGCATAGGTATAAAATAATTTAAAACAAATAAAGAATACTAGGGTTTCTTCGACGCTCCCCCAGGGCCGGACTGTGTGCCCCTGGACCCCTCCACCCGGGCGTCTTGGGACGCCTGGTGTTGTAAGTGGTCAGGGCAGGGACCTTCGGGCGACGGACTAGGGGAAGTTCATCGCCCGACTGGAGAGGTCCCGGGCTGGCTGGCGTGCAGGTGTTCCGCACGCCACTAGTAGTGGTTGGAGCCGAAAGGCTCCGAGGAGGGCTCGACAGCGAGCAGACGGATGTCCTTTCCCGGAGTCCCACATAACCCACCCCTCTCCCCACGGGTGGGTATGCATAACGCATTTTCCCCTGGTAAAAAAAAAAAAAGCGTTCGGAAAGCTACGTCATATCATCTCGTCCAATGTACCGCAGTGTCTGAAGAAGAAGGTCTTTGACCAGTGTGTGTTGCCAGTGAAGACATACGGAACTGAAACGTGGTCGCTCACTATGGGCCTCATAAGAAGGCTCAAGGTCACTCAGAGAGCAATGGAGAGGGCTATGCTCGGAGTTTCTCTGCGAGATCGAATCAGAAATGAGGAGATCCGCATGAGAACCAAAGTAACCGACATAGCCCACCGAATAGCGAAACTGAAGTGGCAGTGGGCAGGGCACACAGCTCGCAGAACTGACGGCCGTTGGGGCAGAAGAGTTCTGGAGTGGCGACCGCGTACCGGAAGACGAAGCGTAGGCAGGCCCCTAGTGATAAAATATGAAACAGTAATTAAAGATGCGTGAAGCTTGCAATTTTCGGCATTTTGGTTGAAACGAATGTATTTTTTATTTTTCTTTGCACGAGAACACTGTTAACCTGTTACAGGTGTACCCTGTATCATGAGTCAGTAGGTAGGTAGTAGGTGTCTACCGTTGCAGGTAATATTATTATCCACCTAGATCTGAGATAAATGTTTAATACTGTATTATAGTTATCTAAGTACCTATAACAACCCTAGTCCATACCATGTAAGTAGGTATAATAAAGTTCTACTCAAAAATATACGCGTAATGATCACGTAACGTTCTTTTATCATCAATTTCAATTCTGTTCCGATGAATACGATGAAATGATCCTCAGCAGAATCGAATGCGATTGAATAAAGTAAGAGTCATAATAAACCATTTAGGGTCAACTGAGGAACTTAGATTAAACGTTGACCTGATTTCGACGCGCCATTTTTAGTCGCCAATTTTAGTGTTCCGTGCCAAAGTTTTTGCATCTTTCTGTGTACTTGTATGCATTATCTCTTGTTAAACATTTAGATCACAATAAAGTAAAAATAAATATGTCAATTTTTTTAGAGATTGCGTGTCGTGATTGCACATAAATCATGTCATCAGTGGAAGCAATGTATGTTACGGCCAAGGAAACTTGATAAAGTTTGTAAACATACTGACTGACTCGTGGTGTAATTAATTTAACACGAGAAGGCGGCGAATATACTTACCAACTATCAGTTTGTTGACGCATAGCGTAGATTAAAAGAATATTTAATAACAATACAGAAGACACTTTTATGATTTGGACTTGGCGTGAAGAATATTGATAAAAGTTTTACGATTCATAAAACACTATTCATGAAAATGTTATTACCATACATTTATTATCTACTTACCTACTATTTAGGTAGGAACTTAGGGTTATAACAAGCAAGTACGTATACAATTTACCTAAGTTGATAGTAAATGGACATAGCAACAGTGATAGCTATTGATTTTTGAGAAGACTTTATTAAGTTCTGATGCTACTAAAACACTGAATGGAGCCCAATAGGGGATTTTTGAATCGTCAGATCTTAAAAACTATTAGCTAATGACAATATTCACGTAAATATCTTTGTATTACTTTTTGAAATTACAATTTAAAAAAACTAGTCAATATCCCTATTACGCTATTTCAGTCGGTGTGCCGGCCGGGCATATCGAAAGCGACGTCACGGAGCTCGGTGTCGGGCAGCGGCGCGGCGTCGCCCGAGGAGCGCGTACCGGGCGGCCCGCCGGCGGGCCCGCCACCCGCACCGCTCGCTACCGCCGCCAGCATCGACCGCCCGCTGCCGCCCATCCCGGCCGAGCCCTCGCAGCCACCGCCGCCGCCGCTCGCGCGCAGAGACTCGCAGGGTAAGAAGAAAAAAAAAGCGCGAGTCGAACTCGCGTTCATAGGATTCCGTACGATTAATGATTTGCTATGTTACTATAAATACCGTAATCTTATTAAGAAACAAATTCCTGGATTTAAAAAAATAGGTGCTGTAGTTTTGAAGATAAACGGTGATGAGCAACAACGGTCAAATTCTTGAATAGGCCTTATGGAGGAAGATTTATTTGGACCTCTATCTTATTATTGTGTAGATTTTTATAGACTACTATTCGTATGACCCGAATGCTCGTTTGCCACTTTCAAAACATAAAACGTTGCAATGTTAACATCATATGATCATTATTACTGGTGGTAGATCTCTAGTGACGGAACTCGCGGGCATAGGCACAACCGAATTACCTAATATACTTGCCGCTAAATGATAATGTTCAGCACTATCGTGTTCCGGTCAGGAGGGAATGTACGGCCCTGTAATATTTCCTGCACAGAGGCATAACACCTTAGGCCTCAGGAGTAGTAACGTATCTGCATTTTGACCTTGGTCTTTGTGTAGGTGTCTATAGGCTCAGTCATCACTTAACATCAATGTGAACTGCATGCTATTATGCCACTTCCATTACATACATAAAAAAAATTGAACATTTTTCATTTCACTATTGGCAGCATCTCAATCGTCCACGGTGTCGTCGGCGTCAGCAGCACCGAGCACGGGCAGCGCGCCGGCCGGGCCCGCGCCCTCGCCCGCCGCCACCGCCCGCGGCGCCTTCGCCCGCCAGGGTTCCCTCAGCGCCGCGCTCACCGAAGACGCCGAAGATACTATGAAGAACTTGCGCAAGACCTTCGCCGGCATCTTCGGTGACATGTAAAGCGGGACCGTCAGGAGTTAAGCGCGTTACTCGGTCACGGGATGTCTTGCGTGAGCGATTAATACGACAGAATACGACGCGACACGACGCGACACAATACAATGCTACACGGGACAAATGTCCGACATTATTTTGGTTATAACTTCTCAAATCATGGAAAAGTACAGTACAATTTTGCTCGTAGTTCGTGATGTCACGTCTGGTCGCCCTCAAAACAAGAACGCGTTACGTCGCATCTCACCGCAGTCCGCAAGCAGGATATGTAGTTGAATTCATTGCGTTCGTCGCATTCACACCGTCGCGTTGCATCCTAATTATCACTCAAGCAAGACACCTTGTTGCTCCTTCAGCGTCGGCATTTCGAAGAATCTGCGGAAGACTTCAACAGATTTCAGAGAAGTAGTGTGTTTGACGATATCTATGTAAATGTCGCCCGTGCGTTGATCTTTCGAGGAACCAACGCTAGACTATCGTGTAGACACCATGAATGGAGTGCTTTACTCCCAAAGCGACATCGTTTGGAAATAGTAGGTATGTTAACGCCAGCATTTCCAAGACGTGGAAGACCATCGCGGTTTCTTCGGGTATATGTAACGGACGATAGACGTTGTTTTATGATCCTGGTGTTTCCATATTTTCAATAACATTTTGGACAGATGAATATTTGATACTTTTTTAACAATTACTAGAGCGCGCTCTAAGGTATCGTTTGACTTAGGTGTCCCGAATTGCCAAAAAAGACTAATACCTGAAACCCCACAACATTTGTACAATATGTGTCTTACTCCTCTACATACTTCGAGAAGATTGCGTTTTATATATGTATAACTAGTTAAACAGTGGGGTCATTCCAGAATTGTGGTACCTGAATCACAACAGAAATTTTATGTCAATTAGATACCTATATATAATTTTAAGAGCTTAGTACGTGCTGTCTACCACTATTGATAGAAAGATATAAGAATTTAATATATAATTTAATATAGAATATTGTTTGGCAAATCTAATTGCTCAGAGCCTTTTTCCCCATTTCTAACAGCTTCTCATGTTTTATCTTTCTAGCACCTCCATATTGAATGAAAGTTATTATGTTAAGTATACTTAAGCAACATTTCTACGAGGAATTATACACGAATAGCGCAGATACATAAAACAACGTCTGTTTTCTGAAAGAACGCGGGTAACGTAAATTGTTGAATGTTTTTTCATGCTACGTCAGTTATTAAAAACCATAGGTAATATATTATTAATAAAGTTTGAAACATAACGAATAGTGTGTTATAAAATCCGTTTGTTATAATACCTCAGTATATAACGGCAGTTCAGTAAAAAAAACCGATAAGGTCGGCCCATAAACGCATTTGGAACAATATTAAGAATAGTTATAATGTAAAATAACTATAGATTTTTTACAATAAGTTTATTATAAAATTATTGAAATACGAATCAACTGAGCTGCATTGTGATCGAATCGAGTCCGGCGCGCGCCGCGTCCTTTCTTCTGTACCTAGTGTGTTACGCACTGTCTGGCCTGTCTGCCCTCACACACCTCTGCAACTCGCACTGTCGTAGAGGACTCACCGTCGCTCTACCTCAACTAAACGTGAATTGCCAGGAACATCAACTTCTTGTACGTACGTACTTATCGTTTTTTTTACTGTCAACAAACACACCTGAACGACCGAGCTCTACTCCGGTCAAAATTATGAAAGAATTCTGAACTCAACAACAAAAAAACATAATAAAATATTATCTCATTAACATTAAAATTTGACGTAACGATTAAAATGCTTGTTCATAGCCAGGTTTGAACACATAGCCTTCGACGTAATGGGATGGATTTTAACCGTAACTTCACTCCTGTAATCTCCGAAGGGGTAGGCAGAGGTAAATGCATGCATTCAAGCATACATACAAACACCCACGATCCGCCGGTTACGTTTTTGGCCCATGTAACAGGTGACGAGCCTGTTGACATCTCCGGGCACATTACCAAATTTTGAGGTACTGGGAAATTGCCAGAAAATTGAAAAATCCCAATAGAACCAGAGATAAAGGACCATTGAAGAGACCCAGGTAAATTTATCATGGACTCCTTGGAAACCCTCTTTTGCTAATTTCACCGAAATCTTTAGAGCCGAGAACGTGTCTAAAAATCAAAACAATCACCGCTCTTAAATAAATATTAATGATAATAAGATAATCATCCTAATCGCAAACAAACATTTAGATTATCACTAGCTACTTATGAGTATTGTTTTATGGATCATTCTGTTGACACTAACAAAGTAATGATATTGATGTCTCTGGAAATTCATTCCCGAACATAGTGCTTGTGTTTCATTGTCGTCGAGTTATCTGGCAATAATTAGAATTAATACATGTCGTGAGTGTGATGCTGCTATTGTGTTCGTTTCGATGCGAACATTATAATACCATGAATTTGTTTGATAAAAAATAGATAGACGAATTGTTGTGTTGTGTGTTTTTTTTTGCTAACGCTACAATATCCTAAATATAAAAAATTAAACATTATTTTTTTTTACAAAAAATAATTGTGTTTGTTAAATTTAATAAACATAAAACTTGAAGATCCTTCGGATTCACATTTAAGAGATTCGTGTGAATGGAAAAATAAGGAGCTAGCTAAGTGTACTATCTCGAATTTATTTCAAATCTTGTTATGGATTTAAACTAACAAGCTTTGCTCCTTATACCAAAAATGTAGACATTAGAATAAAGGCTATTTCAGACAATATTGTTGAATGCAAGAAACATGCAATTTTATATCTTATTACTAGTTGTTCTTCGTAGTTACATAAGAGTCATATTATTGTTTATTTATTTTCACTTGTATATTATTATTATTTTATTCCGACTACCAAAGCTTCTTATAGTAAAATATTATAGTTTATATGTTAATATTATTTAAAGCCTAGTTAAATTGTCGACTGATGAGTTTGAAGCAATAAATTTTGCTAAAACGTCATATCAAAAACGAATCGATATAATCATTAAATTGTTACTGTATCGTACATTGCGCTTATTCTACTGCTTAAAGGATTATATTAGGCTTACATATTATATAACAATATTATTATTCTTTAGCAAATTATTGTAGACACTGTTAAGCTTACATGTAGTTCAATTTAAGCGCATGAAATATATGCGAATTAATTCAATGAAAGTTTCGTGTGGCCCGAGGGTTACAATTTGTTATGCTACGTTGACAACGAAAATATAATATTGTATTATAAAAATAGATAACGTCAATGTATTAAGTGTAATACGTGTCCGAAGATGTATGCTTATTATTCCGCTAATAAGCAATACTCATCATAAATATGTATACTAAAGTTTTGTATCTGAATGTTATTTATTGTTAGTACAAATTAAAAGAGTTATTTTTATTTAATTTAGCATTCACAACCAATGTCACTTGGTCAAATGCTGTCTATGTTTAGATCTATATAAGTGCACTCGTAGCTAGATTTTGACACAAAACGTTAGCTCTAATTATATAAGTGTCTATCAAATGCGCAATTAGATGACTATAATTAATATAAGTTACGCAATAGTTTCAAATACTACTTATACGTTGTGTTTGTGTTGTTTGAAAGTTTTAGTAAATTTGAAATTTTATTTAAGTTAGGTTGTTCTATGTTTAATAATTGTAAGGTAACCATGTAAACACTATTATAATAATGCTGTTGTTGTTGTTGCTAAACAAGTTATACAATATGTACTCATAATTATGGGAATGCTCGCTAGAATTATCACGGTAAATTATTCACCCGTCAAATAAATAAAAATAAGGTGAACATTTTGTCGTGATGAATTTCTCCGGTTTGTAGATAGGTATTACATCTGAGTAGAAGACATGGCTTGTCACATTCGTTTATGAAATAAAAACATTTTAAAATACGACAGCCATAGCGTGATTTGCCATTGATTATCGTTTTTTTAAATCAAGACTTTCTGCCTCTGTGTCTGCCTACAGACACAAAGTAAGTAATATTAACATTCATTAGTACCTTCACTTAAGAATTCGAGATCTGAATGTAAACTACATTTATATGCACAATGAAATAAATTTTCCAATGTGACATCCATGTCTTTGAACGATCGTAATATTTAATCGGAATTTTAATGCATGTTACTCTATAATATTATAATGAATAAATAAACATTAAATACCTCTTTTGGTAAGTCAATAAAAATTCATAGTTTTCTTTTTCAACCCACACTGAAAATGTATACTTAGTTAAACATTAAAAGATAGTGTAGACAGAGCTCCAGTGTCGGAGCTCGAAGGCACGTTTCTGTAGGTCTATCTATTGCCAAATGGTAGGTACCTACTGTCCGTGCAATAATGGTACAAGTGTTTATTTGCCATCAAAATTACATATAAAAAGGAACTAAGCAGTATCATTATTTTTTTAATCAGTGTTCTTTTTTTTATGTCTGAAGGTTGACCGACAAGCAAACAGGCCACCTGATGGAAAGTGGTCACAGTCACCTTTGAACATTTGCAACATCAGGGAAGTTGCCAACGCGCTGCCAGCCCTGAAGGACTCTTTTGACGCCATTTTTGAAGAACCCCATATTGTAGCACCTAGGGAACACCTCAGAGGGAAGTTCATTCCACAATTTACACGTTCTGGGCAGGAACGAACGGGAAAACCGCACCGTTGAGCACTGCCAGGTGTCCAGTCGGTGTGGGTGGAACTTCTCTCTTCGGCGGGTAGTACGGTGTAGAAAAAGAGACGGTGGCACCATGTCAAACAGTTCAGCAGAGCACTCACCATTGTAGAGACGGTACAACACGCACAGACTCCCAATGTCTCTGCGCAGGCTCAGACGTTCGAGCCTGTCAGTAAGTCCTGGATCGTTAACAATACGAACGGCGCGTTTTTGTAGGGAGTCAAGTGGACCAAAGTGGTATTTGGGGGCTCCCGACCACAAATGAGAGCAGTATTCCAGATGGGGACGCACTTGGGCCTTATAAAGCTGTAGTAGCTGCCCCCATGTGAAATACTGCCTCGCTTTGTTAAGCACCCCCAACTTTTTGGATGCCAACTTGGTCTTACCCTCAATGTGACTCCCGAATTGCACTTCGTTCGATATGTCAACGCCCAGGATACCGATACTCTTACCAACGGCGAGCGGAATGCCCTGGAACTGTGGTGCTACAATGAATGGGATTTTTTTAGCGGTGAACGCGCAGACTTTTGTATTCGAGGGGTTAACCTGTACTAAATTAAGTCGACCCCAATCCGAGACCCGCTCCAGAGAGTGCTCGATTTCAGACACAAGTCTAGTCCTGCTTTCCTCGATAAGTGTCCGAGAGGCATATGCACGGCTTGTGTAGTGTGCATCGCCCGTACTATCATCGGCAAAGCAATGCAAATTGGAGTTTTTCTCCAATATTTCATTGATATGCAGAAGAAAAAGCGTGGGAGATAGCACAGAGCCTTGCGGCACACCAGCGTTGATAGGTAGTCTATCTGAGCGCTGACCCTCAACTAAGACTTGTTTATAACGCTCAGACAGAAAGCTGGCTGTTGCATAGCCTCTCGGGAAGACCGTAGGATGGAAGTTTCGCGAGGAGTGCCCTGTGCCAGACCCGGTCAAAGGCCTTAACAATGTCCAGGCTTACAGCCAATGCCTCCCCACTCTTGTCCAAGGCGTGGGACCAATGGTGCGTGAGATATACTAGAAGATCAACAGCAGATCTGCCATGACGAAATCCATATTGGCGGTCACTGATCAGCTGATGATCCTCTAGATACTGCAGCAGTTGAGTATTGATCACACGCTCCATGAATTTGCAGAGTAGGTAGGTTATTTCTATGGGCCTATAATTGGCCGGGTCACTGCGATCCCCTTTTCTTGGGTATCGGGTGCACGAGGGCGGTCTTCCACGCAGACGGTACGGTTCTTTGATCGTAGGAAAGCGAGAACAGGCGCGTCAGAACGGGGGTCAGCTCGGGAGCGCACATCTTCAACACCACCGCAGGGACGGAGTCCGGCCCACTCGACTTCTTGACGTCAAGGGATAAAAGAGCTCGCCTGACGTTCTTCTGAGTGAATTTGACGTCAGGCATAGAGCATTCACAGCGCGGGATGGTAGGCGCTGTGATACCCATGTCGTCAAGAGTCGAGTTTGAGGCAAAGAGGCTGCCCAAAAGGTCAGCTTTCTCTTTTGCTGTGTGGGCCAGGCTATCGTCAATTTTACGCAGTGGTGGTAAAGATGACCGACAAAAATTCCCTTCGATAGCTTTGGCAAGAGACCAATAGGCACGGCTCCCGGGAGGGTGCCTCATTAGTTTCTTGCCAACTCTACCGATGTGCTTGGACTTCGCTTTGGCCATGCGCCGCTTTGTGGACCTGGATGCAGCGTTGAGTGCTCACTTAAGGTCGGAGGCATTAGGATCCTTGCAAGCGTGAGCCGCAGTCCAGGTTCTGTAAGCCTCCTGCTTGTGACTAGAAGCCACAGTACAGGACTTATCGAACCAGGGCTGGTACTGTCCGCCAATGGATACCACAGAGTACGAAATGTAACATTCCATTCCCTGGTGTATCACATCGGTTACAGCATCGGCACACGTGCTTGGATCATCCGACGAGAAACAAAGCTGCCTCCATGTGTAGGACGTCAGGAACTCCCTCAGTCCATCCCAGTCTGCCATCATGCAGTTCATATAAAATGTTGTAGAAAACAAATGACAATGACAGATTGTGACCCACCATTTACACGAAATGTAAATTAAAGAAAAACTATGTTATGAAAATAGAATTCTTAGTTAATAGATCTTTTTTCTGTGTAACTTGAGGTTAATAATTACGTTAAAAAAGTCTTGAATATGGTTGTTCCTAATTAGAATCGCAATCAATTGCGTTACTCAAAATAGCAATCAAGTACTTTAAAACGTTCTAACTCAAGTTTTTATCACTCAAAATTAGTTTTAATCCAAACATATTATTTTCGGATGTGTAATTAATATAAACATTATTTTTAAATAATTACAAACGCTGTTTTTACTATTGAAACGTTGACAATGTAGGTATCGGTCAATATTTCTACTGTCATAGATTTTCGATCTACCCGAAAAACGATTGTACTTAAATAAAATAGCAACAACAAACCTAGGTACTTATATCAAAGAACTGTTCTTTAAATATAAAATACTTTATTTATACTCAACGTAAAGTTTGACAGAAATCAGAATGATTTTATACTTCCAGGCTGTATGGACCATGTCTTTTGCCTTACTGTGTGTACTTTACCAAATGTGTATTACTGCGGCCGTGCCATACACGACATGTCTTAGATTTACACACAAACTACAAGTTTAAAAGTGATTAAATGTGTGTGTAAGTAATCAGTGATTAAATCTCAGCAAAAAGAGGTATTTGCCGTGCTGGTAAATAACTGTTTTCAAGTGGGTCAAAGTTCTATATAATTTCTGGCTTTGTCATTTACTTAAAATATCTTTTAATCAAATTTGTTTTGTTCATCATTTCACTATTAATCAATTAAATAATGAGCATGCTGTGTGAGACGTACCTACTTAGGGCTAGCTATTAGCAATATAAGCTTTTTAGTTTTTGTTCTATCGGCAAAAAAAAATATTACGTAGGTACATAATGGAAATATTTTATTTTAATTAAAAACAATTTTATTGAAAATGAACACACTGTAAGAGTGAGGATAAAATGTTATAAATTTTCTAGCACTTTCTAATTCAAGAAAAAACAATGGACACGATAAAAATATCGGGCTGTATTTTTCATACGCAAAAAATCCAATCAAAATACAATAGCGTTAATTTAAAATTAATTGAAAGTTAATTTACAGGATAGAAACTTAAAATCATTGAAGTAGTTTTCAATAAGTTTCAATTATGAAACCTAAAAAAGAATTAAGAAAAAAGAAATACTGAGTATATTGGGTCAGGAGTATCCAACGGGGTCCATCCCGGTGTTGAGGCTATAGTTGCGGTACATGCCGGCGGCGGCCAGCCGGTTGGTGAACGTCTGTCCAGCCGGAAAGAACACCGACGGTACGGAATGTATACCTGTAATACAAATACTTTAATCATAGATGAAACTGAAGGTAAATTATAGGCGAATCATAAAAATAAGTTAATAACTATGGCCTCTATATTACTCGATGGCCTGAAGGACTAATCTCAACATTTACCTGTTTTCTAAATAGAATGTACCTACTGTAATGTACCTAAATATAGGTGATGTATCGGCCACGTAGGTGAGTAGGTACACAGACCCCAGACTTAATTCATGTAGGTAGTAAATTAAAAGTACTTATTCATAATAAGAAAAAACACACTACGTCGAAAATGCTCCAAAATAGTGGAACTAACAATTGCTTTAAGTCCGTTCAGCTTTCCAGCAACTTGATCAGTATTAGAAATTAGTAGGTACGTACATATAAAATAGTTTATAAAGTTATTATAAGCGGTTTCGCTCTATCCATGACTGTAATAATGTAGCTCTATCTGCCTCTATCCCTAACATTGCTATGTCCAGTGCTTTATGCTGTGCATAGTTTCTCAGTCAGGCTGATTAGAGTAATAAAACATGTGGCAGCAGAAAGCTCGTAGATACTCTAAGCCTGGGTAGCACCACGATATTTGTTAAAGTTATTGTAACATTTCACATTCTTCTTTTACTTTAACAGATTTCTTTAAGTTAGAGGGATGTTAAATGTGACAGTAACTTTAACTTTAACAAAAGTCGTGGTGCAACCCAGGTTAAGTACTCTGAAGTTTTATCAGGGTCAATGTACTTTATTAAAGTCTAGTCTTGTAATTGAATACAATAACAGAAAATTTTCAGACAACCTAATTCTAAGTATATTATATTCAAAAAATATTCATACACACCTTAATCTTCCAACCAGCAACGAATTTAAAATTAGCATAATGACGAAACAGAATTACTATAAAAATAAATAACGTTAATAAATAACTTCTTTAAAAAGAAACACAATAAAAACAAATATTTTATTTACTATTATTAAATAGTAAATAGTTAATTTATTTCTAATTCCTCAGCATAACGAATAGACACTACAACAAAAATTATTCGTGGACACTTAAACAATAAAAAATAAACTTAAAACAAGAAGAATTAAGTGCTTAGAAATAAATGCTACCTAAGTGAGTAAACAAAACAATAAAATGAAATAATTTCTATCTTCACATCACTCCTTATTTCGGCGGCTGTGGATCCAAAATTGTATTGAGCGAATAGTTTCTGTACATTCCAGCTTGAGCAAGGTGATTCGAAAATTTCTGAGTCTTCGGGAAAAACGCCGATGGGACTGAATGCCACCCTAGAAGTTTTTTCAGGTTTATAATTTTAAATTGCGGTCTCTCTTTCTATCTTGAAATGTAATCACTGTGTACGGTATTTAATTACTTATTTAAAAGCATTTTATTGATGTTACTAAAGTTCATCTACAGCAGCACGACAAATGGAAATGCGATGAACTCACACGCGACGGTCTACCGACAGAACAAAAAAGATACATCCTAGCAACTCTTGAGTCAAAACTCTACTCTATACATATTTTACTAAACGTTACTGACTTATCGATACGAAAGTATTATGCCTAATCTTTTTTCTCGCAATGATGCCATTCAGTAACATTGCGTACGTAGAGTTAAACGGAATAAATATAGTTAGTTGACTATAATTACTTTTGTCTTATAACTTGCTCTATTTTTTTGGACTTAGGTACCGACTTATTTAGCCCTTTCTTGTATATTTAGCATTTGTTAAACTCAGCAAATATATTTCTTTAATTAAATTTGATTACCGACATTATTATATGTATTACTATATTTATAGTTATTCGGATTATTCGTCCACATAAAGATTTACTATGCTCGGGGACACACCCTAAAGCATAATGCCTTGTTAAGTAAAAAGTGATATTTTAAGTTTTAAGCAGTTTTTTTAGCGTCATGCCAATAGATCGGAACTAATAAAAATTTGACGATGATATCCATACCTGGTGGGTACCATCCATATTCACTTGCAGAGGTCCTATAAAACGGATGCTGTTTGCTTACTTGACATCCGTATCCATTGAACCAGTCTGTAAATTCGGTAAAAAAACATAAATTAAAACAAATTTTAATAAAACAGCGGGTAAATAAAAATTGCAGTTAGCAAATTATTATTTATTTTGAGTGTTATTTTTAGCTCAATAATACTCTCTACTTTTTGAAGAACATACAGTGCTCATCAAGAAATAATGCACATCGAGCCTATAAAAGTGACAATCGGCTAGTTTCGGCTTTATAGAGCGTTATCTCTGCTGCACTCTGCCTACGTACGCATCCGTAGCCCGGTATTGGTCAAAACATGATCAAAATGGTCGACAAACGTCAAATAGGTAAGTTAGGAAAGAGATAACGCTCTACAGATCGAAAATAGCCGACGTCTCTTACTGAGGTCGATGTGCATTATTTCTTGTTGAATACTGTAGTTAGGTTAGGTTAGGTTAGGTTAGTATAATATCCCCCCCGAGGGTTTCCGCCTTGTCGTGGCGGGGGGGCTCAGTACCCGGTGGTATCCTCACACCGGCGAAGCCAAGAGGAACCCAGAGAGGGGGCGGCGTTTGGCGTGGCTCTGCCTGCCACTCGCTGCTGTGGTGAGGAGACGGCTGGGGAAGAGGTGTACGGGTGTGTCGTTGCCCTGCACCCTATCCCCAGCCGCCTAGCGGTTGTCCCGCCGTAAGATGGGGACGTGGTGGGGAGGCGGCTGGGGAAGAGGTGTACGGGTGTGTCGTTGCCCTGCACCCTATCCCCAGCCGCCTAGCGGTGGTCCCGCCGCTCGATAGGGACGTGGTGGGGCCGCGGGGGGGCGGTTGAAGGTCAGTTCATCCCTGTCACTCCCGCTCCCCCGAGGCCGGACAGAGTGCCCCTGGACTCCTCCACCCGGGCGTCTTGGGACGCCTGGCGTTGTGAGTGGTCGGGGCAGGGACCTTTGGGTGTCGGACTAGGGGATGTCCGTCGCCCAAATGGAGATAGGTCCCAAGCTGGGTGGCGTGCACGTGTTCTGCACGCCACTAGTGTTGGTTGGAGCCAAAGAGCTCAACCTGCGGAGGGCTCGGAGACGAGCAGCCGCCGGCGGGGTCGCGGATGTGTGCGTAAGCGTTCCCGTGACCCCGCCACTGATGGCGGAAGAGTCGGAACACCGCGGGGTTTTAGTGAGTACGAGTCTCACACTACCCGCCGTCGTTTCCCCTAGACGGCGGGTACCCATGAGGGTTTCCCCGCGTAAAAAAAAAAAAAAAAAAAAAAAAAAAAGGTTAGTATAATATAATTATATAATTAAATATTTAATATAATTAGAAATAAATCATTTTTCGTTTCTAAATTCGGTTGCATGTGCATGCTTCTAAAATATTATTGCTTGAATCAGCTGGTAACATATGCATGCATCTTCACGCTAAGTCCCTTGCGGGGTAGGTACAGAGTGTGGACTACGGGTCTCGAATGTAAATATACAATTTTGAACTTTTAAAAATGAACTGTGACTGTATAATTTATCAGATCTTAAAACATACCTTGCATTAAAGAAACGCTTACATTTTGCACAAAACTAGCAATTAAGTGCATGACTTGCGGTGGTGTATGTATAAAGTACGTACTAAATGGTGCCTTAAGCGTTTTAAAAGGGGAAGCTCATTGGTTAACCACCACACGAAGCCCGCATATAGTGAATATACCTAAAGTCAACGGCATCATGTAACGACAACAAGTTTAACTACACAGTAAGTAATAAATTGAATTGGGTACATCAACAATTTATTTAAAGTGGCCCGGTGATAGTATAATTTAAATGTAGCTTCGCGCCTGTATTCTTCGAAAGAGTACCTAAGAAGAGACGTAAATCTGCAGTCAAGTATACCAACATGCAGATACCCATGATTCGTTTGTTATGTTGTGTCCCATGTAATAAATGGCGAGCCTATAAACATCTCTAGGTACATTATTACCTACTCCTCGAGCCAGGGATCAAATCATCCGCTACACTACTAAGGCAGTTTTTTTTGTTTTTCAATCTAACTAGAAAATACTACACCTGCTTAGGAAACGACTAGTGTTGGGCCTGAGAGGGGTTTTGATGAATTGAATGATCCCAACGGTTCTTCCACTACAGTCAATCAACCGAACAATGGCAGTCAAACCATTCCATTATGGCGGTAATGAAATAACGCGAAGTGGGCAACAGCGTCCCTCGGTGAAACTCCCGCCACTGCGATCGTCAATTCGTTCAAGCGTAGCGATTATGGTATATTCTCCTGTAATGCACGCACAACAATGTTGTGGGCATCTTTGGGAAAGACTTTCGTCCAGCTGTGGACGACTTTGGGCGGCAGTGATGTTGATGATAAACTACGCGAAACAGTGGCGATGAACTAGATACCTATGATTTTAACGGCAGATTAATCACTATGGCAACTCCCCTGGTGTTGCAAATGTTCATAGGCGACAGTGACCACTTTCCATCAAGTGGGCCGTTTGCTTGTCTGTCAACATACAGACATAAAAAAAATAAGTATGTAATGCGGCAGTAAATAAGACATCAAATTAAAATCAACCATTTTAATATCATTATAATAGTTATCCACTTACGCGGGTGTTCAAATCTCTTTGGAAGGTTGCAAGTCTCGAACATATTAGATGTCTTTACGTCCGGTTTATTAATTTCCCGTTGCAAGCTGGATTTATCAACGCAGGTAGCTGAACAATATCCTGGCTGCATTTCCATGCTCCGTGACTTATCCTCGTTCATTATAATAAAGCTTAACAAAACGTAAAAATTAAAATAATAAAGCGTACGAGGTTATACAATTTCCAATCCGATTCTTAATTGATTGTTCTCGTTGCCATGGAAACCGATAAATTTACATTTTTTTTTAAATATCGAGGCAACCGAGGCAACCCGATTCTGGAATAGAGTTGTGTTTCGAGAATTCCGTCCTCAACATTTTACAATTTTGTTAATAAATATAGATGAGCCATTAAAATCGATGTAGCGTAGGTAGCACAGCAACAAGTTGTGAGTAGGCACTTACAATAATAGATAGAAACGATATAGAGGTGCTGTCATCACATCAATTAAGCCAGACAAAGGCGTCCAGAGATGTTCATAATGAACGATCCAGGACTGCCCTCTTCCAGCGATTTCCCGTAACTTTCACTAGCTCGTCGGTCCACCTCGTAAAGGTACGAAAGGGTAGGTATTATATATATATTAATATTTCTCGAAAGGGTCGCCTTTCGAGAACTCTTCTGCCTTAACAGCCGTTAGTTGTTCGAGCTACGTACCCTGCCTATTGCCACTTCAGTGTCGTAATTCGGTGGGCTATGTCGGTTACTTTGGTTCTCATGCGGATCTCTTCATTCTTGATTAAATCTCGCAGGGAAACTCTGAGCGTAGCTCTTTGCATTGATGTCTGTGTTAACTTGTGCCCATAGTGTGCGACCAGGTTTCAGTTCCGTATGTCATCACTGACAATACGCACTAGTCAAAGACCTTCTTCTTGAGACACTGCGGTAAATTGGATGAGAAGATGTCTCATAGCGAATCCGGCTTACTCGTGAGATAGGCGGTTTGTAATCACTCTCGAACAGCTTATATACGTGATTAAGAAGTGTGATAGCTAGGTTTATAGTTTTTTAGGAGGATATTGTCTCCCCCTAACACCCAGCGCTTTGTAGTTTTTGAGCTGTGTAATCTCGTCTCGACTGACGTCCGAGGTATCTTTGGTATAGTGTCGGATCAGTACAGCTTTAGAACTTACTGCCGGATTACTAACAGGTGGTCGTGTTGTCACGTATAATTAGAGAGGTGCTGTGATGTTTGATAATAACTAAAAATAACCAGACTAATGTTGCCATGTTTAATAAGTATAACTGTTATACCTACATTAAACAAGGAGCGCTTGATGGGGTTATTTTACACCTGTATTCCTTGCCCCCTGCAAGGATGCAGAGGTTAAATGTATGTACATACACGCAAACACCTACGATTCGCAATTCCGGTTTCGTGTAATAAGTGGCAGGCCTATTAGATAATATCTCCGGTGGCACTGAAATACTGACGAGAGATTGAAAAATCCCCATTACCACTCATCTGCGGATCCGGGAATAGAACCCCATAACCTTTACGCTCATAGCAGAAGAGACCTGCTACCACTAGACGGCTGTTTCAGTGATGTGTATACTTATGATAATATACGAAACAGTACCTTTGATAACATATTCAAAACTCGTAACAAGCTGTATCTAAAGCTTAACGCCTACTGTAGGTAAGATAATAAATTGCTTAAATGCCTGCATATTTATCTATGTACCAAAACGCGGAGAAAAAGCTATTAATTTAACAGAAAGTAAACAAGTTAGGTACCTACTCAGAAGACATGACATAATTGAGATTTAAACAACTCGTAAGTATTATTATATACACTTTAAATAAAAATCCATTTTTTAGGTTTTAGAGTCTGAGGTGCTAAAAGGTGGACTATCCTGACAGCACTAAAAGAATCCCATCAGCGATCGCCACATTGGCTGCATCTATAAAAATACTGATTTGCTTAATATTTCGACTTACCAGGAACTATCTGCATAAAGGAAATAAAAATTTAAGTAGTTATATCGGATGGGATGGTCTGAAATAGCCTTTACTAAATTATGACAAATTAGGTGAAAAATAGGCAAGAATCAATACCTCAATACCGTACTTTAAAATAGTCATATGTTTCCTCTTTTGACTGGGTAGAACTCCAGTGGCGAAGCTCGCGAGCCTAGGCTCTAAATGGTAATGTTCAACGCTATAGTGTTCCGGTCAGGTGGTAGCCTGTAATAGCCGACATAGTAATAATATAAAGTTAAAGTTATTGTAACATTTCACATCCTTCTCAAACTTTAGAAGATTTCTTTAAGTTAGAGGATATGAAATTTTACAATAATTTTATCTTTAACAAATATCGTGTTGCAACCCAAGCTTAGTGTGCGATTCACAGAACTCAAAGTCAAGTCAAAACTCATACTTTACTGACAGTTTTAAGCATACTTTGTTGAAAGTAAACTCGTCGTGCGGTCTGTGAATCTCACGCTTAGGGCGAGATTCACAGACCGCACTACGACTTTACTTTCAAGCAAAGTACGCTTCGAACTGTCAAATCCCATACTGTGCTGACAGTTCTAAGCATACTTTGCTCAAAGTAAAGTCGAATTGCGGTCTGTGAATCTCACCATTAGACCTCAGGAGTGGCAACACCTCTGCATCTAAATGTTTTTATGTACCTAGATGTTTATAGGTTACAGATGCTTACCATCAATGTGAACTGTATGCTTATTATGTTGATCATTACATAATCAAGTTGTAACAAAATATTCTTTGTACTCGTGGTAGAGCTCTAGTGTCAGATTTCGCGGGCGTAGGCACCACCGCATTGCCATCATCTCTATTGTGTTCCGGTTAGATGGTAATGTATGGTCCAGTAATAACTATCACAGAGACATAACAACTTTATATTAGGGGTGACTTTATATAGAGTACCCCAGGGGTGGAAACGCATCTGCATTTTGACCTCTGGTGTTTATGTAGATGTCTATAGGCTGCAGTCATCACTTATCATCAATGTGAGCTGAATGCTAGTTTGCCACTTTCCTTACATAAAAAAAATGTTATAGTGTGATGCATAAAATTTGTTTCAAGGGTTCATAAGCTCTGCATGCTTTAAGTGAAAATGTAATACATATTTCAATGCACGTTGATCTTTAACTAATTGAATGTTCATTCGAATGAATATATTAGCGTTATCAGCAGTATCAGGACGAACAGACAGTAAGCAGTAAATGAGTGGGTGCCTATCGTATGCCCTCTTTGCCACCATAAAACAGTTCACAACGTCAGTTTGACTAACGCGTTAGAGCCTTGAATTTAATACTGCTGCATATATTTTATTGCAGTTTAAAGTCATTGTGCAGTTAAAAGCTTTAATTTTCTACAAGAAAGTTAAGCAAGAAACACAAGAACAGTGCAACTTACAAATTAGTTATTAATTTGTTATCTATAGCAGCAGTGACACTGTTATTATATGTCATTTTGAAAGCAATCACAGCAACAATGAAAACAATAACAATTAAAGAAACGGAGCCAATAAATTTAAAAGTAGTACGATTTGAACTTGATTTTACGCAACTTAATCCACCTACAGAGAAAGTAGAGCAGAAGATCAAAATAATAGAAGTTCCAAAGATTAACAATAAACAGAAGATGCCGCGTCAAATCAAAATTCCGGCGCCACCTCGAATTGAAAGTTTGACAAAGGTATGTAAAATCATATACACAATACATTTTCTAGAGGATCTACTAGCAATCGACCGCCTCAGTGTCTTAGAAGTTGCAGAAAACAACTGCCAGATCTGGGTTCCTGGGTTCGATTTACGGGTCGTGTAATAAGTGATTTTGGTATTTCACAATATTTCCAGAGACACTCTTTATTTACGTTTTGTAGTTATTTATATAAACAAATGTAAAATACACGACGTATTATGTATAAATAAATAATTACACTTTGATTAATAAATATATTATAGAGGCGAGATGTGAGGGACATGATAGAAGAATTATTGGATGAAATCTACGCTGATCAACGAACTTGGAGTACTAATAGCGCTGCAGAATATAGTCAAGGGTTTGTTAATTCCAATTTCACTATTTTGAATGTATATAATATAGATGGGGATTCTTGTATCGTTTTATTTTTGTAGCATACATTACACGCATATACACGATACACGCAGTTCAAATTAGTGATATGCTAAAAGTGAATACTGCAGTTTATAGACATCAACACAAATATCCAGGCTATTGATACAATAATCTTCTCTACCCAGAGTGTATCCTACTTAGTTTTCGTGAATATGCCTTTGTAATTTTAAGTCTATGTAACTTTTTATCAAACCTTATACTTACCTTATGAGAATAAATGTTATGCATGCAAACAACATGCGTTTTTATAGATAAAACTACAGCTTAATCTCATTTTTTTAATTAATTTTTGGTGGAAAACCTAAGTTTAGAAAACGTGATTGTATTCCAGATCTACGACGGCGACGTCTTTGACTTCTTCCCAAACAATTTATGGCGAACAAACAGATGCTGTAGAATGTAGTTACTTTCAAGATCTCGGTGAGATATTAACAGTCTCTTACGCAATAAATGTAAAAATGTATTTAGGTTAGCTGTCACAGAAAGACTGGTTAATATGGTAAGGGCATAAATCACTTAAAAAATCCTAAAAGATTTAAAATTTTGAATTTAATATAATGTATAATAATGAAAGATAATGTATATATTGGTTGGGGAAAAAGTTTCTTCGCATTTTTTAAGAAAATTCAAAACTTTTTTTATATAGTTTATTTAAATTTAACTAAAGTATGTATGTACCATTTTGTTCGATAACCTTTTGCCATCTTGTAGGTAGGGCGTTTGACGGAGCTCGCGGGCGTAGGCACCACCGCATTACCTAATATACTTGCCGCTAAATGGTAGTGTTCAGCACTATCGTGTTCCGGTCAGGTGGTAATGTACGGCCCTGTAATTTCAGGCACAGAGGCCATAACACCTTAGGCCTCAGGAGTGGCAGCGCATCTGCATTTTGACCTCTGGTCATTGTGTGGGTGTCTATAGGCTGCAGTCATCACTTAACATCAATGTGAACTGCATGCTTGTTGGCCACTTTTATTACATAAAAGAAAAAAAAAAAAAAAAAAAGGGACATGATCCCATTGCTATAACCTAACATTGCATAAAGAATTCTGAAGAGACCGAAACAGGTGGAAATCTGAAGGTGCAAGGTCAGGACTATACGGCGGATGCATTAACACCTCCCAGCCAAACTCTCTTAATTTTTGCTGAGTGGCTGAGATGTGTGAGGTCTAGCGTTATCATGATCAAACACCACACCCCTTCTGTTGATTAATTCCGGCCGCTTTCTCTCAACTTCTTGCTTTAATCTTATCAGTTGTTCGCAGTAGAGTTCAGAATCGATATTCCTGCCTGGTGGTAATAGCTCATAATGAATAATTCCCTTCCAATTCCACCACACACACAACATCACCTTATTGCGAGTTAACCCGGGTTTCGCCACAGTCTGTGAAGCCTGACCGGCCTTTGACCACTACCTTTTTCGCACGTTCTTGTCGTACGTGATCCACTTTTCATCACCAGTTATCAGCTTCTTCAAAAATGATTCGGTTTCATTACGTCGTAATAAAGAATCACAAATGAGTACACGGTTCATTAGGTTTCTTTCAGTGAGCTCGTGAGGTACCCAAATATCGAGCTTTTTTTTGTACCCAGCTTTTTTCAAATGCGCCAAAACTGTTTTGTGATCAATTCTCAGTTCTTCAGCTACGTCGTAACTACTGATATGTCGATCTTGCTCCACTTTTTCAAAAATGGTATCCATTTTATCCGTAATAGGGCGACCAGAGCGAGGTGCATCTTTGACATCAAAATTTCCGGATTGAAAACGCTTAAACCAAATTTGTGCTACTCTCACAGACACTGCACTAGGTCCATAAACATCGCAA
Source organism: Macrosoma leucophasiata (assembly GCA_036365455.1). Taxonomy (NCBI): domain Eukaryota; kingdom Metazoa; phylum Arthropoda; class Insecta; order Lepidoptera; family Hedylidae; genus Macrosoma; species Macrosoma leucophasiata. The sequence continues at coordinate 13,973,396 of JAWQUS010000010.1, read as the reverse complement.
ATTGTTTTCGCGGTTTGCGTTGCATTTTTACCTTTTTGTAGTAAAATTATAAAATGTATCGAATTTCTTCATTAGATTCACTCATCTTGACAGTACGAAAAAAAAAGGAAAATCACAAATTTGCCTAATTTGAATTTGGAATTATGTTCTTTAAAATTTTAACTTTCAATGATACCAAAACCAGCCAGATACAAATACTACAGCCAAAGAGATTTTATTACAAGTTCATACATACTATAATGCGAAAAGACTGTTTCCCCAACCTATTATATAAAAATCTATTGCTGTTCGTTAGTCTCGCTAAAACTCGAGAACGCCTGGACCGATTTAACTAATTTTGGTTTTGAATGAGTTTTGGAAGTCCAGAGAAGGTTTAAAAGGTGAGAAAAATTCGAATATTTGCCAGGAACCCTAAAAACTCTGTCGGGTCCGCTAGTAGATAATAAGCAATAGATATAGTACTGGGTAAAATATATATAACACTATTAAAGGCATGAGCAATTTTAATTCAAATGAAACAACATTTCAAATTATACGAAATACGTACTTACTTTAACGAAATTACTCGCCATCTATTTCATAGGTTTATTAGCATAATGATCTCATAAACTCACATGGTTTACAACTTATTGTTCATGTCTCTTTCGTGGGTCATGATTTTAAATGAGATTTCAAAGTAACTTTTTAATTTCAAAAAGTATTTAACTTGTGAGATACTACAAAACTCACTTTAACATTTAAATTAAATTTTAATGTGGACTGAAAGCCATGAACTCGCAGCATCCTTGCGATTATGACTTTCGGTTCAGATTTTGCTCCACACAAATCTCTATCTCTATTGAGATACAACTATTTGTACATAGATTGTTATAAAGTAATATTTTTTGTTAATTTCAAGCCAGTTTGCATAAAAATAACGCATTTTATTTAGTAAACCCTATGTGAGTGAATTTCAACAACTACGATTTTTTGCCTTATTTTGGTAGAAATTTTTGTTTTTGAATTTACCAGTAATCCATATTATTTATTTTCAAGAAATACCTACTGTGTTATAAAAAATGTAAGAGAAATCTATTTAATACCAAAAACTTCTAATATATTGTCAACACCGGAATTTGTAAGACACCAAAATTGATACCTGATTCCAAAGTTAGTAAATATGGCAACAAAATTATTTTACTACAACGTAATTTTAATTAATCAATAAATCCTCATAATTTTAGTGAATTAACATTTTATTAAAATATTTATTCACTTTCTTTTTCATTTTTTTGCAAATTTTCTAGTTTGAAAAAAAAAATACTTTTTTTTTTTTCTCCTCCTTTATGCAACCCTTATCCTCTCCAAGTACTCCGTGTGTGTTAACTTCGACTTTTTCCTAGCATGCAGAAATATTAATAATTTTGATGTAGCAAAACAATTCTTGTTATACATAAAACATCACCATAATCACCAAAATTGGAGCACCAAAATTAGAAACTTGTATAAAATATTTATTTTAAAAAATATCACTAAACATACAATAATTATATTTGTGTCATTTTCAAATGATACCAAACCTTTATAATATAAATATGTATTACAACACATACTCTTAAAAGGAACGATTTAAAACATCACACCAATATTGCACTTTGATTGGACGATTACTTTGAAAAGACTTACTTTTGTTTTTGACGGGAAATAACAACAGCATAGCACGAAACTGTCATTGCTCCCCGTGAGCGTCCTACTAAACGAAGAGAATGGTGGCAATGTCATCCTTAAGGATGTATTGTGTACGAGTTCATTAATGATTTTATTATTCCCACCAAAATTTTAGATTTTGCGCGGACTGCCCTTTTTGATTCCCTCTCGGATAAAGTAATGCACTAAATAAAATAATAAAATTGTCATCGAATAGAATAACTAACATTAGTTGTTTCTGGTAAACCCGTCTAGTTTTATTTAAACGGTGGTTAGTACAAGAAAAACAGATTGTGGACGCGCCACTAAACTTAGAAACATGGGAAACATTTTGGAAATTAGAGAAAAATTCTCTAATTTCCAAAATGTTTTCTACAAATATATTTATGGCCTCATCAAGAAATATGAGTCTTTTTTCCTAAAAAAAATTACTGTATTACATATATTTAGTTTAAGGTATGATTTTCAGCGACGCCGTCTAAAATTTATGCTTGAGAAATTCACCCATGTATGAAATGAACTTATTAATTGTTTCCAATATTTTTAATCACGTTAATAATCGTATGCTTTTTCAAATTATTTTATATGCGAAGATGTTCCTGACCTTCAAGTGCAGATCAATGAATGGCAGAATCGATTGCAAGTAGCTGGTGAACGATTAGCTAAATGTGTCCGGATGCGGGATCGAATGCGACGACAACAGAAACGGCTGTGCGCTGCTTTTACTGTACTACTTCGACATATCAGTAAGTATATCTACTGTTGTGGTATAATTCCATTTAAGATTACAGAAACGACAAATGAAGCGAAAAGAATACCGTGCCACTCCTGTGATCCAAACTCTTGCTTTTATGCCTCTGTGATGGAAATTACAGGACCCGTGTATTACCACCTGACCGGAACACAAAAGCTTTAAACACTACCATTTAGCAGCAAGTAGATTAGGTAATGTGATGGATCCTACATCAACCAATTCTGTTTCTAATGCTCTAACACCAGTGTTCTGAGTGCTCCATTCAACTTTTGTTAAGTCTAAGGATTTAGTAGTTATAGTATTAAACTGAGTAAGCCAAAGTAAACGCAAGACATTTGTGTCTAACAAATGACTTCCTATTTTATAAAGTCATGAGACCAAACTTCGTAGTTGTATTGATGTTTTGATTTCAAGTATCTATACTACATGATAAGATATATTTAACGCTATAGATGACAGATTTATTTCACTAATAACCCAGAGAGAAATCGCTGCCAAAAACTGAGCCAAGTAACTCCCGAAAGGATATTCAAATTGGGCTGTTTTACATAATATAGAATACTAGCTGACCCGGCAAACTTCGTATTGCCTCAGAATGAAATAAGGTGTCAAAGGTTTGATAGATACGGACTATTTGTATGGAAAAATAAAATTGTGGTTTTTACTGTTTCCCTTCAATTTCTTCATATTTTTCTTACCTTTTAATTTCTTCATATTTTTCTTACCTTTTAAACCTTCCCTAGACTTCCAAAAATCATTTAAAACCAAAATTAGCCAAATCGGTGAAGCCGTGACCAAGGAAAACGGGTTGCATTTTTATATATATATAGACGTGGCCAGCTATGCTCACACCAAAAATTTAAAAAGTGGAAATTATTGAATTATACGGTATTTCGTTCACTACAAAATAAATTTAATTAATTTTATAGCGTCAACAACACGTGGTAATTATGCTCTTAAAATGTAGCTTATATGACACGTTTGTAGATTTACCATAACAGCGCCATCTATTGATTACTTACTCAACCCAGTCGAAAAGTATCGACATCTGTTAGAATCATTTGGAGTTAACAGATAATTGTGACTGTCAAATAATAACAGACAAATAATTAGCAATAAATTAAAATTGCGACTATAATTTGAGATTTAAACTATCCTATCTCTCAAGTTGGATTGAACTGCACATGGTGTGCGAATTTTATTATAATCGGTTAAGTGGTTTAGGAGTCCATTGAGGACAAACATTGTGACACGAGATTTATATATATTAAGATTATGCTCTAACAGTTTTACTTTGAGTGGCTTTATCTATTTGCGTTTAATGTGCGACATCAATTTAAATTGGCCCCATGATTTTCAATTATTTTAATTGGTATTACTATCAACTAGTCTACACATCTAGTAGGCATGGAATTACTTAAAGCTTTAATTTCTGGTACCCGAGAGATAAAAAATGACACACACAATACGCAGAGAGGGAGAGAAAGAGAGAGAGAGAGAGAGAAAGATAGAGAGAGAGAGCCAAAGCCAAACCCAGAACAAAAGACAGTAGAGATTGGCAGAGACAGAGAATACTTTTAAATAAATAACATCAATCATTAATATATTTGTATTATATTATTGGTGGGGAAACTGCTGAATGCACATCTTTTATTTCAGTTATCGCTACGCTCAAGTTTTCTACCTTTAGAATTTAGATTCGTTTGTTTTCTGTTTTACTTTTTAAACGTTTCTAATTACCTTGTCTGATGAGTAAATTGAAACCCCCGTATCATTTTCATGACTTTGATCTCTGTTAGTTAGATAATCTTACTCTAGATATTCCTTATCTTTATATATTTATATCAAACTTAAACAATTATTTTGGTGCAACCGAACCTAAATGTAAGTACTTAAAATATATCTCAATTCACCAATGAAATACAAACATTTAAAATATAAATATGTATATGAACAGCGCTTTCATTCAAAGTCTTAAAATAACATTACGCACCGAGGACAATGAAGATATAGAGTACTTTTGGCGTTCTATCTGTATCTGACGTACACAGCAGCGCCAAATCGATATGTAACGCACACAAACATATCCTTTCTGGCCGACCGCGCATGCCCATCGACGTCTACCACGATATTTCGTTTCAGCGATTCAGCGAACTTCGCTTGAACTGTCGTCCTAGCATCGATTTGAATTAAATGCCATTGCGATATAGTAGTAGAGGGTGAGCCGCCCCACTGCTTCGTTTCGCGGACTACCCAGTAAACATCGCATCAGCTGGTCGAGAACGCAGTCGCAAATGTTTTGACGATATGGCACATTATACTTTAAATTGCCGCTTTGTATCCCTGGCACCGCATCATGTTGCGTTAATCTCATTTGTGATTGTTAGAATTCCTTTTTAGCCACGAATTGAGGATGACGTGTTGGGCTGCAGTGATACTGCATCGAATTGAACAGTCGGATCATTAATTTGGTGATTAGTGCAGCCGTAAAGATATGTATTCGTTGTCAAATGTGCGCCCCGTGCAATACAGATGAGTGCTATCCTAAACTCCCTGAGGAACTTAGCGGGTTCTTCGAGGACTACTGCAGGTACATTCAATTATGATGTTGATGACATTTTATGTAATTATTACAGAGGATGGAATTGATATTGATTGATTTATAACGTGCTGAACAATCGTTTATTGTTAAATTTATATAATTCTTGAAATCTAACATTGCAGTTAACTAACCTACTTTTGTTATTGATTTAGTCCTTACGAGTGCTACGCTAATGATATAATCAAATGAACGTGATTCTATACAAGGAATATTTCTGTTTCCTGGTTTGAAACTGTTATGAATGAATATGATAAAGCGACAATTATTAAACTATTACAAACGCAAAAGCCCATAATTTGATGCCTAATTTTAGCGGGGTCTATCGAAATATCGCTCTGAAATTCAGTTTGAGATTTAGCCAAATACTCATTCAAATCATTTGGCGGAATGATGCCTACATTTCGTGATTCCTATAAAATTAGATTAGGTAGATTAACACGTTAGGGTATCTTTTAGTACAATTTACTCTTTGTTATCCGTTTGTTAAAGGGGAAATGAGACATTTTATTGGTATACATTAGTGAACATATTATATTTAGTTTTGATCTTAGTGATATTCTTGATTAGGTACATATTTATTAGTATGTCAAAAACAAAAAAAAATGTTTTTGACATTTCATAAGAGGCGCTTGTCATTTTAAATTAATAGATAAGTTTCTAGTTTCTGATATTAGGAAGAAAAAGCACTATACCTACATTTAAAATACATCATTTAGATAATTACTTACCTACTACAATTTAGTAGTCCGAGGAGGAACTAATCGATCGCCTTGCATAATTCCGTAGGTGTTAACATTTTATCACCTTGTTGTGATTCCTTATTTCTCAGTTATTATATTTTTTCGTGTCGATCTTTCTTGCCCTTGTTTAATATTTTCCCTTTTTATTTTTAAGTCAGAATTCTTTAATCCTTTAAAACAGTTTTTTTCATGATTCAAAAATAATTCAGTGTATCATCTTATGTTATTCATCAAGAATTTACATTGACCTGGGTACGATACATAATGTATCTATTTAGAATAAAATATAAAATGTAGGCAACAATTAGGTGTCATTTAAAAATATTTTATTTGGTATATAACACTACTTTTATTTTTCGCAATAACACATGCGAGTGAACTTTTGAAACTATTTTTATGCTTGCTAAAAGTACCTACAAACAAAGAAGTTTAAATTGATGACAAGTGAATCTCGCAATCTATACCAGTCCTATAAAGTAACCCCCATGTTCATAATCGTACATTAGATACGTTTTAGCTATAGAATGCTTTGTCTTTGTCAGTTGCATTGTCAAATGTGCAGGATAGTAAAAGACAAAGGAGAGATTAGCAACACTTTAGCTTTTTTTTTTTTTATGTAATGGAAGTGGCAAACAAGCATGCAGTTCACATTGATGTTAAGTGATGACTGCAGCCTATAGACACCCACATGAACACCAAGGCCAAAATGCAGATGCGTTACCACCCCTGAGGCCTAAGGTGTTATGCCTCTGTGCCGGAAATTACAGGGCCGTACATTACCACCTGACCGGAACACGATAGTGCTGAACACTACCATTTAGCGGCAAGTAAATTAGGTAATGCGGTGGTGCCTACGCCCGCGAGCTCCGTCACTGGAGCTCTACCACCAGCTTCTTCTTCTTCTCGTGTCAGCGGTTCGACTTAAATTTTATCGGCCCAGTATTTTGCCACAGTAATTGTAATTGTAAAGTAACATTTTAGATAAAATACGTTTATAAGGTTACGTTTATACGTGGTACGTTTATATAATAAGGGGGTTAGTCCATACCAATTCTAGTCGTTAATTCTTTTAAGTTTTTTCATGACATGTATGTGTGTTTATATCTACAAACATTTAACCGGGCCTTGGCAAACCAAATACTAAAAAAATAGTGATAGTTAGATTAGGCTATACAGTTGTAGGCGATACCAATCTGTACCTATTATCCTTTATCTTTGGCACTTCTTAATACCAGTATATAGTGAATTAATTAATTTACAGGTATATATTATTAATATACGATTATATTTCACGAATTACAATATAATTTACTATTTTCCCTAGAAACCGAGCGATTGTGTGAAGAAACTGAAATATGGCTGTTTTGTCTTTATCTCTTTATTTGCAAGCGAAGGGCTAGTTGTTATTTTGAGAAACTATTATCTAATATAATACGCTTAAGTTACACACGTTGATACTTAAACGTTTTCTTTATTGTATTGTCTAATCTAAAAAAGCCAAATATTTGATAGCAATAATGTGTTTCGCCGACAACAATTTGCAGTAGGTTTGTTTCTAGTTTAGGGGTTTGACAAAAGCCGTGGAGTAACCTGTTACAAAAAATAAAGTAATACTTAGTGCCAAGGATTTTTTACAACTTTTTCCTTGATACAAAGATTATGTTTTAATCAACTCTTAAATAATAATGTTTATGAGTTGAGTAAAATGTTATCTAATTATAAAGTTATATTAAGTAAATACATACATAAAAACCGGTCAAGTGCGTGTCGGGCCACTCGCTGTGTAGGGTTCCGTAGTTTTTAGGTTTGATTGATGTAATGAACAAAATCCTATATGTATAAATATTTTCTATGGAGTTGCTAAAAAATTTCGAGTATTACATTTGGTCGACTATTACTCGCGAACTTGTAAGGCCAACTTAGGTGTGATAGTTTTCCTTTTAATTTCGTTATATGTAGCTACTATTGCCGCAACGTTTGAATTTCTAATAACAACCGTTTAGTCGGTAGAGAGGAGGGGACACTTGACTCCAACGAAAATCGGCACTTTAAAGCTTAATAAGTCACGAACAGTCAACTAAATCCAAAAAAGATGTTAGCACACCCCTAACATTTTTGAAAGACCTATCCAACGATATCCCACACCATATAGAAAACGAAAAATAAAAATATATCCGTGGGTTACATGTAGGGGAGGTACCCTAAATAAATTTATTTTTCATGTTTCTATTCTACCACTTTGTCGGCGTGATTAAGGTGTATACTTGTGCCAAATTTTAAGTCTCTAGTACCAATAGTTTTTGCGCTAAACCGCGGACGGACAGGCAGACAGACAGACAGATTGACAGACAGACAGACAGAGAGACAGCCAGACAGCCAGACTGACAGACAGACAGACAGACAGACGGACATGGCGACACTATTAGGGTTCCTTGTTTACTACGGAACCCTCAAAAACCGGCCAAGTGTTAATTGAATCAAAAAAAAAATCAAATGTAATATGAAATAGTGGTCAATTTTATGTTAAATAAAAAAAAAAGATTCACAATAAGAAAAACTGATACTTTGATTATTTTGATTTACTTTCAAAATCCATCTACCATTATAATAGGTAATCTACTTGTCACTAAATGGTAATGTTCCGCGTATTCCGGCCCGGTGGTAATGGACGGCCCTGTAATTTCTGCCACAGAGGTATAACAACTAACCTTAGGAGTGACAAAGCATCTACCTACATTGAAATCTCTGGTTTTATGTAGATGTTTATAGGCTACAGTATTCACTTACTTACCATGAACTGCATGCTTGTTTGCCAATTCATGATATAAAAAAATACAAATATGGACGAAGTGAGTTCGCGTGTTCAATTTCTAAAATTGAAGCACTTCAATGAAGTCGGTTTTGTTACATCGTGCATCGTGTGAACCATTTTGTTTTACTGTAGAAGTTGTACGGGGACAGAGTTCACAAAAGGTTACATACCTGCATTGATTTCTCAAGTTTTAATGGTAGATTTAATGATAAGTTACAATATTAATTTACTAATCTTACTGGTGATGTGATTGACCATATCCAGAGACGTTCGGAGGCGAGTTATTATAAGGGCAGTGTCCAAGAACCGCTCAGCTCTAGGAACTCCCTTGGCCTTCATGAAATGAGTGGTCCGTGATGATGATTTCAACCGAAAAGCTTCGACTGCTGGGCAAAAGCCTCCTACCCCAAAGTCTGTCACATCATCAACATCTAGCGGAATATACCATAATCGGCAAGGTTGGCGATCGTAGTCGATGATGTAGTTTTGTTGCGAGACGCTGCTGCCCATCCCGCGTTATTATATTTACTACCGCCGTATTAGAATAGTTTGACCGCCATTGTCCTGTTGATTGACTGCTGTAGCGGAAGAATTCCCTTCCACTAGAAAGCGTTGGGAACATCACGTCTCTACGCTTGTTGATCCCAAACAAACATTATAAAACATGAAACGTTTAAACAGGATCCGAATTTCATGTTTGCCCTTGGTCTTTTGCCTGGGTATGGTTCACTGACCTTGATGACTGGGTTGTCGCCACGTAAGCCACTGCTTACGGTAGGTACGCCACTGACCATACCACTGACCTACGAAAAAACATAGGTGTACCTAAGTAGGTAAAGCTAAATATGTTTATTTACATAATACGTGTTCATAATTAATTCATTAATTTAAATTTGTGAAGCTGGCGAGAGTGGGGCGCGGTTCGGTGTGACCGTGGGCGGCGAGGGGCCTGGCGAAGGCGGGTACGCCGAGTGGCTGCATGCCATGCGGCTGGTCGCGCGCTTGCCGGCTGGAGTACCACATCACTTCCGCAAGAAGGTAAATCCTCCATTACTGTGTTTGGAATCTTAGTTCAACAAAAAATAACGGTTGTTTTATTTTAATTTAAGCATTTCGGCCAGAAAAGACTTACTTGTCACTACTGTCATCTGCCATAGTAAAAATTAAAATACGCCTAACTTTCTTAAGTGACAGCTATACAAAATGGCGTCTTTATTCTATCATATCACTTCATTTGTCTTCCGGCCGATTTTTTATAAAAGCAAAACTGTATCATAATGCCTAAACTGCGAGATAATTTATCAGATTTGTTCAAATATCAGTAACTAAGTATGTTGAAAAAATATTTTGAAGCTTACACGATATTTCTTTTGACCAATAAAATCAGTACCAGCACTTTCATTTTGGTCTTGTCCGCGCATTATAACCTCTTGCGACATAGTCCAGTCATTTTAGCGATTAACCTCGGAATGAGAGGTAATGAGCTGAATACATATTTGTATTTACCTTTATTTTGGCGTTCTAAAAGCTGTCTCAAAAGTCTCACATAATCTCGTGTCTGCACCGTAAGTTATACGAGATCAAAGGTAAAAAAAATTTTTCGCAATTATCTCAGTTTCTGCTGCTCCAATGATTAACATCTAATAAAAGAATGTAGAGCATAAAATTTAGGATAAATGTTATTTAAACCTTTTTTTAATGTGTTGGGTTTTCATAAGCAATGCCAATCCTATCACCAACCACCACCGCGGCGCGAATTCAAAACACGCGCCATCGAGCTCCGTGTCGTGCCTAAACCAAGGAGTTTGTTGCACCTTCATACGTCAAGGCGACACTAGCGCCACGCAGCTAGCGGCGTCGAGAGAAAACACTTACTTACCTGAAAATTGCCGCCAATTCGAGATGCATTTTTTGTGAATTTTCATTTTATTAAGTAAAAGCCTAAAACCAATGACTCTGAAGTGTCTGTGTAAAAACGGAGTTTAATTAATGAACTTTATTGAATCATATAACTGAAAAGGTGGTCTTCCAGAACTTTTTGGTGAGTTGCATTGCGTCTTTCAATACAGTAATTATAGTCCTATACTGGACATTTTGGTCCTTTCGAACGCGAATGACCCAGTTACGTTATCATTAAGCATCAACATAACTGAATAACATACCTATTTTATCTATTTATTGTAATTGTTGTCGGCACAAACTAGTACATGTGCTATACATTTTTGGATAGGTACCTATAATTCAAAAAGTACAATACCTACACGTATTAACAGTACATAGATCCTATTTTTACATTCCTTTCCCTCTGTTTCAACTGTTAAAACCAACATTTGTACTCGATTTGTAGTTGTGAGTACGAAATTAATTACGTAAAAAGATACGATTTATTCGCACGGCGCCATCTTACTTTCTTTGTTGTACACTTTGTATACTTTGTAAGTTGCAATCGTTACTATATATTGAACATAACAATAATGCCTCCTAAAAAAGATGTAGCCGGAATAGAGAAGTTCGAGGATGGAATGGGTGAATATGATATGTTATTACAGCCTCACATAACCGTGAAAGAAATGTGTTTCTTACGATTACAAAATCTGTACGAAATTTCCAACAAAGTTAGTGACAATTCCGAGTTGTTAGGTGATTTCAAAGTTCGATTGAGTGATTTACCAGTATGGCGGGAAAAGTACGAGGCTAGTGTAGCAAGTATTATTGTGCTTAAAAAGAAGTATGAACCTAATTTTATCCCATCATATCACGAATTAGAAAGTTTTGATCAAATTTATTTCCATATTCTTAGGGTGTCCGAGTTATTTAACAAGGAGGTACCTAGTACGCCTCAGTCTCAGAAAGTCGCAAGTGGTAGTAAGGTAAAATTACCGAAGTTGGAACTTATCGTATTTGATGGTAAACGCGAAAACTGGCCTACTTTTCGCGATACTTTTGTGCGATTAATTCACGAAAATAATGATCTAGCTGACGTTGAAAAGTTTCACTATTTATTAACGGTGGTAAGCGGGCCTGCATTGACGATTGTCAAGTCGATGCCAGTGACGTCAGATAATTATGAGATTGTATGGAGTAGTTTAGAAAAACGTTACGAGAACAAACGGGCGTTAGCAAATACCTACCTTGATAAATTATTCGAATTTAAACCTCTTCTAAATGAATCCATTTCGGGACTTCACAAGTTTTTGGAAACATTTCAAGAAAATATTAAGGCCTTGTACACACTTCAGATTTCAGATTTGTCAGGGTTTATTCTGTTTTATATTGCGTTACAAAACCTTGATCCCGTCTCTAGGCGTGAACTAGAGAGGGACTTAGATAAAAGTAAAATACCTACTTATAGCGATTTGATAAATTTCATTGAAATTCAAGTTGAAAACCTCGAAATGGCAAAGTGTGTTCCTAATTCCACAAATGCTAATAGTGTACGGCACACTCAGGGTAAGTCGAAGGCGATCAATCGGCCTTCTACAAAATCGATTTATACAAGTTCGCAGCGACCAACGTTGTCGGTCACTGCTGTTACGACAGACCAAGCTGTATCTACAAAATCCATGCAATGTCTGTACTGTAACAAGATGCATTCTATATATCGATGTATCGACTACATCGACCTTACGCCGGCGCAGCGGTTAGAGAAAATTAAACAAATGAATTTATGCGAAAATTGTTTACGCAAACATTCTCTCGACGACTGTCCGTCTAAGGTACGTTGTACGATCTGCAAAAATAAGCATCATCATACGCTGCACATAGATTCTTTTACAAACTCGAACGCTAGTGCAGTGGCGTTGACTTGCTCGGCTAATTTGACAGTCTTGCTCGGCACCGCGGTCATCCACGTCGCAGATTGTTGGGGCCAGTACCACACCGTACGTGCCTTGATTGACAGCGGCGCTATGTCGAGTTACCTAACTCAAGACTGTGCGAATCGCCTAGGGTTGTCGCGCCGCAAATGTAAATTTGAACCAGTCGGTTTGGGTGGCAATTCAATTCAGCAGTTCGGGTTAACAACTTGCAATATTAAACCACGACACTGTAATGGTCCTACCATGTCAACCGATGCGGTCGTTGTTTCAAGCATTGCGGCTAATATACCTACAGTGTCATTACCAGAGATAATCATTAATGAATATCAACATTTGATGTTAGCAGACCCTGGTTATTTTAAATCGGCTCCTATTGAAATGCTAATAGCCGGAGATTTTTTCCCGTATATTTATGACGGTCAAAAGATACTGCCAAATAAACCTGGCCTTCCTGTAGCTATGAATTCAGTTTTTGGATATGTTATACTTGGACAGATTAAGCTCCCTGATTGGGATAGGGATGTCTCATCGAAGTCAAAGAGTGTGTTCTGTGGTTTCACTACAAATATTGATGAAATTGTACGTTCATTTTGGGAGGTTGAGAACATACCGGTTGGTGTAACTCGTAGTCCAGATGATGAGCTTACTGAGCGTTTATTTACGAAAGAATATAGTAGTGACGACTTTGGTCGGTATATTGTGAAGTATCCTGTTCGACGCGATGTCGAATTGGGTGATTCCAGCGCTCTGGCTAAGCGTCGGCTACTGAACCTCGAGCCAAAATTGGAACGAGACCCTGAACTTAAATTACAATATTATAAATGTATGCACGAATATGAGGATTTGGGCGATATGACATGCCTTGGTGACGCTCCGCACGTGACCTCCAAGCACATAATTCCACCCTTTTGTGTTATTAAACCGACTAGTACCATCACTTCTCATCGTGTCACAGTCCACTACGAAAGAACGTCCTTTCCAAATATGACAAAAAGATCAGTCTTGTCTCAAATAGGTCGCCTCTTCGACCCCCTCGGCTTTGTAGCTCCAAGTATTTTTTACGCCAAATGTTTCATGCAGGTACTCTGGGCGCGTCAGTTTGGCTGGGATGAAAGCCTGCCACCAGACTTAGCGTCACAATGGAAGACCTATGTTAGCGAACTTCCTTTTTTATCAAATATACGACATGATCGCCATATCAAAGTAGTTCGTCACACCTACTGTCAGATTCTAGGGTTCTGTGACGCATCTACTCTTGGATATGCCGCGGTAGTGTATCTTTTATCACGCAATGCTGATGATGAGATGAAAATCAGTTTAGTCATGGCTAAATCTAAGGTTGCACCCTTAAAGACTATAACTGTTCCTCGTCCAGAACTAATGGCTGCCCATCTATTAGCAAAATTAGTGAAATATGTTCAGTCAATATTAGAAGTTCGACTTAAAGTCTATGAGATCGTATTGTTTACTGATTCATCTGTCGTTTTGGCTTGGCTTAACACTCCAAGTTATAATTTAAAAATATTTGTTTCGACCAGAGTGTCTAAAATCCAGGATAGCGTTTCTACTGATTGTTGGAATCATGTTAGTGGTGTTTTCAATCCAGCCGACATCTGTTCTCGTGGCGCTTTACCATCTGCATTACTGGTCAATCGTGAATGGTTCGATGGTCCTGACTGGTTAAAACTAGATCGATCACAGTGGCCAGTCAGGTCAATGAATGAGTTTCGGGATTGCGAGCCTCCCGAGTTAAAATGTAAAAAAACTATTGTAGTCACTTCAGTGTCGGAACCGTCAGAGATGTATGAACTGACAGAAAAGTTTTCTAATTTTAATAAACTGATGAATGTTGTAGCGAGGTGCTTTCAATTTGTTTGTGTTTGCCGCATTCGTTCAGTTCAACCAAGACATCTTACCATTACCGACTCGCGCAAGGCACATGATGCATTAGTCAAACTGGTACAAAAGCATCATTTTCCGGATGACATAACGGCGCTATCAAATAACAATCAGTGTACTCCTTCTTTGCGAAAGCTTAACCCCTTTTTGGATGCCGATTATTTCCTCAGGGTGGGGGGTAGACTTTCGCACTCAACTCTTTCATTTCAACAAAACCATCCTTTGGTGCTACCAAAGAAATCTCATTTTACTAATACATTAATTGATTATTATCACAAACTTTACCTGCATGTAGGTCCAAGAACTCTCCAAAGTTTGATTGTCCAGAAATATTGGATCATTTCCGCTTGCAGTGCTATTCGATCACACTTCACAAAATGTATATCCTGTTTTAAAGTGTCTCCCTCGAAGACTCAACCTATAATGGGTGAACTACCGAAATATCGGTCAAGCGATGTTCATGTTTTTCACACTGTCGGTATTGACATTGGCGGACCATTTCCAACCAAAGAGTCAAACCGAAGAAACGCGCGTATTTCTAAATCATACTTATGCGTCTTTGTAAGCTGTGCCACTCGCGCCGTTCATTTAGAAGTCTTATCTTCTTTAAGTGCGGAGTGTTTTCTCGCGCGTTTCGATCGTTTTACATCACGAAGAGGCTTATGTTCTTCTATTGTCTCTGATAATGGTACTGACTTCGTTTCTGCAAATAAGCAGCTGCAAGAAGTAACTCAATTGTTAAATACTGACTCTGATAGCATAGCCAGAGGTTTTGTAGAGCGTGGTGTAACCTGGCGCTTTAATCCGCCCGCGGGCAGTAATTTTGGTGCTCTTTATGAGGCATTAATTAAGTCCGCTAAACTACTGTTGAAACGAACGGTAGGCACCCGAGCCTTATCTTTTGAAGAACTAACCACACTCTTTTATAGAGCAGAAGCTGTACTTAATTCAAAGCCACTTTGTGCTGTGTCTAATGATCCTAACGAATTTGAGATATTAACTCCGTCGCATTTTCTCATTGACAGAGAGCTTTTATCCGTACCGGAATATGACTTAACCGACTTATCGAACTCTAGATTAAATCGTTGGCAATCGATCCAACAAATGTCACAGCGATTTTGGAAACTTTGGAAACGCGATTATTTACATACATTACAAATGCGTCAAAAATGGTGTATTAAGCGTCCCAATATTCAAATTAATGATCTGGTTCTCATTCATTCTGATTCGGCTCCACCTCTGAAATGGGTTTTAGGCAGAGTTATGCAATTACATTATGGTCCAGACGGTGAAGTGCGAGTAGTCAGAGTACGTACCGCTAATAACAGCGAAATTACTAGACCTGTTACTAAATTGAGTATTCTTCCTTTGGAGGAACATTAAGTTGACATTACTTATAATTCTCGTACCTACTATCCTACCTATTCCTATCTATATTTATTATATTAAGTTGTATTTTTAATAATATACATTATAATTTAACACATATACAGTCCACTAACTCTTACACTATTAATTGCCTAACTATTATTATTTCCTGGTGCTCTCTTGGGAACGTAACCGGGAAATCCTCGCGGATTTCGGTGGGGGGAAATGTTGGGTTTTCATAAGCAATGCCAATCCTATCACCAACCACCACCGCGGCGCGAATTCAAAACACGCGCCATCGAGCTCCGTGTCGTGCCTAAACCAAGGAGTTTGTTGCACCTTCATACGTCAAGGCGACACTAGCGCCACGCAGCTAGCGGCGTCGAGAGAAAACACTTACTTACCTGAAAATTGCCGCCAATTCGAGATGCATTTTTTGTGAATTTTCATTTTATTAAGTAAAAGCCTAAAACCAATGACTCTGAAGTGTCTGTGTAAAAACGGAGTTTAATTAATGAACTTTATTGAATCATATAACTGAAAAGGTGGTCTTCCAGAACTTTTTGGTGAGTTGCATTGCGTCTTTCAATACAGTAATTATAGTCCTATACTGGACATAATGTGTCCAATCGTTTTTGAGATAGAGGGCGGTAAACGCGCAGCACTCTGCCTTGTATACTGTAATCCAAGGTCAACCGTGAATGTCTGTGAATTACCTAATGGTTAGGGCATGATTTGGAACCCCTAGAATAGGGTTGGATTCTTCAAAATTTCATGGTCAAATGCACTCTCTCCTTCACTGACACTTTGCAATGTTACCTACAGCATTGAGGCAAGCTTACCCATTACAGCGAAAATTGTATACTTGTAAATTTATCTTTATTTTGATTCTCTGTAACTAGTTATACTAAATACTTCAATTAAAGAGTCCTTGAGAAGTCAACTTCTCAAGGACCCTTGCTGAAGCTTTGACTTTGATCCTCTACCTAAGTAAACGATCAAAGTGCGCTTGTCGTCACGTACATCTTTGCGGTGAATTAAGGGCGTAACTATATTTAGAACTTAGAAAAATCTGATTAATGGTGAACGCACATTCATCCGAGCCGAACGCGTCGAACAAATCGATAGCGCCGAAGAAATCGTTTCCATTTCCTTTACGCCTGTCGCACTGTTATTACGTGTGAATTATGATGTATCTTACTTAGATGATTGTGATGCGTTGTACAGCTCTTCATAATTACGGCCCTGTAATTTCCGGCACAGAGGCATAACACCTTAGGTCTCAGAAGTGGTAACGCATCTGCATTTTGACCTTGGTCTTTGTGTGGGTGTCTATAAGCTGCAGTCATCACTTAACATCAATGTGAACTGCACGCTTTTTTACCACTTCCATTACATAAAAAAAATATATATATACCTATGTACTAATTCAATAAAATCAGAATCATTCATTTTTTAAGCTATGCAGATCGTGCATTGCTCTTCCGTTCGCAACTGATAGAATGCGAGCGCATCGGTCGAGTCGACCGCATAAGTCACGCCGAATCTAATGACGTCTTTCGAACTCGACCAGTCACCAATTCGACGACGAGCGAATTCGAACGAGGAAGGTTATATGGTCGATGATTTCTGGTGTTCTGGTAGATTCGGACGTTGCGACGCAAGCAAGTGTGCGAGCTTCCATAAGATATAATTCTATACAAGATTTCATATACCGAATTCTAAAATTCGCGTTGTTCGACTGGTTCGGAAAAATGTGCGTTTACTCTTAATCATCTGATGACAGGAATTAATAACACTATCGTAAATTTTAATTTTGTATCACTTAAAGCTGACTAAGTGGGTCAATATCATAGCACTGCATTATAAAAAATATAATTATCTGGACTTATGTGAATACGAAGTTTACCAATCATCATCGCAAAGGTTAATCGCGTGCTATTTTTTTACGTATGTCTTTTACCGTAGAAGTTTTCCTATTTGTGTTCATACATGAAAGTTAATTTCATGGAGTTTTTTTTTTATTTTATTGTACCAGTAAAACCCACAACACTTTGAATGCAAAACGCAAATTAAAAGCTCTCGTACGAATGAGGAATAATTATCTGACGAAACTACAGTTTGTATATATAGAAATAAAATCCCACCAAAAACATTTTCATGTAAAATGTTTGCAAGACGAGACCATATGGGTCGCACCACGGTCGCACAGTCAAAAATTATCAGATCTCATGTAGAACCGAATTTCTATCTCTAAGAGCCTGTCTGCACAAAATGCGTCGTCGATTTCGTCACCCGCGCCCGCGCGCTTCACGGATTAGGCTCCGGGGCATAACCACAGTATGTGGCATAACCCTCTGCCTCGGCTTCTTCTGCTCCAATCTGGTAATGCGAGTGGCGATCTTTTTCCCGACTACAAAACGCGTAGCTTGGCGTTTTGCTACCGAATGGGCGTAAGGATATTTAATAGCAACTGCATATTCTCTGGTAAAATGAAATTTTCATTACTGAATTGTTATTGGCCGTTTCGCTACTTAAAGAACAAAATTAAATAGCTCTTGTAGTAGCGAAACGGCCAAAGCCAACGGCCAAAGCCAACGGCCAAGCCAAGCCATGCATTTTCACGTATGTGTAGAGACTAGAGAGTTTTATAAAGCTTTTAATACAGTTGTTTTTTTTTTCCTTTGTCAAATAAAATTTGTCGTCTCCCTTATTACCTAAACTTACTTTCCTTCCAAGAGGCATTCATCTGTCTTCAGAAGGCGTATTATGTACCTCGGTTGTTAATTACCTACTGTTATTTTGTAAAAGAGGAGCATGAAAATTGATGCTCGTCGAGAATACAGAATATGCCTTCTAATCTGTATAAATTTGACTATTACTTTTCAATGATATTTGTCAATCATAGCTATGGCTGAACCTAGCAGAACGTCACCTGACTGCAAGAGCGATCGACTGGCCCGTGGCAGAACGAGCCTGTTTCCGCGGCACTGCACAGCCCGATGATACTGAATTAGGCGCGCAAATTATAAAGGTAGCTTTCCATATTCCTATCAAAATATCATAATATATAATATACGCTTACACTGACGACCCCACACTAGGTATAAACCTGTGTCGTGGGTGCCGTTGTACACACACAACACATACACAAACACCCAGACCCGAAACAAATATCTGTAGGCCACACAATTCTTTGTTCCGGAGCGGGGATAGAACCAACGACCTTTCGATTCAAACGGTCATCTCACACCGCTGGACTATCCGGGTCGTCAATGAGTGTACGACTTATGATATTATGAAATCAAACAAAAGCATCAGTATTGAGTTTTCTTTTAACATTAATTTGTAACTGTTTGTACAATTTTCTAATTTGTCGTTGTTTCCATAGGACTTACATCGGACAGGTTGTTCCCTATTTTGCGGCGCCGAAGGTCGGGAGAATCAAGCTATGCTCCGAAGAGTATTGTTAGCTTACGCCAGGTAAGGATTTGCGCCTGACATTTTGTTTGGGTACTGATTAAATTTTCTCCGGCACCGAGGAAATTTATTTCCATAATACGAAGTCGACGAATCTAATAAATTATTCACATTGCGTTTTCTTATAAAGTCAAGCCAACTAACAACCTACGCAATTGAAATATTTCTGTTATAGTATTTACAATATTTCAGATGGAACAAAGATGTCGGTTACTGTCAAGGTTTCAACATGTTAGCGGCTATAATATTAGAGGTGATGGATAAATCGGAATCGGATTCGTTGAAAGTAAGATAGATGAACATTTTACCGGTGATATTAAGCTATTATATATATACCTACTTACAGGCTGGACTTGGCAATACGACATTAAACGAATTTACTGTTAAACAAAAATTTCATAAAAGAATCAAAAGTTTTGCTAAATACCTATTTGAAAAAAAAAATCAGGTCAACTATGCCATAGTTTATCCACAGAACCCTTTTACGTATTGTTAATAATACTCGTACAAACTGTCTATTTACAAATAAAAAACAACAATAATTTGTGATTTCAAATAATTAGGTATAGCTGCACAGATGAAACAGAGTGATAATAAACAAAATTGTTAAGTAAATTGAAACATGTCAACTTATTCCATCAGATATTTGCTAGCCCAGCACACTTGGAATGCTGTAGTGTAGGGTACTTTTTAGTGTCGCATGGTCTAGTCCATATAGAAAGTAAAGTCTAAGGAAGTAGGATAAATAATATTGATTGTTAATTTTCAGGTAATGATATATCTAGTTGAAGCTGTATTACCCGAGGGTTACTTCGCAGACGACCTCCGCGGCTTGTCTGCCGATATGGCAGCTTTCAGGGATTTATTACGTCTACGATTGCCTCGCTTAGCAAATCACATGGATCATTTACAGAGAATATCTGATGGTAAGTAATATTTGTCTCTAAAAGTAATAATTACAGGTGATTAATCTATAAAAATGAAACATATACGACTCTATGCGCTTCTGTTGATAGATTAATTTCTTAAGTCGATAGGTGTATACCTAGGTGTATATAAACAGGTATACACCTACCTACTTGTTAGAAAATGTTAGAGAGTGTAGTGGAATGAAAGAAGTAAACAAAACATGGAAAAACCACCTATATCAGGGGTGGCCAACTTGTTTAGACCCAAGATCGACTTTTACAGTTACAGACCTACTTCTTGAAATTTTAAACTTCGTACTCAATTATGGAGTATTTTTATTTTATTGAGAAAAATAAGTAGTAAGTATTGTTATTTTAATTAAATGGGAAAAAAAATAACTGAACAGTAACAGTAGTAACTTCTTAGTAATATTGGTGTGAGCATTGCGTATGAACATCTTCCGTTAGATAAGCAAAATCAGGTTCGGAGTTTGAAGTTGCCCCTTAAAGATTCCAAAGTATGAGCGTCTGTCAAGCGAGACTGGTGTGTATTTTTTGTTTGTTTTAAGTAGGAAAATGCTGCCACGATCGACTGGACTAATGCTCGCGTTCGACCGGTAGATCGCGATCGACCGGTTGGCCACCCCTGACCTACATAATAGAGAGCGAGCTAAATCTCTAAGGCTCGTAAGTTTTCATTCGGGAATTTCCAAACCACAAGATTAGATTATCCTGTGGTTTGGAAATAATTAGAAAATGAAGAATAGGGGAATACCCCACTATGTATTATCACTTACCACATACTGAGAGTGTGTGGAGTTACATCGGGTATTTTCCAATCAGTCCCGACCCGAGAATGCAGTTTAGGTCCTCTATTTTGCACCCTACAATACTCTATCATAGAGAATTGTAGGGTGTAAAGTAGAGTCTCTATGTATTGCAATGTAGCAAACTACAATTAGGTTCATCGTACATGCCTACATAGGTTACAAAGATTTGATTTCCAAAAAAAATCGTCAAGCGAACACTTAGGTACGTGCTACTCATGTAAGTTTTTAGTAAAACCGTAGTTGAGAATTTTAACAACCAGTCCAAAAATACGAAGAATTATTGTTATGTTTAAACATAACGTACTTTTATTACTCTGAAATGATCTAAGTCTGATGCTGATACTGAATAATCTAATTTTAAACTTTCTCAAACAAATTTAAATGTCATAAGTTTTTTTTTTAAGGTGGCGGTGTAGAACCTCCTCTGCCTGATGTATTCACAATGCAATGGTTCCTTACATTGTACACTACTTGGTTACCCAAAGAATCATTACTCAGAATTTGGGATCTCATTCTTTTGGATGGAAATGAAGTTCTTTTGCTAACTGCTCTCGCTATCTGGGACATGCTTCAAGAGTAAGTACAAAAGTTATTTACAGGAATGTTTATTTATTAGAAAATGTTCCATACTTTTCATTAGTAAATTTGTGTAGGTACTCAAACTGCATTAGATACAATAGGGTGGAATGAGCATCTCAAACTGAAGTGCGTCGCAAAACACGGTGATTAATCGTAGGTACCTAATCTATATTACGGTTAAAAGGTATCTTTCTGAAAATTTTCAAACATTACTATCTATATACTACTATAACATAGGTCTATGTGATAAACAAGTTTAAAAACTGTTTATGTACAATCATATCATGATTCATCACCTGACTGTTAATGTTATTTTGTCTTCAAATTCATCTCATTCAATTCATGTTCAAAATCTTACTCATGTCAGAATGAATGAATCAGTGATGCATATTTTTAATTATGATCTTCTATATTCTGTATGATCTTGTTACGATATTGTTGTCTTTAGTGATTTTTCGGAATCAATTTACAAAAAGGGAAAAAACTGGTCACATTGTAATAGTTATGTCAATTTCTATATTTCAGTCGCATCTTGTCGGCACGTTCTGCGGATGAATTCTACAGCTGCATGGGTGGTGGTGCGAGTGCGGTGTGGGAGGCGGGCGAGGCGCTGGTCGCGCGGGTGGTGGCATTCGACTCGGCGCCTGAGCTTCCGCGCCTGCGCAGCCTGCACAGATACCGGGTAGCACCCCCCGCACCTCCGACCGCTGCGCCTATTTGCCATCCACCCTTGCAGACTGCGGTAAAAATCAATATACATAATATATTCGCCTGGACCTAGCGATACGGTCTAACTTCGTATCGCCTTAGCGATATTATTCAAATTCCTGCCACCAATTCTCACCTATACTGAAAGTTTCATAAAATCGTTCAAACAGTTCGATAGGGAACACTAACAATATTTCAATGTTTTGGATACCTAAAGATTATTTCTTTTTATATGCAAATAATTTTTTATGGCTTGATTACAGGTACAGTCCATGACCAAACGTGGGTTGCGTCTTTTCTATTCGGAAGACGAAGGAGATTCCAGTGACGATGGCAATAAAATGGCTCTTGCGACGGTAATCAAAAATATTTTCGTTTTTTCCTACAAGACTTATAAACATGTATCTTGCATATTTATTTTCATACATTACAGGTAATACCTAGACGAGAGGAGCGATCAGGTACAGGAGACAGGTTGTCTTTGGACATCGGTGCACTAAAACGACAGTATGCTAGACTGCGTGAAAGACAAAGACAAGCTCATATAATATTAGCTGCTGCTTGCGCCCGACACGCTGCTGGTAAAACACTTGGAAACCGTTTT
Source organism: Macrosoma leucophasiata (assembly GCA_036365455.1). Taxonomy (NCBI): domain Eukaryota; kingdom Metazoa; phylum Arthropoda; class Insecta; order Lepidoptera; family Hedylidae; genus Macrosoma; species Macrosoma leucophasiata. The sequence continues at coordinate 13,950,608 of JAWQUS010000010.1, read as the reverse complement.
TTATCCTAAATGGAAGATTTCAATAACATGATATTTAGTTAATTAAATATTTTGATTAATTTCAGTTGGTGTTCCAACGTCGCCTACATCCCTCACAGTAAATAATTTGCTACTAGGCAAGAGCGCAATCGTAAGTTCTAGAGGACGCAGACTTGGCCCTCCACCCGGTGCCATACCTCCCTCACGACAAACATCTTCAGTGAATGAAAAGACTGATCCACTCTCAAAAGAAATATCAAATGAAACTATTAGTTGGAAAGAAGAAAATATTAAAAAAACAATAAACAGGCGTAATTCACTTAAGTGGAAAGATATTAAAAAAGAAAAGGAAATGGAAGTTATTAGAAAAGCATCAATAGATTTAGATGAAGCTGGTGACGGTGTTATTGTTTCTGAACTTGAAGCTAAACAAATGATCGCCACATTAAGATCAAGAAGTTCCAGCGAAACTTCATCATATTCTTCACACACGGCTACTAGTACTGATACTAGTTTGTGTGATGAAAATGAAAGAGTTAGTGATTCAGATCAAGATTTACCTAATGATGATATCGAAAAAAATGGTATAATTGTAAAGAATAATCAAATACCTACATCCTCATCTGTTCACAAAGAAATATGTTCTCCTAAAAAACCTAGTCCAAGTCCAAATAATATCGATTCAAAACAATCAACTTCCGACACCACTATTAAAAATATATCGGATTATATAGATTCTGCGGCAGGAGAGCCGCTTCGTACTTATATAGATGGTTTTGAAACGAAATTAAAAGATAGCCATTTTATAGATGAAAAAGAAATTTGCTACAAACCCGAAAGTCCATTCAAATTCACGCCTACTCATTCATCTCGATTACCTTCGAGCACAAATGAAAGTAATGTATCTGATTATAAATTATCAACTGAAAATAATGAAACAAAAACACCTTTAAACTTGGGAAAAGTGAAAAACTTTATGGAATTAAGCCCTGTCGAAATTACTGCTTCTTCACATTACTATTTGGAGAAAAGTGTTAATGAAACAAAAAGACCAACCAATCTTTCAAAAAGTAAGCATTTTACTGAATTAAGTCCAATAGATCTATCTCCATGTCATTGTACTATTGGTCTCAAATCTCCGTATGAATTTGATTACAATAGAAGTTTCAAACAACCAATTACTCCCAAATTAGATTTACACACAAGACCTCCAGATATAATTGACAGTTTTACAATGTATCCAAATTTTGTACCTGATATAGATTTGACGGAAAGAAATGTGTCCGATTATGATAGTCCACCAAGAAGCCCGGGTTCAGAAAGTATCATTGTAAGTGAAGATGAACCTCCTATACCATTAAAAATAGATAAATATTTTGAACACAGTCCAGAATTTTTCGGTGCCAGACTTACAGATCCAAATAACGCTGAAATTCCTAATCGAAGATCAACTAGAAGAAATTCTCGCTTGCCTAAAAAACCAGATTCATTGACACTTCAAACGAATCAAAATGAAAAAATATTAGTGGATGATATGGAACGATCGTCATCACTGCCACAAGATCATTCTTCTACAAAAAATAATTTAACGAGTCCTATTCCAAAGAACGAAAGCAATATAAATATTACACCAAAATATCACGACAACATAGCTGAAAACACAGATGTTCAAGAACAATTAACAGGGAAAAAAAGTGAAAAATCGAGAAGTGATGCATGGTCCCCAAAAGACTATATTCTTTGTTCTGGAAGAAAAAATAGTGAAAAGGCCTTACAAATTATTCAAGAAAACTCTCAAATTTTGAGCAGAATTTTAACGAAGCAAAACATTAATAATTCTAATACGCTTATAGCTGAGGAAAATAAATCAGAAGAAGCAAAAAATAAACAGCAAAATAATGATGTTCCGCCTTTAAAAACTATGGAAAGTAAATTAATTGAATCTCCTTTACTAAAAGAGTCTACTTCAGATTCTTTAATCGGTTGTATTAAACGAAAACCTAAAGACGATTCAGGTGATAAGAATCATTTTTTGAGAGCAAGACCAATTTCAATAGATGATCCTTTTTCTTTTGAAGCAAGAAATAACGCCACAAAAAATGAATTTTCAATGAAAACTATTAAAACCCCAAGTACTGAATGTATTGCAAATAAAACAGACTTATATGGCTGGGAAAACAAAGGATTTTTAGCTAAGTGTGAATTTGCGGGTTATTTACAAAAACCTGAAAAGAAAAATGACGAAGATTATCATAGAAAAGTTAGTGATGTATGTTTAAGAAGCGAAATATTTAATAGCGACTTAAAACCTTCGGTTATTGAATGGACGCGTTATTCATTTTCGGGTGAATCAAAAACCTCAGTTACACTGGCTTCTTCAGAAGTAAAGGATTCTTCTTCATATGACCGCCGAATAACATCAGATGATTATAATTACCCACTTTCTACTTCTAGTAAATATAATGATTTTATACTTTCCAGAGCTAGTGATATATGCAGTAAAATTGCTGCCCAGGGGCCGAAGATTTGTGAAAATGTATTAAAGACTGACACCAACAGTCAAATGAGTGATTTTTCTCACAGAGTTACTTCTTCTATTAGTTTAACTTGTGAGCCTTCAGTAGAAGATGATTCACCAACTGGTGCTAAAAGTAATTCTAGCGACACATTATGTCAAATTACGTCACTTGATCAAGTGTCCACACCGATATCTCCTAAGATATTTCCGACTAGAGAGACACCGACGCTTCCAAAAGATTATACTGATAAAAGTGATAGGATAAAGATTGAATCTGATGATACCTGTAGTGCAATAACGTCTTTAATAGAAACTGATACATTGTCATCGTTGTCTTATCCTCGAAGTCCTTCAACAGGTTCGTACCATCCATTTCCTACGAGACCTGCAATTCGTTTGCCAAAAGACCTGGGTGTTAGATTAGGCATGTACCCTAAAGAAACAGTGAATTCACCACCAAAATAAACTAAATAATAATTTGAAGTAAGTATAGTACTAAATATATTCAAAGTATGAAGTTACTCTAGTAGGTCAGTCTGGTGTGTTTTTATACGTAAATTTTGTTATTATAAAATTTAGCTGTAAAATTTTTTTGATTTCTCTCTTGTTTGTTATAAGTTATTATTATTAAGTATATTGTTTCGATGTTATGAGAATGCATGCTCAATACTGTTAAATTTGAATTAACAATTTCCGTATGCAGTATATTGTTAGCTGAAATATAAAGCTATATGTACAGGGCATAGAATTCTAAAGTTTCAAATGTAAATAATATAAACAGAAATTGTTAAAATAGCATGTTATGAAATTTGAAGCTATTCCTTCGAGTAATTTGACCTATTCGTAGGGAATAAACAAACGTGTTGCCTTGAATCAATTTAAATATGTAATAATTCTGCGCAATATATTTATACAAACGTAAGATTTAGATAGATCATTTATTTGAGTCAATATAAATCGTGGCAATTAATTGTTTACACAGCTATAGAATAAAAACTATCTTTGCAAAATGAAAGTTTATGTTATTTGAAAATAATATTTATTCTACGACAATATTGAAAAAAGAAATATATACATTTATGAACGCTATGTAATGTTTTATTTACAAGGAAAAAAAATGGAACTTAAAAATCATCAATGACTGGTGGACACGTACAAACTAAATGCTTATCTCCATACATGTCGTCGATTCTGCTAACAGTTGGCCATATTTTCGTTTCGCCTTTGACGAATGGCTGAAAGAATGAAAAAAATATTCTATCATCATTGTAATATTTATATATTTCGCAATAACACATGCGAATGACCTGCCCGAAGTCAATTTTTTCTTTCCCATTGTTCTTTATTTTCTAAATATTCTATCATTAGTTTGCCTGTGAAATTTTCTACTTACTTCTCGGTAGAGACATTACAATAGTTAACTTTAAACTTACAGCAGGAAATGCAGCCTGTTCTCTAGTATAAGGGCGGTTCCAGTCTTCAGTTATAACTTCTTCTTGTGGGTGTGGCGCCATCTAATATAATACCAAATATATTATAAACTGCTCATTATTTGGATACTTGGACTACTATTAATATGTTTAAATTAGGGGTCATACTCGTGACAAAGTAAAACATATACCTTCAACGGGTTCAGTCGTTTGTCTATAACGCCATCTTCAATATCTTTGATTTCCTTTCTAATTGTGATGAGTGCTTCACAGAATCGATCTAGTTCTAGTAAGTCCTCAGACTCAGTGGGCTCTATCATCAATGTACCTGCTACTGGCCATGACATAGTAGGAGCATGGAAACCTGAATAGAATAAAGAACAGTCATGACACAGAAAATCATACTAACAATGAAAACAAAATATAATCAGCCCTATCATAACTTATTTGGGGATTTCAGGTTATTTAGGTATAAGTAGGTACTTTCAGTACGCAAAGGTCACCGCAGACGGGCCACATGCGACAACTACAAACGCCGCCTAGTAACGCCTAGAAACTCGTGTGCGGCAACCCTAATCATCACGCCAAGTTCCTGACGGAGAAGTTAGAGAGTTTGGAACGTCAGATATCTCCATGTGTAGCTTATATCTTTTTTTAGCTATCCATAAGTGTTTTCGTATGTTCCAAAATAAACCTAAAGTTGTATCCTAAAAAGCTGCCCAAAGTCACTATACCACGCGAAAGAAGTCGCGGGCAGGCGCAGACTAGTTTAAAATATACCATGGACTAATTATACTATAATTTAACCGACGAAAAAGTGTTACAATAACGTTTTGCTTCCTTTAATAATAAAAAAGACGCAATACGTTATTGTATTTTTAATTCCTGTAAGCGATAGAACATCTCAATTTCGAAAACGTATTCGTCGTTGTAGGTAGGTACTACCATCGAAACAGAATCGAAATTACCTGTTCTAAGACATTTTTCTGCGCAATTTCTTTATGTCATTAATTATTGCTTACCTACTTTAAAAAATTGTATCAGTGTCCATTTTCAATTTCAATCCATTACTAAATACTTCGAATTAAACAGTAGGTACTCTTTTTGTCGTATTATAATAAATTATTTACTAATTACTAACAGGACAGACAGACAGACAGACAGCGGAGGATTACTAATCCTCCGCTGTCTGTCTGTCTGTCCGTCCGTCTGTCTGTCACCAGGCATGTCATTTTCACAAATTATGTATTTCTGTTACCGCTATAAAATCAATATTAATTACTAAAAATAAGAAAATGCAAATGTTAATGGGTCCAAGGGGACATACAATAAACGTGTTTTTTTATCATAGTTTTTTGCTCGATAATAACGGTTGCAAGTAGACGCTTATAATTTTCACAGAACTTTTAGGTCTTATGTTGTATATTGCCTTCCATAATAAATCTATACAAATAAATAAAATTGAAGTGTCTGTTTGTAATATTAAAATAACCGCTTTTTACTCAATGCATATGTATGTGTACACGGTACATATACCTACCAAAACAACTTTTTTTACAATTTTTGTATTTGTGTCTGTCTGTCTGTCTGTTTGGCGGGGCTAATCTCGAGAACGGCTGGACTGATTTTGACGGGACTTTCACTGGCAGATAGCTGATGTGATAAGGAGTAACTTAGGCTACTTTTTTCCATACATCCATACCTACATACAAAAAAGTAGAATTGGAGTGTGTATCCGACTTTGACGGGACTTCCACGGGTAGGTAGCTGATGTAATAAGAAGTAACTTAGGCTACTTTTATCTCCATACATACATACATACCTACATACAAATAAGTAGAATTGAAGTGTATCCGACTTTGACGGGACTTCCACGGGTAGGCAGCTGATGTAATAAGAAGTTACTTAGGCTCCTTTTATCTCCAGACATATATACATACCTACATACAACTAAATAAAATTTTGAGTGTCTCTGATTTTGACGGGAATTTCACTGGCAGATAGCTGAACAGATAAGGAGTAACTTAGGCTACTTTTATCTCCATACAACCATACATACATACATACCTACATACAAATAAATAGTATTTGAGTGTCTCCGATTTTGACGGAACTTTCACTGGCAGATAGCTGATGTAATAAGGAGTAACTTAGGCTACTTTTATACTAGCTGCGCCCACGACTTCGGCCAGGTAGATACTGAACAATCATATTTTTTCTCACGTGGACGAAGTCGCGGGCACAGCTAGTTAAGTAATAATACTACGTATAGAATGGACACATCGACGTCCCATCTGATTTCCCCGTCTCACCCAACCTCCTCCCCTCTTATGGGCGACGTTTGGTATTCTCTACGTGCTACGCACACAGGTGCACGTGTAAATCACACACGTCACTGATTGATTTCTGAGGCAATCATCGACGACACAACGGAGCTTAGCGTCGATGTGTGCAATAGAGACCAAATTAAGCGTTTGTATGGAATTTTGGCGGAGTGTCAGCGGTGTGGCATAGGTATCAAAGAGATAGTATCCACATTATCCAAAAAGAAATATAGCACATTGATCTTAGGAAGGCGACTTCGACTTATTTCCGGTATGTAGAGCGTTATATCTTTCGCACCTTACCGTTTGTCGACCATTCTGACCAATACCTGACTATCAGTGCTTACAAAGATAGCGTGCAGCAGAGATAACGCTCTAAGAAGTCGAGACTAGCCGATTGTTTCTTTCGTAGGCTCGATGCGCAATATTTCTTGTTAAGAGTTCTAAGTAAGGATAAGTGCATAGTAATAATATAATATAATCATTTCATTTATTGACAAAAACATTTTTACAATGGTTAATATTGAATCCATAGATTCCCGAACTAGTCTACACTGTATTTCGGGAATCAGTGGCTTCTCCGAGTTATAACTTCACTTAAAATTATTTTGTCATTAAACATTAAACAAGGTAGATATATCAAGTAATCAAAAATTTTACAAAGAAGGGTGAGTATGTGTGTGTGTGTATGTGTGTGTGTGTGTGTGTGTATGTGTGTGTGTGTGTGTGTGTGTGTGTGTGTGTGTGTGTGTGTGTGTGTGTGTGTGTGTGTGTGTAATAACTGTGTGTATCAGAAATCGTGTACGTCTATACTTCGCCATATCATGAAAAAAACAAATTTGCTAACATAACTTCAATACCATCATAGTCAAAATTCCTGAGCCATGCTGAAATAATCTTCTTAAACTCATTATTATTTGTATTTTTTATGTTTTTATTTTTATTTATAGGAGTTTTAAGTAATTTATTGTACAATTGTGTAGTAACTATATCGTACTGCTTTTGAGCAAATCTAGTCTTTGCCCTCGGAACATGTATTCGGTCTACTCTTTTTAATGAAGTTGGTAGATAGGGTACTTGTTGGCGATGAAAACGACGCAGACTTTCATATATATACAGCTTGCGTACTGTAAATACTTTAGCTTTTTCATATAAATCTGTGGTGGGATGTTTAAAAGGAAGGTAGAGCAATACTTTTAATACAGCACGTTGGGCACGTTCTAGAGGGTTAATGTTAATTTTAGCCGCGCAGCCCCAAGCACATATGCAATATCTAATAAGACACTCGCATAGAGCTTTATATGTTAGAATAAGTAGCTCATAATCCGCTATGGTTCGAAGAATTTTGAATACATATATGAGTTTTCGTACTCTACTCGTAGTTATACACTTATCCCTACTTCCCTACTAATCCCTACTAATATTATAAATGCGAAAGTAATTCTGTCTGTCTATCTATCTGTCTGTTACCTTTTCACGTCCAAACGACTGAACCGATATATTTTATGATATGTTCTTAGGTTTTCGCGAGCTACACTCATTGAAATAAAACTATTTTTACGGATTTATCTCGCGTATATTAAACTAAAATGATTTTTAAAATCAACCCGACGTTAACCATAACACCTCGCATTTATAAACGATATGTAGATGACACATTCACCATATTGGATAGCAATAATGTTTCTGTTTTTCTTTCACATCTCAATTCCATACACCATAAAATCAAATTCACTATGGAATTGGAACAGGACAATAAATTAGCCTTCTTAGATACTTTATTAATTAGAAAAACCAATAACACACTCAGTCACACTGTGTTTAGGAAGTCTACCCATACTGATAGGTACCTTAATGGTGAATCACACCATCACCCGGCACATTTATCTGCCGTTGGCTCATCTCTATTTCAGAGAGCACGAGGCATCTGTGACGACCACCATCTTCAGGGGGAGCTGAAGCACCTACGCCAGGTGCTACGTAACAACAAGCTCCATGTACCACCCGTCCGTCACAGAGGCCGCGTGAAACCACCTACAGTAGAACGACAACCAGCTATACTACCTTACGTTAAGGGTGTCACAGATAAAATCAGCAACATTTTAAAAAAGAATTCCATTAAAACAGTTTTCAAACCATATAAAAAGATTCATCAGTATTTAAGACCCATTAAAAGTAATATTCCATTACAAAATTCTGGCATTTATAAATTAGATTGTGATTGTGGACTCTCATATATTGGTCAAACGAAGAGAGCTGTATCCACCCGCGTTAAAGAGCACATTGCTGATGTCAAAAACCGAAGAACAGGGAGGTCTGCAGTCTGTGAACACATAGCGGATAAGCCGAACCATTACATCCGGTTTGATAAAATTCAAATACTCGCTAGAGAACACAAACCCATTCCACGAATGGTACGCGAGGCTATTGAAATTAAAAAACACCCAAATTTCAATAGAGAAGATGGATGGCGATTATCAACATCATGGGATCCCATACTTAGCAAGATTAAATCCCAGCCGCAGCAGTCTGCAAGACCTCAAGATACCATAAGTAATTATTGTGTTAATCCTGAACGCTACGCAAGGCGTTTACGAAATCGATGGAGGTAGCTACATATAATTTTTTCAAACTTCTGTCAGACAAATGTCACCTCAGTCTGCCCGGGACCACGGAAGCTGAAAAGCGACCGAAACGTCGGGTTGATTTTAAAAATCATTTTAGTTTAATATACGCGAGATAAATCCGTAAAAATAGTTTTATTTCAACGATATATTTTATTTTTAAAGAAAAATGGAAAGAAAAATTTGACTTCAGGCGAGGCTCGAACTCGCGACCTACTGGGAATCTAGTCCAGCCGCTCTTCCAATTGAGCTACTGAAGCCCTGCCCGATTTGTCAAATCTTTCCTTCACATCTATTGCATTGCTTTATGGTAGCAGTAGCGCCATCTATTACCAACTATGCTAGTTAGGCAACCGATATAATAGACTTTTCAGTTTATTGAATATCGTAAAGAAGTCGCTTTTACCCTTAATAATTGTTTTTATATTATTTCGCATTAACACATGCTTGTGAAATATATTTTATTTTTAAAGAAAAATGGAAAGAAAAATTTGACTTCAGGCGAGGCTCGAACTCGCGACCTACTGGGAATCTAGTCCAGCCGCTCTTCCAATTGAGCTACTAAAGCCCTGCCCGATTTGTCAAATCTTTCCTTCACATCTATTGCATTGCTTTATGGTAGCAGTAGCGCCATCTATTACCAACTATGCTAGTTAGGCAACCGTTATAATAGACTTTTCAGTTTATTGAATATCGTAAAGAAGTCGCTTTTACCCTTAATAATTGTTTTCATATTATTTCGCATTAACACATGCTTGTGAAATATATTTTATTTTTAAAGAAAAATGGAAAGAAAAATTTGACTTCAGGCGAGGCTCAAACTCGCGACCTACTGGGAATCTAGTCCAGCCGCTCTTCCAATTGAGCTACTGAAGCCCTGCCCGATTTGTCAAATCTTTCCTTCACATCTATTGCATTGCTTTATGGTAGCAGTAGCGCCATCTATTACCAACTATGCTAGTTAGGCAACCGATATAATAGACTTTTCAGTTTATTGAATATCGTAAAGAAGTCGCTTTTACCCTTAATAATTGTTTTTATATTATTTCGCATTAACACATGCTTGTGAAATATATTTTATTTTTAAAGAAAAATGGAAAGAAAAATTTGACTTCAGGCGAGGCTCGAACTCGCGACCAACTGGGAATCTAGTCCAGCCGCTCTTCCAATTGAGCTACTGAAGCCCTGCCCGATTTGGAATTTTCAATTGGAAGAGCGGCTGGACTAGATTCCCAGTAGGTCGCGAGTTCGAGCCTCGCCTGAAGTCAAATTTTTCTTTCCATTTTTCTTTAAAAATAAAATATATTTCACAAGCATGTGTTAATGCGAAATAATATAAAAACGACTGAACCGATTTTATTGAAATTTGGTACAGAAATAGAGTTCACTTTGAGAAAGAACATAGGCTACTTTTTAAACGACATCAACGCGGGCGAAGCCGCGTGCAACAGCTAGTAGTACATAAGTGCATAGTTAAATTATATAAAACTATATCGGCATTACTTACCGAAATCCATAAGCCTTTTAGCAATATCACCAGGTTCAATATTGGCAGTTTTTTTGAGATCCCGTACATCAATGATAAATTCATGTGCCACTAGTGATCTCTCCCCTTTGTACAATGTTTTATAATGACCCTCTAATCTTCTTGACATGTAATTTGCGTTAAGAATAGCAACTTGGGTTGCTCGCCTTAGACCTTTTGGTCCCATCATCTAAAGTGAATTAAAAAAATCTGTATAAGTAAAAATAACCGCTACTTAGTTTAGTTTGAGTCATGAAACTCAAACTAAACTTAAAGCCTTTCAATTCAATTCAAGAATTTCATGGGCACTTACCATAAGTACTATAATTAAGTGCCCATGAAATTCTTGAATTGCATTTTTTATAGCAATGTTCCGCATTTCCCTAGCAATAGGTACCTACTAGGATGTCCAATTGTCCAAACTAGAGTTAGGAGAAAACAAAGCAAGCTAGTTTTTAAACAAAACTGAAAGACGTTCCCCTTGGAGTCTATAAAAAGACCTTTTTAAATCCAAAAATTACTTTTCTATTATTTGGATTATATGGATTAGGCATACGACAAAATTTAATAATAATAACGTCGCTTTAATAAAGTTTTAAGTTCAAATTACCTTGATATATGCCCATGAAATAGGAAGAATGGCAGATGATCCGAAAGGAGCAGCGCTAACGGAACCAAAACTATGGGCTGCATCACCAAGATCTGCTAGTGGGTCCACAACCGGATGAGAAGGTAAAAATGGAGCTAAATGAGCTTTTCTGAAACACAACATTTTTCATTCTTCGCTTCCTACATAGGTAATTATTTGTAGTGATTAGACTTGTAACCAACGGTGTAACCACGGGGAACGCACCGAAAGTACGACGTACTTCAACCGAACGTCAATATTTTCTTTTGGTAACAATTCTCAGTATAAAGTATATAAATACATAATAGTACATTAAATGTATTAGTGTAAGAAAATAGATATCTTGATTTTTTTAGGTATTTAATAAAAAAATGTTTAATACTTACACGCCAATTGGACCCATTCCTGGACCACCACCGCCATGAGGAATACAAAATGTTTTATGCAAATTCAAGTGTGAAACATCGCTGCCATAATCTCCAGGGCGACACAATCCAACCTTTACAAGAAAAAAATTTGAACGATAATGAATAATAGAAATGTTCGGTAAATGTAAATTTTATTAAATTGGATGTATGGTGTAAGGTCATCGCAATAGTTTGGTTCAATTAAATCCACTTTAATTGGTTGTAAGGATCATCTACATAAAAAAAAACAGATATTTCAAAGTAGATGCGTTGCCCACTCCCGAGGCCTATATTGTTGTAACTCTATTCCAGAAATTCGGGGCCGTACCTAACAGCGTTGCCAGATCTTTTTTTCCAAGTCTGGATTTCTAAACTGTTTGAGTGAAAAAGCGTGATTCTCTCGCCAAAAGCGGAAAATAGTAAAAATTCTATATAATCAGACGTATTTAAATATTTATCTATTTAATTGATGTTTAATTACGATTACTTGACAATAAGATAGCAAAAATAGCCACATCACCACAGAAATGTATTTTAATAATAATATGATATTTTAAATACTAGGTACCATCAGGATGATTTTTGAATTACGGACGCACTTTCTCCACTTACGGTTGATTTATCACCGAAAGCGGGACTAATCCTGTCCGCGCGGGACATTTAATTTTGACTTAAAAAATCGCCAAAATCGGGACGCCTGGCAACGCTGATACATATCCACTTGTCCGGGACACCATAGCGCTGAACACTACCATTTAGCAGCAAGTAATTAGGTAATTTAGGACTGGAACTCAACCACCAGTAAAATCCAGTTGTGTTGTTGTAAATAATACCTGTGCATTCATGTTGGCGCCATCCAAGTAGACCTGACCGCCATGTTTGTGGACTAGTGCGCACACGTCGGCCGCGCGCTCCTCAAACACACCGAACGTGCTCGGGTACGTCAGCATCAAGCATGAGAGCTTCGCGCTGTGCTCTTCCACCTACATCAACAAAGGACATTTGTTTGTTGATGTTTTAAAATTATCCCACTGCGTGACAGTCATAGAAATATCAATAATATGTCTGGTTTATAAAGATTTCTAAGGTAACAGTCATCAACACAAAATTAACAAAAAGAGAGTTTCAAAAAATCACAGATGTCTAAAAGGCAACAAGGCCTAACAAAGTAAGGCACGGTAACAGAATTCTTTAAAATAAATTCTATTGTTTCGTTTACTGACGTTAAATCTTTTAACTAATTGTGTTTATGACAGTATTTGACAGATTACTGGAATCTGGAATTGATGTCGAAGAGACACCAATAAAATGTATGTCTTACTATTCAAATTTCTGTGGAAAAACGCACAGAATATTTATTTTAGGCGAGTTTTGAACCCCTGGATAACAAGTCCACCACATCCTTGAAGTTTCCTATTGATGCTGCTGTTAGGAATGAGATGGGGTCACAGGTGTGATAGTTGAACGCAACTGAGCGCATCACCTTGGACTGCTAGTTTTTTTTTATGTTATGGAAGTGGCAAAAAAGCAGCTTATAGACACCAACACAAAGACCAAGGTCAAAATGTAGATGCGTTACCACTCCTGAGGCCTAAGGTGTTATGCGCCTGTGCCGCAAATTACAGGGCCGTACATTACCACCTGACCGGAACACGATAGTGCTGAACACTACCATTTAGCGGCAAGTATATTAGGTAATGCGGTGGTGCTTACGCCCGCGAGCTCCATCACTGGAGCTCTACCACCTGTAAAATGTCAGTCCAGTCAAAAATTAGTGATTATAACTCACCATGTCCTTAAGGTGTTCCATGTCAATGTCACCATTGGGAGTGACACGGATGGCGCACACACGCATGCCGGCCATGTGTGCGGAGGCGGGGTTGGTCCCGTGCGCGCTCACCGGGATCAGGCATATGTTACGCCCGTTGTCCCCACGGAACTCGTGATACCGTTTGATAGTACGCAACCCGGCGTATTCACCTTGCGCTCCGCTATAATCAGATAATCAATCATTTTAACCCATTCAATGCGGCAACCAATTTTGCTCTCACTACCCAGATACGGCATAGAATTCAGCGTAAACGCCGATCGGCGTGAGCCGCACCTGATGAACAAAAAAAAACACGCCAAATGGCGTTTTCCGCACTTCGTTATGAATTTCAATTTATTCATTTTGGATTCACGACATTTCTGTAATAATGCGCTACGGTTGTTGCAATAATTACTGTTTTTAGCGAGTAGCACAATTCATTTAATACCTTTAGCCCGTTTTATATAAGATTCGTGAAGTTTTGGTAATACAAATTGAAAAAAAAAAAGGAATATATACAGTTTATTTTTCGATTATTGATTTAAATGGTGAGTAATCTCTCTTAATTTGATAATTAATAGTATTGTACTCTCCCGTCTTACAAAAATCCTTTTTAAAGCATAAAGAATTAAATTATTGATAACTCCGAATATTATCAGGAGTTGCAAACCATTTTATACACCCATTTTCATATTTTAACATATTTTTAATAGAAAGACGCGACAAAAAAATCCAGAAGAAAATTTTTAGCTTAAATGCCATAATCCTTTGAATTGACAACATTTCATATTTTTAACCTACATGTTTTATTACATTAGTTAAAAGTTAATCCAAAACTAGGGCACCCGTGTTTAACCATTTATCGAAATTTTGTACTTTTCATTCATAATTTCTACTTTGAAAGTTAGTGTATTCTAAAAAGACGTATGCGCCATATGACGTCACACATAGGGTGGAATGGCGATAGATCCATTGCCTTGTGCCGTGACCCTAAAAAAAATTGTAGATGTCACTGTCTTGTCGTTGTCAGCTTGTCAAACTCGATGTAGGGCTGTTGATCTTTTTATTTTAAAAATATCAGTACCAGTGTTCGATATATCGAAAAAAATATCGATATATCAATATAATTATTAAAAAATTCTTTGACCCTGCGTGTCATCGATTAATCTCTTCCTTGATCCAACTACAAAATTATAAAAAGACGAACGAGCAAAAAAACCACAGCGTAGCTTCTCAAAATATAAAAAAAATATCGAATGTATAAATCTACATTTTAATTCGTTTTAACGTTTTCGTAGGTTTTCGCGAGCTTCATACATCTTCATTAATTCGTTTTGATATTTTTTGTTTTTGTTGCCAACTAAACAATAAATATTTCAAATTATTTCAGATGTAATTATTAAAAAACCTTAATTAATCTACATAATAAAAAAAACCATTAAAATATATTTAAAAGCTAAATAATATTTACATAAAATAAAGTTATACTTAAACTAAAAACAACATGCGTCTAAAAATTCCGCATCACTGCCTTCCTGTGTTATGGTACCCAGAAGGCTGGCAGCATTGCCTCGTTGGATGGCAATGCTGATTCTTTGACCTAAAAATTGGCCAGTTTAGTTTTTATTAGTTTTTAATATCGACATATCGAAAAAATAACAATATTATATCAATAGCCTGAGGGCTATTGATATAATGTTGTTATTCTTGTCGTTGTTTAAAACTTTAAAACTTGTTTTTTTTTTTTATAAATAAGTTCGTAGCAGCTTTTTATATACTTCGTAGTAGAGATGGCGATTCCATTTCCGATTTCGAAGTGTCTAAAATCCATCCACGATTAAATCGACATAGAAAAAATCGTTCTTCGATTATCGATCTATTTTTGATTTGGGCTACGTAATACTTAATTTCTAGGAAAACAGACGACCGAAAAAAAAACCAACTCAACAGTGTTCAATGCTGGTATAATGCTTCCTATACTCACGTTTAAACGTTAAATCTTATGATCTGTATGTTTCCTATGTCCCTATTTGAATTAACAAAAAAGAACAATCTTCGAATTTCCAGGGTTTAGTATCGATTCGCTAGATCAATCCAGTACTGTCACCAACCCTACTTCCTAGTTTTATACTTTGACATTGACGTATCCGTATCAATTTGAGTATGTAACAATTCACCGAATATTACACGAATCACCGGTCATTTTTAAATTAACACTGTGCCTCTGTGATCACCAGTTTTTGGCAGAATTATTACTAAGTGTGATAGTTGCCACACGGGAAAAATAGAATAGAATAGAATAATGTTTTCATCTAAAGATAGGCAATGGTAACTACTTCATTTCACCATATATGTGACGTCATCACATGTTTTTCCGTTTTAATTTTTTTTCACAGAAATTAAGAAATAAAAAAATACCAAAAATATATATTTGAACTCGGAAAAGAAAAATAAAGAAACGGTATTTTTCTTTTAGGGTCGTGTCAATTTTGAAATGTTGTTCATTGAAAAGAATAATAAACGCAACTCTTTATTTTTTTTTTTCAATGTGAATCATTCGAAACTTTTAAACATCAGATTGAAAAAAAAAATGACTGGAAACGTTCTACAAAAATTGGTTTCAATGAGTAACAGTAAGCAGTTTTTAGGGTATAAGTCTTTTTCAAAAACTGCAAATAATAACTTTGTTTTTCATAAAAATTCTGTGAAACACTATGAAAAACAAAGTTACTTTTTGTTGGCAAAAATTGCTATTCTCTATTATGCCCCTGATCTATGCTTGCCTTTACGGAACGGCCTTTACTTGCATGTACGTGTCCGACTTGCACTTGGCCAGTTTTTAGGGTTCCGTACCTAAAAGGTAAAAACGAAACTTTTAGAGGTGGAGACCCATGCAAAAAACGTGAATTTTTGCCATTTTTTTATTATAAATTATCTTAGGGAACCTTTCGTGCGCGAGCTTCTTAAAAGTTTTATTTTAATAAATTTTTTTAGCTGTTTGTACATAAGAATATTAATAATATTATATATTTATTTTTTAAAACCAATAAAAATAAAGTTGGTAATCCCTGGAATGCGCCGATTGGCGTTTTCAGCACCAGAGTAAGAAAACTCAACGTTTCTAGAACTGAAATATCCAGAAACTACTTGTACCAGGCATTTCTTTTATAAATTACTAGCACATTGGTCTATATTTTATTATTAAATCATCAGATTTGGATAAAGTATTAAACAATTCTACATTACGCCGATCGGCGTGGTCCGATTCTGAGTATGAAAAAAATAAGACGCCGATCGGCGTGCGCCGCATTGAATGGGTTAAGAGAATAAAATAAAGCAAGAATGCCCAACTCAAGCTTAGCGACGATATCCAAAAACATGTTTCGTGGGATTAAAGAAATGTATCTCACATTCTTTTTTTAGGTTTTGTTTATTTTGAAAACCGTTAACCCCTATTCTCCCGTTTTCAGGGACGGGTGAATATTATACATTTTCTCTTAAATGTACTTACCCTACATCATGAATTTACCCTACCCCTTCGGATACCTTTCGGGAATATAAGTGTTCAATTGAAACACCTTCGCGGAGGTCCTTTCCTTTTTGGGGTGACACTGCAATAATCCTCACTGCGTACCACCCTTGCTGACTACGCCTCTGTCTAGCAGTTTTAACTTATCAAAAATATGGGTACCTGTTAGGTTGGAAGGAAACTCTGTCGTAACCAGTAATAGCACAAAGGTCTTTCGCCAGCTCCTCAAACAAAGTGTGGTAGCCCTGACATTGTTCCAAAGGAGCGAAAGGATGGATCTCAGTGAAATGTTTGAAGGAACACGGCATCATCTCAGTCGTCGAATTTAATTTCATTGTACAGGAACCCTGAAACAGAAAATATTTTTTTTAAATATTCAATAACAATAGCAGTGTCTTTCTCAAAGCCAGATTTAACGACCGCACTCAGAGTACTCAGACTGAATTTTGTATCACAATAAAGGTACTTGGTATCTTGGTATCAACTTACTTTAGCAATTACTCAAATGTTAATAAAGTACCAAAAGCAAAAAAGGAGTTTGGAAATTATTGAATGACGTCATAACTGTAACTGGCGCTTGTTAAAGTTATTGTTAATGTCAGTTATGTCTCAGATGTTGTTACTGCACTTGCAACTTTGGTAATTTTTACAATGTCAAAAATACGCTCGTGCAACGCATTCCGCAGTACCTAACTGTTCAAGTCAATGCTACTGATTTGAAATTTGACATAAATCAAAACTTTAACCATTACTGTGGTGCCACCGAACCTGAATCACGAGTTCGTAAAATTGGGCTTTCTAAAAAAAATGTCAAGTCTGTGAATCAAAATTACAAGGTACCTACTACTGAAAATAAGACTTATAATCTAAGTAAAGTTTTTAGGAATTAAAGTATAAAATATAACGTAGACTTACTTACCAAAGGTATCATTGAATGGACAAGTGAAACGTCCTTGTTCTCCAGTCTTTTCATATATCTCACTATTCTGGTTTCAGAGTGGTGCATATTGAATACTGGGTGTGTTAAATACGGCGAGGTTCTTCTGAATGGACCCTTAAGAATACTTCGAGCTTTTACATCTCCAATTTGCATTACCTGCGCAAGAGTTAGGTAGGTATATTTTTTTTATAACTCTGAAGCATGATTTGGCGAAGCACACGCATAGACAAGACACAGTAGACATTTTATAACAATAAATTACCCGCAGTTTTGTCCTTTCACTTGAAAAACATGTTATTACCGCCGAATCATTTTACGTTGTAGGAAGCATCTATTTATTTAAGAGCTTACCAGTCAAATTTTATTTTTGTAACACAAAACACAAGACATTTATGCTGGGTTGCACCAAGATATTTGTAAAAGTTATTGTAACATTTCACACCCTTCTCTAACCTTAACAGATTTCCTTAAGTTAGAGAAGGATATGAAATTTTACAATAACTTTAACCTTAACAAATATCTTGGTGCAACCCAGGCTTAGTGGTTAAAAACGTTCTCAGCGAACGTCTGCTCACCTTACCTCTCTGCTATATTTCAAGTAGGTATGTAAAAAAAATAGAGATATTCATACAACCTTGTGGTGAGAACTTTGACCCCTCTTTAATCTGGCCCTGTCACAAAATCCGTTCTTAGCGGATGTCTTAGGCCTATACTACCTCCCTGCCAAATCGTTCAAGCAGTTTTCGATATTTCGTGGTGTTTTTGACCTTCGGCTTTTTTAAAGGTACAGAATTTTAATTAGGTCGTCACAAACGCATATACCTATCATATTACTTTTAGGTTACCACTAGTTAATATCGAGGCGTACCTACGTACCAAAGTACTACGATTCGAAATTTCTGAAATAAAAATACAAAATAGTAATTTTAAAATTGATCTACATATCAACCTCACCTCATTCGTACTTTTACAATCGAAAATCCAAAGCAAATCATCCACGTCTTTCATAGTAGTTGTTTCATCCAGAGCAACTCCTACAGCACCATCATCAAAGTACCGCAAATTAATTTTCTTCTCTTGCGCGCGACTTTTGATTGCAGCTGAATCGTGCTCATCAAGTGGCACAACGTGAAGAGTATCGAAGTAAACATCATTAGATTGCCTATGACCTCGCTCTCTTATTCCTAAAAAAGTATCGAATCACAAATTTATTCTCAGTTAGTGATTTTTTTCTATCATCAATATACTTTAAAGCAGACATGTTATTTACTACAATTTTACCCAATTATCTACATACATATTATTAAACGTATTTAAAACAAACTCATGTTAGTTACACCATGAACTGAGCAACGGCTGGACCGATTTTGAATATTTTTGTGTTTTGGCATTGGTTTTTGTCCGGAATAGGATAATACGTAGGTATTATAAAATTATTAAAAAACCATCAATTGTCGTAAAAGATTTCTGTTTTTTTGTACAGTAGGGGCCTACATGGTAGAGATAGTGAAGAGGATGAACCTTTAGGGTATGGTAGGGTAGAGTAATGTAGAGTAGGGTATGGTAGTATAATGTAATTGGATGGTAAAGAGGAGCGGAGTTCATCGGGTCAGTTAGTTACAAATTATAAAGCTCAAACGAATTGGTTGACTATTTATAAATTACCGTGATCCAAAACCAATGTAGCGTTGTGAACCCGGGTAGCGATATCTCTGAGACCTTGAGGGCCGTGATACACCGCGTACATAGCGGACATATTGGCGAGCAGCGCCTGCGCAGTACAGATGTTCGACGTTGCCTTATCCCGACGTATATGTTGCTCCCTAGTCTGAAGCGCTAACCTAAAAAGGGTAGATGGCATCTATACATTTCTAAATAATCTACTTACACCAAGAATAACGTTTTCGCAGGTTTTCGCGAGCTTCATACATTGTAGAAATGGTATCTACTAGTCTGCCCGTGACCAGGATAGCTGGAAAGCGACCGAAACGTCGGATATAAGAAGTTGGGAGTGTTGTATACGCGAGAAAATCCGCAAATATAATGTACACT
The DNA here is from genome assembly GCA_036365455.1 of Macrosoma leucophasiata. Classification (NCBI taxonomy): domain Eukaryota; kingdom Metazoa; phylum Arthropoda; class Insecta; order Lepidoptera; family Hedylidae; genus Macrosoma; species Macrosoma leucophasiata. Next base: position 13,930,842 of record JAWQUS010000010.1, on the reverse strand, counting down.
AAGAACATATTATTGGTAGGTACCTAACGAAAACTGTGTCATGATTCCAAATCTAATCGGGAACTATAGTTAACTACCTATTTAGTATTATTCAAGGCGAAAAATCTATAATTCAATAAATGTATCTAGCTTAGTACCAATGTATTTTACAGTTAGATACAGTTTTAAAAGCAATTGACGAATAGTCTATTTAAATAATTTCTTTTTACCTAACATACGACTGTGGCAAACATTTTTATCATAAGTGATCAATTCGTAAGGAACAGCGAGCCTTTGTATTTGTGTTTTTGAATAGTTTTTGAGAAAATAGATACCTAACTTGGTACCAATCATAGTCAAATGCAATCTACTACAAAATCGTCATTTATTTGAAATGTTGTTAGATACCTGTAAGCGTCTCTGCCGCCAGCATCCCTAGTGACTCCTACCATTCGACCTGGCATCAAACGTACTAGAGGATGTTCTGCAGCAAAAAAGCCTGCATGTGGTCCTCCATACCCCAGTGGTACTCCCAATCTTTGTGAAGTGCCAACAGCTAAAGCAGCACCACATTCTGCTGGTGGACGTAGTAACGCCATTGCTAACAAATCTGTAGCTACTACTACTAAAGTCTGCAATGTAACAAAATAATTAAGTTCAATACTCAGCTAGTTATGTCAATTATTAGAACAAAGTTCTTGTTGCATTGTGTTGGATATTCTAAAAGAAGGCACTTAGATGCGTGCCAAAACTGGACGCTAAAGCATGCGTGTTTAACGATCGCTTATTATTAAAACTAGCTGTGCCCGCAACTTTGTTTTCGTGGAATAGTGGCTTTGGGACATTAGGCAGCGCTTTTGGATATACATTTTGGTTAATTTTGGATCATAAACACATATGGGTAGCTAAAAAAATCTATTTTGCAGTAACGCTTCTCTGTACACGATATTAGACGTATGACCATCGGGGATAAAAGCACACAGGCTGCTGGGATTGCGAAAAATTGCTAATTATGTGTTTTAACGCGCATCCATCCTATGCTGAACCATATTTTCGAAAATGCTATTTTAAACTTCTATGCATAATATTTTTTTTAGAAAATTATTATTTATTTATTTATTATTTATTTATATACTTTATTGTACACCAATACATTAAAGAGACAAAAAAAACAGAAGAAATAGACGATACAAAAGGCGGTCTTATCACAAAACTGCAATCTCTTCCAGACAACCTTTGGGTTTAGGAAACTGCGTAAATGAAAATGATAGGGGTGTACTAATGCAATTGAATGTAAAATTATTGCTTACAAAAAAAAAAAACATTAAAATAATAAAACTAATAATTGGCAACCTTTAGGTGATCAGGACTTAACTCGACAAGGGAAAGATCTGGGCAACGTAATGATCGTAAAGTCGTTTTTAAAAGAAAAGAAAGAACGTGTGTATTCCTGCGAAAACGAATGGGTAGCCATTTGAGTTGTTTACGAAAATCAGAAACGTGATAATATTTGCGTAGTCCAAATATGAATCGTATGCAAAGGTTTTGAAGCCGCTCAAGTTTGTTTAATTGCTCCTGAGTTAAGTCTAGATAGCATATGTCGTCATAGTCAAGAATTGGAAAGAGAATCGATCGAGCTAAAGTAATTTTAGTGGATAACGGCAAGAAATTTTGGAGTCTTCTCAAGGCGCCAACGGCAGCAAACATCTTCCGGCTCACTTCAGTGATTTGTGGCGTCCAAGATAAACTATTGTCAATAATTATCCCCAAATTCTTTACATTATCACAATATGGGATACACGTTCCATTAATTTTAACAGATGGCAGCTGTAACATGTCTAATTTGGCGAGCATACGCGAGCTGCCAATGATTATAGCTTGACTTTTGGTTGGGTTAAGTTGTAATCCGAAAGCTTCACTCCATAAAGAAATATGTTTAAAGTCGTTATTGACACTCTGTATGGCTTCAGGCAAATGAGTGAGATTGACCTGGCAATAAATTTGAAGATCATCTGCATAAAGGTGGTAGAGAGAAGATAAATTTTGAGTAATTAAGTTGATAAAGGTAGAAAAAAGGAGAGGAGACAACATGCCATCTTGTGGTACGCCGGCAGTGACATTACGCCAAGAAGAAAAGGTGTCATCCAGTCGAATGCGCTGCCGGCGACCAAACAAGTAACTGTGAAACCAATCAATTACTGTCGGAGATATGTTAAGAGAACGAAGGATAGCCAGCAAGATGTCGAAATCAACAGTGTTGAAATATAATATAAATAATAATAATGGCAATCCATTATACGTCCCACTGCTGGGCACGAGTCTCTCCCCCTTTTTTTTTGGGGGGGAGGCCTGGAGCTTACTCCACCACGCTGCTCCAATGCGGATTGGTGGAGGTGGGTGGGTTAGTGGCCAACCCACTGTCGGATGTTTTCAAACCATCCATAAGGCCTCCGACAAGGTTTTAACGACTGCTATCCATCGATAGCAACCGGGACCGACGGCTTAACGTGCCCTCCGAAGCACGGAAACGTGCATTTAATTTGCCACTAGCGATCACCCATCACACTACCCGACCGCGCCCGTAGTGCTTAACCGAGCATATCGCTTACGATCTACACCAGCCGCTGGGCCATGCGCGCTTCACAGTGTTGAAAGCATTGCTAAAATCAAGTAAAGTGAGTACCGTAAACTGTTGATTCTCCATGCCTTGCCTGATATCGTCCGTTATTTTGACGAGAACGCTAGCCGTACTATGACCTCTTCGAAAACCGGATTGGAAGGTATTGAGCAGACTGTATTTAGACATAAAGGAAAGTAGTTGGTCATAAACTAACCGCTCAAGGACTTTGGATAAAAAGGGAAGAATAGAAATGGGACGAAATTCAGAAAAGGATTTGGGATTGGATTTTTTTGGTAAAGGTATTAGTTGTGCATCCTTCCAGACTGAAGGAAAGGAGGAGCTGGTGATAGAGAAGTTGAAAATGGAGGTAATCATGGGAACAATGGAATCAACTATAGGTAAAATCATTTTACGGCTAACGTTGTCACAGCCCACAGCATCAGAATCAATTGCAAATTGCAAAGTATGTTCTTCTTAACATCACGATCAGTGAATTGTTTAAAAGTAAAACAGGGATATTCAGGAGTAGGGATCGAAGAAAGAAGATTTAACGTGTTAAGCTTTTTAATGCCATCAATGCAGGCAGATGATGAAAAGTGTACATTAAGTTGATTGAGATCTAAGTTGTTCAGAAAAATATTGGAATCGAAACTGGATTTCCCAACTCCTAGAGACTTTAGAAACTTCCAGACCTTGGCTGGATCACCATTGGACACTGATTTAAAGATATGGCGTCGTTGTGCATCTCTACACACCTTTTTGCAGTAATTTCTAATTGTAACATAGTTATCACGATTTGTGTCACTAGCATTCATTTTAAATCTATTCTTAGCTTTGTTCTTTTTTAAAATTAACGCCCTTATGTCATCTGTCAGCCAAGGAGCCGGAAGATGCCTTACACGGACTGTTCGAACGGGAGCATGAACGTCAAAAAGTTGTGTAATTAAGGAATTAAATAACTTTATTTTATCGGTAACATTAACTTCGTTATCTATGATCGACCAATCAATCTTGGCTGCGTCCTCTCGAAGTTTCTCCACATCCATTCCACTAAAATTACGTAACAAGAGAATTTTAGCCTTTGCTTTAGGGGGTCGGATTTTATAAGACACGTATAATAGGTCGTGGTAAGAAAAAGCATCGGCTGAGCATTGTCCATGTTTAGCAACATGGTCAACTGAAGAGACCATGACGAAGTCTAAAAGAGAAGGAGAGCAATTGGGAAAGAAATGGGTGGCGGAAGATGGGAGTAAATGCATATTAGCAGAGTTAACTAGAGATGTAAGACGAGAAGACCTTGTGTCATTTTTTAACAGACAGGTATTAAAATCACCCATTACTACGGCGTGATTAAATTGAGGCAGGAGCTCCTCTAAAGTTTCCTCGAAAGAGGAAAAATAGTTAATTGTTGAAGAAGGACAATAAAATACACCAAGAAGAAATTTTATATTGTTAAGATTAATTTCAAGAAACAAATATTCAGCAGCATCATTTGAGCGTGGAGAAATGTTAATTATCGAAAAAGGTATGTGAGAACGTAAATAAATAGCAACGCCACCTCCAACTCTACCGGTGCGGTCATTTCTAATTATTATTATAAAGTTTTGTAAATTTTCAGTAAATTTTTAAACATAAAAGATAGATCTATGCATAATATAAGCACTCCGTAAGAGCCGGCAGAAGAGAAAAAATGAATATTAACGTTGTGCATTTTTACCCACTAATGCCACCACCACCACTGCCACCACTACAATCGCCACCAACGCCATAAACGCCATCACCATCACCAAACACCACTGCCACCACTGATACAACCAATGCCACCAACGCCCCCAAAACTACCAACAACACCACCAACATCACCAACGCCACCAATGCCTCCACCGCCAGTAAAACCACCGCCAGCACCACTAACGCCACCAACACCACCACCAGAGTCACCAACAACACCTATGCCACCAACGACACCAACGCCACCACCACCACCACTACAAACACCACCAATGCCACCAACACCACTAACGCCACCACCACCACCACCATCGCCATCATCATAATCACATCCGAAAGACGTCCATCCGTCTCCGCTGGACAAAGCCTTTCCCGAAGATGCTCCTAAAAGTGTTGTGCGTCATAAGGAAAGAATACGCCATAATTGCCTCGCTTGGCATGCTGAATGGTGATCATAGCGGAGATTGTTTTATGCCGGGACGCTGCTATGCGGTATGCTTAATGTTACTAACAGAGAAAAACCGGCCAAGTGCGAGTCGAACTCGTTCGCGAAGGGTTCCGTACAAAAAATGCCATAAAAATTTCGTTTGTTGGAAGGTAATATACAACATAAGACCTAAAAATTCTGTGAAAATTTTAAGTGTATACTTGATACCGTTATTGGTATCGAGCAAAAAATATACGAAAAAAAACACGTTTATTGTATGCCCCTTGGACCCCTTAATATTTTCATTTTCTTATTTTAGGATTCAATTTTGTCGCTATAGCGGTAACAGAAATACATAATTTGTGAAAATTTTAGCTTTGTAGCTATCACTGTTTATGAGATACAGCCTGGGGACAGACAGACGGATGAACGGACAGACAGGCAGACAGCGGAGGATGAGTAATAGGGTCCGTTTTTACCTTATAGATACGGATCCCTAAATAATACTAATTCAGAATAGCTTAAAAATATTCAATATGATTCTTTAAATTGTCGTAACTTTTTTATTTCTGAACCGATTGACATGAAACAAACAGTAAATGTTAAGTGAAACTTACCACAATATATTAGTAAAAATTAAAAATCGGACAAGCCATTTCTGAAATTAGCGTGCACAAACACACAAACAAACATATTTTTTTTCGGGATAAAAAGTACCCAGTGTTGTGCGCCAAAGGTTAAAGTATAAATATACCAAGTTTCATCGTAATCGGACCGGTAGATTTTGTGTAATGCTTGAACAAACAGACAGACAGACAGACAGATAGACAGACAAAAAAAATCTAATCACATATTTGTGTTCGGTATCTGTCTAATAACCTAGTATCTAGTATCTCTGGTATTTATTTTTTCAATATTTTCAATGTACAGAATTTGAACTTCTACAGTTTTATTAAAAGTATAGATTAAAAGTCACATTTATATTTACCTAGTATTTTTAATGAAGTTGTATATAGAATTGATCTTAGGTATAGAAAAGTTCTAAAGGTTTATGGAGATACATTTAAACCTGCTTACCCCGTGTTCTTGAGCCGCAGCCGCCAAACCAGAATAATCATACACCAAGCCCCTCGTATCAGGACACTGTAGGAGTACAGCGGATATATCTCTCTGAGCGAAGTCAACTTGTCTCACGTCAGGTACCACTTTCACTTCTAATCCCAGTGCATCTAACCGTGTTTGTACTACGGCTAAAGTCTGAGGGTGTAACCGTTCGGACACCACAAATTTCATACGCTTGTTATGTCTGGAATTCAATATTTGTGCTAAGCATTTTGAATGAGACGTTTTCGTTATATAAATGTAGTTTAATTTGTCATCTAAAACAAGGAAATTCCTACCTATGACAAAGTGATAATGCCTCAGCAGCGGCAGTCCCTTCATCGAGTAAAGATGCATTGGCAACATCCAAGCCGGTCAAGTCGCTGACCATAGTCTGATAATTAAGAAGGCTTTCTAATCGTCCTTGTGCTATTTCTGGTTGATAAGGTGTATATTGTGTAGTCCTGATAATTAAAAAAAAACTTTAGTTTAAAGGAATACACTTTCACGCTATGAAATAAAATAATTCTTGTCGAAATTACCATCCAGGATTCTCGAACATGTTACGCATAATTGTATGTGGGACACAACAATTATGATATCCCATGCCGATGTATGACCGCCAAATTTGATTTTTTTCCGCAATATCACGTGCCCTTTCAATGAGGTCATATTCACCTATAATCAAATAATACATAATATAAATATTGTAAAGTTAAAATTTTATTTATTTATTCTTTTATGCATTGAAATGGTACATAAAGACGGACTTAATGCCACTAGGCGCTTTCTCCCAGTCAACCTTTGGGTTATGAAGAGAGCGAGGATGTAGGTGCAAAACGGGTGCAATTAATAACATCACAATAGAAGAAATGTTATAAAGAAACTTACTCATGGGTTCATTAATATCCATTAGACCACGGAATTGAATCTGTTTTGGTACTGCGTCATTTGTTAACTGATCTAAGCTCTACAATTTAATGAAATCAATAATTATTCAGTTCATAAATAAATTGACTTACGTAAAAAATTTAAAGAACTACGTATGCAGTGCAGTTGTCCATGAAACTTACTTTGTAGCCAAGGAGATCCAGCATAGTTACAACATCTTGATCTCTTGGGCCGATATGCCTGCCTGGAAAATCTGCCCTTTCAGGAAATAATTGATCCGATTTTGAGGTTTGCGTAGTCACACATCGTTTAACACTGTTTAAACTTTGCAGGGCTTTCTTAACATTATCAATATTATATTTACGATTTACGGAATGCTTGAGCAATCTAAACATTTTGAATTCCAATTTTAAAAATACTATTATGAAATATTTATAACCATGTTATTGTCTCCCTTACAAAAGAGCTTATAATAAACTGATATCGAGGTCAGAGTTATTGTATAGACAAGACACTTATAATTATGATAAGTCCAGTAAGTATACATGGTTAAGTTAATGTGTTTGTATTGCGAGTGCAAGATAATATAATTAATCAATGACCCCTTATCATTCTAAGATTTGAAATTTTACTTTCAATACGCGATACCAATTTGTCTATATAGTTTATAGTAGGTGAGTAGGTAACATCATTGTTCTAGTCATATTTGTATAGAGCCCATTTAGTAATTTGCACTTAATAAGATACCAAACCTACGAGTACATGGAATCGAGCCTAGGTACAGGGTATTCTCCTGCTGGCTGTAAGTAGAAAGATTAAAAGTTTGGTACTTATACAGTGTAGGTAGGCAATGGTCTAATTCGAAAGTAGCCAAAGTCCGAACCAATTGGTCCAATAGGAAGTACTATAGATTATCACTGTTACATACCCAGATGTCATCATTTCAGGCAAAAGACGTCCACTGCTGGACAAAGGCCTCCCCCAAAGATTGCCACAACGAACGGTCCTGGGCCGCCCTCATCCAGCGATTGCCCGAGTCAAGTTATCCACCGATATTTAATCCAAAAAAAACCTTTATTAAATTTAAAACAATGTTTATTTGGATATAATAATACATGTGGTATCGTTAGCGGCTAAATATAGAGTGATCCCTTTTATTATTAAATCCTAGTTCATGATTTTATACAATAAACTTATATTAAATTACTTCCCATGTTATACGCTGCATCAGCCCGCTCAGCGTGTGATTCAACCTGTTAGCACTTACTTTGGGCTGATGAAGCGTATTTCGCTAGGGGGACTATCCTTAACTCCTCCCTCCCCAAGAGAGAAATCAGGTGGAGAGGAATTTTTTGGCTCCAGATGATTTCCTCTGAAAACAACTACACGGTTAAACATCTTACATTTAGAAATTAAGAACCCTATAGCAATAAAAATACAAACAGTCATTAAAACTATAGTCCATACACTTATGTCCTTTGTTATAACTACTTCACTCTCACTTTCACTGGCGTATTTCACACTGTCCAAAATATCCTTAATGTCTGTGAGGTCCACGCCGCGAAGATCCACCTGGTTATCGTTCTGCTGGATTGCTGTATGAAGCTCCGGCATAGTGACCGTTTTCAGCTGCAGCTTCATCACCGGCATCCCCATTGAAAGCGGCTTGCTGATCAACCGCTCGCCAATTTTAGTTTCGCAGTTATTATTAGGAGTTACTAAGAAAGTTCCTTTGAGATTATATTTAATTATCTCCGAGTTGCAGGACTCCGTAAGAATTGTGTTTTCCTTAGTGAATAAAAGCCACGTTCCTTCGGCTACCTTATGAATTCTCAAGTCCTCAATCTGGATAAAGGTCTGATGGCAATTGGAATAGTTTTTAAGAAGCATAATTTGCTCGATACATGTTGGTTCTGCATACTGCATAATATCATCCTCCTTGCACATGACTCTATTATCTTCCATCTGCTTACACGGACTAACTACGGGTCTGTACTTCAATCCATTCACTATAAGGTATGGGTACTTAGGAATGATGATAGTGGTTTTCAATGTAGAAGGATTATAAATGGGAATGGGAATTATTTTGTAATAATTATATGTAACCGTATCTAGCAAAGGTACCTCTAAAATAAACACAACTTTGTAATTATCTGAATACGATTTTAAAACTATGCTATTTTCTATTTTGGTAAGGTTAAGCCTATTTACTATATAAGTTAGCCTATTATGTTTCTCAATTTCTTGTAAGACATTTAATAATTCTGTTGAGTTAATTATCGATTGATGTAAAACATGTAATCTACTAAAAGCTATAGCTGTTTCTGTTTCCTGTATTATACTATAAATAGTGCGAAAGTTATTCAAAACTTGGTATAGTACATTCATTTGACTAATTATAATATGAATTTTTGACTGGTTGTTTTGAAGCATTTGTAACTGCGTAGTTCTGACGTTCAAGTGAATTAAATTATATTTTATATCTTCTGATATATTTACCAGCCTATCAAATGCTTTTTGCATTAATGAAACCTTATTTTCTACCGAATGCTGATTATTATTAAGCTTATTTATTTCTGCGTTATATTTTAACGCGTCCTCATGGTCTAAGTTACCTGAGATGAGTTTAATGATAGAACCTAAGGGGTTTATGATTCCCCGCTTATGCCTTATGTTGCTAGGTATAATTTGTTTTAATCTGTCATTGGTTAATTCCATGAAAGAATCTATTTGTAATATTAATCCTACCAGTTCACGACGCGACTCATTTTCGGTATACACTAAATCTCTTAATCTAAAGTACTGATCTATATTTTTCTCTAAATATTTACTAATGTTATCTAAATCTAAGGTTTTTAAAATTGTCCAATGACTACTCCGAATCACTGCTGTACTTGTACGTATCGGCGCTATACCGGGATTCTGAGTCAGATCCTGAAGGTTTACACTGCTTGCCGACTCCACTAGTGCCAGGTACACCAAGACTGCTTGCCACCACCTGCGGAGGGCGTTTTATATTTTTTAACGCTACTTTTGTTTGCCGTTTTCCTAATTGGACTGGTACGATATTTCTAACTGTTTTCCCTATTACTTTTGCCTTCTCATATCGTGGTTTTTCTTTTGCTTTCCTAGTCCGAGTCGTTTTCATAAAAACCTTGTCGTTTTCTTTGATAGAAGGCGGTGCTTCACCACCCTTTTTTTCTATTACTCTATCCTTATTTGTTTTCAGCTTATCGCTAACATATTCATAAAGTACTTTCAATCTTTTCCTATGATCCTGAACAAGTTTTTGTAAAAAGTTTTTGTCTCTATCGATGTCGAACACATTCCCTGAGTCTGTATGTCCAAAAACCATTTCGAATGGCGTGAAATTAGTGGCACTGTGTATGGTATTGTTATATGCCATAATGGAATAAATCATAACTGACGCGGCATCTTGGTCATTTTTATCATATCTGGCTAAACGATAGATTTCGATTATGGTCGAATGAAACCTCTCTACAATCGCCATCGAACTTGGATTATTGGGTGTGCCTATGTGCATTTCTATTTTGTAAAGACTTAATAGTTCTTTTACAAGATTATTGTTGAACTCTGTTCCCGGATCGCTATTGATCTTTTTAGGTAAACCGTACATGCTAAAATATTTTATTAAACCTTTAACAACTTCAGGTGTACTTCTATTTGGTATATGAAAAGCTTGCCCTAATTTACTAAAGGCATCTACGATAGTTAGATAGTAGTTGTTCTCTATATAAAGTAGGTCCATGAAAACTTCCTCAAATGGCAAAAACTGTGTTGGGGTAAGCTGCATAATAGGTTTTATTGGCTTCCTGTCATACTTCATTTTCCTACACTGCTCACAACTGTTAATGATTGCCGATATTGTTTGTTTCATGTTAGGCCACCAGTAACTTCGTTTGATTTTAATAAGTGTTTCCCTAATGCCTCTATGACAAGTCTTACCCTCGTGGTACTTTAATACAATTTCTTTTTGTTCATTCTCGTCTAAAACCGATACTACCCTTTCTGTACACTCTATCAGATTAAATGAGCCTTTTTTATATAACTCAATTACTACCCTACTAAACACCTTCCTAAAAGCCTCTTCTTCAAAATAGATAAAATACTTATGCTTAAAATCTACGTACTCCTTCAAGAATTTTTTTACTAATTGCTCATTATTCGCTACAGGTAAATGTACCTCTAGTATTCTTTGATTGTTGTTCGACAGATCCTTAACACAAATATCATTCTTATACCAGGTATGAACAAGTATTTGTTTAGGTTTTGTATCTACAGCCTCGTTGAGGATTGGTATACCTTCGTGTTCTCTATTTGATACTGAGTGAGCCGTTTGCCCATCATCTGAGTCAGATATCTCCATGACAGGTTCCTCTTTTTTATCTAACCCTATTTTTATTGTATCTGTGTCGGAGTCTGACAAAGATATTATTTCCGGTTCCTCATCCCTTCCTTGCTCATTATTTCCTAACATTTCATTTGCAACTGACCTAACAATTTCATCTATTTCTCTAACTCCATCATCACCCACATTAACTTGCATTGATTCATTGTCATCATTTAACATATTTATTTTTAATCGCTTTATCATTTTCCCTTTAGGGCTAACGATCTCATAATCACCGTCTTCTGTCAAATTGATTTTTATACGTGACAGAGCATCGGCATTTAAATTCTGAGCTCCTTTTTTATAGTATATTTCAAAGTCAAATTCCTCTAATCTCAGACGCCACCGCGTCAATTTGCTGTTAGGTTCATTAAGTGAATACAGCCAAGCTAACGGTCTGTGATCTGTATAAATGTAAAATTTATTACCCCACAAATACGGCCTAAAGTGTTTGACTGCCCAGATCACGGCAAGAAGCTCTTTCTCTATTGTGCTGTATCTAGATTCAGTATCACTTAAAGTCCTACTAGCATAAGCTACTGGCTTATCTGACCCTATTGTGCCTTGCGATAGTACTGCACCGATTGCATAGTTAGATGCGTCGGTGGTCAATATGAATGGCTTATTAAAATCTGGGAACTGTAATAGAGGGGCATTAGTTAAAAGTTTTTTGCATGTTTCAAAGCATTCTACATATTCTTTATCTAGTGTTATTTTCTTATTCTTCTTTAAACGTACTGTAAGGGGTCTGGTTAATTTAGCAAAATCTTTGATAAATTTTCTATAGTACCCTAGAAGACCAAGAAAACTTTTGATTTCTGTCGGTGTTCTGGGTATAGGGTATTTTAACACGGCTTCTATTTTATCATTGTTTGGCTTAAGGCCTTCACTGGTAATGGTATGTCCTAAATATAGAACCTCCTTTCTTAAAAATTGAGACTTGTCCAACTGGATTTTTAAATTAGTCTCTCTGAATCTTTCAAATACTGCCCTGAGTTTTTGGTTATGTTCTTCTAAACTTTTCGCAAAAATGATTACGTCATCGAGATAAATTAAACAGTGTATTCCCTGCAGCCCTCTAAGAACATTATCCATTGTACGCTGAAATGTAGCGGGAGCAGTTTTTAAGCCAAAGGGCATCCGATTGAATTCGTAATGCCCGAACGGCGTACTAAATGCTGTTTTGGCTCTATCCTCGTTTTGGACCTCGATTTGATGGTACCCGCTGGCTAAATCTAAAGTGGTAAAATAAGCACTTTTGCCTAACATATCGAACAAGTCACTTATATTTGGCAATGGGTACTTATCGTCAATTGTAATGTCGTTTAAACGTCTATAATCTACAACCATTCGCCATTTTGGTTTCTCGGCATTATCTGCTTTCTTTGGAACCAAGTGCACCGGTGCACTCCAAGGTGAAAACGATTTTTGAATGACATTATCTTCGAGCATCTTATTGACTTGATTCCTAATCTCTTGTGTTTGTGCCGGAGCTAACCTATGAGCCTTTATATATACAGGATCTTCATTACGGGTCCTAATCTTATGCTTTACCTCATTTGTGAAAGACAGTGGTATGTTTTCACAGTAAAAAATATCCTTATACTCTTTACATATATCCAAAATTTGCTGTTGTTCCTCCTGATTCATATGGTCCAATCTTAATTTTGAAAGATTATCCGTCAACAGCTGATCATTATTAGAACAATTTTTATCAGTATAACTCAAATTAACTCTATTTAATATCGAATCGTCATTAAATGGCTCAACCAAAAACGGATAGGTCACTGTTAATTCCATTTGTTCGGACCTACAATTTTGTATTACCGTTGTTGCGTAGCCGTTTACACATTCAACTAAGGCTGTCGGCATCCTAACGCCTTCAGTAAATTGTTTAAATTCTAAAATGCCCTCGCCCTGAAGCAGGTTAACGGGGAGTTTTACCCTTAACTCACTTCGAGGAGGTAAAATGAATAATTCACGAATAGGCGGGATGTAAATAATAGGTAAACATGTCTCCTTGGTAATTAATTTTTGATTTTTCATATCAATATTAGCCTGAAGTTGTTTCAACAAATCACTACCAATCAACCCGTCGTACCTATTATCTACACTATATACATAAAATTTATGCCAATCTGAACTGTTAAAAGTCGCTGGTAAAGGTATATTCACAACCTCGCTGTGCTTACTTATAGCATGAGTACTAACAACCTCAAACGTTTCCGGTATCTTAAAGTCGCAAAAATATTGATTCGCTAACTTTGGGCTTATAAACGAACGAGTACTACCGGTATCTAACATAAAAATGGCATTAAGTTCCGGTACTCGTATATGTGGTAAGTTTAATAAATTACAATTTAGTTTTATTCGCTCCCGTGTGCGGAGGCCCTTATGTGAAAATTTTCTACCTGCGAAGTACTTGGAATCGGGTCGTTATCAGTGTAATTGATGCGCCTAGAACTCGCCGTTCTCATAGTCACGTCGGTGTTGCAACCTGAACCGCTTGGTAGCGGCGGTGATGGCGCATCGGGCGACCTGCGTTGTGCACTATCAACAAAATTCCTACTTTGTTGCGAAGGATTATTCTGGTTCATATTAGCGTTTCTAAATTGGAATGAGTTATTGAAACGATTTTGATTATAATTATTGCTCCTATTTCGTACTTGAGGAGGAGAATAGGTTGGCGATTGGCCATTAAAATATCGAGAAGATTGATTATTATTATTAATTGCTAAATTACCTGGGTTATAACCCGAACTTGTAAGTAACTGAGCGTTAGGTTGGTGAAAAACGTTACGTCTCTGGAAGTTATTATTAAAATGTGGTGTATGTTTTTGATCGTACACTTCTTTGAAATTCTGTTCTGCTAAAACAATGTTTAATGCTGCTTCCAGGGTCGTTACATCTTTAATTCTCACTGACCTAACTAAATAAGGCGGTAAATTATATAAAAATACATTCAACGAAGTATTTGTATAAATATTTTGTTTGGCTAATTTGGTCGCATTATCCCGACTCGTTTCGTTAACTTTCGCAATTAAAATGCTTCTTAACTGCTGAATTCTGCGGCAAAAATCCAAATAACTTTCGCCTCTATTTATTTTTAAAGCCTCTAATTCAAGAACGAGGCAATCCTCTGTCCTTGGATCGCCAAAATTCTCCCGTAATAATTCTTTTAATTCTGCCCACGTCTCTATTTGATCTCTTTCGCCGACTAAAGCCGCGGCATCTCCTACCAATTTACTTGTAATTTCATGAAAAAGGTATTCATTTTGTACATGGTTTCCTTGAAAACTAGTTATCACATATTCACATTTTTTAATAAACAAAGGTAACAGCCTTGCGTCGCCCCCAAATACTGGAATAAGCTTTAATATTTCCTGGGGTATGGCTGTGATTTGTGAGTCCATTTTCAATATTTATTTAATTAAGTTAACGTAAAAACAAGAAATGTATTTTGAACAATATACTTAATAAAAATACGTGAAAAGGATATCACTTAAACACTTATCTAAAAAAATATCGTATAACTAAAGCGTTAATCCTAACCCTTATGCTATACGGTACACATAAAAATACAAGGACACAAAAGGAAAAACTGTAAAGGAAGTGAAAAAGATCAACTCACATTCCCGCAGCTTCACCAGTCTCTCGTACTCCAGGTGACTCTGCTCTGCCGTGCCTGACTCCTTGACTAATTTGTTTGTTAGGTCCACCCGTTAAACCGTTGATACGGTACGTTAGCTTGAACTCCGCCCCCGAAAATTGATCATGAGCGTTGTAGCTAACGGACAGGGTAACTACCGGCTGCGCCAGTCAAGTTATCCACCGATATTTAATCCAAAAAAAACCTTTATTAAATTTAAAACAATGTTTATTTGGATATAATAATACATGTGGTATCGTTAGCGGCTAAATATAGAGTGATCCCTTTTATTATTAAATCCTAGTTCATGATTTTATACAATAAACTTATATTAAATTACTTCCCATGTTATACGCTGCATCAGCCCGCTCAGCGTGTGATTCAACCTGTTAGCACTTACTTTGGGCTGATGAAGCGTATTTCGCTAGGGGGACTATCCTTAACTCCCGCGACTTTCACCAGGTCGTCGGTCTACCTCGTGGCGGGCCTGCCTACGCTTCATCTTCCGGTACGGGGTCGCCACTCCAGAACTGTTCTGCCCCAACAACCCAAAAAAAATCAGATGCTCCATACCAAATATTCATCGTCGGGCAGCAAAATGTATGGAGCGGAGCGACTGATTTCTATTTCATGATTTGTGCGGGACCCTGTGAACGAGAGTTCGATGCCGACATGGCCTCTTTTTAACATAATGTAAGTACCTAAATGATATTTAAAATATATAAGACACAAACACCTAAATTATCGTAGATATATTGAAATATATATATATATATAATATATATTGTAATAGTACAAAACCTTAGAAAAAGAAAGTAATTCCAAAATAGAATAATTTCCTTTTTTTTATGTAATGGAAGTGGCAAACAAGCATGCAGTTCACATTGATGTTAAGTGATGACTGCAGCCTATAGACACCCACATAAAGACCACGGTCAAAATACAGATGCGTTACCACTCCTGAGGCCTAAGGTGTTATGGCTCTGTGCCGGAAATTACAGGGCCATACATTACCACCTGACCGGAACACGATCGTGCTGAACACAACCATATAGCGGCAAGTATATTAGGTGCGGTGGTGCTCCGTCACTAGATCCTCCGTGCTACCATAAAGCAAGGCAATAAATGTGAAGGAAAGATTTGACAAATCGGGCAGGCCTTCAGTAGCTCAATTGGAAGAGCGGCTGGACTAGATTCCCAGTAGGCCGCGAGTTCGAGTCTCGCCTGAAGTCAAATTTTTCTTTCCATTTTTCTTTAAATAAAATATATTTCACAAGCATGTGTGAATGCGAAATAATATAAAAACAATTATTAAGGGTAAAAGCGACTTCTTTACGATATTCAATAAACTGAAAAGTCTATTATATCGGTTGCCTAACTAGCATAGTTGGCAATAGATGGCGCTACTGCTACCATAAAGCAAGGCAATAAATGTGAAGGAAAGATTTGACAAATCGGGCAGGCCTTCAGTAGCTCAATTGGAAGAGCGACTGGACTAGATTCCCAGTAGGCCGCGAGTTCGAGTCTCGCCTGAAGTCAAATTTTTCTTTCCATTTTTCTTTAAATAAAATATATTTCACAAGCATGTGTTAATGCGAAATAATATAAAAACAATTATTTAGGGTAAAAGCGACTTCTTTACGATATTCAATAAACTGAAAAGTCTATTATATCGGTTGCCTAACTAGCATAGTTGGCAATAGATGGCGCTACTGCTACCATAAAGCAAGGCAATAAATGTGAAGGAAAGATTTGACAAATCGGGCAGGCCTTCAGTAGCTCAATTGGAAGAGCGGCTGGACTAGATTCCCAGTAGGCCGCGAGTTCGAGTCTCGCCTGAAGTCAAATTTTTCTTTCCATTTTTCTTTAAATAAAATGTATTTCACAAGTATGTGTTAATGCGAAATAATATAAAAACAATTATTATGAGGTTTGCCTCCCTACTACCATCCAATCATTTCGCGAAGATGCTTGGTCAGTTCACTAATCTTTTAGTCAGCTCATCGATACTCGTGTGTAGTTACAGTATCGACGAGCTGACCAGTCGTTCAGTTTGGTTCGAGGACTACTACAGCATGTCTACCCAATATAAAACGAAACTTCACGAAATTTCTCTAACTGCCAGATTAATCCAAATTTATTACAGAATAGGAGCTCCCCTCCCCAGTGGCTGACCAAGGTCATCAGGGCGGCATTTGGCATTTGGAGGCCTAGTAGCCTGACGTACGAGCAAAAAATGGTTAAGAGGCAAAATTAGGTGGCCCCTCCCGCCCATGCACATAGAGTAAGAGCGCCAATTATGGACTAGACTCGTAATATGGACTACCCTTATTTCTGAAAAACCGAAGGTCGTATTAAGCCATCGGTCACCACACGCTAAGCTCCACCCTTCCCGCCACCCGCCAGTCGTTTGCCGATCAGCAGAGAGCGTGCTCTTATTCACAGCAGCCATTTTTCGTTTTTGTTATCGCGCGATGTAATTTTTTACCTTACTTCGTAAGCTCACAATTTCAGCAAATATTACTGTTTGGGAAAGTGGATTATACTAAGGGAAAGGTGAGTTATTTTACTATTATTCATATTAGGCTGCAATATACATTAGTTTTCATAATTTTCTTAACAACAATGTTAACCTAAAAATGTAAATGTATTATAATATGGACCACCGGCATGTTTTGAATACGGACTAGTACCTTATCCATATTACAGTCAATTGTATTTTAATTTGATTGTTCTAGGATGGCATCTGCAAATTCTACAACCAAAAGAAAGACCAGACCAAAATGGGCTAAAGATGCAATGACAAATGCAATTAAAGCTGTGCATGTGCATGAAGACTGTGCTGGCATATAAGATATGGTTGCATTCTGTGTGTGTGCAAATTGTGTACCAACAATTAGCTTAATCTTAATAATTGACTGATTTAAGTTTAGTTGCCTAAACTTAAGTTTATATATTTAAATATGTATCATAGTAAATTTAGGTTTTAAAAGCTAAATTTTCTATGATACATATAAAAAATAAAAAACCATGAGGTCCATATTTTGTACACTTTTTGTAAATGCACAAAAATGACATATTTTAGGAAATGTTGATTATTTCTAAGGTGTTTATGTTTCTTAAGATATCTAGCAATAGTTTTTGATACCAAATAACTATCGAACTGTTTAAAATATATAAGGTAGAAATATCTTTATAATTATAAGTTTTATTTCACAAAATCCTTATGGTGGTCCATAATTGGCGCACTTACTCTATTGGGGCCTCCCCCCGCCCATGCACATATTGGGGCCTCCGTATCTCTCTCCGTACAAACCGGAGGCCCGTGGCGGACCGCCCCTGCCCCCTATGTTTTCTTATTATTGTCTCCTAAGTGAAATTACCTAAAATGTTATTTATACTTATAAAGTTTTACAGTAGGTGGTAAATATGATCAAATTACATTACAGTGTTTACACGAATAACAAAGTGTATTTGGAAACACTGGTAGGTAGGACGGCAGCAGAATTTATTTCTCCCAAGTTTTTTCCAAGAAAAGTTCGGTAATGCCCCTGTCAAAAAGTTGAAAACGTTTAGATCCTGCAAGAATTAAGAGTTATTAAAAACAAAAAAAAATGTTTGTTTTTTGTAACTTCAGGTCAGACACAATTTATTATATACAAAAATAACATTTTCCTTTATTTTAAACTAATTAAAACACTGAAGAAAACCAACGAGAAAACTAAATGAGTACTAAATGCTGTGATTTTTAAGATAAAACGGAATAACGAAACGCATCATTATGTCAAACAAAAGTCAAAGTCAAGACAAGAGACAAGACATGTTTTCATGTTTTTGTGTTTTGGTCAATTTGTGCTCATTTATGTAAAAAATAACAGATTTTTATTAGTGGCTCGTAGAAGACAACAATTATGCGCTGTTTGCTAAGTGTTGTCCGTGTTTTTTTTTATTGTAGTCACATGGTTTGATCCTAACACAGTAGGTTGTATGTATTCTCATTTTGATTATTTTTATGTGTAGATTTATCCTTCAGTGAGCTCTTTTCGCTACTTTACCATAAGCATTATTAAAATGACTCTAACAGAATATAATCAACTAAAACAACAAGTAATGTATGATTTCGGCACAAGTGATAGACATGGTCATTTGCTTAGTACACTGAAAGACTTTTATAAAGATGATATAAACTCTTCAAGAAGATTTGAACAGATTTCAACCATTGGACAATTATTGAGGATTTTGGAAATAAGAGATGTCTTATCCGAAGATAACGTTTCGCCATTGAAGGAAATTGCTCGTAGATTGAATAATAATCTACTGTTAAAGAAAATAAATGATTACGACTTGTCGCATGTTCCAAGGGAATATGTTAATTTTTATGGTAAGAATCATTTTCTCGTTCTCTACGTTACACATAAAAGACTAGCATAATCCATAAAATTGACAGTTCTCTCAGATTGAAAAGGATCATGACAAGATTTGTACTGAAAAAAAATTAAAAGTGTACACAGTAGGTAGTGAACATAAAGAACATTTCCTGGTATCTACTTAAAATATTTTTAACTCTTCAGAATAAGTTTAGTATGAATTATTCCCAGTTGCCCCCGCGGCGATTGCCACCGGAGGCAATTAGTGCTTCTGATGTTGTATGGAAAGACCATTTTTATTCCAGTGCTGTAATAATATTTTAAATTCCAGGAAATAATTCTTTAGGTTCCCTAAGTTGTTTTATCTTGTACCTTTTATCCACTTTTTTGTACAAATAAATGTATGGAACTTGCGTGATTCTTTGTACACTTTACCTAAGTTCATATATCACCTGCAGGAATATTTACCTGATCTCCTTCAATAAATATCCTATACAACACTTTAAATATTTTATATACTGTAGGTATGTTACATTTTATAGTTTTTTTTTATCTTTATTGGCTATTTATTTTAAGGAACTGAAACTTTAAATCATACCACAAACAAAGAACAAGAACCAGTAATATACAATCATCCATATGGTACTCTGAGCAAAAGAAAAATACAAAGAATTAATGAAACCATTATTGAGGAAATTGGGTCGTTTTGGCGAGATCTTGGAAGAAATTTAAAAATACGTGAATGTGTAATAGAGGAGATAGATAGTAATAATCATACTTTGGCTAACAAGGCTTTGAAACTAATGGAAGTATATGAGTATAAGGCAGACCCTCAAAGATGGTTCTATGTTCTCTGTGAAGCTTTGGAGCGGACTCGTAGAAAGGATTTGAGTAAATCATTGCAAGAAGTCATGACAATGAATATTTAAGACTACCTGTACAAAAGTAATAAACTACTGAAAATGTGTTAAGCACTATTTTTGTATCATAATATAATAACATACTTATATTTTCTATTAATCTTTTTTTTTCAAAGATTAAAAAAATGTTGATAGTTGTTGGTAAAGTTAATAAAATACCTAAAGAATAAAATAAATATTTTTATTTTTATTAGAAACTTTTTTAGTTCTAGGCATGAAACATTTTATATTTTTAGTAAAAGAATGCTGAATACAACGATTTTTAAGAGACAATGATCACAATATTCACAGATCATAATACAAAATATTAATATTCATATTTTATAATAACTATAGTACACTATATGTACATATAATTTTTATTAAAATTAAATACATTCTCTAATAATTCTCTTACAATCTTACATCTATAAGGCACTTTACCTGCATACAACAATTTATAGATTTGTAACATCTTCACCATAGATGCAAAACTAATACATTCAATTCAAATTAAAAAAAATGCTATTGAAACTTATTGTAGCATATAATCCTGATAAACAACATTTTTGTATGTAAAAGTCTCAACCTGGAAGATGCAACATTGTCTAAATTTGACCACATAGGACTAAGTCATTGCAATTTAAGTAAATAAAGACCCAGACCTATAATGATCATAGACCAGACCTGTATAACTATCCCCATCCGTTAGGGACCTGGAGTGGAAGATACATACATATAATGAAAAATTAAGTATAATCATAAAAAAATAATTCAATAAAATCAATCAAAACAAAACATTTTAGACAATCTAGAATGTAAGCAACATTGTATACCTAAGAGGCAATGTATATGCTGTTCCATACATTTGCTTCAGGAATGTTCAATAAAGAAAATAGACTGGAGATGCTGGAATTTTGCTGTGAAGATTCAGGACCACTGAAGTCACGCATAGGTGTAGTCTACATTAAGGAATGTTAGGAAACCCTCATGTGGAATGTCTAGTTAATCTCCTCTTTATGCTACAGTGCAGGCAAAACGTAGTTGTCTGGTCACACATAGAGTAAATGTTTAAAAATATAGAGTTATCATTTAGGAATGTTCTTAGAAAGCATTCAGGAATATTTAGAAGCCACTTGTGAAATGGAGACAGGAATGTTTTGATGCCACAAGTAGAGAGATTCGGAAACATTCTTGTGAAGCCACTCGTGAATTGGAGATTCAAGAATGTTGTGAACCTATACATAGAGATTCAGGAATATTTAAGGAAGCCACATGTAGAGTGGACTATCAGGAATATCCTTGTGAAGCCATGAGTGAATTGGAAATTATTATTATTATTATAATAGACATTCAGGCGTGTTGCTGAGCAGCCCAAACGTAGGCATTCCGGAAGAGCTTGAGCCAGGGCGACGCCTGGCTGGCGGGCGCGGGGGGCGCGGGGGGCGAGGCAGGCGCGGGGGCGGCGCACTGCCAGCGCAGCACGCAGCGCTCGGGGTGCGGCATCATAGCCACGTGGCGCCCGTCTCGTGACCGCACTCCCGCTAATCCCTCTGTTCGGAACGTAATTTATCAGTTAAAAACAGCAAGTCTAAATAAACACAAGCAGCGTTTAATAGAGACCGTACCACCATCTCCTATCAGTAATTTATTTTTAATCATTCTTTTTTTACTTTAATTCTCTCTGTTTTGACATTATGACGCGGTATGAAGACAGTGTAGTATTACATTATGACTGCTGTAGGAGATGGGGATACGGCACCCGAGCAACAGCATTTTGAACTTTTTCTCACGCTCTCAGTGAAAAAGTTGGCACCCCTGAGGCTTGAGTCGTTTCGTTTCTGTGATAGTCTATGGTGGAGTCTAATAACTCGTGTTGCGATTCATTGACAATTTTATTATTTCCTTATTATGATAAGCGTCGAAGAGGTATTTGCACGGCTAGTGTAGTGTGCATCTCCTGTCATCCACATAGCCAAGAAATTCGGTTTTGCTCCAACATTTAATTTCCATTAATATGCGTGGGAGATAGCATAGAGCCTTGCGGTACACTAGCGTTAATAGATGGTCCGTCTGAACGCTGATCGCTAACTAAGACCTGTATAAAAAGCTCCGACAGAAAGCTGATTTGCATAAGCTCTTCTTATTACCTGGACTACCATTGGGGTTCATAGGGTAGGTTTCGGTGGGGGCGGCGTCGTCGTCGACGTACTGCATGGCCAGTTGGCCGGCACGCCGCAAGTTGTGCAGTATGGCGGTGTGGGGGAAAGTGAAGCGGCCTTCAGCGTGCGCCACCCACACGCCCAGTACGCTGCCACCCATCCCCCTGAACCATACGTCTTCACGTTCCCGTTCTGTTATTCTGACCGCGCTCCATCTACATTCGAACCTTGGGAAGTATGGATTTTGGAATTAGATATGTCCACATCGTAAAATTACCCATTGACCACATCATGATTGCCTTGGGCAGATCAATAATAAGAAATCGTTCGTCGATAGAGTAGGTTAAACGCGCGCTTACTTCGTCGGAACCTTCAAACTTATTTGACCATTATCGTAAAATATTCGCATTTACTACCGACAGAGGCGCTGTAAATGCTTTATTGTAGTGACCACACTGAATATAAAATATGACGTTTTGGAAACTCCGTGTGAGAAGTATCTTATATTCGAGAGAAAAACTATATTGGAAGTCGTTTCTAGATTTAAATTCCAAAGAGGATTTAGAGGAGCGTATTGTGTTCTACCTTTATTTACATGACTCACCTTTCAGAAGTATTGTGGTCCAGGAATATTTGAGTCTTCGCTTTAGTAGACGGTTCAGGATCAACCCAACCTAAGAGTGCCATCAACTGACAACCATTACAAACACCGAGCGAGAATGTGTCGCTTCGATTCTTAAAATGAGAGAATTGTTTGTTCAGAGACTCCGAGAATAAGATTCCGGCAGCCCATCCTTTGGCGGAACCAAGGGTATCTGTAAATATGACAATGAAACTTATTATTAATCTACAATCAATGGAATCAAAGTGAACCTAACAAAGTTTCGCACTAGGATGTGTTTATCGAGTTTATCAGATTATAGAATACAACTAAAAACCTGTAGACCGAAACTTTTTGTAATGCAGAGTATGCCGACTATTATGTACCTAAGTTTATTACATTTTTTTTTCTTCAATTGGTCTTGGTCATACAACAGACAAGTCTGATAGGTCTCCGCTTTCTCCTAACCACAAGTTAACCGTTTATAGTTTAAAAGAATCATCGGTAAATCACGTGACTTAGACAAAAAAATATATACACATTCGGCGGGTTCACTGTAAACAAAACTGTAAAAAAATCATATAAACATACCAGCATAGCTGAATCCGCCAGGAAATACCAAGCCTTGGAATGCGTCTAAAGTTATTTTCTTCGCCTGCAAATCACTCATTGTAACATCAAATACGTCGAAGTTTGCCATCATTAGAGACGCGATCATTTCACGGTCTCCATTTGTACCTAAAATGTTATGATAATTAATTCAATGCGCCTTGTGTCAAATAATTTGTAGCAAATATATCTAATAATTCAATTTTCTTCAAAAATAAAGCAAATCGCAAATCTTGTAAAGCAGATCACGTTTTTGCCATGTTTTTTAACTTTCGGACCGCAATCCTTGTTCCTTAAAGAAATTTATTCTGCTTAATGAGTTGAAAACACTTCTTTCTACTGTATCAAAAAGTCTCCAGTTGTAAATCTACCTTCCTCTCGAAGTACAGCAACTCGAATAGATTTCGTCTTAACAACTGCAGCCGATGGATCATAGGTGACATTGTATTTTACGCCCTTGCGTTTTTGTAGTCCTATAAACAATAATTATTATCATGTCATAATCTTACATTCACAAGAAATTTGTGTGTTGAATACAAAGGTTTTGAAAACGCATTTTTCTACTCCAATACTTTTTTGCAATCCCAATAATAAGATTGGGAAATGCGTATCAAATCATAATTTATTTGAAATATGGATAACAGAATATTCCAATTAAAAAGTTACCATTCCATTCTTGTTTAACACAATTAGAATTGGCTTGCAGACACTCCAGTTGATAGCTTGTTTCCTCCCACATTCTAAATACGTCTATGAGTTTCGTGTTCAATACCATTCCTCCATTTACTTTTACGACCACCTAAAATGAAATAACCTTATTCATAACTTGTACAGGAATATGTAGTGAAATTAACATCTTTCTGGGCTCAAATCTCTCGACTCAAAGAACTCATCAAGAAAATGATTGGTGCAATCTTTTTTTGATAAATTGTAAAAATCGAAAATTACGTATTTACTGTATTAGGGGCCATCCATAAATTACGTCACACGTAAATGGGGAGGGAGGGTATCACCGAAATGTGACAATGTGTGACAAGGGGCAGGAGGGGTCGAAAGTTTTGTGACGTCACATGTTAAAATTTAAAATACTGAAACGTGAAATCTAGATGTGAATAAAAAACTCTAAAAATCTACGAACTTGATCTATATTTATCAATAATTCACTATATTTATTGATTCGAGTGAGACTCAACTTCACAAGAATTTTGAATGGTAAGGGTTTAAATAGGTTTAAGTCGTCTGCGAGTGCTCGCTCGCTTTTCTACCGTTCCGCGCGTCGGTTGTTAGCGAGACCTGCGACAAGTACTGCCACATGCGCCGGCGCAGTGACTTCAATACGTTCCTATTGTTTACTTGACCATTGTCTTTTGCCGAGTGACAGTCAAAGTTATCTCAGTTTACTTATTTTAATATTTTTAATTTATCATTAAATTATTTTAAAATGAATAAAAAGATAGATTTAGGTATTCTCTACCGTAGATTATATGACGCCTATAGTGTAGCCTATGCTGACAAAAAAAAAACAAGTAATACAAGACGAAGTTAATACCTATTAGTCGTTTATTGTTTTTTAACTAGTCGTTGTTTTTTCAGTTATCTGAAATATTGGAATTTATGTTGATTTTATAAGATTATTTAATAAAAATAAGCAAAAAATGGAAAAAGCTGTTTTCTCTCGATTATTTTTGAGTACATGAATAAATTTTAAAAATATGTGACGTCACATCAGGAGGCTTATAAAAATGTGACAACCTGTGACAAGGACGGGGGGAGGGGTCCAAAAGTCCCGAAATTCGTGTGACGTAATTTATGGATGGCCCCTTATCAATCGTTTCTGTGTTCGTTTCCTTTTTTTTCAATTTTGAGTTCAAGATCGGGTCTAGAACGATCGAAACTTCGATGTGTTGTTGTTTACTAATTTTATTTCAAGTAAAGAAAGTACAACAATTACTAACCTCTGAATTCATGCCATATTTACCAGTGCTGCCAACAACTTTAGCCTTCACACCGTTATTCGTGTATTCATCGATAACGTATTTTAAATTACCCTGTGCCACCTCCAAAATAATGCCAAGCTCTTCATTGAACAACGCTTCGATGGCAGAAACGTTATTAGGAACTTTGAGATCTATATTCAAACCTCTAAGACCACCTATTCCCATTTCCAGAACTGAGGTAATGAAACCTCCTTCACTGATGTCATGACCCGATAACAATTTCCTTTCTGTAAATTTTGTATCGTTTTAGTAAGAAGCTGAAGTATTTCTAATATATTTGACTCAAGTAACGTTGCTTTTTTGGTTTACCTTTCAGCAACTGTTGTGTGACTTTGAAAAGTGATTTGAGAATTAGTGGATCGTCTAGGTCTGGCGTGGTGTCGCCCAATTGCTTATAGCACTGTGCAAGTGATGAACCACCAGTTCTGAAAGTGGATTAATATCTAAGTACTAATACAATCGAAATAATTCTTCAGTTACTGTTTCTGTATGGGTCTAATATTCAACTACTTTGCTGCGTATAGGTCAATGGTAAAAGATGGCTCTCTTTTACCATTGACCTATACGCAGCAAAAACGGTAATGATAAATGCTACGATTGCTGTCATTGTCTAAATTCTGTACATAATATGTAAGTAAAAGAAGGATTCTAATGATCATGAATATCAATTACGTATATAAAAAATATTAATAAATACCTAGTCAATTAAAAATAAAAATACTCTTTGTTAATTCAAATAGGATTTCTACGATGTATATTATAATTTATCTTTACTCTATATACCAATTAAAGAGGAGACATTTGTGTTTTTGTCTGTTTGTTTATAAAGTTTTCACACAAAAACTACTGGAGCGAATTCAATTATTTCACCATTAGAAAGCTGCATGTTCACTGAGCAACATAAGCTATATATTACATTTATTGCACCCGTGCGAAGCCGGGACGAGAAGACTACTCTACTAGACTAGTTTAGTATAAAATACTTACTGGAAATAAAAAATAATGATAATTATTTACACGAACCTGTACTTATCCGGCGTGACAGGAACATGTACTAGCGCGCAACCTTCTTCAAGCAATGCCGGTTCAATTTTCACTGTAATGTCTGGACACGGCGCGTACGTTGAAACAACCAAAGTACCCGGCGATCTAACTGTTGGCAAATAATAATGTATTTTTAACTATGGTAAGTATGCAATTAATTATCTGATTTACAACAAATATAATACTTTCAACTTAAATTTTTTGAACTGCGTCCCATTTTCACCATGTGAAAGCAACAGTACAAATGGTAGCAGACCAGAACAACAATACAAAGTGTATTGTTTTGTACACCAGGCATAACATTAAAAGAAATACAGAAAAGAGAACTTAACACAGTACAATAGGCGGCCTTATAAGAGATTTCTACAAGACAATCTTTGGGTAGAGGAAAAGATGTGATAGAAAATAGGACCACTACTGCTACTGTTCTGGGTTCGACTCCTGACTATCAGAGATAAATGTGTATTATATTTTATTTTTAGAGCTATTGGGATTTTTCCACTTCCTTCCAGTCTCGCCGCAGTGCTATCGGAGTTTGGCAATGTGAACTGAGATGTCAATGGGAAATAAAGTAAGAAGAAAAAACACTATTGATACAGCTACTAGCCGATCGCCTGTTTCGTAGGCTCGATGTACAGTATTTCTTGCTGGGTACTGTAATGCAGTAGTGCCTACGCGCTCGAGCTCCGATAATGAAACTCTTCTGAATGTATCTTTTTTTTATGTAATGGTAATGGCAAATAAGCATGCGGTTCACATTGATGTTAAGTGATGACCGCAGCCTATAGACACTTACACAAAGACCAAGGTAAAAATGTAGATGCGTTACCACTCCTGAGGCCTAAGGTGTTATTTATTTATTTAAACTTTATTGCCACAATATAATACATGATGACAAATGGCGAACTTAACGCTAATAGCGCTCTTTTCCAGTTAACCATCGGGAGTCTAGAGAGCTATCTGAGCGGCACATCAGTTATGGGAGAAAATTTAAAAACAAAAGTACTACATAAGCTTAATAAAATACATGATATATATACATATATATATGTCGGAAAGTAACCTAAATGTGTCTGCTAGCGCCATCTAGTTTGTCGGAGACGTAACCTAATTGTGACAGGTAGATTGTTTAATACGGAATACTAGGCGGCGCCACGGTCGGCTTAGGTACTTGGATTTGTTACCTTTGAGGGGATAGTTGCTTGCCGATATCGGGTTTACAAAGGCTAGCAAATAGTTCAAGCAGATCAGTCATAGTGTAACGATCATTCAGTCACAGTCACACAGTTGAATCGAATTATTGTAAGGCAGTTATGCTGCCAGTTAGAATAGTGAACGTCAGTGATATTAAAGTGATATAACGCGGGTAGTTCTGAATCAACTGGGCAGAAGACTAATGATAATAGTAGTATCGTATCCTGATAAATATGGTTTCCCGGTCCTAAGGGTTTCTTGCCCGTTCTTCCCTGCCGGAAGTAATCGAATGGGCGGATCTTTGGCAATATACGACTTTCTTCTGCCAACCTGTGCTTTATTTCATCATCCGCTCGAGTACCCCGTACCTACAGATGCCCACAAACACGAATAACATATCGGCTTATGGAAAGACACGCCCACAACACTACCTACATATCCTACTTCTGGAGAAGAAAGCCTTCCTGCCGATATATATATACCTATACATACATACTTATAGAGAAATTCATAAAAACTACATATACATTATACAGATACAATAATATAATTTCTAAACATATATATTATTATATAATAAAATATACTTACACATCAATAAATAAGCAATTTGGATGATGATTTCTGATAAGGATTCCCACTTAGCAATCACACACATACTCGTATAATTATCTTAAAAGATGTTTCTTTAAATTGTTTTTAAACGTCAGCCTCGAACACGATCTTTGGATGACATCTGGCAGCGCATTCCACAAGCGAGCCGCTTGAACAGTAAAAGAGTTAGCAACGAAACCGGATCTATGAAGGGGTATAGAAAGAGAGAGATTCATTAGTGAAGATGTAATGAGTGAAGAGCAGAGATACTGGAAATTATTTTTTAAATAAGTAGGAGAGGAAACGTCAAAAAGAATTGAAAAAAGTTGACACAGAATTCTGGATTGTCTTCGTTGGCGGATAGTTAGCCATTTAAGGTCGGTACAGAAAGCGGACACATGGTCAAATTTACGAAGACAAAAGATGAACCGGATCGCATTTTTGATTACTCGGTCTAGTTTATCAAAACCAGCCTCATTTAAGTCCAGATAACACGCATCAGCATAATCTAATATAGGGAAAATTAGTGCCTGTACAAGACGATTTTTTAACTGAGTGGGTAGGAAGTTTCTCAGTCTGTTAAGGGAGCTTAATGACGCATAGGCAGTACGACAAACTTCACTAACTTGTACATTCCAGCTGAGAGTCTCATCTATATATAGACCTAGGTCTTTAACTGATGGACAAAAAGTAATTTTCTGACCCTCAAAAGTGACAGGTGCCACGGAACTGAGGTCTAATTTGGCTAGTTGCTTTTGGCTACCAACCACAATGGCCTGACATTTCTTGGGATTTACTTTGATGCCGAACTTATGAGACCACATGCTAATAGTTTGTAAGTTTAAGTTTATTTTGGAAATACAGTTGCTAATATTATTGATGTTAGATTGAACGTATATTTGCAAGATGTCAGCATAAAAGTGGTAGGAGCAGTCAAGTAGGTAACATAACGTATTGATAAAATTGCTGTTCGCAAAGGTGATAATATACCACCCTGCGGTACACCAGTGTTCAAATCACTCCAGTCAGATTTATTGAGACAAACTGCTTGTTGTCTGTTTCTGAGGTATGCGGAAAACCAATCTAAAGCTTTAGTCGAGAATTGTAAATGTTCTAATAAGGCAAGGAGGATATCGTGGTCAACCATGTTAAAGGCGTTTGAAAAATCGATAAGAACAAGGATCGTGACCAGTTTATCCTCCATGCCGTTACGAATATCATCAGTGACCTTCAGAAGTACAGTAGAGGTGCTATGACCCGTTCGGAATCCGGACTGGTAGGGACTAATAAGCTTGTGCTGTTCCAGAAAAGAAGAGACCTGTCTGTAAACGACAGCCTCCAGAGTTTTGTGTCCTCCTCAGAAATGACTTTAAATGAAAAGGGTTCAATAGAGGGTTGAGATAAAAGAGAAATTTCATGGAGAGTGCTCGCTTTTGTGGAAAGGTTAAGAGGGGATACACAAGAAAAATGAGAATTAAAATCAGAAGGGGAAAACGACGAAATATCGGGTGTATGTACAGAGTTACCTATTCCAAAAGATTTTAAAAATTTCCATATTTTAGCTGCTGATGAATTTGCAACATGTTCAAAGATATGTTTGCGTTTGGCTGCTCTTACCAACTTATTACACAGGTTGCGGGCGGCCTTATATAGACACCAGTTTTCGTCGCACCTGTCACGTTTGAAGGTTCGAAAGGCTCTATCACGCCGAGACATAGCCATACGGATGCCCCTCGTGATCCATGGAGCAGGAGGACGCTTTAGTTTGACGGCCCTAACAGGTGCATAAGTATCATAGAACGTTAATAAAATAGAGTTGAAATTAGTAATTTTAGCCTCAATCGATGACGCTGTATAAACATTAGAAAAATCTAAATTTTGTGCGGCTTCATTAAATAAATTAAAATCAATTTTGGCATCCACACCACTTCAGGCTTAATCTTTGGGAATTTGAGTTTGTATGATATGAAAATGAGATCGTGCCGAGAGAAGCCAGGAGCTGATAGCTGCCCGTGGTTGATTACGCGACTTTGATAGGAAGTAAGAATTAGATCAAGCTATGAATCAGAAGTGTCTATATTATAGTGAGTTGGGCCCGAGGGCAGAATAGAGAGGTATACAGATTTGATTATGGATTGAAGTGAAGAAGATTGAGGTGAATTCTTTAGAAGGTCTGTGTTAAAATCGCCCATGATTATGTGATGCGTGTAATCAGCACAGTGATTGTCAAGCAACTCCTCGAAGTCCGAAAAGTAGTTAATACCTGGAGGGCAATAAACCACCCCAAGAAGGATCTTCAGATGGTTGACCACCACTTCCAAAATCAGATACTCAGCAGAAGCAGAGTAAGGAGAGGGAGACGAAGCTATTATGGAGTAAGAGATATTGCTGCGCAAGTATATTGCAACTCCTCCACCACCCTTACCTGTGCGATCATTCCTTACAAGAACATAACCGGGAAGACCGAAAGAGGTGCTTGACAGAGAAGGTTTTAACCAACTCTCCGAAACTAAAAGAGCATGAACGGAAGAGCAGGTAGAAAATGTATCAAGCAGATCACTGTGGAGTGCGGGAACGCTTTGTGCATTTATATGACAGACATTAAAGGCGTTTGATGTGTTATCCAAAGTTCTGTTCAGGGACACACCTAAAGTTTCCAAATCCTGAAAGGAATCATCACTTAGTACACTTAAATCACAAGCAGAATGGAACGAGTCATCATCGGACATCATAAATACAAAATAAATATAATAATAAATAAATAATAATATTATCTAATTTATACAATTAAGGACAATTTACTAAAAAACACATTCACATTGTGATTATTAAATAAACCTACATCCTTGTATAGGCACATTCATACTACCCGGAAAATGTTAAAGTAAACCCGCCTATCGAATACACGCCTAAAATCA
Organism: Macrosoma leucophasiata; assembly: GCA_036365455.1. Taxonomy (NCBI): domain Eukaryota; kingdom Metazoa; phylum Arthropoda; class Insecta; order Lepidoptera; family Hedylidae; genus Macrosoma; species Macrosoma leucophasiata. The sequence goes on along the minus strand of JAWQUS010000010.1, from coordinate 13,899,648 downwards.
TTGACATCCATGACATAATCATAAAATTACATTAAATACAATATTACAATATTGTTATGCCTCTGTGCCGGAAATAACAGGGCCGTACATTACCACCTGACCGGAACACGATAGTGCCGAACACTACAATTTAGCGGCAAGTATATTAGGTTATGCGGTGGTGCCTACGCCCGCGAGCTCCGTCACTGGAGCTCTACCACTAGTATCTTCACACAGAGTCCCTTACGGGGCTGACTGAAAGTGTGGAGCGCCAGATATCCCGGCCCTGACACACCCGTGCTTCTTCTACATTCAACTCTCTGCCAGTAAAGTATACCTGTCTGCCCAGCGACGTGAGCGCACATGGAGAGGGAGTCCTTGCCCCCGTCCACAGCCACCCCGAGCGCGGCCATGGCGCGGCACAGGGCACCGCAGGCGGTCACTAACGCGGCGCCCGCGTCGCCCGTCTTGCCGCTCCACATCCAGTTGCCCGAACACTTCACGTCCTCCAGCTCCGATATGCCCGCGAACACCTGTCGTCGTGTATTCTTTTGTGTATCTATACTGTTTTTCTTATAACTTTATTCATAAATATTTTTGAAGTGACATCTTCGTAGAGATTAAAAAGAGACAGACACATAAGATTTTATCTGGGAGAAATTTGAGATAGGAAACATTATACAGTGTCTTGTGAAAATATTTGAAGGTTTCACTTCTACCACGTGTGAATTGAATACGTTTTCTTGTTTTTTAATTAAAAAAAAATATAGGAAGAATGAAAAGAATAATTTGATTTCGGGCGGGATTTGAACCCATAACAACTAAATGACTATCCCAACCGTTCTAAATACTACGCTAACACATTTGACCGTCGAATTTTCCTTTCACATTTTCATTGTATCGCCTTGGAATGGCGGTGACGATATCTATTGCTAACAATACTAGTTATGCAACCCATACAATAAACTTATAAGTTTATTAAACATCGTGAAGATGTTGCAATACACTTAATGATTGTTGAAATTTGTTGTAGGTACCTATTCTTCGCAATAACGTATGCAAGTGCTACTTCACTTTTTTTTTATTTAATTATTTTAAAGAAAATTTTGACTTCGGTCGTTGTATAAACTAAACTACATATTTGATTTAAATTATTCTAATTTTGTCAAAACATTTACCAAATTGGTCAGAGCCTCTCCGAGGGACAGCCGCGCGCCGGCTGCGGGGTCCAGAAGGCCCTTGACGTTTTGGGTGCCGATGGAAGTAGCGGAGCCCACTAGATCGTAGTAAGAGAGAGCTATGATCGCGTAATCGGCGAGGGGCGTGTGTAATGGCCCAACGCACTGCTGTTGGGCCACCAGCCCCGTCACGCAACGGTCCACCTGTAAACAAGGGAATTATTTCACGTCATGGAGCTCCGTAACCGAAACTATCGGATATCCCAAATATTTTTCTACCCGTAACCGAATCTGATATAAAAGTTTCGACAAATTCAGATATCGGCGCAGTTTACATTCATAATTCTCTTCATACATGCACGCCGATTCCCAAGAGCTTTAACCCCACAGACAGTACTCGACCTATTTGATCATGGTATGTCAGTCTGGGCCTCTGCAACCATCCATATTCGCATTGTATATCTGTTTAGTCGTTTGCTCATTCGACATGAAAAAGATGTCTTTGAGACGATCTCATGATCGAGATACGGACCCAATTGAAGGAGATGACATCCTTCATATTTTACAATATACTGGCATACTAGACTCTCGTAAACTTTAGTTTATTGTTAACGCGTTACGTCAGTTTTAACACCACATTAACCTTTAGCTGCCGCTAATTGATATTGTTCCGCGTTATAGTGTTTTGGCAGTTATCTACGAGATAATTTTTTTCGATTCGATCGATTAAACATAACATCGTATGCCTCCAAGAGTGGCAACGATCAGCATTGAGATATCTTATTTATTCGTAGATGTGGTATATGCTGTGGTATTCACTCTCTTACCAATTAGAACTGGATACTTTTTTCCACATTCATTACAATCAAAAATGAGAGTTCTTACCTTATTAGTCAAATATCTTTTGCTCGCGACATTGACCAATCTCAAAACTCTATCCAATGCCTTCTCAACAGTTATATCCTTCGGCAACGATAGAGGTAACTTGGTTCTTTTGTCGAGTTTGAAATCAAATGTTTTCCTCGGCATATTGCCTGCGAAATTAAAAAAATACATACATAAATTACAAAAAAAAAATAGGCGGAGGTGACGACCCGCTTAATTATAAAATTATTACATTTTTTTTTTAAATGCTTTAGCATTTGAAACATTCTTTGCTAATATTCCAGTTTCTTTGACTGGAGACCTCATTTCATCGCCTACCGTACCGAATCATTATTGAAAAAAAATGTACATCAAAGTAAAACTATATTTAATTTTAAGTTAGTTAATACTGCGGATGTTATACATGCCTTTAAGTCTATTAATATTAAGAACACAACTGATTTATGGGGCAATGTACTTATAATATTACTAATGGATGTGATTGCACCTTACCTAGCGGCTATGTTTAATAATAGTATTGTAAGTGGTATATTTCCTGATCTAATGAAACATAGTAAAGTTATTCCATTATTTAAATCCGGTAGTACAAGTGACCCCACAAACTTTAGACCAATTTCTGTACTACCTGTCTTAAGTAAAATTTTTGAAAAACTCATTTTAATTCAACTACTTGCACACTTTAACCATAATAAACTTTTACATTGTCGACAGTTTGGATTTACTAGGGGTCGTTCAACTACCGATGCAGGTGTTGAACTTGTCAAACACATTTTTGAAGCTTGGGAGAAATCACATAATGCACTAGGGGTATTCTGTGACTTATCTAAAGCATTTGATTGCGTTCAGCATGAAACATTGGTCAGAAAGTTATATCACTACGGCCTTCGAGATACCGCTCTCGAGCTTATGACTTCATATTTAAACAATAGAAATATGTGTGTTGATGTAAATGGGACAAGATCTCCCTGGACTTCAATGGATATGGGGGTCCCATAGGGTTCTATTTTAGGGCCATTTCTTTTCTTAGTCTATATTAATGACTTACCCTACATTATCAATGATGATATGTAGAGATATGTAGCCAAGAGATAGTATTGTTTGCTGATGATACTTCTTTAGTGTTCAAAATTAAAAGACAGGAGGTAAATTTTGACTGTGTAAACAATACTCTCTCTAATATAGTACATTGGTTTAGCGCCAATAACCTTTCGTTAAATAGGAGTAAGACAAAATGTATTAAATTTACTACTCCTAACGTAAAACAGGTTGAAACCAATGTTAAGATAAATGAGGAAGTATTGGAGATCGTAGAGTCCACGGTATTTCTGGGCATTACCGTGGATGCTAAATTGCAATGGGGTCCACATATTGCCAAATTAGCTAGTAGACTAGGCTCGGCAGCATTTGCTGTGAAAAAGGTTAGACTATTAACAGACGTCGAGACGGCTCGCCTTGTTTATTTTAGTTATTTTCACAGTATAATGTCTTATGGCATTTTGCTATGGGGAAATGCCGCCGACGTCAACACTATTTTTGTACTGCAAAAGAGAGCTGTCCGGGCTATCTACGGGCTAAGTCCAAGGGTATCTCTTAGAAATAAATTTAAAGAAATAAATATTCTGACTGTAGCTTCGCAATACATTTATGAAAATGAATTATATGTCCGTAAAAACATTAATGAGTTTCCTACAATAGGTAACAATCACAGTATAAATAATAATAATAAATAATAATGGCAACCCATTATACGTCCCACTGCTGGGCACGAGTCTCTCCCCTTTATGGGGGGAGGCCTGGAGCTTACTCCACCACGCTACTCCAATGCGGATTGGTGGAGGTGGGTGGGTTAGTGGCCAACCCGCTGTCGGATGTTTTCAAACCGCCCATAAGGCCTCCGACAAGGTTTAACGACTGCTATCTATCGACCGGGACCGACGGCTTAACGTGCCCTCCGAAGCACGGAAACGTGCATTTAATTTGCCACTAGCGGTCACCCATCACACTACCCGACCGCGCCCGTAGTGCTTAACCGAGCAGATCGCTTACGATCTACACCAGCCGCTGGGCCATGCGCGCTTCGGGCCATGCGCGCTTCATTTCATTTGTTCGCAGTATAAATACTAGGAACAAATACAAATTGTCCATGCATGCAACGCGACTGAATAGGGTCAGTAATTCTTTTAGAGGTCAATGTATACGGTTCTTTAATCAAATCCCCAAAAACGTTCAAAGTCTATCGATCAATAAATTTAAGAAAGTAATTAAAGAACGTTTATATAAATGTAATTACTATAAGACCTGTGATAATCTTAATAATAATACGTCTTGGGATTATAGCGATCGCTGCCAGGCTATTTCGTGATACTGTGATTTCGTGTATTCAGTAATTAGTATCTACTATTGTTAAGGGTTGAATAATGTGAATACCCTGGCTGAAAATGAATTCCATCTTTTATTTTACCGTATGCATATCCGGAACAGTCATGCACGCTTAAATGTCTTTGCCTTTGGCGGCGTCGTGGGCGGGTTGCTCACTTCCCTCTAAAATGGTCGAGGAGGGCAATGGCTGTCACATGCGTCATACTCGTGAACGGGTGCTGTTGGTGGGGACTGGTCTGTTCTGGTTTGCAGGGGCTACATCACATTTAGTAGATAGCAGTTTATTTGCATCTATGCTATGGACGTTCACATTATTTGATTTTTCACGATAATCTGTACTAGATTAAAGCTCTCATTTAAAAGAGCTTTTACTGAGTTTGTTGGGTAGCGGAGTTCTTCTCAGTAGTGACTGCACTTGGAACTCTGCTAAGTGAATAACATTGATCTTGACGAATAAGTTTTTCTTTTTCTTCATTTATTATAATTGAAGGAATTGAAAAATTTTATGATTATTATGTTTTAACCAAGTAGTTTAAATTATAATTTTAATTTACTATTAATATATGATTTTTATTTTACTATATGTAATGGTTATTCACTCTAGGTAGTTTATGATTTATTGACGTTTTGAAAGTATCTGTAAAGATCTATTCGAAATAAAAATATTTTCTATTTCTATTCAGTGTGCCTCTGACCATTCGGTGATCGCTGCCGGTTTTGACCGAATTGATCACAGAGACATCACTGAATATATAATATGTCGCGTCGTGGACATAATGAAGTCTATCTCATTTGATCTGATTGACTGATCCCACTTCCGGCACTCCCGCTTCCTGAAGAAAAAGTTCATCATGTAGAGGCTCTCTTTCTCCATGAAGTCAGCCAGGATCTGGCCCCTGGTGTTTCGTCGCCCATATCCAAATCGTCCCACTTTCAGCTCATGATCATCTCGAACGCCCAATTTCGCGTTGAAATCCCCCATGACAATGTTGTAGTGGGTCTTAGAACTATGTATGGCTCTGGAGATGTCCTCATACATAGTTTCTACCTCATCATCGGAGTGTGCGGAGGTCGGGGCGTAGACCTGTAATGACCTTCAGCGAATACCGTTTGGTTATTCTGAGTAAAAGGTACGCCACCCTCGACGACACACTCTCGATTTTGACAACGTTGTTCACGAGGGACTTGTGGACGATGAACCCGACACCACCCTGGGACAGTTGTTCGCCCTCCCGGAAATAGAACAGGTTACCAGACTTGAGGGTTATCGAGTCCTCCCCCTGTCTTCGGATTTCCGATAACCCTACAATGTGCCATCGTAACCCGCTCAATTCTTCCTCCAGTTCCATGACTTTCTCGTCAGTCCGCAGCGTCCGTACGTTGTATGTTGCCAGGGCCAGTTGTCGTCGGGTGTGGTACCCTGGCATCTCCCGGTGATTCTTAGCACCCCCTGCCCCGCCGTTACCATGACCGGTACCACCATGGTCAGGAATACCGGAGCTACCGGGGACTAGATGCCGTTGTGTTTTTGTGTGATACATTGGGGTGATTTGCCATAATCGCCACGCTTGGCAAACGGATTGGCGATCGCAGTGGCGGCAATTTTATCACGGGACACTGCTGCCCATCCCGGATACTCCTACCGCCATGGTTTGACCGCCATTGTTCGGTTGACTGACTGCACTAGAGGAAGAATTCCCCTCCACTAGAAGAGAATTCTTCCGCTAGCGGGCGATGGGGTCGTCACATCCCGACGCCGAAAACTGAAAGGTACGAACTGGTAAGGTTTAAATATTGATCACTTTGCGGATCTTTACTGTTAGTAGATATATCAATATTAATATCTCCTATAATAATTACAGTTTTAAAAGTTTTTAAATTTAATAATAAGTGGTTGAGTGATTGTAAAAAAAAGTATGCATCTTTTTTAAAACAGTGTGGACGATATATTACAACTACAACTGTGTGGTTACACAACAACTAACTTTAATGACTAAGCAATTAGCTTCAGAAAAAGTCGGTTCTTCCACAGAATGTCTAATTGAATTTTTAACATAAACAACCAGGCCATCGTTTTGGTTGTAGAGTGTTTTAGTAGAGTAGGATAGGTAGTTATTGAATTCTGGTAATTTACCCGCGCACGATAGCCAGCATTCGGTCTGGGCAATTATTTCAAATTCTAGTTTAGTCCGCGTTAGTAGGGTCAACAAGTTAGGCTCATTACGTTTTATGCTGCGAATATTTTGACTTATAATTTTGAGCGATTTATCAGGTATTTTAGATTTGATATCTTCTGGTTTACAATATTCGTAGTCTGAAACCCGGATGTCATCTAAATTATTAAGTATTTATATCCGCGAATTTAGAAAAAAAAATATTTTGTAGTTAATAACAGGGCTGTAATTTGAAAACGATGATAATTTAAAAAAAATAATATTTATGAATATTTGGTTACAGTTAAAAAATATTATTATTATTATAATATGCTTAGATTTTATGAACCACGTTGTAATAAAATTGTTAAACATTTGGTACCTCACAAAATAAGATTCTGTAAAAAGCAGCGACTTATATGAAAGGAGACGCCTGTTTATGCTTGAGTGTGTGTCTGTATGTGTAATATTTGTATGTGTATTATATAGTTGCAATAATTCAAGGTAAAGTTTACAAGATTTACTGAAAACAAGATAAATAATAAGGATAAATATATGAATAGGTGATTCAGACAGAATCTTAAATACTAGTCATTTATTTTTTTCTAAATCGGCAAGATGGCTTTCGTTCTTGATTAGGATGGGGGAATCACCGTCCTTCTTGCGCACTAGTACATTTCCGTTAGCTATCCAACAATATTCGTAATTCAATTTTTTGAGAGAGTTTTTGGTTAAGAAATGCAGTTTTTTAGTCTGGGGTATTAAATCATCAGAAATGTATATGTTAGTTTTATTTGATTCTGTCATACCCAGTAATTGACACTCCAGTGGAAATTTCGGATTTAATTTCTTGTATTGCTTAATGGCATCGACAATTTGGTTTTTTACAAGAGTATTTTCAAATTCTGCAATAACTGTTGAAGTCTGTAGCTCCAGTTTTGACGGAAGACGGTAAACATCACGTATTTTGGATAAATCAATTGGTTGTTTCAGATTTTTTGATAATGTCTCCACATGTTGGAATAGGTCAGGTTTTTTTTAACTCCTTATTTTCGGAACATTGCGTATCTCAGGCTCGTTTTTCGCAAATTTCTATCGATATCCAAATTAGACTCAAATTTACTAATTTTATTCTGCAAATATTTTCTGTCAGTTTCAAGGTCACAAATATTTTTTTGCAGATCATCTAATCGAAACATAATCTATTGATTTTTCTATTTCGGTGCTCGTACTTTTTATATTCTCATTTTGAGTTGTCAATTGGGCCAATTTCCGTTCAATGCTATCCAATCTCGCACCTTGCGTAGTAACAAAAGATTCAAACATATTTTTCAGTTGATCAAACTTACTTGGCAATCCTTGTATTGGTGCATCGTTTGAATCGTCTGAACGACAACAACGGGCCGTCTTAGGATGTAGTTACTCTGTTCTGCGCCGCTTATTGTCTCGAGAGTGAGTATATAATATATCCCTCTTAGGTGGGCATCGCTGTTGCTAGTTCTGGATTTGAGGCTGAGAGTGATGTATTTTGCGTTGGTGGCGAGCGAAGCATGATTGACAAGGTGATAGTCTTTGTACAGTAACAAAGGCCCCGTCAACGATTTGTATCACTATGGAGTCCTTGTATTAATAGAATGTTACGTTACGCATCAATTTTCGTAGTATGTCACAGTGTTTTAATCACTATAGTAAGTATTTTATAGTTATGCACAAAATCACGAGAAATTATAGCGTAATCACCACTTTAAACCACGTATTATAGTTATTTTACAAGACCAATTTGTTAATCGTTGTTGACAGTTCAAAGCCCGAGGGTAGTAACTAATTATTACATTCCATTAAACCATTGCAATAGGACGTAGGTAGCAGGGTAACGCGGGATGGGCAGTAGCAATTCGCCAATTTACATGTCAAACTCAAGCGTAGCGATTATGGCATATCCTTTCCTTATGACGTACAACACTGTTGTAAGCATCTTCGTGAAATGCTTTGTCCAGCCGTGGGCGTAATTCGGATGGAGTGATGAAGTAGAAAAAATATAAACATAATTATTCTGTATTAAAATTATTTCCTTACCCAATACAGCTTCTAAATGTAAATCAAAAGGCAGGTTTTTTTTTGTTTCAGGTTTCAATCTGGTGTCTCTGTTGAGATAATCGTCCTTGTATGAATCCTCTACAAGACTCATATAACCATCACCTGTTACTTCACCCACAAAAGATACAGGACAACGTTCTCGCAAACATATTTCTGTAACAAGCAAAAATGCTGTAATTCTAAATTTTACAAGTATTACATGCAATTTTTTACTGTAGCGTATTATATTTTTAACGTGATAAATTCTTACAAATCAATGAAAGCCAGCTAGCTGCACTCACGAAAAAGTGTCACGTTCCGCCTCAGCCGAACGTGCAAGCGAGAGTGCGGAACAAGCGATAGAGAGGCACGATCGGCCGAAGCTTTTTGTGACGCACGTTTTGACATGTGGTAACAACTGCGTAAAATTATCATCCGTAAACCGATTTAGACAACCAATTTTTAATTAAAACAGCGCCCATTTGTGTGATTGCAGGGGCCTAATTCGGCTAACGTAAATTAGTCGTGATTGTCACTAGATGGCGATTGGATCGCCCCGCTGTCTTGCTTTAACATTGGACAGGCGCATTGGTTAAAGCAAGACAGCAGAGCGATTGAATTGTGGGGCAATGACAATCAAGAATTACATTAACAAAATTAGGTAGGCCCTAAATCTAATTTCGATCACACACGATTTAATTAAAAGTATTTTTTCTTGTCTAAATTCAAGACAAATTCAGTATGCGTAAAGTTTAAATGTCACTGCATGAAGTTGGCTGCGTAGTTTATAGTATAAGATATCATATGAAAGCAGACTGATCACACGTACCTTCAAGGATCTGCCTGTTTTCCTTGGAACATAGCAGAGCATCGTTTTCTTGATACTCGGCACCCCAAAGTTCAAGTGTGGTAATAGTTGGATCTCCCAATTGGAACTCCTTAGTGAACACAACAGCCCCTTCAGGCTCTACCAACTCCTTTAAAACATTACCATTACCACCCGCGCCTTGATCGTGAATAGCTGCAATTGTACATGTCACAATGAGGGTAAATCAATAAAAAAATAGTAAATTGATCGCATATTAGTCTCTCTCTCTCCATATGTATTACTTATGGAGAGAGAGAGAGAGGGAGAGAGAAAAAAAAGCACCCTAGTCTATTTAGTAATTTTGTTTCATAGTTACTTACATTCTACTGGATTGATGTCAGCTTCTAAACACCCTCGAACAACCCTGTTTAAACGATTGCCCATTTCAGCATCACCTGTTTTCCAATAAAAATATAAGTTTTATATATACATGAGACCGTAGCATAGCTAATAGATGTTATTTCTTTTTTGAAGACTATTAGGTAAATTGGGCAAGTACAATGGATCAAAACGCCTCAAAAAGACTTGTATATGCCAATTTCAAAGAGAAATGCTATTAAAACTTAATAAAACAACATGGAAAAAGGGATGGCAAAGCAATTTCAGTTAAGCTACTTTTTTGTTCTACGGACCATAATAAAATTCTCCTCCTTAATCAATTATAAATTTAATAAATATTATAAATTAGGCAGTAAATTGCTTCCAATGCTAGCTACCCCAGTAAATTTCTTCTCCTTCCGAAAGGTAATTGGTATAGAATATTATATTTACAACATCCAAAAAAATTCCCATAAAAGTGGCCTATGTTACTCACTGATAATGTAGCTTTTGATATGTTATTGTTTTATACTTTACACAGTAGTTAGTTACAAACAAACGTGCAGATCCGTTTTTATTTATCAGAATATTAGTTAACAGCTAAAGTACTGATCAACAAGATTGGAAACCCCTGAGCTTATATATTGATCAACAACCTCTCTGTACGGCTCCAAAATCAAGGGCATGGTCGCGAGAATCCCCTCCTTGAACAGCAACCGACGAGGCCGCTCCACCGCCGACGCCGATACGGTACACAGGACCACCCACTTTCACCAGTTGCATGCCTAGAGAAATCGTAATGAAAATTAAAGCTTTATCATGTATATACGAACATATAAATCGTCAATTATAATAGCTAGGTTGAGCTACGTGTGGACGATATCGTCCACGAACAATGTATTTTTTTACTACAGCTCAAGAGGAAGTCTTTCGTGTGTGTATGTTTAGTACTTACACAAATCACACACACTATTGGAACATCAAAGTGACGGATATTTTGTATGTTTTTAGGACGGCACGTCTCAAGATGGTACTAGTCTACTTCACCGGGTAATCGGCGAGCGCAGAAGGCGCTCCAGGCTAAACAAAAAGTTAGGAACTGCCCAATGGGTCCGTGGTCCGAAGTTTATATAAATATTACAAATTAATATCTATATATATATATATAAAAATCAATTGCTGTTCGTTAGTCTCGCTAACGAACAGCAATTGAAAGAACGATTGGACCGGTTTAGCTAATTTTGGTTTTTTTTTTTGGAAGTCTTCGGAAGGTTTAAAAGGAATAAAAATATGAAGAAATTGAAGGGGAATAGTAAAAAAACACAGTTTCATTTCCCATACAAATAGTCCGTATATGTATATCAAACCTTTGACACATTAATTTCATTCTGAGGCAATAGGAAGTTTGCCGGGTCAGCTAGTATTTATATAAATATCATTATTATTAAATATGTATTAATACTTTTTATTAAAAATTATTTATCTTTTCAATTTAGATCAAGAATGCATTATTCTACTTAGTTCAGGTTCTGGCCGTTCTGTCTATATGCAATGCACTCCGCCTACCTACCTCTGTTTCATTTGGCAGGATTGGGTTGGGGTATTTGTTTTTTTGAGAAATAAATTTACTGAAAATGTATTATCATAAAACATTACTGCATTACTAATCTACTTGAAGCTAGATGTAGTGTTCAGTACTAACGTGTTCCAGTCGGATGGAAATGTCGGTCTTGTGATTTCCGACACGAAGGCTCAACTCAGGCCTCAGGCACTCCTGAGGCCTGAGTTGAGCCTTCGCAACACATCTACATCGAAATCTCTGGTTTCATTATAAATAATCTTATTATGTCACGAAGTGGCAAACAAGTATACAGTTTACATTGACGGTAAAGTACTGTACCTACTTACCATCAATGAAAACTATGATTAAAAAAAGTATTTACGTTTAAAATACTGTCTTTACCTTTAGTAGGTTTGTTTTTCTTAATCATAGTGTGTGGCATGTAGCCAATGCCACCACTAAACATAATGGGTTTCACAAACTCCTCTCTCACATTGTCCCCATTCTTCAATCCATATGATTGTACAAAACCTGTAGAAAGTCAGTTAAGTGTTTTAATAAAATATAAAGTACAATCTTCTTTTGGTTGAAGGTAAAAATGACATTTTCCCATACAAACCTACCTACCTACTTTGTTAAACCTTTCAAAGCTTTGACACATTAGGTATTTAATTTCTAATGCGGTACGAGGTACAGGGTCAGCTAGTTTATTATAAAATTATTTTCCATTACTATAATCACAATTATTATTCACATATATAAATACATAATATCTCCCTAGTCAAAGTTTGGCATGAGCGTAAGAAGTAGAGGGGGGAGTAAGTGAGCCCTAGAATTTTTACTAACAACAAATTAAGGCTAAAATACGTGCCGATATCGCTATTGATACGATGCGGAGATAAAATATCCCCGGGAAAATATTTCCAAACAAACTAATATTTACTAATTATTTTACTAATATTTTCTATACCGCGGCTTTAAGAGCAGTAAAAATCTACAATAAAACAGGATTCAATAAATTATCAGAAGGCACTGTATAATAACAATATGTATTTAAACATATGCAATACATACTAACATACATAATAATATATATGTATAATAATAAGTAAAGTTACATCAGTCAATCAGTGACTTAACAAAATAAGGAACTCCATTAATATTAATGTGTACCTGAAATAACAGGTTCGCCAAACTTGTTTCCATAGTCAGAGGCACCATTACTTGCTTCAATAATGATTTGAAGAGGGGTCGCAAAATTACTTGGGTATTGCCAATCTTTCTCTTCCCAGGGTAAATCATAACCTGAAACATCAGTCAAATGTACCTATATCTCACTATCTATATCTATTCAATATCAATACAATTTAGGAATTGATGTTTTTAATTCGACGACCCGGTTAGTCCAGCGGTGCGAAACCACCGTTTGATTCGAAGGGTCGATTCCCGCACCAGAACAAATATTTGTATGGCCTACAGATGTTTGTTTCGGGTCTGGGTGTTTGTGTATGTGTTGTATGTGTACAACGGCATCCACGACACAGGTTTATACAGAGATTTTAACTGAGTAAAATGGGTTGGCAAAAATCGGGTTACCTGAGGTTTTTATTTTTTTACTCGTTTTTTTAGTATGAAACTAACAAGTATTGTACCATTTTACAATCCTGATTAAACGCGCCAACTTTTAATGGCACTTGCCAAGGCACTCTAGTACATTTTTTTTAAAGGAGGGTGTTTCAAATTCGACAAAGTTTGAAAATTTTAAATTCATAGTTTAACAAATAGTCTAAATTCTAGGAAACTTGGGTTAATTGTGTCATTATTTTAGACTGTGATTCTCAAGATAAAAATAAATAAATAAAATACGCTTACACTCACAGCCCCACAGTAGGTATAAACCTGTGTTGTGGGTGCCGTTGTACACATACAACACATACACAAACACCCAGACCCGAAACAAATATCTGTAGGCCATACAAACATTTGTCCCGGTGCGGGGATCGAACCCGCGACCCTTCGAATCAAACGGTCATCTCACACCGCTGGACTAACCGGGCCGTCGAATGTTATTTAAGGTTACGGTTCCAAAGTTTAAATGAACAAAAATAATAAAAATTAACCACAATAACCGAAAAATGATTACATTTTGACCAAATTTCTAGGTTTTCCTTATTTATATAGCCCATAATTTTCAAACTACATGGGATAGATTTTTTTTCTGATTTTTCTCATGATGGTTACAATCAATCCTGTCACCCCGTTTCGGCTTGACATTGAGTTCTGGGACACCCTGTATAATACCTAATGTGGAGCTGTGAGTGTAAGCGTATAATAAAAAAAAACATGATTATTCATTAGAATAATACCTACATATATCATTTTTTGTTGGTTTTGTGGCAATTGTCTAAACTATGTTTTTTTAGCATCATATTTAACAATCAATTACTATAATTGAAAAAATATATGTAGGTACTTGAAAATTGTATCGATTATATTTTTTCAAGATTTAAAACAAGACAAAATTTTAATATACCTGGTATATTCAGGTTGCCTACACTATAACCTGCAGTGCCTGCAACAGTATGACCTCCACGTCCTACACCCTGTACGTCTCTAATACGACCTCCAGTACCAGTAGTGGCACCACTAAATGGAGCTACAGCTGTTGGCATGTTATGAGTCTCTGCTGTGAATATAATATCAGATTCTGTATGCTCTTGAATGACTTGAGATGGTGCTCTCACATTTGATGGTTGTAGCTTGCTATGTTGGAACCCTTTTATAGCACTAAAAAATTATGAAAAGACTAGGATTAGGTCACACTTTATCAGGATAAAGGCTCAGCAACAGTAAACATATATATACCAGAAAAGAGTCTAATAAATGGGATTCTAGAATATATTACCTGCTATTATCACCAAATTTAATTACATTATTGTTATTCGATGTTTTCTGAGTTGAAGCAACCATATCGATCAGAGATTGGTCTAGCTCTTTTCCATCCAATATAATTTTTCCCTAAAACAAAATTATTCTAAGATTTCATTGAACTTCCTGGACATTTTATAAGAACTTACTTACATATTTTAATTTCCATGTCTCTCATAATATTCAATAATATTACCTTGAAGAACCAATGCCGGGAATGCTCACTATTGCTCTGTGCAAGGTCAAATAATTCAACACTGGTGGGATCACGCTTTAATTTGTTGACAAATAAATCCATGTAAAATTGCATATCCCACGAGTCAAATGCCAAACCTAGATTCAAAATGTCAAGGTTATATTTCAGAACACAATTTACTAAGTAAGTATAAATAATTGGTAAGTAACTATTTTTTTCATATACCTAGTTTTTGATTGACCCTTTCCATGGCTGCCATTCCCTCTTGCTGCAATGGTACTACATACCATGGTTCTAAATCTTTAGGTAAACCTTCATTGAAACTGTGTCTAGGAAGATTATCTTTTGTATATATACATTGTGTCATTCTGTCATGAAGAGGAGCAGCTAACTCTTCAAATAATTTCTTACAAACATTCTTAGCCTTGTGAAATGTAATAAGATATCTAATGGATACCTCAAGGCGTACCACATCTTGGAGGCCCACACTTTCACAGATCTGAACAGAATTACTTGAATCTGCTGTTGAAAAATTAAATCTGCAACATTGAATATTTCAAAAAGATTTACTATAAACACTATCAGTTTTAAATTTCAGGTTAACAGTAGGTCCAAATTTCAACTCACCGAGGTCCAATTTCAATTATGGTTTGATCATCTCTGATATACTTATACATGGACTCATTCCTTAGCGCTTGGGGGTGCAAGGGTGAGCTGAGAAGCCACTGCAGTATTTTGATCTGGTTGATGTTCAGGTAGTCACAATCTTCAGCCAATTCCACATGGTAACATATTTCCGTAGATAATTCCCTAACATCCGAATCAACAAGCTTTAATTTATCTAGAAATTCTTTTGTTTTATGCGCACTAAAAGCTTCACATGAAAAAAAGCGTAATATACACATGATTTCTTCCACTTTTATAGGCCTTTGAATTTCTGTAATCAGCCGAAGCCTAGATAGACAGTAGATAGGGTAGTCCGAGTATGAATAATTTTATGCCGAAGCGTGGTCGAAGCCACTCAATAGTAAATGGTGTGATTAGTGATTGTTCATAAATTGGGTGGTATCTTGCATCAATGTCAAAGTTCAAAGCATATCAGTCGTTATTATTGACGCCAATTGTAACAAACACACTCCAAAACAAGATCAGCTTATGCAATCGTCAGCCAATTAAAAATTAATTATAGAATACTTAAATATATTACTGAAAACCAGCAAACACAACAAATCTACAAAACAATTTGACGCATGTACTGTACTAATTATAGTTAGGTTAGATTTCTATGACGAAATCTATTATTATTATTAAAATAAATTCAAACTTTGTATGTACGTACAACTCATATAACTAAAATAAGTAAAATAACATATTCATTATTTTAATTATAACTTTCAATTTTCTCCCCTTCTTCCATATTCCATACCGTCAAATTAGCGGGAAAAATTGAAAATACGATTTTTTTAATATAATGGCATCGCTATTACGCATATTGCCATTGTCAAGTAAAGTAAAACGATATTTCGTATTCGTCTTAAGCAGCGTAGAAGTGAGAGCACAGAGTACATTGTAGTGAGAGTGTCGTTCAATTTATTAACAGTCAGTCAGTCAGAGTCACAGTTCTCAGTTTAAATGTATAATCTACTATAATCTACTGCATTAAATGGATTGCAATACCCAAATAGGGTTAATTTGTGACATTCTAACAAAAATGTATTATACCACCATTCTATTTAATGTAATTACCTACTGTTACAAATGAAAGCAATAAATATTGAGTATTGAGTAATCTATGGTCACAGTCAGGTCAGTCAGTAATTCGAGTAAAGCGAGCCATTGCTTTACTCGAATTACTGACTGACCTTTTTTCTGACTTTACCAGAACATTTTAATGAAGTTTTGGAGGCAACCTGTAAAGCCGTGTTTTCGCACGGGCACTGCGATAAACCTTTATCAAACAAAATGTCATCAACTTTATTAATTATAACTCAGAATACACCAAGAAAATGAAATAAAATAAGAGCCGAAACTCAAAACTCCCCAAATATGAGAATAGGTATTTGACGGTATTTCATATGTTACTATAAGACACAGAGTTAATACACATGGACAAGGCACATTCTACTATAGAAACAGTAGTTATACAATAATGGGTAAAATCGACACATGTCTTGACAAAAACAGTTTTGACTCTTTCTAACTAACCAGTAGCTCCCTATGTAAAAAGAGACACAAGATGTATGTAGAGTATCAATTTTGAAAATGATTTGATGTGACGTCATACTTATGCCTTCGCTGACGGTCGGCGCTGTTGTATGCGCCCGATTTGTGGTACATCTGTTGTCAAACAAACAGGTGCTCAGAATATTTCCCCTCCACCGCTTTCAGTCTTCCTGGCTTCGTTCTGGTTCGTAACGATCGTACGGGTAAACGAGCCGGAGGTGTTGCTATCTACCTTCGCAGCAGCATCCCCTATAAAATTCTCCTTACTTCGCCTCCCCTTTACAATGGGAATCCTGAATTTCTTTTCATTGAAGCAAATGTCCAAGGGGCTAGGGTTATTCTTGGAGTCATGTACTGTCCGCCTACTATTGATTACTTTTCTATTCTTGAACCGCTCATAGAATCACTTTCCTCTTAACACAAGCATCTCATAATCATGGGTGATTTAAACACTGACATGCTGAAAGACAATTTGAGATCGCGTAACTTAGGTTCGAGCCTGGAATCAACAAGTCTCTCTTTACTGAATCTCAACGCTACACAATTCCTGGCTCGACCTTATTTTTACATCAAACGAAAGTTTGTGTAAAAATAAGGAATCATGGGCAGTTTCCTGTGCCGGGTTTATCTAGACACGACATGATCTTTGTCTCTTATAACGTCAAACCTCCTAAAGAACGACCTACCACAATTTATATGAGAAATTAAGTTGGATCCGAATAAACTTAAATCTGATGCTTTATTGATTGATTGGTCCTTAATTGAGTCGGCTCCAACAATTGATGATAAAATTTCACTTTTCAACAATAATTTAGTTTCTTTATTTGACGTACATGCACCTTTGAAAGCACGTCGACTTAGGCGCCCTCCGGCCCCCTGGATTACCAGTGGCGTGCGGATGGCGATGCGTCGGCGTGATAGAGCCTTTCGTACCTTTCGGAGGGATCGTAGTGAGGTAAATTGGATTAATTATAAACTAGCTAGAAATCGCTGTAACCAGATGATAAGAGCCGCTAAACGCCGCTATATTTTTGATAATGTTTTGCATTCTTCTCCGGCCGATATATGGAAGTTTCTTAAGACCCTCGGCTTCTCCAAGCCCAAGTTCAATCCGACTTCTCTAAACTGCACCCTTAACGATCTTAACGTACATTTCTCTACATCCGTTTGACGTAAATACTAAATTAGCTACCATCCATAACCTTGCTTCCATGCCGATTCTGACTCGTGAATTATTTACCTTTTCTCCTGTATCCATTGATGAGGTCTACAAAATACTTATTGCATTAAAATCCAATGCTATGGGAGTCGATGGTATTAGTAGAAGAATGATTCTTCTCATACTTGACTCCGTGCTGCCCATCTTCACGCACATTATTAACTTTTCCCTTCTCTCTGGTACTTACCCATCAGCTTGGCGGAAAGCCTTTATTGTACCTTGTCCTAAATCCTCTAGTCCCTGTCTCCCCACTCATTACAGACCCATTTCAATTCTGCCTTTTCTTTCTAAGATTCTAGAAGCCGCAGTCCACAAACAAATGTCTAAATTTATCCTTTCTAATAACCTTCATTCCCAATTTCATTCATCTGGATTTCGACCTGGACATAGCACATCGACTGCTCTTGTAAAGGTGTTGGAGGATGTCAGATTAAATATGGAGAACTCTCAAGTGACTGTACTTGTCCTTGTAGATTTCTCCAATGTTTTTAATAATGTTGACCATGCATACTCAACTTCACTGGGATCTCATCACTGGGCCAGGAATGGTTCTCCTCGTATCTTCGTGGTCGCCAGCAGGCAGTGCGCGTCAATCAGGAGCATTCTGGGTGGTGCAATCTTGTGCATCTTGTGAAATGCTATTTAACTAACCTTGTGTTAACTATCACCAACAGACAGAAATATACATAGCAGCTGTCGCTCCGCTCTCCCCTCCACGTTTTTCTACTTGTTCGAGATCCCTACTGCTATTTTTATACACAGGTATCTTTGAAAAATATTCCTATATGTCTACTCAGGTAAGATTTAACATAAAAATAAAAAAAATATTAAACTGAAAATATATGGTCAAACATTAATTTTTCATAATAATTTGTTTAAACAATGAAACAATGGAGTGCACAAATTTTTATTTTGAGTAAACACTATAATTCTAATCCGAGATAAGTGGTAAAAACCCCCAAGCGCTGCACTATATTAAATAGCAAAATTAAAAAATAAACTGGCAATCCCGGATGCTAGGCATTTTTTTTAAAATATTTTTTTTACGGCCTCGGATTCAAGTCCTTAACAGCCAATCTTCAGTAATTTTTATCTTCATTTCTTATGATAATGAATATCCGTATGGAAAAGACGATGATTGGATGCTTCTATGTGGAATATGATGAGATGGCTCCAGTAAAGTGATGGGGTCTTTACTAGGTTTACGAAGTTTTGGAGGCAACATGAAAAATCACTTTTCACTTCATAATATCACTTTCCTACTACCCGTGAACGTTATCGAATGTTTTATGATAAAAAGCCCACCATTTTTACACTTAAAAACGCGACTATACACAAATTTCGTAAATAATATCACGCAGCGACACAGCTCTTTTCCGCGTTACCGCCAAAACTCGGATGCAAGGCAGCCGCAGCTAGTGATGGCGATTGCTTATTAAAGTAACAATTGAACTATTCGAATGATTTTGTAATTAGTATTCGTACAATCACTTGTCATTCGTATGTTTTTTTCCATTCGAATAAAGTTTCGGTATTGAAATGTTTGTTTCATTCGAATTAATTTTCGGTATTCCAATGTTTTTTTTTTCATTCGAAATTTTAAAAGGGTAGTACTTGTACCTACCTAAAAATATTGATAATTCATTTTTCCTTATTTATTTCTATTATAGTAATATGAATAATTTCCCTTATTGCGGGAAACCTTATTTCATTTTAGTGTTATTTTAATATTTGTTTATTGTTTTTTGTCTTTAACGGTAGCCATTGTACAAAAAAAATATTGTTATTATTGACAAGTTTATTTCTTTATTTTGACACTTACTACAAAGTTCCTAGTAGAACTTACAAATTCCCTCCTTAATCTTAATATCCTCTCAGAAATCGTAAATTTTGTAAATAAAAATGAAATAAAATTGTAAATATTGCATTAATGTATGTCGGCAGGAGGCCTCTCCAGTCAGGACATCTAGGTAGTGTTGTCTGCATGTCTTCCCAAGCCGATATGTTATTCGTGTTTGTGGGCGTCTTTATGTGGGAACTCGAGCGGGTGATGAAATAAAGCACATGGTTTGGCAGAAGATGAAGCAATAGTCGTTTATTGCCAAAGATCCGCCCATTCGATTACGCTGGCAGAGAAGAACAGGCAAGAAACTCTTACGACCGGGGACACAGTTACCGGAATACAAATGCTCATCACATAATGTAAATCTCTTCTGCGAATCAATTCCGTACTACGCGAATCGTCACTATATCTCGTTGTCCGCTATTATCAACTGTACAACTTGAATCTAGATTAATAAATCGAGTTACCGAATTATATCAAGGAACCGACGCGGACGCCGCCTTTTTCCGATTGTCAAGTTCAACTGTCAAGTGTCTACCATGACCAAATAGGTCGAGTTCTGTCTGATGGTGGGGTCAAAAGTCTTAGGAATCGGCGTGCATGTATGAAGAGAATGATGAAGGTAGACGAGGCACGAGAGGTTTGTCAGAACCGGGATGTCTGGCGCTCTACACTCTCTGCCTACCCCGTTAGGGACCTGGCGTGAAGATACATACATAATATTTATGAGAAAACATTCGATTGTAAGAAAGTTGACGACCCACGTCAACCGACCGTTCGACCGTTTACCGTCAACTATAAACTAGTCGAAAAAACAGTTTTTTTTCGACTAGTTTATTTTGTAAACTAGTTTGGCATGTAGTCGATTATGTTGTTTGACCGTTTACCGTCAACGATACATGAGTTTATGAAGTAGTCTATTTTTTGACTAGTTTATTTCGTGGACTAGTTTTGAAATGTAGTCGAATATGTTGTTTGACCGTTTACCGTGAACGATACATGAGTTTATGAAGCAGTCTATTTTTCAACAAGTTTATTTCATACATATTATGCGCTTATGGTTAAAGTGAAAGACATTTTATGGAAATTTATATTATTATTTATATAAAAAATTAGATTACTGAGTCTTAAGCTTATAAACATTAATATAATCGTGCATTGTTGCCGTCTCGCACGGTTCGCGCGCCACGTCGAGCGTCGACACGAAAGTTCACGAAACGACAACGTTTCATTGAGCAGTTGAGTAGTTGACGACGTTGACGTTGATCGACTAGTTCAGTAAACGGCAAACATACAAATGTCGCGCGCGGTAAACTAGTTTATCATTGAACAGTAAACTAGTTTATTAGTCGATGACCAAGAAACAGTCTAAAAAAACTGTTCGTTCATTTAACGCCCACTACTATAAGAAAGAGCCATTCGTGTGATGTAAAATCGTTCGAATATTTTTTTATCGCTCGAACATTTTTTTAATAGTTCGAATGATTTTTATCATTTGAATGGCTCTTTCTTTCTTTCATACAATCGACTCGATCAAATATCTGCCTATCGGAAAAATCGTTCGAATGATTCATTCGTATTCGCCCATCACTAGCCGCAGCGGCGCGGCAGCGGGTGGTAGCGGCAGCCATCTTGTATAATAACATGGCGGTTCAACACGTTTGGTCGATATTAGTGCATTATTTGTTTCTGTAAAGAATATTATGTTTTAGAACAATGGGAGTATCTTATCGCTGTATGTTCATAGAGAAATAGATTGTTGTTATTCATTACAGGAATAAAACCTACTGAAGTTTAGTTTTTCGTTCTGGCTGTAGGGGTTGCTTGGGGGGTTTAACCCAAGCCGCTTTCAGATTATTGATTTTTCGCAACATTCAATCATGATGATGTACACGGTAAGGCTATTTTTACTTTTGGAATTATTTTAATTATATACATTGTTCAATAAATTATAATAGCTTGGCATGGACGTCAAAATTAGGATCTAAAAATAAAATTACTGAAAAATTAGTTACGTTATACGTTACGCGTGTAACCATTATAGGATACACCATTATATTTTCAAACAAAAAATGTCTAGAATACAAAGATGCACCCAACATACGAGTTTGTTTTTGCTTTTCAGTACCTAATTTATGAGTTCATGTTCTTTGATGAGTTGGTCTATGTTTAGGTTATGTATGATTAAATTATACATTAGCTGCTTAGTCCTATAGGATAACCTCGCTACACGTTTACATGTGTAGGTTGTATTACTTGTTTGTTTAATTACTGAGCTGAAATAGACAGCGGTAGGCTGAATAACGGATGAAGTGTTATCTCAATCTGGCCATCTCAACAAGGAAGTTTGTTAACCGGTGGCGGAATGACCAGTCGAATTCATTCAATTTATCGAAGCATTAAATTCTACATTAACCTAAAAATACCAACTCAATGTGGCGAAACATTAATGCCACTGAGTGTTTTTTTTTTAATCAAAACTGTCAGTCTCTTAGTGCACAATGATAACACAGAAAGAATACCAGTGTCAATATAAGCCTGATGAAAGTGGACTACTGCCACATTTTCCTCCTTATTCCCATACTATATTGCCTTCTTAGTCGCAGTAGCGACTTGTATCTAACTTTATGGATGGATTTAATTCTTCCTGGCCTATCAAAATTGTTGTCCACATTGTTATTGCTTTCAATTTGTACCCCCTTTAATATGTGCAATTAATATGTGTTTTTACAAGCATGCAGTTCACATTGATGTTAAGTGATGACTGCAGCCTATAGACACTTACACAAAGACCAAGGTCAAAATACAGGTGCACAACCCACCTGAGGCCTAAGGTGTTATGCCTCTGTACAGGAAATTACAGGTCTGTACATTACCACCTGACGGAAACAGAGGCAAAGCATCACGGACCATACAGTAGTTCGTTTGGATGTGACCTTCAGTTATTGGTTGCAGCATTTAAAATCTTACTGTTTTAAGATATACAGCACTGTCAATTTACAATTTCGAAAAACTAACCATGGATTGACCCTATTTTTTTTTGTTAAATAGGGAACCAGTACAGAGCAAGACACCCGCTTCAGTGATAAGGAGAAGAAACTCATGAAGCAAATGAAGTTTGGTGATTGCTTGACTCAGCAGGTATGAATTTAAACACCACACTAATAAATAGAGAAATATATAATTTTTCATTTATTACAGTACCCTGTTTTAAGTGAATGCTGAAAAACATGGTTTTTCTTATCATACCGCGCGTATTGGTTTCTCCTCCGTTTGGTCAGTGCTCATCTTATGAGAAGTTCGAGTGTACATTATCAATTAATAATAATTATTCAATACGTATGAATAATAATCATTTTATAAATAAAATTTAATTACTAAGTCATCAAATCTATCAATTCCTTCGAAGGGAATGACAAAAGACAAATCTATTTGGCATAAACATAGTCTTTCACTTAGCAGAGTTCTAAGTGCAGGCACTACTGAGAAGAACTCTGAGAAAAGTGCTGCTGAAGGCAAAGTCATTAAAGCGAGTATGATTGTTATTATGTTAGCCAGAGCATGCACAATATCCATATTTACATAGTATGTATCTTGGGTCCAGGTCCTTATTGGGAAATCTTGAATTTTGAGCTCATCCATCAGCCTTTCATCCATATCAATTGCAGCATCATTATCATATTAGCCATAAGATGTCCACTGCTAGACCAAAGTCTCCCCTCCCCATAAGGGGGATATGCCATAAGCGCCATGGCTAGGCATGCAGATTGGTGATTGTTGTGGTGTTATTGCACTTCCTATTGCCCCACTGGAATGGTTTGATCACCATTGTATGCAATTGCAGCATACCTGACATTAATTTAACTACATATATATTGGACAGGTGGACATGTCGAAGGTGAAGCTGGATGTGCTGAAACCATGGATCACCAAGAAGATCACCGAAATTCTCAACATGGAGGATGATGTTGTTATTGATTACATCAACAACCAACTGGACGAGAAGGTGGATATAAGTTTCTACTACATTTTTTAAACATAAACATTCATGAAAAGAATGTAATCATTGCAGTTTCTTTGCAGTTGATAAATAATTCTGGATCGGTTATGATTTATGTAGTCGAAATTAATATCACTGTATTCAAGAAACTGCAATAGAAAGTAAATGTTAAATGTATATTGATTGCGTATGGATATTTTTATGGTCTCCACCGGTTAGCGCGCCGCCGCCGCCGCCAGCCGCCGCCGCCCGCCGCCGCAGCCCGCCCGCTCCACTCTTTCGGAGGCCCTTAGCATTCGCAATCGGTATTTACGCGGAAATTAAATATTTAAAAGAAACGCTAAATCATTAAGTACAATATGCGATGTGGCAGTATAAACTATTTTTATTTCACGAAGAATTACGACTGCATTTAACGACGAAAGGCGTCGAGAGATCGACTTGACTCAGGGCGGGGAAGTGTCGTTTGTAGGCTATGCGGTCAGCATAATGTGGTTGTGTTCGCAAAACCCTTACAGGTGCGAGAAGACCGAAGAGAGAAGTGTGATCGGCGTCTTCGAGTGGCGCGGCGACGAAGGCGTTGCGGAGTGGCGCCGGTAGCCGCGGGTGCCGCCGCCGCGCCGCTGCCCTCGCGTCTGCCGTCATGCTGTCTTCCCATCGTGAACACTCACATAAGATGTACTTGTGCAGTTTAGCTTCCCTACCTGAGTCAATTCTATACACTTTGAATTGTTTACTGTTGGCTTTCTACCGGAACACCGTGCTCTCGCCGTCTTTCCAATTTTCAAGAAGTCGAAAAAGTCTCTTGATTTATTCTGTTTCATTTGACCTGATTAAATTCCAATCAACTAATTTGAAAGGGATCCAAGATAGGGCATTCGAAAATGTTTTGTTGACAGTGTAATAATATAAGGATGTTTTCTTTCCCGATCCGTTTCCTCGGCTCCTAGTTCCCATGTCCCAAGAAAATGCAGATCAACTTGACTGGATTTTTGAATGGGAAGAATGCAAGACTCTTCATGGGCGAGTTGTGGGAACTGTTGCTGAGTGCGCAGGCGAGCGAAAATGGCATACCTGAATCCTTCACTCAACAGAAAAAAGAGGAAATCAAAAAGAGGATGGTAAGTTCTAAAAATGTTAATTATTTACTTTTACTTATATTGTAAAATATTTAACTAGTAGCTAGAACAGTATTATATTACATTAAATCATCCATGATAAAGTCTTGCCATTTTTCTACTATGTGAGTTGCTGCTACACTGCTCTTTTCTTTTTCTATTGTACTGTCTTAAATAATGGATATATTTTTATTTTAACCTTACACAATAAAAGAGAATTGTCCACCTATATGTATGGAGCACAATCTATTACCAACTAGTAATTGTGTTAAATACCTTGGCCTTCACCTTGACAGAAGACTCACTTGGTCGAACCACATCAAAGCAAAAAGTAAAGAATTAACATTGCATTATAAGAGCTTATCCTGGTTACTGGGCAGCCAATCAAAATTATCTCTTAGCAATAAATTGCTTGTATACAAGGCTATTTTGAAACCAGTCTGGAGCTACGGAATCGAACTATGGGGTACTGCTAGCAACTCCAACATAGAAATTCTAGAGAGATATCAAAACATAATACTGAGAAATACCTCTTACTCTCCTTGGTTTGTTAGGAATTCTGAAATCCAGGAACACCTTGAAATTCCAACTGTAAAAGAAGAAGTCAGCAGATTGAGCCAAAAATATAAAGAAAGGCTAAATGTACACACAAACCAACTAACCAAGAACCTTCTACAGTCTAATAAAATCAGTCGCCTCAAGAGATGGCATATATTTGATTTGCATCTCAGAAAATAGATGCTTACAGAAATTGCTCACAAATAGTTTCTTCATTATGTTTTGGTGTCATTTGCTGAATTGACACTGAAGTAAACCCAAACAAAGATCAAATCTGATTATGGCTTATGGCCGATGGCAGATAAAATGGGAAGAGAAAAAAAAAAATAACCTTACACAATATCTTCCACCTTGGTTTTTCCATGCTTTTTATGTTAAAACTTAAACCTTCGTAATCGTTTAACTTAATGTTTGCGTTTCAATCCTGTATGCACATGGGTAAAGTATCATCAGAAAGAAACCATCACTAACGGTTATTTTTTGTCAATAGGAGGAGCAGCAGAAAGACAAGGATAAGGATAAGGATCGTCGCAGGTCGCGCTCGCGGTCGCGGTCGCGACGTCGGTCGCGAGAGAGACGTCGCTCGCGCTCCAGGTCACGGGACAGGTCGTCTGATAGAAAGTTAGTGTCTTAACCCTATAATAATTAAAGTATTCAGGGTGAACTTCCTCGTTTCCCGTGGTTCAATTATATAAGCGATAGGAATTATGTTATTTTTAAGATTACGTTCCGGTCACTATCCATCAGCAAAATTTGCATTCTTGATGAAAAAGAAAGAATCACCAAATTGTGAAGTGTGCAACAAAATTGAAGACGTGCAGCATTTGCTGACGGGAGTGTGTACAGAACAGAAATGAGAGAATGTGCTAGTGCAGGAACCGAATTTAAATATCATGAATGTTGGCTTTCTCCAGGAAATTTTATCTAATCCAAATGCAGAAATCGCAAAAAAATTATGTAAGTTAATTCCTTGCCAGTAACATTTTCCTTTCTACTTCCTTATATTATTATCAGTAATATATTTTTAACTTTGATGATATGGCACATAAGTTATATGCACTATCAGGAAACTGGCCGCGTGATCGCTTTGGTACTTTATTTGGTGTTCATTAATTCTATAGTTCATTGATTTTGGATAACCATAGAGCTAGTTTCAATGTGGATGAATGACATGATAGAAAATAATAGATAACTTTCGTCATACTGTACTGTATTTGGATCTTGTCGCGTCTTATGCCTTATAACACTTAAGCTGGGTTGCACCAAGATATTTTAAAGTTACTGTAACATTTCACATCCTTCTTAGAAAAAAAAAACTTCTGTTAAAGTAACTTAACTTAAAACTTTAACAGTCAAACTTTAACAAATATGTTGGTGCAACCCAGGCTGTGTGTTTAAGTAAAAAATATGTAAGAATATTTTTGGATCTCATTTGATATTTTTACTGTAGACATCGCAATGGTGGGAGCCCTCGTCGGTCCAGGAGACGCAGCCGTGAGAAGAGCCAGCCGAAATCTTCACATGTTGATGATATAAAGCTGCCGGAACCTAAAGGTTTTTTTTTTAGTAATGGAATTGGCAAACAAGCATGCAGTTCACATTGATGTTAAGTGATGACTTCAGCCTATAGACACCCACACAAAGACCAAGGTCAAAATGCAAATGCGTTAACACTCCTGAGGCCTAAGGTGTTATGCCTCTGTGCCGGAAATTACAGGGCCGTACATTGAGGTAACTAAGACTCGTAGAGCCACGTAAGTGGCCTTCAGGAGTGGCAATGGATTTGTATTTTGTCCTCTGGTTTTTGAGAAGATGCCTATAGGCTGCAGTATTGACTAACCATCAATGTAATCCAATTACCATGTGCTTTTTTTTTGTGTTATGGCATCGCTATTATCATAATGCTAGTGTCAAGTAAAACGATATTTCGTATTCTTAAAAAGCAGCGTAAAAGTCAGAGTCAGTCAGGCAATTTATCAGTCCGTCAGTCAGTCACAGTCACTAGCCAGTAACTCGAGTAAAGCAATGGCTACTTTACCAGAACATTTACAATGAAGTTTTGGAGGCAATCCGAAAGGACGTGTTTTCGCACTATTATTCTATTTCACAATACACTGCACTGTAATAAGCCTATATCAAACAAAATGCCACCAACTTTATTTAATATAACTCAAAAATAAACCAAGAAAATGAAATAAAATAAGAGCACCACACACCTCTTTCAAGGTTCCCGCCAAAACTCATACCGCATGCTTGTGTGCCACCAAAAAAGCATTTTTTTTAATGTAATGATTGTGGCAAACAATCATGCAGTTCACATTGATGTTAAGTGAAGACTGCAACCTATAGACACCCACATAAAGACCAGAGGTCAAAATGCAGATGCGTTACCACTTCTGAGGTCTAAGGTGTTTTGCCTCTGTGCCGAAAATTATAGGGTCGTACATTACCACCGGACTGGAACACGATAATGCTGCACACTACCATTTAGCGGCAAATCTATTAGGTAA
Organism: Macrosoma leucophasiata; assembly: GCA_036365455.1. NCBI lineage: Eukaryota > Metazoa > Arthropoda > Insecta > Lepidoptera > Hedylidae > Macrosoma > Macrosoma leucophasiata. The sequence continues at coordinate 13,871,656 of JAWQUS010000010.1, read as the reverse complement.
TGCGGCGGTGCCTACGCCCGCGGGCTCCGTCACCGGAGCTCTACTACCAGTATAAATGTAGAAAAAAGAAAAGTTTTATATTCTGAATATTTACTTAGTAATGCTATATACACAGAAAATGGCAAATCACCTGAGAAGAAAGAAGATTCTGATGATGTAAAGGAGGAGGTGAACCACAACTCTACTACAGAGTCTGTCAAGGAAGAACAAAGTCAGGAGGAGGTGGTGAAGGTGGATGATAAAACTGAAGAAGACCATCCTAAATCCAGATCAGCTTCGCCTGCTAAGTATGTCATTATTGACTATCATGTATTTCAATACAGTCTTGATTTATTTTAACAGAAATCCCAACTTACTGTGTACTGTATTTTTGTTTTTTTTTGAATGAATTGTACTTTATATTTAAATTGTGGTGGATTATATTATTGAAACAAACTGCGTTATCAAGTTGTAGCCAAAACTAAGCAGTATTATTTAAATAGAATATACACAAAATATGTATTTGTATTGATTAATATCATAGATGTCATGGATGTTCTTTTAGCTTTATTTATAAAGCAAGAGTAGTTTTGTGCTTCAGTTAAAATATTATATGTTTTCATTGTTAAAGGTCTAATACTGAGAAGAACGTGGAAGACAAGCCAGCTGAAAAAGCACGCCATTCCTCTAGCGAAAGACGTTCATCGTCAGCGTCGTCACGTAAGGCTGAAATATAATTTTGATTATTATATTTTATTATTAATTCATTATCATCATAATTAATTAACTATTTTATGATTTTAGATGGTAGTGCCAAGAAGCGTTCTTCGCATAAAAAGCGTCAGTATCGCTCGAATCGCGATTCCTCGAATAGCATTAGCCCGAGACGCAGTTCACGACGAGAAAGGTTACTACGTTTTTTTAATAGTCTGTTTTATCTATATTTAATAACCGGTCGGTGACTCCAGTCGCAAGAAATAGTTTAAAAGTGATGTAGCCAATAGATATTTAAACTAAAACTTAAGGTACTTGTGTTGTGTTACTTGCAGATATAATTCAGATAACAATATCTGTAGCTACCTTATTGTCAATATAGGTTAGGAGCTCTTGATTTCCGAATATAGAGTTCATGGCGCTTACAGCTAAGCTTAAATATTTCCGTAAGTTACAAGTCGCCGAAAAAGAACGATTTTGTAGAACAGAAAGGATACGTGAGGAGAAAAATGTGGCAGTAGTTCGCTTAATCTTTCATCCGGCCAACTAAGAGCTAAGACACCGGTGCAAAGTTTACGCAGCTAACTTCACCTCGGCGTCATTAGGTTTTGCGCGTACTGTGACTTTGATCTTTTAAATCTTTACTTTTTGCCTACTTTGATTCTTTACCCCTTTAAGGTGTATTGATTTTAGGAGCAAGTCCCGACGGCGCAGCAGTCGTCGCAGGTCGCTGGACCGTCGTGACCGTGACCGTGACCGTGAACGGGAACGCGAACGGGAACGCGAGAGGGAACGCGAGCGGGAGCGGCGCCGCCGCGAGCGGGAGAGACGTGAGAGGTAATAACAGCTATGAAATTTGAACATTTGTATGACTTGCCTTTTTTAAAAAAGGTTCATAAATGTTTGAGGTATCCTTAAATACATGTAATGATTCTTAGCATTCGTATGTTCACGCGAAGTTCCTCACGGGTTTCCTCGCGTGGAGTACCGATTGTCTTGGTCATTACACGCCACTCGTTCTGCTTCTGCATTTATCAGTCTCTTTGTACATGCTGATGACATTAATGTGATGCCGTTAATTGTAATAAATTGTAATAATGGTTGCCTTCAACCAGCTTAGAAGTCTTAAAGTACCTTGGCTTAATATTTTGATCGATTAGCGTTATGGATATATTATTTACCATCTCTGTCATATCTATGCGTGAGATTCAGCCATCGGAATTTTAAGTCTATAAATAAATACTTACTACTAATAAATAAAATAATAATACTTACTACGGTTCTAGGTCTTGCTGATACTCTAGAACCTCTGTTTAGTTAGCTCTTAACGTGTGTCATAGTGTCAATATACTTGTAATATTTTACAACTCTTTCATGTCGAGAGTAAACTCTCAGAAACTTCGAATGATAGGAATAATTATTAAAAATAATTTGAGTTTATCGTAAATGGATCATATTGATTCAGACAATATTATGACTGGTCAGCATAGGGTCGAATTGGAACCCCCGACCTTTGTTAGGCTTGTGCGATATAATATTATTCTTATTAAGTCGATTAATAATATAGTTCTTATTATAATTACACATCGTATTATCTTATTCTCTTTATAAAATGCTTTGGTTTTTTTGTGCTTTAGTTTATTTATTTCTTTTAATTATCTTTGCATCTTTAGAATATAAAATACTTAATTTAAACAATAATATTGATGATTCAATTTTTTCGTATATAGTTGTTTTCATAAATAGTTGAATTATCAATGCTATTTTTTCAAGATCACTCAATTGATGACATATTAAAGGTCGCGAGAACGTCGCCGATCGCTTGAAAGACGTAGACGATCACGTTCACGCTCTCGACGACGTTCAAGAGACAGGTAATTTTCTTATGTTGCAATTCTATAACTTCCTTTACCAATTGGAGTAATGAAATAATATAATCATATCATTAAACTTTTTAAATAACATTGTATAGGCAGTTTTTGTTCTTATCTGTTTTATTAGAATGAGTCTTTAATGATTTAATGCTTTGCTAATTCATTATCTTTATCAATCCTGAACACCAAGCAACACCAGCAATAATATTGTGTCATCGTAACATTAATACTGATTAAAGAACTTGCAATAGAATCAAGCAATAAATTGATAAATACTAAAATATTCTCCTTATTATAACGAAGTTATTTATTTTAGGACACAATATAATGATGTAGCTATATTGATTTTCTTGCAAGTTTTTAAAAATTACATTGTTTTTTTTTTAAATTTCAACATCACATGTTTGTTTCTCTTACGATAGGTCGCGAGATCGTCGGCGTTCTCGTTCACGTAGACGTTCACGATCGAGGCGTCGCTCTGGACGCGGATCGCGCGATAGACGCTCGAGAGACCGGCGATCTAGAGATCGACGATCCAGAGATAGATCCAGGTACACCATCAATATAATTTGAAATAAAATTCATGAAAATGTATTTATTCACTTGTCAAGTATAGGCAGTATTCAGGGGGCGAACCTGGGACTCTTATTGAGAACCTTAACTAAATTGCTATTGTTAATATTGTTTTTTTTTTGTTTTGCGCCATACCCATGGACAAATAGTATAAAAAGAAAACAAAATTTGTCCTAAATTCCTAAATTACGTTCCTAATAAGACGTCAGGGTATGGCTCAGATCTTGAACCTGAATGAGTTTTCTCTTTAACCATACCTATTCTGGAAAAGCCAATACTGAATAAATAAATGTTATTTTCTAACTACAGGGACAAGAAATCGAGAGACAGAACTAAGGATAGAAGATCAAGAGACAGAAAATCTCGCGAAAGAAGATCCAGTGATATAATCAAAGAGCGCTTAGAAAAGTCCGTGTCGATTCCTCGAAAAGGTAATTGTACAACTTTAATGATATTATTAAAATTTAGACGAAATTTAATTTGTTATCTGCCATAGATGCGACAGACATCTGCCTAAGATGTGACATAGTTTTAAACTAAACTTATTTTTGCAGAAAACATTGAAAAGTTTCGCAAGAAGTCATCTGAACGAGTTTCTGCCCCACGCGAAGTCATCACAATACGTAGATCAAAAGAAAAGGCGTCAAGTTCTAGTAGGGAATCTTCTGTGGCCAATGATAAGCCTGCTTCACAAAATGAAAGTCGTCCTAAACCAGCGCATTCATCCGACGATGAAGACAAAGAAGATTTTATTGCAATTCCCACATTGCGAGAATTCTCCAAGAGCTTGTCTCGTACCCCATCTCCTTTCTTGCGCAAACATGAAATAGAACACAACAAGAAATCAGACCGATCTGGGGATGATGCCTCAGGTAAAGAACAAAATGAGGAAGAAAGTAAGACACAAGAGGTGAAGAAAAGTAAGCGAAAAGGGCGCCAATCCGAATCGGAAAGTGAGAGCAGTGAAGAAGTTCGTAATAAGAGCAAGGTTAAAATTAAACGCAAGGAGAAACCTACTTCGAAAAGGGCTAAAAAACCTAAAAAAGAAAGCTCATCTAGTGACAGCGAATCTGAGGATTCTTCTTCTAGTGATTCGGAGGAAGAGAGAAAGAAAAAGAGCAAAAAGAATGCTAAAAAGAAGTTGGCCAAGAAATCGCGGAAGAAAAGGGCTCGGTCGTCAAGCTCCGATTCTAGTTCAGAAGAAGAAGTTAAAACTAAAAGTTCCAAATCAAAGCAAAAGAACATTCCAGAAGAATCCGACCATGACAAAAAACCCAAAAAACGTAACAAGGATGCTAGCCTTGAACGGCCCAGGCCTGAAAAAGGTGATGGTAAACAGACCAAATCAAAGAAACCTGATAACTCTGATGACTCCCACGATAGTTCTGACAGTGACCAAAAGTCAAACAAGAAGAAAGCTAAGCATGATTCTTCTTCATCGGAGAAGGAAGTTCGACGTAAAAAGGGAGAGTCTACAAAAGAAAAAATAACTTCGCCTGAAGTTTCAAAATCCCGCAAGGAAGAGAAAGTTGTAAAGGCTAAACATGATGAAGGCAAATCCAAAAGCCGCGATGAGAGTGACAAAAAAGGTAAAAAACGCGAAAAGGAAGAATCTTCTTCGGACAGTGATCAAGTATCTAAAAAGAAGGCAAGGAAAAAAGTTTCCGATTCAGAATCAGATTCTGATAGTGACGAGCCCAAGAAGTCTAAGAAGACAAAGAAACATAAGAAACACTCAAAGAAACATAAGAAACACAAAAAACATAAGAAAGCATCAAAAAAGAAGGACGACTCTTCGGACAGTGAAGAAGCCGAAGAGGAGGAAGAAGAAGGAAAGGTTAATAATGAGGACTTGGAAAAAAAGCTTCGTGAGAGGGCATTGAAGTCAATGAAAAAACAAACAAGCGCTTCTGGATCGGATTGAGATTGCGACCTTGCACGAGATTTATAGTAGTTTGTCCTTGACGATAGTTTAGGAATTACAGTTTCATTTTACTTTATGTAACTGCTACAATTTTAAAAGAAAATAGCAACTATGATTTTAAAATAACGTGTATGTCTTCGTTGATTAATAAAGTTTGCAAAATATGCACCATACTTTTATTTTCATTTATTGATATGACTAAATACAACATATAATTATTTATTCATTTAACTTTGGAACTTACTTTGGTTAACATAAACAATAACAGGAATAATGAAAAAAATAACTAAATGTCTTATTTTGTAATTATTATCTTCTTGTGTAGCCTCTGTATCCAGTGACTAGGTTTGGTGTTACTCCGCTGTTGTAGATATTGCCATAACCAGGTCTCTTGTTGTAGTACCCATATCCTAAATGGTTGGCGCCTTGGTAGTAAGGATTGTTGTATCCATAGTAAGAGTTCAAACCGCCATTGCCGCCGTATCCGCCGTAGCCTCCGTATCCGCTGTTGCCTCCATATCCGCTGTTGCCACCATATCCGCTGTTGCCACCATATCCGCTGGTGCCACCATATCCGCTGGTGCCACCATATCCGCTGGTGCCACCATATCCGCTGTTACCTCCGTAACCTGCATTTCCTTCGTAACCGGAGCTGCCAAAACTGCCATGCCCACCAGCTGCATAGCCACCGTACCCAGCGTTGCTATAACTGGGACTACTATACCTCACTGAATTATCGTAACCCCCATAGCCACTGTAACCCGGTTCGTAGTTGTATTTATCATCTATTATTCCATGACCTGTCACTGAGAATCCATAGCCACCTGGGTTAACGCCTCCCCAATCGGAGTATTGGCGAGAATCTGCAATTCAAATTTTATATGGTTTATCATGGTCTAGAAGACATTTCGCAATAAGTCTTAACAAGTGCGACTGTTAAATTCGAGATACCTTTGTGTAGAATCTAGAATAAATAAATAAATATTGACGGCAGAGTCGATTGACCGACTCCCCTGGTAGCACTGTCATAGCTAGCACATCGGTGATCTTTGGTAGCTACCTAGGCACCTACCGGATCGGACCAGGCCAGAAGGGGCCAGGGTGGCTTGGTAGATCCTCATACGCCCGAGGCCTAAGACTACATAGTAAGCCCAGAGCCTAAGAGATGTTTGCGACAATCTCCGCTAGCCAGACCCGAGTAGGCCAGGGCCCGGCTGACAAACACCTCCTCCACTATATCGCCCCTAAATTCTTCAATGATTGATTGTGACATACCTAGTTTTCTAAATCCACAATATATTTTGCTACACATAAGTGCTTGACACTGTCGGCTTACTAGGCTAGGCATTATCGTAGCCCTACTTCCCTTCTAATATTATAAATATGCTAATTTTTTTGATATGTCTGGTCTGTATGTTTAAATTTCCCGTCAAAACGGCTTTACTTATATGAAATTTGGAAAGGAGATAGTTTTCGACACAGTCACTTTTTTATAAATCAACTTCAGATTAGGTAGTATAAAAAGGGGATAAAGTTTATATGGAAGTCCATCATTTTAGTTACGAATTCCACGCGGACGAAGTCGCTGATTATCATTTCTGTGGTCGCGGGAAAACCCTATTTCCCTATAAATGTGACTGGCGGGAAATGGTTGTCCCGTGATTTTAAACAAAAAGTTCTTAGGCGTGGCAACTCTTTTGGATGTATACAAGTCCGTACCTATTTAAAAAAAAACCGTCTGTTATACTAAATAAGTACCGTCAGGGAATCCTCCATCCTCCATACCAAAATCAATATTTATTACCACCACATAAAGCGTTCACGTGGTTATGCGGCTAGTTCCCTAGTAGTACCGTGAAAGTGTGAACCTATCCTCCAACACAGAGTAGGCATCTTTCTCGCAAATTTTACCTTTTTTACTCCACATTAGTAAAACCCATAGACAATTCACCATTACCTAACCCATACTACCCAATGATACGGATGCTTAATAAATGTGTTGTTAAACTATAATTGGTATAGCCATGACATAATCACTTTTACGATTAGATGTTATGTCGTTCTATGGTGGTAATTCGCTATTGTTCTTGGTGATTCATTGACACTTATAAGGTGTAGGTACTTACTTATGAATACTTAGTAGAAGGTGTACAAAAGTCAAAATCTTTACGTCCACATTTATCTTTCTAAAGAGATGAGCAGGTGTGTATAAGTAATTTGATTCCTCAGTTATGTTTTCGAAGTCCTGCAGGTAATAGAGGACGCGATAAAGAGGTAAAGAGAACACAATATACCTGTTTGTATTGGATAAACTATAACAATATCACCTACTGGACCATAGGTACTTACTAACTAATATCACAGTTTAACAATCGAATCAGTGTTAAACTTGATCATCGTTTTTTATCATACATGTACCTAGTATTGTACTGTTTTTATGTAGATGTCTATAGCAGTATTGACTTACCTATGCTTGCTGCTTGCATGCTTGCTAGCATCATTACATATAAAAATACTTACATGAACTGCTTGCTGTTTTGAGATCTTCATTATTGTCTTGTTTCAGTTCCTGCGTAAACGCTGTAGTTTTATATTCGAGAGGTTTGGCTTCAGGAGCGGCGTATACAGAATATGTCATTAGAAGAAGTAAACCTAATATGCGCGCCATCTGAAAAGTCATAAAAGGAAGGTGAGGAATATGTAGTATCAACTATAATATTTATTTCTGTTTTGTGCCAGAGGCAGGTTCTCGTTTTCTGTGCATTGAGTAAGTAATTAAAAAAATATATCAATAATTTATTCGTCTAAATGCAGGGCTCATTTTCGTAGGTTTTCGCGAGCTTCATACATTGTAGAAATTAAACTTGCGGATTTTCTCGCATAACTCATCTTAATTCCATAAATCAAAAGATCAGATTTACTATGGAATTGGAGCAAAATAGCAAATTAGCCTTCTTAGATACTCTATTGATTAGGAATCCCGACAACACTAAGCCATACTGTGTATAGGAAACCTACCCATACAGACAGGTATCTCAATGGTAACTCTCACCACTACCCGGGACATCTAGCTGCAGTCGGCCTATCTTTGTTTAGGAGAGCACGAGGCATATGTGACAACTATCATTTAAATTCCGAGCTAAAACACCTACGACAAGTGCTGCGAAATAATAAACTAAAAGTACCACCCCCCCCGACTTAAAAAATCAACGAAATCACCAACAGTTGAAAGACAACCGGCTTTACTACCTTATGTTAAGGGCGTTACGGATAAAATAGGTAACATACTGAAAAAGTGGTCAATAAAGACAATTTTCAAACCTCACAAGAAACTACACCAGTATCTAAGTGTAACATTCCTTTGCAGGATGCCGGTATCTATAAACTGGAGTGTGATTGCGGACTTTCGTACATAGGACAAACAAAGAGGCCTGTATTGACCCGGGTGAGAGAACATATAGCCGATGTCAAACACCAACGAACCGGAAAGTCTGCAGTTTGTGAACATCTAACGGACAAACCCAACCACTACATTCGTTTTGATAAGGTTCAGATAATATCAAAAGAAAATCGTCCTATCCCACGGATGGTCAAGGAGGCTATTGAGATTAAAAAGCATCCAAATTTCAATAAAGAGGATGGTTGGCGTTTGTCGACGAATTGGGATCCAATTATATCCAAATTGAAATCCCAAACTAGTAAATCTGCAAAACCACGAGATACGGTTAGTAATTTTTGCGTGAATTCGGACCGTTATGCCAGACGTCTCAGAAACAGGTGGCGCTAGCATGACATGGCCACGTAGTTTTCAGTAACTTCTCGATAGATGGCACCACTGGCTGGCAGTAGCTTACATCGCACTAGGGTTGTGTTCCGTCTCAGCTATATAAAACAAATTAGTCTGCTCGTGAGCACGGTAGGTGGAAAGCGACCGAAACGTCGGGTGTAAGAAGTTTGGGAGTGTTGTATACGCTAGACGTAGGGATTAGACATGGGCGTTATCACTAGTGTTGGGTAGGACACGCTTTCAGAATGAGATTGTAAGAGGAGCCTCTTTTATGTACTGAGCCAGTACTTTGTCCCACTTCAAATTACGTGAGGCGATGACGTAACGCGAGGCCGCGCGCGAAGTGATTTGACGCGTCGCGGTGCATTTGAAGTAACATGACAAAATTTGTCGCGTCAAATTTTGTCTCGACAAATGTCATGTTACTTCAAATGAGGCCGCCGACGCGGTGAGGCGGCGAAGTGATATGAAGCGTCTCGGTGCATTTGAAGTAACATTACAAAATTTGTCGCGGACAAAATTTGTACTAACATGACAAAATTTGTACTGGCTCTTACAAAATGTGTCTGACTCACATTTTGTAAGGGACAGGACAAATTTTGTCATGCGATACATTTGAAGATTTTGAAGGGACAGAATGGATTTGTTTTTTACCTACTAAACATAGTGTTAATAAGATGAATATCGAGAGATATTAATATTTTTAATGATTGAGCTAAGAGTGGTTTTGTAATTTGTAGGTTTTGTTTAAATTAAAAGTTTTTTGGTAAAATTAAATAATCTCAATAAATTTTATTATTTTAATGAAGTGGACTGGCTCAACGCCCGCGGTATTTTTGCGATAGTTGAACGACAATTTCAGCGGTCGTGGTCGCGATCGTTGGGGTCGTTTGGTCGAACGTACCCTATATGGTAGTACATTCTTCGTCCTAGTCACACACGCACTTGACTTAAGAGTACAAAAGAGCAAAGATTACCGCGACAATTTAATACGCGGCGCTTATTGGTCTGTTTTGAGGAGTAGTAGCATCATTGTCCTCACCTCAGACCAATAACGTTACAATTTTTGTCTGAGTCACACACGTGACACACTACGTAAGAGTACAAGAGCAAAGAGTAACGCGTCTTAATATTTGAAGCAGTACAAATGATATTTTTGTCGCGTCCTTACAATGTCAGGTTTTGTCCCGGACAAATGTAAGGCCTCTTGTAAGTCCTACTCAACATTAGTTATCACCTTTTTCACGTACCGTAACATAACCGTTATGAAGTTCGTATATCGTTATGTATTACCGTTTTCACATAACGATATGAAGCGTAGGAAAAGCTATCTTAAACACGAGCAAAAAAAAAAAAACATACCTACTACTTGTAATAAAACTCTGAGATTTAAATATAGATGCATTGAACTTCCTGAGGTCTAAGTTGTACCAGAAATGGCAGGGTCGGAATACGATAAACGCTACCATTTCGCGGCAAGCAGATTATATTATGTGGTGGTGCCTATAGCAACGAGTTCCGTCACTAGAGCTCTACCATCAGTGAAATAAAACCTCAAAACGTTTTTTTTTTGAGTGTCGATTAAACGTATCTTATATTTCAAAAGTCTTTTTTTTTGGAGATAATCGCCATCCCTATATTTTTTTCTTGAACAGCTAATTTCTTATCCAATAGGAAGCATAGTCCTTCCCCTATACGTTTAACATAACATCCAATAGCAACACGGTCTTTTTTGAACTACAATAACCGCGACATTCAAGACGCCAAATTTCGTCCGTCTGCCGGGGAGCCACAGCCACAGACACCGGGGGGGGGGGGGGGGGGGGGGTTGACCGAAATCGCTCACGCCAGAGTCAATAATACCACACCCGGCCACACTCCTTACGTTTTATTTTCGCTAAGCTAAAATTGACGTATAAATGAATTCTGTTTTAATACCCAATGTATTAAAACAGAATTCTGGTCACACACCTTACGCCAGTTACAAATGTTACATTTCAAGTGCGCTTTAGGTTTGTACAAGTAAAACGTAGCGTGTGTGGTCACAATATTTGCACACTCATACAATCGTCGTTTGCTTTTTATAAGAAAACGGAAGGTGTGTGGCCGGCATAACAAGTTTCAAACCCACAAAACCAACGTAATTATACAAATTAAAAAAAAAATCACGAGGTTTTTTTATTACGAAAAATAAAAATATTACAATCAAACGTCATTGTTAGTTTGTGCAAGCCTAGACTTTCGCAAATAAAACGTAAGGTGTGTAGCCGGCAATGGCTGGTATGAGACTTGTAGATTATATAAATAAAAATATAATATTAAACTTTCAAAATTAATAAACCTTAACTACTTAATAATAAAGTTTAAATTAGAAAGAAAGGCGCCGAATATGGTTTATATCGCCGCTTCAGAGAATATGTATCAATACTTGCCGCGTTATGGTTACGGCACGTTTTCAAGTTATGACTGTTCTGATTTAAATAAATAGACTTTAACGTGTTCAGAATAAAGTTTAAATTAGAAAAACTGAAAGCGTTTCGGTTTTCGTTTTCGGTTTCATATTCATACTGTCTCACTTTACGCATTGCATCGCCCTTAATCAGACAGAGAGGATGGCGAATATGGCTTGGCCGCGTTATGGTTATGGCAAGTTTCCAAATTATGAATGTTATCAATGTTATGATCGTTATGATGTTATTTTGATATTGTGAATATGAATTGGAAAACGTTGTGAGTGTTTTCAAGTTACGCTGTAGTTGAGCGTTTTTAATATATCCGTTTTCTATGTGAGGCATATCGGTATGGTATGGTATGGAAGTATAACTAGTTTTTGTTATGTTTTGATATAACGAACTCATGTCTAGTAGGGATGAACATTGAAAAAAAACATCGATGTTGTTTTCGATGTAATGCATCGGATAGTTGTATCGATGTAATATCGATATTTCAGAAAATACATCGACGCTTTTCATACATCGATTGTTTTTTAAAATTTTTTTTAAATATGTCTCTATGTTATTTAAAAATGAAAAAACAGGCAATTAAAAAAAGGCTTTATTACACTAAGCTTCGGTTGCACCAATTTTTTTCAATTTGTCAAAGTATTTTTTTTAAATAAAATTTTACATCTTTCTTTTTTTACAACTTTAACAAATTTGTTAAACATAGAGAAGGATGTAAAAAAATGCATTAACAATAACTTTAACAAATGTTTTGGTGCAACCGAACCTCACATTTTATAAGCTGATAACAATTTTGTGGGTTTTGGCGGGTACGTGGGCAAGAGCCGAGTCGCAGCGTGACATTATTTTCAAAACTTGTGTACAGTCGATTTTTATGTGTAAAAATGGTGGGATTTCTATCATAAAACATTCGATAACGTTCATGAGTGTAGAAAAGTGATACTTAATATGAAGTGAAAAGTATTTTTTCATGTTGCCAAAACTTTGTAAAAACTCCTAGTAAAGTCCCCATCATTTTACTAGACTCATCTCATCATATTATTATTCCACGTGGAAACATCCAATCATCGTCATCTTCCATATGGATATTCATTATAAAAAATTAAGAATATAAAAACAAATGAAGATTGGCTAGGATTTAAATCCACGGCCGTAAAACATCAATTTTATTTTGAAAAAATTACAGTAAAATTGTGTTTATATATTCCAATACTTCTTATCGACACTTGGAAAAACAAAAGTTTTCACTATCTTTTCCCCTTTTATCTGTTTCTGCATTGCTACAAGCTGTTGCATCATTAAAGCGCATTTTTTTAAATGGAGGGTCTAAAGCGTTTGCAATTTCCAGAGCAGTAACACGTTTTAAGGGACCCATTCTTTTTGTCCGCCCGTGTGCCAATTTGGTGATAGAAGCATGTAGACTTGGTAAAAGAAAAAAAAAACATTTATAAACCGTGAACTGAGTGATTATAATTAATAAAAAACCTTTCAATAACAATGACTACCTAGTTAACCAGTTTTGTATGTATTTTAGTCCTTCAATATCGAGTATATATTATTGATGTTTTTAGTTGATACATCGAATCCAAGAACCAGAATAAAAAATATGAAATAATGAATACCTAGCTAACCAATTTTGGTATTAATTATTATTGAAAGGTTTTTTAGTGAATAGAATCACTCAGTTCACGGTTTACAAATGTTTTTTATTCTGCTACTTCGTTTCGATGTATTGAAAAAAAAACATCGATTTATACTCGATGTTGAAGAACTAAAAATACATCGGTTCGATTCGATGTATTGATGAAATACATCGAGTGTTTATAAAACATCGATGTATATCGTCCACCCCTATACGCGAGAAAATCCGCAAGTTTAATTTCTACAATGCAGGGCTCATATCTCTTATTTCCGTATTGTGAGAGCGATACAACTCAGAGACTCAGGGTAGTCTTTTAGGCATCTGTTGGAAGTTCGGGGCATTTTATAATAATGGGCTAGCTCCGTATTATTTAAAATAGAAAAATAAGTAATAATCGTAATGATAGTAGGTAAGTATATAAAGAGACAAACGGTTTGAGGTACCTAATCACCTACCTATGTATCTATACGAAATCAACACCGTAACAAACTTGCATGTCCATACCGGCATAATAATATATTGACCCTCAAAACAATAATCGGCAGTTCATAACTCTATTCTCACGTTTATATTTGAATATCCAGTATTGTATGCAAGCACTCAACATATAATTATCACAGTTCAAGTGCAACAATGACTAACACGCGTGTGCTGCTTTTCGAATCTATTAATACTGCTCGGAAAAGATACCTACTTCCTGTCTGTAGTTATAACCCGGCAAATTATCAAAACTTCAGAGAGCTACGAAATTTCACCTCGTTATACATTTTTTTTAATGTATTGAAAGTGGCAAACAGGCATGCAGTTCACATTGATGTTAAGTGATGACTGCAGCCTATAGACACCCACATAAATGGTGAGATTCACAGACCGCACTACGACTTTACTTTGAGTAAGGTATGCTTAGAACTGTCAGTACAATAAGGGTTTTGACAGTTCTAAGTCGTACTTTGCTCAAAGTAAAGTCGTAGTGCGGTCTGTGAATCTCATCAAAAGACCAGAGGTAAAAATGCAGATGCGTTACCTACTTCTGGGGCCTAAGGTGTTATGCCTCTGTGCTAGAAATGACAGGCATACATTACCACCTTACCGGAACACGATAGTGCTGAACACTACTATTTAGCGGCAAGTATATTAGGTAATGCGGTGGTGCCTACGCCCGAGCTCCTTCGCTTCCAAAATCCTTTATCTCTGGTTCTATTGGCATTTTTCAATTTTCTGGAAGTTTCCCATTAATTCGGCGTTTGGTAATGTGCTCGGAGATGTCAACAGGCTCGCCACCTGTTACCTACATAGACTAAAAACGAAACCGGCGAATCGTAGGTGTTTGCACGTATGCTTGAATGCATACCTTTACCTCTGCCTGCTCCTTCGGTGATTACAGACGTGAAATTATGTTTTTTTTAATGTATAGGAAGTGGCAAACAAGTATGCATTTCACATTGATGTTAAGTGATGACTGCAGCCTCTAGACATCCACACAGAGACCAAGATCAAAATGCAGATGCGTTACCACTCCTGAGGCCTAAGGTGTTATGCCACTGTGGCGGAAATTACAGGGCCGTACATTACCACCTGACCGGAACACGATAGTGCTGAACCCTACCATTTAGCGGCAAGTATATTAGGTAATGCGGTGGTGCCAACGCCCGCGAGCTCCGTCACTGGAGCTCTACCACCAGTATGTTTTTAAAGTTCATATTTTATCTAAGTAATTACACTGAAAGCTTACTCTAAAGAGCTTTTAGTGTTTCTCAGATGTACCTAGTAGGGTTTTCGCATACCCGACATTTTTTAATACTCGGGTATCGGGTATTATTTTTGCATATACCCGGATATACCCGGGTACCCGGGTATTTACAATTGATACAGAAAAAGATACTATTTTCTTATAATTATGTTGTATATTACGAAGAGTGTTTGTAGTATGTCAATAAGTCACCTTAACTTAAAGTACAATCAATCACACAGTTAAACAGTTCGAGTGGAAATACCGTCTTGTGCAACCAAGCGTGCAACCAATTCGGAAATTTTAGTAGAAAGTAGAAAAAAATTGTTATCCGCGGTCTTTTTGGAACTAAGCTTAAACTTTGTTCTGATTCAGGTTGAGAAAACGATGTGAATGGCACTTCTTTTTCGGACGTAGAGTTCTATTTTTTCGATCGATTTATATTTTAGGCATATTGCTCACTGTACTGATTCCTTATTCTATATTTTTTTTAATATATGGTTGGGGAAAAAGTTTCTTCGCATTTTTTAAGATAATTCAAAACATTTTTTAATATAGTTTATTTAAATTTTACTAAAGTATGTATGTACCATTTTGTTCGATAACCTTTTGCCATCTTGTAGGTAGGGACATGATCCCATTGCTATAAAAATTTTGGGAAATCTCATCAAAATACTGCGACAAGTGGATTTGGCAGTCCTCTCGTGATGTTAACCTAACATTGCATAAAGAATTCTGAAGAGACCGAAACAGGTGGAAATCTAAAGGTGCAAGGTCAGGACTATACGGCGGATGCATTACACCTCCCAGCCAAACTCTCTTATTTTTTGCTGAGTGGCTATAGATGTGTGAGGTCTAGCGTTCTCATGATGAAACACCACACCCCTTCTGTTGATCAATTCCGGCCGCTTTCTCTCAACTTCTTGCTTTAATCTCATCAGTTGTTCGCAATAGAGTTCAGAATCGATAGTCCTGCCTGGTGGTAATAGCTCATAATGAATAATGCCCTTCCAATCCCACCACACACACAACATCACCTTATTGTGAGTTAACCCGGGTTTCGCCACAGTCTGTGAAGCCTGACCGGCCTTTGACCACGACCTTTTTCGCACGTTCTTGTCGTACGTGATCCACTTTTCATCACCAGTTATCAGCTTCTTCAAAAATTCGGTTTCATTACGTCGTAATAATGAATCACAAATGAGTACACGGTTCTTTAGGTTTCTTTCAGTGAGCTCGTGGGGTACCCAAATATCGAGATTTTTTTTGTACCCAGCAGTTTTCAAATGCGCCAAAACTGTTTTGTGATCAATTCTCAGTTCTTCAGCTACGTCGTAACTACTGATATGTCGATCTTGCTCCACTTTTTAAAAAATGGCATCCATTTTATCCGTAATAGGGCGACCAGAGCGAAGTGCATCTTTGACATCAAAATTTCCGGATTGAAAACTCTTAAACCAAATTTGTGCTACTCTCACAGATACTGCACTAGGTCCATAAACATCGCAATTTTTTTTCACGGCTTGCGTTGCATTTTTACCTTTTTTGTAGTAAAATTTTAAAATGTATTGAATTTCTTCATTAGATTCACTCATCTTGACTGTACGAAAAACAAATGAAAATCACACATTTGCCTAATTTGAATTTGGAATTATGTTCTTTAAAATTTTAACTTTCAATGATATCAAAACCAGCCAGATACAAATACTACAGCCAAAGAGATTTTATTACAATATCATGCATACTATAATGCGAAAAGACTTTTTCCCCAACCTATTATTTCCACACTCCAGATACAGATCTATCCATTTTGCCAACGAAAAGTAAACCATCGTTTAGAAAAATTTTATAGGTCCACTAGATTCATTTTTTTCTTTTGTTTTAATAACATTTAATTCAATTACTAAGCGTTCACTGAACAATATTAAAATTGTGAACAATAACAACCAACATTTTTATACTTCTATGAAAATAATAGAAATTAACTTATTACAATACCTATGAAAATAAAACTTTCTAAGCAAACTACAACGAAACAAAAACAAAACACAGCGACGTAAACAAGAACGTAATACATAACCAAATCTAACCTCATAGTTACTGGATTTTTCTAAAAAACTACGCCTGCTTTAGATTTATTTTATTGTGTGTCACATTTGCTAATAAGTATTATTTTTTAGACCTTACTACTATGTGGTAATTTGCCGAGGATTTTGATGTATTCCCGAACCAAAGTAGGTGTCCAGGTACCCGGGTCTGGCGGAAAAAAAAATCCGGGTACAAAAAAGTTCAAATACCCGGGTAGAAAACCCTAGTACCTAGCACGTTCTTCAACATTTTTATTTTTGTAAAATAAACAGCTGGTGAAGTGGTGACCAAGTGCGAGTCGGGTTCGTGTGCAGTGTTACAATTGATAGATTTCCTACGTAAACTTAAGCACCATTGACTTCTTATAGGTATTTCTGTACCTAATCTATAGGTATAGAATTATGTTATTTTTTTTAAATACTTTCGGATATGCGTAGGGTTGCCACCTTTTTTTTGCAATTAAAGTACATTGGTTTTTATAAGTAAGAAAAAAAAGTACATTGTATCAAAATAAATATTTTTTATTTCTCTGTATTTTTATTTTTAAAAATATTTTTTTATTACTTTTTGAAATTTCTAGCAAATTCGTGTCCCGACTAAACAATTGCACAGCCATCATTACAATCGATAATTCTTGTTTAACGAAAAAATGCTTAGGATTAAACTTTTCAAATTCACAAACAAATCAAATCATGCGAAATAAATTATTTTCGTGTACTTTATTGTTTTCATAAAGTATAGAGTACAATTGCTTGAAATAACGTACAATACTTTATTATAAAGTGCGGGTGGCAACCCTAGATAAAGGAGAGGTCAGTTTTCGCCTATATTCGAAAATAACTTCAAAACATTTTATTTCATACTATGAAAGATGTATATTTGAGATCCTTACGACGATTAATAGATACCTATATGTATATATTTGATACCTACTTATTTCATAAAAGTGTGTCCCATTTTTTGATTTCATTTACGTTACACGTTTGGGTCACTAATTTACCTACTTTCTCGTATGTGCACCAATTTCGATTCAGCCGGTTCAGTACCTACTTTCAGAGAGAAGATCGGTTTTCACAGATGAACAGAAAGACAGACAGACGCACGAGTGATCTTATAAGTGTTTTGTTTCTTTTATACGAAAAATGTGTACATTACAACAACAAATAATACACTTTATTGTACACCAAACATAAATATGACATTAAAAGAAATACAGAAAAGAGAGCTTAACACAATACAATGGCGGCCTTATCGGTATATAAGCGATTTCTACCAGACAACCTTTGGGTAGAAGAAAAGATGTGATTACAATTTGAATATCATATTTTCTTGAGAATATGTATAATATTAGGCATATTAAAGTTTATGAGTATATAGATATAAAGTATAGTTGATACTGGTGGTAGAGTTCCAGTGTGCAAGGGCGCACCACCGCATAACCCAATCTATCTGCCCGCAAATGATATAGCAATGGTTAGAGGGTATGGAACTCATGGACGTAATAACAAATAATGCTTCCACGATTCCGTAATAACTATCACAGATGCATCTGCATTTGACCTTTGGTTTTTGTGTAGATGTCTAAAGACATCGCTGAATATTCATCTGAACGGCTTGCTTGTTTGCCACCTTCGTTACAAAAAAAAAGTAAATGGCAAACGTTAGTAGCTATTAAATAAGTAATATTTTTCAGCGTCGTGTAATAAGAAGTTACGATTCACATAAATCTCGTAAATTATACTGTGGACTCTAAAATACATTTTAATCGCTCGTAAACACCCTATATCGGGTTATGAGGCCTTGGAACCACTTATCGATTTATTGATCGAGTCCCTGATGTTGGAACTGAGAACAGTTAAAATCCCTTGCGTTGTTTCTCATCCCGTTTATTGCAATCCTATTATTGGAGTCGAATTGCTTGGTTTAAGACCTATCGGTCTTATTTATAAAAAGTTATAGGACATCTTAGTCATCTAAAAGCTCGCTATAGTAAGATTCTTCTAAAACGTTATTCATAACAGCATTTTAGCACTAAAACATTCTATTAACTTATTGTTAATTATAGACGCCTCTATCCTACTATAACAGTGCTATAAGCATACAATGGCGCAAAAGTTAGTCGACTTTTAGCGGGTTGTAGGTGATAATGTACGGCCCTATAATTTCCGGCACATAGGTATAACTGCTTAGGCCTCAGGAGTGGCAACGCATCTATATCGAAATGTAGATGTTTATGGATTCAAGATTAAATTTATTTTAAATCTTTAATCTGATTCATATAAGCACACAAGATCTATAAAAAAAAATCATCGGTTTGGAGACTTATAAGTGGATGATTTTCTATGTGTTTCAGAATTTTCTGATTAGTTATAGATATAAATACATACAGGTCAAACTGAGAACCTCCTTTTTGTTTTGAAGCCGGTACTTAAAATGTCAAAGGATGATACATACCGAGATATGTTTATTGTATAGTTAGGCAAGTAGGGGTAAGTAAATATTATTACAAAATTACTGAAATGTCATGTTATAGGTACCACCTACCTAGTAGATATTATTAGATATGTGCTGAATCTAAAAATTAATTTAGTTATAGTGCAATAAAAAAAATCTACAGATAAAAAAAGGATGTTGTGTGTGTCAGTGAACTAAAGGGACTTACGGTTGCACGAAATATTTTTATATTTTTCATTGTTACACAACACCAGTATTGCGTTTTGAGTTTGGATGCGCTCTGCGTGCGTATGGTACGTACAGACCTTTATAAACCGTGGGAGTTTTTGTCTTATAATTGACAATGGTCACTTCGGAGGTAATGAGTTCGTTTGTAGGCAACCCGTCCTTCTGCAAAGATGCTATGACGCAGACTAATTTTAGCGCAACACAATGTGTCATTCTGAATTATTAAAGTCTCAGGGATACCGGTAACCTCTAAGCCATACTGTTTCATCACTTCCGTGCTGTTGTTGGTATTCAAATTGGAATCTGCACATTCTTTCGACTCTATTGAATTGGACATTCAACAATAGTTATTCGCAAAATTTTGGGAGATACGTACATATATACGTACATATCTATACTAATATTATAAAGCTGAAGAGTTTGTTTGTTTGTTTGCTTGAACGCGCTAATCTCAGCAACTACTGGTCCGATTTGAAAAATTCTTTCAGTGTTTTTATAGCCCATTTATCGAGGAATTTAGGCTAAATAACATCACGCTATGATGAATAGGAGAATGTAGGTAACATTGCAACCGAGCGAAACCGGGGCGGGCCGCTAGTATATTAGTATATAGTTATATTTACAGAACTTTATTTGGATCTATACAAGAAAATAGCTATACTTAGTTAATATTACAAAAATGTGTGCATTAAAGATTAAATAAATTTGTCGTAGATATAAAAAAAAAAATATCTTAAGATATTTAAAAGGTCCCATTTACCCTTAGGATTCAAAGCGGATTGGTAGGTGCAAATAAATGTAGGTTTGATCCCTGCCCGAGTTCAATTTTAGTTTCCTTTCTTTAATTTCTGAACGAATCATTTATCAATATAAATATTAACCAGAGAGTAAACCAGGCATAGAAGCGTTATACCTCTATGAAACCAAGCATTACCTATTTACTTTCGGAACTGAGCTGCTGAAGTCTACTTTGGGTTGCTACTACATTAACACTAAAAACTGAAGTTGGGCCGTAATTCTTCTGGTGTTATTTGAAGTCACAATTTTTAAAGTTCCATAAATCATAAGTATAAAACCCTTGGGTACAAGATCACTCCAAAAATAATTCAAAACCAAAATTAGCCAAATCGGTTTTTAATAAAAATTACGAATGAAGTGCTTGTAGCCTAGAACTTGTGGAGTACTTTCGATACTATTCCATGAATACGGAAAAGGAAATCTATGAAGTGGTATGTCAACTTTTAATCGGTGAAATGATTACGACAACGTCTTCAAATTACTCGGTCGGTTGCACCGAGGCCGCGTGTCAAGGTTTCGTCCACCGTTTTAACATTTTGTTTGAGTGTGACACCGATTAACATATCTTTATACGGCAGCGTATTTTATTTTTGCCTACTCATGAAGATGCGTAAATATGGACAACTTCATTTATGAAGATACATTTGCCGTACCTACTTAATTGTTACCATACTAACAAGTGATTGTATTAGGTTGGCAGCTAGCTGCGCGGAGTTATTCAGCAACAAGTCCACTATAATTTATCCATTGATGATCACTTATAATATGGGTACCTATCAATCGGTATCATGTTACGCCTAAGGGTCACTGCTTGAAGTTGATAGGGGCGGGGCACATCATAATCACTGTTGGATTATGCGCTTTTAGGGTTCGATTGCACCAATTTTTTTTCTCTGATCATATTGGATTTTGGAACTGTGCCGGTGAATGACAAAGAATGACTCTTTTTCTTTTCTTTTTACTCTTTGTTATCAGTTTGTAAAGGGGAAATGAGACATTCTACTGATATACTTTTTACATTAGTTTAATAAATTTAGTTTTATCTTAGTGATATTCTTGACTATACACATATTTTTTATCTTGTTTGACATGTATATCAATTGTTATTCACTTATTTTTTTTTGTTTGTTTTTGACGTGTCATAAGAGGTGCCTGTCACCCTAAATGAATAAATGAGTTTCTGATTCTGATTCTGATTCAATACATCCTCTAAATATGTCAATACAAATATAGGTACTTTAACTATAAAAATATTTTTGTGCAACCGAACCTGAGTATTTTTTATGTCTAACATTAAACACTAATAACACTCCATTTATTCGTTCTTTAGACTTATAACATATGTTAATATCAAAATGTAATTTTTCAAAATCAGAAAAATGTAGCATTGTTTTCTTTGCGTCGCAATTAAATACTTGCTCATATTTCAAGATGTAATTTTGCCAACAGGCACACCACAGGCGATTAAATATAGTGAGTACTTAAGGCAGAAACTCTACATTATTTTAATTTTCATCAAAATATTATTTTCTTATTCCTACAACAGTAAATATATACCTAGTTGCTAAAATGGCAAATGCTTCGTGTGTAATCAGTATAAGTATTACTTTGTGTTACTATGCAACTTTCTCACTTTCCACATATCACAGATATCACTATAACTAAATTTTAACTATAGAGTCCCGCTATTTTATCTGTCTGTATGTATGCCTTAATCTCGAAAGGTGGGAACACATTTTGATTCTGTTTGAAATATTGGAAAGAGGGTTTTCTAAGAAAGGTTTATATATATAATCATATCAATATCGTACTTACATTTACCGATATATCCCGGTTTTTGTCAAAGAAGGCAGGCGCGTCCCCACTATATAATAAATGCTACCCGTGAGAAGCCGGGGCGGGTCGCTATTAGGTCATTTACTAAACTCCGACCGAGTATTGCACTAAAATCTTCCCTAAAAAGGAATAACAGCGAGGGATCCAACCCAGGACCCCAGCGCAGCGATAGTGGCCTGTTACCACTAAACTTCTGAGATAGTAATTTAAGAAAAGCTACCGACGAGAGAAAGCCAGTTTCACCAGCCTACGCGTGTTGTCTGAAATCTGTGGGTATTTTTGTAGTGTTATGAGCAGGTACTGTCTTATGCCGGCACTACACGTCAACGGATGAATCTGCAGACGTCATCTGCCTATGCGTCCGCCGACGTTAAATACCTACCACAGACGCTCAAATCACCTCTACACGTCTGCAGATGCATCTGTAGACGTGTAGTGCCGGCATTATGAATTACAGTAACCAACAAGAAATATTGCACATCGACGAAGGAGACTTCGGCTTCTCCGGGTCTGTAGAGCGTCGATAATTTTGATTAAGTTTTGACCAATACTGATCTAGTGGGCAGTGCGCAGCAGAGATAACGCTCTATGAAGTCGAAACTAGCCGACTGTCTCTTTCGCAGATTCGATGTACAATAGTTCTTGCTGGGTACACATCGGTTTACACTACTTGCTCTGTAGTGTACACCGATGTTTGTTGATTTTTAATGTATGGCCCCGTAATACCTATTACAGAGACGTAACAACTGAGATCTCAAGGGTGGCAACGCATCTGCATTATGACCTCCGGTTTTTGTGTAGATGTCTACAGGCTGCAGTCATCACTTAACATCAATGTAAGCTGCTTGTATGCCACCTTACTTACATACATATATGATAAGATTGTAGTAAGATTGATATGAAAATAAAATGAAACGAGTTATCATTATTATTAAATTGATTTATTTTTTAAGAAATCTATACAAAATATGTCTCTATATAGAATTTACGGTCGTACAAAAATTCTAGTTGGGTAAAGTCGAAATGATGTGATCCATCCTGTATCGTCAAATATTTCAATAACATCAATATTTGTTTAATTAATTTATCAATACGGATAATAAATATTACCTACTTTTACCTCAACTGCACAATTTTGAGATCGTCCAAGAGTATGTATCGGACAGTCCCAAAATTTTCTTAATTCCACTAATCTTTCTTCACCTAGTTACCTACCTATGTGTCTTACAGAGCTTGTTTTAACTCTTTGTTTCAGTTTCTTTCTTTTCATTTTTATTCTTATCATCGAGTATTCTAGCGTGAACGGCAATTCTTTTCAAACTCTTCTTTGTTGGTTTGATTTGGTTTTTCAGGAGGTCTTCGAGTTCAGGTAATGATCGAATTTCCTTGAGGTCACCAAAGTTAGTGCTTCGCGCTCCGTTTAGTCTGCCAATATAACGGTAAATGTCTCTATTGGCTTGACATTGAGCGCAGTTATAAGATACCGGTACAGCATTTGGGAAATTTTGTTGCGCACTTTGCATGTCGGTGGCATTTCCTGGACAATATGGCACGAATACAACTGGCACAAATCCGATGATACCATAAGGAGAATAGCCGTAGTTAGGTACATTCGGGTTCGTTTGCCCCTGTGTGGCAACTGATGTGCCATTATTCCCAGGATTTACAAGATAACATGGGCAAGATCCGGGGCTAGGTACTATTGGCAACGGATACGGAATGACGTATATGGGGAACGGCGGCATTTGATTGACAGGAACATATGTCGGTGGCTGCACTCCAGTGCCTGTCGGAGAGCCCACAGAATCAGGTTGACCTGGAACATTAAAATATGTATATGAATATAAAAAAATACATTAAAGTAAGGAGGTGAATGTCCATTTTAATTATAAGGTAACCAACTTTTTGAAAACTGAATGCAGGACATTGAGGAAGATAGTTGAGAGGCTGTTTAGTTGTTATTGAAATCTATTCCTGGCTCCTGGCTTACTGTTTGGCACTATTGTTGATAAAATGTGAAACTGCCAAACCACTACGTATTTCCTAGGTATAGGTATCGCCACGTATCTTGAGCGCAGACCTGGACAGAAGTGAATTACTGGGTCCCTATGATGGTATGAAGAAGGGCGCTAGGTCGGACGTTAAAAATCGTCTAGTTTTAATCTTGGTTCGATTTTTTTGTTTCAATAACAACCTACAAATAGTTCATCCAACCAGTGAAAGAAATGAGATGGCATTCATATAAAAAACCTACGTTTCGTTTGGTTCTCGTGGTCGTCCATGACTCTCCATTAAATTCGTACGAATTGAAAATAAACTGATTAATCAGGAATGGAAAGAAAAAGCGTTCAAGATTCCAGTCGCTAAGTACCTAAACTTAAAATAATGATAATTAGTACATATAACTTACCCTGTCCTTGTTGCCCGGGTTGTCCGGGATAGCCCGGTTGTCCAGGTTGTCCTGCTTGTCCTGGCTGTCCTGGGTATCCAGGTTGTCCTGGTTGGCCTGGATAGCCTGGTTGTCCTTGCTGTCCAGGTTGTCCTGGTTGTCCGGGGTAGCCTGGTTGACCTGGTTGATTTGGTCCCCCCGGCTGCTGTTGTTCCGTATGACCTGGCTGACCTGGATGGCCAGGTTGTACCGGTTGTCCTGGCTGTCCAGGGTAGCCCGGTTGTCCTGGTTGACTTGGGCCTCCTGGTTGCTGTTGGCCTGGTTGTCCGGGTTGTCCCGGCTGGCTTGGGTAACCAGGTTGTCCCGGTTGGTTTGGGTAACCAGTCTGTCCTGGCTGTCCGGGTTGTCCTGGCTGACTAGGCTGTCCCGGCTGTCCTGGTAGTCCTGGCTGACCAGGTTGTCCCGGCTGTCCTGGCTGTTGACCTGGTTGTCCTGGCTGGCTCGGGTAACCTGGCTGTCCGGTTTGTCCTGGTTGTCCAGGGTAGCCGGGTTGTCCTGGCTGTCCGGGTTGTCCTGGTTGTCCTGGGTAGCCTGGTTGTCCTGGCCTAGTTGGTCCGCCTGGTTGCTGTTGGCCTGGTTGTCCTGGCTGGCTTGGGTAACCTGGATGTCCTGGTTGTCCTGGAAAGCCTGGTTGTCCTGGCTGACCAGGTTGTCCCGGTTGTCCTGGCTGACTTGGTCCGCCTGGTTGCTGTTGGCCTGGATGACCTGGCTGTCCTGGGTAGCCGGGTTGTCCAGGCTGTCCTGGCTGTCCGGGTTGTCCTGGTTGTCCTGGGTAGCCAGGTTGTCCTGGCTGACCAGGTTGTCCCGGCTGTCCTGGTAGTCCTGGCTGACCAGGTTGTCCAGGCTGTCCCGGCTGTTGACCTGGTTGTCCTGGCTGGCTCGGGTAACCTGGCTGTCCGGTTTGTCCTGGTTGTCCTGGATAGCCGGGTTGTCCTGGCTGTCCGGGTTGTCCTGGTTGTCCTGGGTAGCCTGGTTGTCCTGGCTGAGTTGGTCCGCCTGGCTGGCTTGGGTAACCTGGATGTCCGGGTTGACCTGGTTGTCCTGGAAAGCCTGGTTGTCCTGGCTGACCAGGTTGTCCCGGTTGTCCAAGCTGACTTGGTCCGCCTGGTTGCTGTTGGCCTGGATGTCCTGGCTGTCCAGGCTGACTAGGGTATCCTGGTTGTCCTGGCTGACTTGGTCCACCTGGTTGCTGTTGGCCTGGTTGTCCGGGTTGTCCTGGCTGGCTTGGGTAACCTGGATGTCCGGGTTGTCCTGGTTGTCCTGGAAAGCCTGGTTGTCCTGGCTGACCAACTTGTCCCGGTTGTACTGGCTGACTTGGTCCGCCTGGTTGCTGTTGGCCTGGATGTCCTGGCTGTCCAGGCTGACTAGGGTATCCTGGTTGTCCTGCCTGACTTGGTCCGCCTGGTTGCTGTTGGCCTGGTTGTCCGGGTTGTCCTGGCTGGCTTGGGTAACCTGGATGTCCGGGTTGTCCTGGTTGTCCTGGAAAGCCTGGTTGTCCTGGCTGACCAGGTTGTCCCGGTTGTCCTGGCTGACTTGGTCCGCCTGGTTGCTGTTGGCCTGGTTGCCCGGGCAGACTTGGTCCGCCTGGTTGCTGTTGACCTGGTTGTCCTGGCCGGCTTGGATAACCTGGCTGTCCGGCTTGTCCTGGTTGCCCTGGCTGTCCTGGCTGTCCGGGTTGTCCTGGTAGTCCTGGCTGACCAGGTTGACCCGGCTGTCCTGGTTGAGTTGGTCCACCTGGTTGCTGTTGGCCTGGTTGTCCTGGCTGGCTTGGGTAACCTGGCTGTCCGGTTTGGCCTGGTTGTCCTGGGTAGCCGGGTTGTCCAGGCTGTCCTGGCTGTCCGGGTTGTCCTGGTTGTCCTGGGTAGCCAGGTTGTCCTGGCTGACCAGGTTGTCCCGGCTGTCCTGGTAGTCCTGGCTGAGTTGGTCCGCCTGGTTGCTGTTGTCCGGGTTGTCCTGGCTGGCTAGGGTAACCTGGCTGTCCGGCTTGTCCTGGTTGTCCTGGGTAGCCAGGATGTCCAGGCTGTCCTGGCTGTCCGGGTTGTCCTGGTTGTCCTGGATAGCCCGGTTGTCCTGGCTGACCAGGTTGACCCGGCTGTCCTGGCTGACTTGGTCCTCCTGGTTGCTGCTGGCCTGGTTGTCCTGGCTGTCCATGTTGACCAGGGTATCCTGGTTGGTTGGGTTGTCCTGGCTGACTTGGTCCGCCTGGTTGCTGTTGACCTGGTTGTCCTGGCTGGCTTGGGTAACCTGGCTGTCCAGTTTGTTCTGGTTGTCCTGGGTAGCCGGGTTGTCCAGGCTGTCCTGGCTGTCCGGGTTGTCCTGGTTGTCCTGGGTAGCCAGGTTGTCCTGGCTGACCAGGTTGTCCCGGCTGTCCTGGTAGTCCTGGCTGACCGGGTTGTCCCGGTTGTCCTGGCTGAGTTGGTCCGCCTGGTTGCTGTTGGCCTGGTTGTCCTGGCTGGCTTGGGTAACCTGGCTGTCCGGCTTGTCCTGGGTAGCCGGGTTGTCCAGGCTGTCCTGGCTGTCCGGGTTGTCCTGGTTGTCCTGGGTAGCCAGGTTGTCCTGGCTGACCAGGTTGTCCCGGCTGTCCTGGTAGTCCTGGCTGACCAGGTTGTCCCGGTTGTCCTGGCTGAGTTGGTCCGCCTGGTTGCTGTTGGCCTGGTTGTCCTGGCTGGCTTGGGTAACCTGGCTGTCCGGCTTGTCCTGGGTGGCCGGGTTGTCCAGGCTGTCCTGGCTGTCCGGGTTGTCCTGGTTGTCCTGGGTAGCCTGGTTGGCCTGGCTGTCCGGGTTGACCTGGTTGTGCTGGATAGCCTGGTTGTCCTGGCTGACCAGTTTGTCCCGTCTGACCTGGCTGACTTGGTCCTCCTGGTTGCTGTTGGCCTGGTTGTCCTGTTTGTCCTGGTTGACCAGGGTAGCCTGGTTGTCCTGGCTGACCTGGTTTACCGGGCTGACCAGGTTGTCCTGGGTAGCCTGGTTGTCCAGGTTGTCCTGGCTGTCCTGGGTAACCTGGTTGTCCTGGCTGTCCGGGTTGTCCTGGTTGTCCTGGGTAGCCTGGTTGTCCTGGCTGACTAGGTTGTCCCGGCTGTCCTGGCTGAGTTGGTCCGCCTGGTTGCTGTTGGCCTGGTTGTCCTGGCTGTCCGGGATGACCTGGTTGTCCTGGCTGGCTAGGTTGTCCTGGCTGACTTGGTCCACCGGGTTGCTGTTGTCCTGGATAGCTGGGCTGACCTGGTTGGCCGGGTTGTCCAGGATATCCTGGTTGACCTGGCTGGCCTGGTTGTCCTGGGTACCCTGGTTGGCCGGGTTGTCCAGGGTAGCCTGGTTGACCTGGCTGTCCGGGTTGTCCTGGTTGTCCTGGGTAGCCTGGCTGTCCTGGCTGTCCTGGTTTTCCGGGCTGTCCGGGTTGTCCTGGTTGTCCTGGGTAGCCTGGTTGTCCTGGCTGACCAGGTTGTCCCGGTTGTCCTGGCTGACTTGGTCCTCCTGGTTGCTGTTGGCCTGGTTGTCCAGACTGTCCAGGTTGACCAGGATATCCTGGTTGCCCGGGTTGTCCGGGATGTCCTGGTTGTCCTGGCTGACCAGGTTGTCCCGGCTGACCTGGCTGACTTGGTCCTCCTGGTTGCTGTTGGCCTGGTTGTCCTGGATAGCCTGGCTGACTTGGTTGACTGGACCCTCCTGGTTGCTGTTGTCCAGGGTAGCCTGGTTGTCCTGGCTGTCCGGGTTGACTTGGTCCCCCTGGGTAACCTGGTTGTCCAGGTTGTCCTGGTTGTCCTGGCTGTCCGGATTGTCCTGGGTGTCCTGGTTGTCCAGGCTGACTTGGTGCACCGGGTTGCTGTTGGCCGGGTTGCTGTTGACCTGGCTGTGTTGGTTGTCCTGGTTGACCAGGGTAGCCTGGTTGGCCTGGTTGTCCTGGCTGACCAGTTTGTCCCGTCTGACCTGGCTGACTTGGTCCTCCTGGTTGCTGTTGGCCTGGTTGTCCTGTTTGTCCTGGTTGACCAGGGTAGCCTGGTTGTCCTGGCTGACCTGGTTTACCGGGCTGACCAGGTTGTCCTGGGTAGCCTGGTTGTCCAGGTTGTCCTGGCTGTCCTGGGTAACCTGGTTGTCCAGGCTGTCCGGGTTGACCTGGTTGTCCTGGTTGTCCGGGTTGACCTGGTTGTCCAGGATAGCCTGGTTGTCCTGGCTGACCAGTTTGTCCCGTCTGTCCTGGCTGACTTGGTGCTCCTGGTTGCTGTTGGCCTGGTTGTCCTGGTTGACTGGGCCCTCCTGTTTGCTGTTGTCCAGGGTAGCCTGGTTGTCCAGGTTGTCCTGGCTGTCCTGGGTAACCTGGTTGTCCAGGCTGTCCGGGTTGACCTGGTTGTCCTGGTTGTCCGGGTTGACCTGGTTGTCCTGGATAGCCTGGTTGTCCTGGCTGACCAGTTTGTCCCGTCTGTCCTGGCTGACTTGGTGCTCCTGGTTGCTGTTGGCTTGGTTGTCCTGGTTGTCCTGGCTGACCAGGTTGTCCCGGCTGTCCTGGATGTCCTGGTTGACCAGGGTAGCCTGGTTGTCCTGGCTGTCCTGGTTGTCCTGGGTAGCCGGGCTGACCTGGCTGGTTTGGTCCACCAGATTGCTGCTGGCCTGGTTGTCCTGTCTGCCCTGGTTGGCCAGGGTAGCCCGGTTGTCCTGGCTGACCAGGTTTACCTGGCTGTCCGACTTGTCCTGGGTATCCCGGTTGACCTGGTTGACCGGGTCCTCCTGGCTGTCCGGGCTGTCCTGGATATCCTGGTTGCCCTGGCTGACCAGGTAGACCTGGCTGACCTGCTTGACTTGGTCCTCCTGGTTGTTGTTGGCCTGATTGACTGGATCCTCCTGGCTGTAGGGGCTGCCCTGGCTGTCCTGGATATCCTGGTTGCCCTGGCTGACCCGGTTGTCCAGGGTATCCTGGTTGACCTGGTTGGCCCGGTTGTCCTGGGTATCCGGGTTGACCTGCTTGTCCTGGCTGTCCTGGTTGTCCTGGGTAGCCGGGCTGACCTGGTTGGTTTGATCCTCCAGGTTGCTGTTGGCCTGGTTGTCCAGGGTAGCCTGGTTTTCCCGGCTGTCCGGCTTGTCCTGGGTATCCCGGTTGACCTGGCTGACCGGGTCCTCCTGGCTGTCCGGGCAGCCCTGGTTGACCGGGTCCTCCTGGCTGTCCGGGCTGCCCTGGTTGACCCGGCTGTCCTGGGTATCCTGGTTGGCCGGGCTGTCCTGGGTAACCTGGTTGACTTGAACCTCCAGGCTGTTGTTGTCCCGTTTGTCCTGGTTTTCCTGGTTGCCCTGATTGACCCGGTTGTCCTGGTTGTCCTGGATATCCTGGTTGTCCGGGTTGCCCTGGTCCTCCTGGCTGTCCAGGCTGTCCTGGTTGAATAGGGTATCCTGCATCAACATCAATAATTCAAGTTAGGTTGGTTCAATACAATGCATTTTCAATTAAAATGTCATACATTTTATGGATTCCAGTATGTTTTTTTGGTGCGTTCCCCGTGGCCACACCGTTGGTTACGCTGGTGGTACCACGGGTAATATCGTATTCCCCATGGTCATACCACAGAAGAGATTGACTCAATTGTCGATTTAAATATAAAAAAATTAAAATGATACAAAATGACTGCACATTTTTGAAGTTATACATCCTTTGGCGCGATGGAACAAAAAGATGAGAGTGAATTTTTACGATGCGCGCGCATGTCGATAGATAAAAGCAATAATCTGAAGTAAGTTGCTAAACTTTTTTTGTCGTTTATATCTGGTTTCGCTAAAGAAGTTTAACTAAAAATGTTCTAAAGAATGTTGGATTAAGACAATCAAAAATTTGACCAGTGTGACATATTTAGTTAGGCAACTAGTTATGCTAGCATAGTTGGCAATAGATGGCGCTGCTGCTACCATAAAGCAATGCAATAAATGTGAAGGAAAGATTTGACAAATCGGGCAGGACTTCAGTAGCTCAATCGGAAGAGCGGCTGGACTAGATTCCCAGTAGGCCGCGAGTTCGAGTCTCGCCTGAAGTCAAATTTTTCTTTCCATTTTTCTTTAAAATAAAATATATTTCACAAGCATGTCTTAATGCGAAATAATATAAAACAAATATTTCTTATTTATTGTTAGTTTCAGTAGGTAACATATTCTATCATATTTACTAAGATAGAATACCTATACGTAATAATTATTTAAAAATATATTTATTTTAATGCTTATCGACAATTGAGTCAATCTCTACTGTGGTGTGACTACGGGGAATACGATATTCACTGTGGTACCACCAGTGTAACCAACAGTGTGACCACGGGAAACTAACCGATTTTTTTACTTGGTAATGCTGGCAATCAATTAGATGGCATAGAATAAAATAGAATTCTATTTTACAACTTTAGTTCACATAGATGGCAGACATAAAGACATGATAGTACAGAAGTGTTGTTTCCTCTAACGCGTAATTTATTTTGCTTCATAGTTATTACGGAGTTTAACCATTTAACCTGAACATGATAGTGTGAACACTCTCTTTGGCGGTAGATAGAGTAGATAATGCGAAGATGCCTACGTCCTCGACTCCTGACATTGGAACTATGATTTAAACGGTAAATCTATGTAATTTGAAACGTTAATATAGTTTATGGCAAATTATATGTAACTAGCTGACCCGGCATATGTCGTTCGGCCATAGGTAAACGTTAAAGCCTACCTTTTTGAAAATTAAATAATAATCGAATCCCATCATCGGTGTGAGCAATCTTACTCGGCAAACGTCGTTCTGCCATAGACTATATATATAAATTGTGTCCTCGTTGGTGCGAGCAACGCGTTTCAATTAAATTTATTTTCATGCGCACTTTTTCTCGCGAATCCTCTAAGATATTCAATTTGATTATGTAATGTAATATATGACAATGTCCTTAAGATTTATTGTATGGTAGAAGACGTTTGCCGGCTCAGGTAGTTTATAAAACTAGCTAACCATTTTTTATTAACGAAAAAAAAAACAAATATAATTTAGGTACATTGAAATCTCTGATTGTAGGCTATAATATTACTAATGTGAAATGTGTAACACACCTACCTAAGAGAAAATATTAAATTTTCCCAGACGTTAAATGTTAAAGAAAATTATACCTGATCCACTCGGTCCACCGGGTCCTCCCGGACCACCTGGTCCGCCGGGCGTTCCCGGAGTTCCTGGGGTGCCCGGAGTTCCAGGTGTTCCTGGTTGTCCAGGTTGACCTGGGTAATACCCTCCTGACCCAGTTGGACCTTGACCTGAGGAAGAATTGAAAAGTAATTTATATATAAATATAAAATCGAAATGACCTAATGCCGGGGCCATTTATATTTAAATATAAAACCGAAAGGGGCAGTGGCGTAATAACGTCATCAGAGGTCCGGGCCCGGCATTAGGTCATATAATTATAATTTAAATTAAGCAGCAAACAAACGCGCGAGCAAAAAAAACGACTTTTCTTTCCGTGGGCTCTAAAAATCTCTTAGGTGTAAAACTTTCATGATTCAAAACTCAGATGACCCCCAGAACCGCAGTCCTATGGAGGACCGCCCCTGCCTCCCTCTTAGTCGGCTACTGGAAAGGGGTCACCAAGTCAAATAAAATGTAATCACTTGGAAATAATAATATTTGCTTGTGATAGATCAAATTACAGTATACCAGTAAAGTTGATTGAAACTAAACCTATCACGAAATAAATATCGAAAATTGCTTGATATTGAATTTTGAACTACTTACTTGTAGGTTACTCTAAATTGTAGGTACCTAACTAGTATTGATTTGGAGGAAGTACCCAGGTAAGGCTTAGGTTATTCTTTCGACTTTTCTTCAAATATTACTCGTTTGGCCACACGTGTCTATGTGTAAAAACACAATGATAATTTGCACAAAATTTGCACATTATAAGAAGTAGGTAACATAATGTGGCTACAGTTAGGTACTCCGCAAACCCATACACCAACGTCAGTGTAACTTGTGCATGTACACTTGTGCAAACTTTATTCGCAAAAGAAAAAGGTGAATTGCTTGTGTGGATTTTATTGTTCTGTGTTGGTGACGATTAAGTCCCTGCTACACGGCTCCGTCTTTTGTTCACCCAAAATGTTCCACACACTATCGTATTCTAAGGGTCCGGCGACATACTTCGTATTGTGATTCACCCATGGTCATTTCGGCGATATTCTTTTAGAACGAATCAGCTTGGTTACGTTAGAACGGTGATCATTATCACATAATTAATACACGATCCGAGCGGGTGACGCGACGTGCCGGTGCCGACGGAGCAGCCGGCGTGTAGCACAGATAATTTTAAAATCTAAAACCTGAAACTAATCTGTCGACGAAACATCCTTGTATATAACGTTCTGTCCGCGAATCGTTCGAAGAAGAAAATTCCTGTTGGTTTATTACTCCAAAGGAAACACGACCGTCGGAGAACGCTTGCAGATTCAAAGATTTTTAACAAAAATATTGTGTAAATACCTTGACCGGGTTTCACTGGGTAGCTTCCACCTGATCCTGTCGGGCCACCTGGACCTCCTGGGCCTCCAGGGCCTCCTGGCCCACCTGGACCTCCTATAACAAAAAAATAAAATATTGAGTATTATACAGATATAATTTTATAAAATCCATAGACTGCAGATATGATGTGTAACAAACATGCTGATGATAAACTCTGCAGTCGGGAAACTCTCCCCTTATCCAAAATTAAGACAATGACAATGTCTTTTCTTTACTTCACGAAGTGGCAAACAAGCATTAGTAGCCTATCAATACATACATAATGAAACCAGAAATTTCAATGCAGATGCGTTGCCACTCCTGAGGCCTAAGGTGTTATGCCTCTGTGCCGGAAATTACAGGGCCGTTACACCCGTCCGAAACACGATAGTGCTAAGCACTGCGTTTAGGTAATGCGGTGGTGCCTACGCCAGCAAGGTCCATCACTGGGGCTCAGCCACCAGTGGAATGTAACATTCCTATAATACCTATAATCGTACAAATCCTTTTTGTAACAACTTTGATTTTGTGTTCTTAGTTTTAGTTTTTTGTTTTTATAAGTTGTTACAAATAAAGTTTTTCTATTCTATTCTATTCTATTCTATTCTACAAAACTGATCGTATGGGCAATATGTTCAGATTTGAACGGAACCGTCCCGTTTTCTTACATACCGTCACCTTGTCTCCGAGGAAATGTTTCGGACGCGGTATAATCTCCTTTCCAGGTAATATCGCCAAAAATCAATAGACAAAGTAAAAACAAAATGTAGGTAAGTCATTCATTGCGCTCATTTGTCTCTCGCGGTTTTGCTAAAGAAAAATATTTAGATTAATCCTTTCCGTCTTTCACATTGTGAATGAGAAGTGCAGACCAATATAGTGTTTTCTTTCTTTCTTTTTATTTACCTGGTCCACCTGGGGTTCCTGGGGAGCCCGGAGTTCCTGGAGTACCCGGGTAGTAACTGCCACCACCGGGAGCACTTGGACCACCTGGAACAACATCAACAATTTTTACTGATTGATGTAGGGAAGCGAGGGGCTAGTTGTAACAGGGGTAAGTAGTAACAGTGATTTTTCACTAGGAATTTAAACTTTATCAACGTATTTTTTGATTCAATATGGTCGTTATAACCCCCCGCATCACGTCATCACACTCAGTTAGACGTGGGCAAATACGTTACTTTGGAATCGCTGTGACCGCTGTGACAGTTCCTAAAAAGTCACTGTGATTTATCACCGTGACTTTGTCACGTCAATCACGCACGTCACAGTTAAGGCAAATCTAAATAACATGGTTCATGTGACAAACGTTACAAGCTGCTATTGACTAAAGTTCTGTGCTTACATGACTTCAGTTAGGTATTTTAATATTCTAATCTATACAAATAAATAAAATTGGAGTGTCTGTTTGTAATATTAAAATAACCGCTTTTTACTAAATGCAAATGTATATATACACGGTACATATACCAAAACAACATTTTTTAAAATTTTTGTCTGTCTGTCTGTCTGTTTGTTCCCGTAAATCTCGGGAACGGCTGGACCGATTTTGACGGGACTTTCACTGGCAGATAGCTGATGTAATAAGGAGTAACTTAGACTACTTTTATACTAGCTTCGTTCACGACTTCGTCCGGGTAGATACTGAACAATCATAAATTCTCACGCGGTTGAAGTCGCGGGTACAGCTAGTGTAAAATAAAATTGAAAATTTAATGATTTCAAGATGAATGCGTGTTTTCTGTGTGAAAAAACAAGCATACATGACTTTAATATTGCATTATACAAAAAGTGTTGTTAAAAATGTTTTTATTTTTTCGTAAGAAAAATTTAAATATCACGACATTTATTAAAAATTGAATTCACCGATGCTTGGATATCATACAGAGTGTTTTAAAAAAAATACAGTTTTGAAAAAAAAAGATAAAGAAGAATTTGAAAATTTTTACAAAATACAAAAAGTAAGTAAAATTTTAATTCAATTTATGAATAACTAGCTGTACCCGCGACTTCGTTCGCGTAGAATTTAACAAAATTATTGTTCAGTATCTACCCAGATGAAGTCGTTTGCGCAGCTAGTATAAAAGTAGCCTAAGTTACTCTAGCTATCTGCCAGTGAAAGTCCCGTCAAAATCGGTTCAGCCTTTCCCGAGATTAGCGGGAACAAACAGACAGACAGACAGACAAAAATTGTAAAAAAAATTGTTTTAGTATATGTACCGTGTATACATACGTATGCATTTAGTAAAAAGCGGTTATTTTTATATTATAAACAGAGACTCCAATTTTATTTATTTGTATTGATATTACTAAAACATGAATATATAAATAATTCTAAAGGATTGCAAACTAAAAAAATTAATGAAATGAAATAAATGCAACTAAATTATTACCTAAATGTTTGTAGAGTAATAATAATTATTCGAGAATTTCAACTAATTAAGTATTTATGTAGGTAATATCATTTTATTTTCATAAAAATTTCCAAAATATACATTTCGTTTCTATGAATAGTTAACTCTATGAAAGGTATTCCGACTAACTGCATGCAACTCCTTCACACTCAATCACTCAAGCCAGCGCATTCGATTTCGTAGGCGTAAGTAACGTTCATTTCGTTCCTTGTGATGTGAGTGACTGAAGAACGACACATACTGGAACGTTGATGGAACAAATAACAATGGTCGTTCCTTGGAACGACGATATTTCGCGATAAGTCACAGTGATCGCTTACGACTTCAGATCACTGTGATTTTTTCACAGTGAAGTTATTTATCACGCACCTCTACACTCAGTGTCCCGCCAGGAGGCGCACTGAGTGGGTGTGTGAAAGCGTTCCTCTGTCGGCAGGTAACATATTATTTTACGTTCGTAATTTTTTGGTTGACTTTATTACTATCAACTAATTGGAGTTTTCTGTACTTGATTTGGTGTTATAATTTATGCATACATGATGTGGTGTAGCGATTTTAGAGATTTCTGAGTTGATTTAATAGTTAAAGTAATAAATATTAAAAAAGATGCCTTGGGGTTAGTTGTAACAAAATCGTGGGGCAAGTTGTAACATGTTACAACTTGCCCCTATATTGTATTTTTTTAAAATGTAGTATATATTGTTATATAATATATTGTCGTGTTATTTATAATGTAATTTGTATTATTATATACGTTAATGAATAAAAATTTAAAATGAAACTAAATGTTTTATTCTTGTTACAACATGCCCCAATAGCTGTTACAACTAACCCCAAGCACGGGGTAAATTGTAACACTTCGCATTTCTTACAATAATCAAAGTTCTGAAAGATTTACTTATAAATTTGATATTTTTTCATTTAGACCTTATAGAAGAATGATTAGAGTATCAATCAAAATGTAGTAAGTGATCATTTAACCAACACATTTCAAGATATATCAGTTTTTTTTTTTATGTTACAACTAGCCCCTCGCTCCCTTACTTACATATAAGGGTATTAATTAAGTATTTGTATTCAAAGACATAAAAAAGCTAAATTATTAAACTCTATTTTATTTTTTCAATGATATCGTTTACTGTGTGTGATTTTTTGTGGTTTTTGTGTGCTAGAGTACCTACAACAATAACTTACCTAAGCATTGCGATTATTAATTATTTTAATCGGATACGAAATTAGGACATGTTATTCTCTTCTATCTGTGATATTGCGCAATAAGTTTGCAAATGTATTATTACATAAATAAATCTGCCAGGTATACATAATAATATTATGTTACGTCTATGTTGTAATAATAATACGAGTACCTCAGTCTTATTCTAATATTATTTGTATTTTTTTTACTACTAAAACTTCACAGTTTTAATTAAAATTTACAAAACTAACCTGGTCCTGAGGGTCCACTAGGAGATTGGCCAGGATAGTATGATCCTGATCCGGGGCCGCCTGGGCCGCCTGGGCCACCCGGGCCTCCGGGACTACCTGGGGTGCCGGGGGTGCCGGGAGTGCCTGGGCTGCCTGGAGTTCCCGGTGATCCGGGTCCAGAGCCGGGATAGTGGCCTCCTTGTCCTGAAATAATGCACAACTGTATTTATTTTTATGTAATGATACTGGCAAACAAGCAAACAAGTATGCAGTTCATATGGGTGATATACGAGTAATATGATAAGTGAACATTTTGCAGCCTATAATTATAATTCATCTGCTGTCATCTATACAAAAGACATATCAAAGTGAATATGCATTGCAGCCCCTTGGCTAAAATTGATTTGCGTTTCAGAGAGTTAGATACGCCGGGACCATGGGTATATTACCATCTAATCAGAATACGATAGTGCTTTGACCATAGATAGATTATCATAACAAGTTTTCATCTAATCAAACATCTAATGTACAGTGCTCAACATCAACAATTGCACATCGAGCCTAGGAAGGAGACTTCGGCTTATTTCGGGTCTGTAGAGGGTTATCTCTTTCGCACAGTACCTATTTGACGTTTGTCGACCATTTTGATCAAGTTCTGACCAATCCAGGAATATCAGTGCTTACGTAGATTACATATTCTCTGCGTAGATAGTGCGCAGCAGAGATAACGCTCTACGAAGTCGAAATGAGCCGATCATCTCTTGCGTAGGCTCGATGAGTATTATTAATTGTTGAGTACTGTAAGTAGTTTATTTAATGTGTTATATAATATTACATACCTCTGAACGAAAACCAATGAAAGAAGCGAACTTTCCGAATTGGTTAAAACAGAATACAGTAAGTTACAGAGCTCTTATGAAGATAGCTTGCTTCTTTCATCACATAATAAAATATATTTTTTTACCTCTACACAACGTAAAGGGCTTTGTCGCTTAGCGACCACATTTTTATAACTAAGTAACTAACCTGATCCTCCTGGTCCGCTAGGTTGTCCGGGATAGTAACTGCCACCAGATCCGGGCCCACCAGGACCTCCGGGGCCGCCGGGTCCACCTGGGGTGCCAGGAGTTCCGGGAGTACCCGGGCTGCCCGGGGTGCCTGGGGTGCCCGGCGATCCGGGCCCAGAGCCGGGATAGTAACCGCCTTGTCCTGAAATATTTGAACAACATTAATATCAAATTTCAATATACACGTTCTCCTTTAATCAAATATTTTATTCAGGTTTAATTAACAAGAATTAATTTGTTCGATTTTATTGAAGTCATCGCAACATAGAGCAACACCGGAGGGGAGTAGCCTTATGCAGGCTTTCCCCTCTGTCAAAGTACAAGCCCAAATGGGCATATACCTGTCGCCTAGATGTTTAAATGTGTGCGTGAAATTGTTTCTGTATATTGTTAAAGTCAAGGTGTGAGTTTCGTAGTATTAGACGATTTTTGTAGTGTGTCGCACGCATTTCCCTCCGCAAAAAATGACAGACTGTTTTGCATCGGTAATAAACGCTATGGCTACTCCCCTCCAGTCCGCCGCGGACGGTGGCCCGTGTTGCTCTATGCATCGCAATAACACATGCGAGTGAAATAATAATATATTGAAGTTTTTTTAATAGATAAAACGGAATGAAGTATTTGATTTCGGGCGTTATATGAACCTTGACTTCGTTAGATTAGTAGGTGGAGCGACTGGGCTAGCGATCCAGTGGTCGCGGGTTCAAGTCTCGCCCGCAGTCAAATTTATTTGCATTTCTCTTTAAAAATATTCAATAGGAATACTTCTGCACAAAAAGGAAGTTAAAAATTAAAAGTAATTATTATTATTCTGCTAGTCGTGGAGCTCCAGCGACTCCAGAGAAAGAGACCAATGGCGTTCCAAATTATTTAATTACCTGCCGCTAAATATTAGATAGTATACCGCGCTATCGTCTTCCAGTTAGCTGGCAATTTACTATCCTTGAAATTACTGAGTCGAAAGATTTTAGACCTCAGAATTAGCTGTCGAGACGTTTGATTTTTGTATAGACGTCACTAATTTCCAAAAATACGACTAACCTGATCCTCCAGGTCCACTAGGTTGTCCGGGATAGTAACTGCCACCAGATCCGGGGCCACCAGGACCTCCGGGGCCGCCGGGTCCTCCTGGGGTACCGGGGGTACCGGGAGTGCCGGGAGTGCCCGGACTGCCTGGAGTACCTGGCGAGCCTGACCCTGAGCCGGGATAGTAACCGCCTTGTCCTGAAAAAAAAACATGTGGTGGTAAGTACAATAAACATCAGTTATGTACATCTCTTTCGTTACCTACTGTGACTAAGTAGTTGAGTTACCGATAATGAATGAGTGCCTGACAATCAATATAATTATAATTCCCCAATATTCCCACGGGAACGGGCATTTCGCGCATACGAAGTCGCCGATGCGCGACGCAAGCTATTTTAATATATGGGCGATCATACCAGATTTTCGATTTATTGTATCTAATGCTTTCAATGCTTTGCTAGATTAAATGTTATATTTTAATCTATCAAAATACGAAAATAGTACGAATATATTTTTTTTCAGTTTTCGTAACTAACCTGTACCACCAGGTCGATTAGGTTGTCCAGGGTAATAAGAGCCTCCAGAGCTGGGGCCTCCGGGACCACCGGATCCTCCAGGTCCGCCGGGTCCACCGGGAGTACCGGGTGATCCGGGTGTACCGGGTGTACCAGGGGTTCCAGCTGTACCAGGATAGTAACCACCTTGACCTAAAAAATTACAATAAATAATAATAAATAACTCTCTTAAATAAAACATTTTTCTCAACACATAACGGCTTTATCCTATATTAAAATTATTTTAAAAGTCAACTTAAGATATCCGTGCTTTTTAGCGTTCTTGGTCTCGTTCAGACGATTTTAATTGCCTTTCTTAGCTTTATTGTCGTAGTTTTGAGTTATTATTTAGGACGTTGTCAAATTATGATGGAATATGATGTTTTGGAAAAAATATAACTTGCTCAAATTTATTTCTCAATCGAAGAAACAGGAAATGGAAATTAAAATTTTGTTGTAATCCAGCAAAATAATAGCATTTCGGAGAGGCTTGAGCATAGTTGTTAGGCTGCGTCCTTATAATATCAATTGTCTTTCATATCTTAATCTGACACTAGATGGTAATGTTCAACATTTCCGTGTTCCAGTTATGGCATAGTATGTCCCCATAATTAATACCACACAGGCAGCAGTTAGGCACAGGGTTGGCAAGATGTATGATGGCATTTTGCTTTTATGTTTATTGTGGTGTCGAGAGGCTGCAGTATTCATTTACCATCTATGTGAACTGCATGATTGTATGCCACCCACCATCATTACATAAAATTTTTCTGTTGCCTCATGATGATGGCGATACTAACCTGCTCCGCTAGGTCCACTGGGCCCGCTAGGATAATAGCCGCCGCCTGAGCCGGGACCTCCGGGACCTCCAGGACCACCTGGGCTTCCTGGGGAACCAGGGGTACCGGGACTGCCTGGAGTGCCTGGAGTGCCTGGAGTACCCGGGTAGTAACCACCTTGCCCTAGAGAAATACAAACGATTCATTACTATACATTTTTGATGCAATTAAATTATTAATTAATATATTATTATAATTTGACTCGACACCATGTAGGTACGTAGTATTTGTATACTCTTTGATGTAGGTATACATGCTGTCCAGTCCATACGCTGTTGACATTTCATGTAAGATTTTGAACGGCAAAATTATAGTTTATCTATCCTAAGCTTTGCAAACTAAATCATAAAAAAGTTTGTATTTTCTTTTAATGTACATATTTATGTGTTCAAAACTACAAATAATTCGTTCGAAAGAGGAAAAAAAAGGTTTTTGAGATAGGTATTTATGTTGAAAGTCGCAAGTTATGAAATGATCTCAAACGGCTCATACAAAATTGCACCTGCTGCTGACTTCACACGCTTGTGTTAGTTGTGTTGTACGAAATCAATGACGAATTCAAGAAATCTTAAAATATCTTCGTGAATATTGCGTTTTTGTAAATAGTTTGCGTAGTAAAAGTTGTTGGGATATGTACAAGGAATCTAATACTGTTATCATTTTTAATGTAATTAAAATGATTATTTTTTAATTTTGACTTTTTTACTTCTATAACTCTTTTACAATAATAATTAAGCACTGGGTGCATACCCATATGTTTATACCCTGTGCGACAAACTGGCCTGAGACCTATTTTAATTAGTTCTGTATTTTACTAACATAGTTCTATAAGTCTTGTACCTATGTATTGACAAATTATGGACCCTGTCTTAATTAAATGTATTTTTATTTTTAATACTCCACCAATTTTAGTCATTTTTATGTATGTACTTTGCATTTCTATGTTACTTCCGGGCCATGTCATTTAAAACGAAAAAAAAAACATTGTCAAATACCTTAACATTTTGCTTTCTCTATTGATATAATGCAATGTCTATTATAATACCTTAATTATATGTAATGCATATGGATAATATAAATAAATGTAAGATACATTTTTCCGAAATTTATTAATACTTCTTATACAACTTACCTGATCCACCTGGTCCGCTGGGACCTCCGGGTCTATTTGGTCCGCCTGGTCCGCTGGGTCCTCCAGGTCCTAAAAATATTTATTCAGAACATTGATTATTCCTTGATGTTTAGGGCTTCTGTGTATGATTGTTTATTATATTATTTCGCATTAACACATGCTTGTGAAATATATTTTTTAAGGAAAAATGGAAAGAAAAATTTGACTTCAGGCGAGGCTCGAACTCGCGACCTACTGGGAATCTAGTCCAGTCGCTCTTCCAATTGAGCTACTGAAGCCCTGCCCGATTTGTCAAATCTTTCCTTCACATCTATTGCATTGCTTTATGGTAGCAGTAGCGCCATCTATTACCAACTATGCTAGTTAGGCAACCGATATAATAGACTTTTCAGTTTATTGAATATCGTAAAGAAGTCGCTTTTACCCTTAATAATTGTTTTTTTTTTTTTTTTTATATTATTTCGCATTAACACATGCTTGTGAAATATATTTTTTAAAGAAAAATGGAAAGAAAAATTATATACGCGAAAAATATAATAAACAATTATTAAGGGTTAAAGCGACTTCTGTACGATATTCAATAAACTGCAAAGTTCTATCGGTTAAAAAATTATATCGGTTGTCTAACTATCATGGTATGGCAATAGATGGCGCTGCTGCCACCATAAGGCAATGCAATAAATGTGAAGGAAAGATTTGACAAATCGGGCAGGACTTCGTTAGCTCAGTTGGAAGAGCGGCTGGACTAGATTCCCAGTGGCCGCGAGTTCGAGTCTCGCCTGAAGTCAAATTTTTCTTTTCATTTTTCTTTAAAAAACTTATGTGTATGGTTAGGGTGTAGTGAGATGATGATAAATTATGGCAAAAAATATAAAATTACTATTAAACATTTTACTATCTACATTAGTCTACATTTTCTAATATGCAGGAATTTTAGATAAGCATCGATACGCACTTTTCACTAGGAATA
The DNA here is from genome assembly GCA_036365455.1 of Macrosoma leucophasiata. Classification (NCBI taxonomy): domain Eukaryota; kingdom Metazoa; phylum Arthropoda; class Insecta; order Lepidoptera; family Hedylidae; genus Macrosoma; species Macrosoma leucophasiata. Next base: position 13,829,195 of record JAWQUS010000010.1, on the reverse strand, counting down.
GGAAAAGAAGTTTTCTTTATTAAGTTGTGGTCTTGAAAATCTGAATTTTTTTAAGAATAAAAGATATTCCTCGATATCTTTTATAGTTTAGGCAGCGTACGCAAGATAAGTAACTTTTCTGGTTGATTTTTTACACCTTGTGTCTGAAAAACCCAAATATTTTACGGAACCCTATTTTTTCCAAAATAAAATATAACCTATGTTACCCGTGGATAATGTAGCTTTCGAACAGTGAAAGAATTTTTAAAATCGGTCCAGTAGTTATTGAGCCTATTCATTACAAACAAACAAACAAAAAAATATTGCCTCTTTATAATATTAGTTTAGAAGTTTAGATAATAATAACGTTTGAAGTTATCATGGTACACATTTTTTAAATAATAATCTAAAGTTTGGAAATATAATATCAGTCGGTGTTACGCAACAAACAAGCTATCATCAATTTCGAGAGATGTTGTAATCACAGCTTGTTTCTTTGACCGACGCCTAATGAATACTCAAGTGAATTAAAGATCCGCATACATTCCGTCATATAGTCACATTATTATTAGATATTGTATCGTACTTTTTCTTTAAATCCGATTAAATTCAATGTTACGAGGTGTGTTTTTCATATAAATTTACACATATTAATAAAGATGAGACAATTTCTGATTGCCGTTCGAGTATATTTTTTCGGCCGGCCCATTACCAAATCTTCATGTATTATCATAAGATATCGAGATAATGTTGCCACTTTTACACCACTGGGTGAAGACCACTTGACGTGAAGATCCGTGGTGCCATTGAAGAAATGTTCGGTCGGTCACATCGATGCCTTATTCGTGAGTCATCATAGTGATAAATTCTAATTTTTAATGTTTTTGAATGACCGGAAACTTTTTCCATGGTCGGGATATACCAAGGGTAGGTAACATAGGATAATACTTTTTTTATTAAAGGCTCATTACAATCATCGTTATGATAATCTGTTGATAATCATCATCAACCCTGATATCACAAAAACTGTTCCTTCTTTGCGGAGAAACTGTTTTTTTCACGTTCTACACAGGGTTGCCCCACAGCAAAAGTTGATTATAATCTTGAGTACAAAAACTCCATAAAGGATTACCTGGTCATTTAATAAAAATAACCTTATATTTATGTCTCTGTATTTATATCTTGGTGTAAAATAAAGAATATTATTATTAATATACAAAAAAAAATACGTACCGCCTGGGTAGACCACGCCTGACGGATTGCTTGTTTGACCACTACTGTCGGTAGGGGGCTGCGGAGGTTTCGGTTTCGGTTTCGGTGTTGGTTTCGGTGGCACACCGCCAGGGGTTCTGCCACAGCCTTTAGGGAAGTAGAGCTTTTCCCACGCTATCACTTGTCCAGGTATCGCTTCAGTTACAGCGTTACCAGCGCTGCAAATAAAATAATAATAAATATCAGGTTACTTAACAAATTGTGTAGCTAAATGGTTGTAAATCGCTAGCAAATAGAAAAAAAAAAGACTTTGGTCCTGCGTGACCTCTTAAAATTTCTTCCATAGAAATACAATTAAAAAAAGACGCGCGAGGAAAAATAACGGCATTCCCGTACGTGGCCGCTATTATCCGGGACAGCAAAGAAAAATTCCTGGACACGGTACAAATTCCGGGACAATCCCGGTAATCCCGGTTATCTAGCACCGATAATTGCTATATGACAAGATTTGATAAATCTCTGGAATTGATCTTGAAGATATAATAAGTCATGGCGACAATATCACGCGCTCATAGCACTTCTATTGGCTTATAATTCATATTTCAGTGTTTGCCACCAAAAAAAAAAAATGCAAAGGAAACAATATTTTAGCCGTTCATAGAATCGTAAAATAATATACATAATATTGTATTACGCGCCCTAAAAGAAAACTAATGAAACAAAATATTTTAGCAGATTTATAGAATCGATATCTTTGTACGCGCTCTGATAAAACTTACTTTTCGTCATAAACGTGATTATCGTCGGGGAACACCTCCACTGGTTTTTCAGGCTCCACAACTCTGTAGCCATGACTGTCAGCGACGTAATGTGTAGCACGAAGGAAGCCATCTGGGTCGACGTAACCATAGCAACCGTAGGTCACGCCATCAGGACCACGGTTCTCATGGTGGAACTGCCCGTTTGGACCAACGTCGTAACCAAAACCATATGCACCTATAAAGAAATAGAAGACATTTAGACACTTGTTGGTACTGTCATCGTATGAAAATTTGAGATTTACTATTTCAAGAATATTACAACTGATACAGCTGTACAGTATCAGTAAATACTCAATAGAAATAGAACATCTGTATTGATGTCTTAAACTTGTTTTGTAGATCTTCGAACTCTACAATGAGCATTTACTATAAACGTGAATGAATTTCACACTCTGTTGCATTGTTTTTAACAAATAAAATCTTATATTTTCTGATACATTCATAAATAAAAATAATAGATTATCTTAAGTAAGCAGTCCCTTGGGTCACTGAGAAACGACAGCGGAAAAATACAAATAAGCTCTTTTGAAAAGCTTAGGAAGTCATTAACGTAAACGTAGATACAATTTGGGAAACTAATCAAAAATAACTCATTCAGTTAAACAAACATGCATGTCTTCGAACGACATTTTAGTATGCACCTATTATAACTTTTAATTAACTTTAAATGGAAGGCAACAAAAGTATTATCTGGTTCTATTTAACTCATATACATGCAAATACGATGAAGCAACCCTGACTATTTTGGTCGCTAAAACGAGCTATTAATGGTTAAAACATATTAAATCTTCAATTTCTGAGAAATAAGATTATCTTTGAGTTATTCTGCAGAAAATTACGTTGTTTTTTTTCATATAAAATGAGACTAATTAAAGGAGCGTTAATGTCAAAATCATAATTAAATGTAACTAATGTTTACCGCGACAACTTCAAAGATTTTTTTAAACCTTTGTGGAGTTGATGACACCATTACAAAAATCTGAATATTAACTGTATCTATCAGTAGCTGTTGTTGTAACTAAATAATAGCAGATAGCAATTAATAATGTCGTATCCAAATAGGAGACTATAGTTTATTAGAGACAGCGTCTAGGTTTACTATCATCACCTTTGTGCAGTATCGAGTCGTTAGCAAGATTCATGTCCCTCGTGTTTCATTTATCAAGCCATAGGATCGTAGCAAATCTTGTTATGGAATTATAGAAAAAAAAACTAGTCCTGTACTAGTTAGACTCCCGGACTTAGAAGCAGAATGTTGTGTCTAAAATTGGGTTTTATTCTTTCGGGTCATTCTTCCATTTAATATGTCTACGCAAAACATGAAAAGTATTCGATTTGATTGATTTGATGATTGCGTTGATTTTTAATGCCGGGTATGGCATAAGGTACGTTAGGTAAATTAGGTACTTACTAAATCTCGCATTGTACCACAACATAAATAAGAAAAAACTCAAAAAGAAAAAAGTCCAGCTAGATCTCGAAGGTAATACCACAGTATACACAAGTTCGTTTTCTTTAGACTGTGGTAATACTGTGTAGACAATGAGGTCAATAATATATTAATATACTCGTATAGAGTTGACACCGGGAACAAACAGCCGGTTTCGTTTTTAAATAGATTTGACAGATATTATTTTGTATGACGTTTTCACGTCAGCTGTATATACTATGGCAAAGTGTAGTTAGTATGTTCTTAGGTTTTCGCGAGCTGCACTCATTGAAATAAAACTAGTTTTCGGATTTTATTTCAAAAAGTGTAGTTAAATGTATACAAAAAATGGAATCATGCTACTAAGGGGAATGTCCTGTCTAGTACTTTAGTAGATATACTTAGGTCAATGACTATAGAATGGGTCAGGAAAAGAAACATAGCTTGCTTTATTATTCGAAAAAAAACGTAATCGTAAAACTTAACCGTCGTAACCTTTTACGATGGGAAATGTCATATACTTCTGTATAGAATATTATTACATAAATATAGAATTAAAAATGTCCGCACATTGAGTGGGTTATTTGGATAGCAGATTTTAATTTAGACTTTTTTAAATTATGAAGTGCAAATAAGCATAACAGTTTACACTGGTAGTAAATGTTACTTACTTCATTATATTACAAGAAATCAAAATTAACAAAAAATAATGAAGCCCTGAGTTCAGTAGAAATCGGCGCATAAGTACAGAAAACTATTCCTCCATCTCAAATTTTTCATGAGTCTCTTTAAAATTCCCCACAAATATATTATAAACTATTATATATTTATTTTATTTTATTATTATATATTATTACATATATTTTATCAAAAACAATCATAAAAGTTAAATATTTTATAGAGAAGATAAAAAAAATATCGTGTATACTTTAAAAGATAAGTTGATATAAATTTTCAATGAGACAAAAGTACCAAAATTCGGGCCTTTTTAATCCACCTTTCATCATAGAACCCGCGACGCGCCCCGGCTTCTCACGGGTAGCAATTATTATAAGGTGAGGAGTGTGAGGACGCGTCCGACATTCTTTGACAAAAACCGTGATATCGCGGTTAATTTAAGTATGAGATAAATTATAGATATAAAACTTGCTCAGAAACCTTCCTCTTTCCAACATTTCAAACAGGAACAAAAGCCGTTCACAACTTTCCGAGATTAGCGCATACATACAGACAGAGAAAATAGGGCGACTTTATAATATGTAGTGATAGTGATGATGATATAATATCGCTACTCAGAAATCACATTGTTTTGCAATTTTTTGAATTTAGGTATAAACAATATCGCACCGTTGGCAACATGCATGACTAGGTATCATCAGGACATTTTAAAGAGATTCACGAAAAAAAAGAGGTGAAATAGCGAAAACTATTTCACCTCTTTTTTTTTCGTGAATACTCATATGCCGATTCCTCCAGGAGTCAGAGCAAAGTCATACGTGGAAGTATTTACTTACTTGTATCATAATTGGTTTCGTAGTACTGTTTCTTTTCGTCGTCTTCAATGGCTACCACCACTTCATTGTCGTTCTGATTCTGGAAAGGTATGTATTGTCGGCTTTCACGTGCACTTTTAACATCAGTTTCTTTATCCTTTGGCTTTTCTTCACTGGCTTGTGTTATTACCAGCGAGGCCTGAAACAATAATTGTAAAAGTAGTATCATATTTGATGTTGATCCATTCTTATACCTAAGTAGTAATTATGCTAAAGATAAGGTAAGACAATTCTTATGTTCGTTCACTTTAGTTTTAGTAATTTAGAATTTATCTTATGCTGTGACTATTTGTATGGATTATTTGGGTGTCATATTTTAAGTAGGTACTGTACGACACCATGACCTCTATGTGCTGAATGATACCTATTTAAAATAGTTGCAATCAATTTCATCGGCACAATAATATTAGTTTTTCTATGAAATGTAATTGACGATTGTGTATACAACTTTTGTATTTCATTGACAATAGATAAATTTATGAAATATTTTAAAGTTTATTACGTGACTCTGTATTACAATTACTGCATCTGTGGTGATCTGTATTGCATTTAATTAACAACAACAACAACAATATGTAGGATTACAATTTTTCTGCTCTCTTTTGGAACTTAAACCTTTTGAGTTCGTCGTTCTAGCTTTAAGTAATACCTATATTTTTTATTGAAATTGATTCAACTGTTAGGTTGTGAAAGCAAATAGTGATTGATATACACATGAAATCAGACAAACTAAAATTATCACCAGTAGGTTACAAAATATATTGTTTAGATCGATTCTCGCAATGGATTACTAAATGTGTAAAAAGACAATGTGTCTAGGTCTTTCGGCGCACCTTCATGATGTCATACTTGAACTTTCAACATTATGAGATAGATACATATTTGTTTGTCTCTATAATGGTTTTAAATTTAGACTTTCAGAGAATTTATAATAATTATTATACGTTTGTAGTATTTAACTTATGTACTCATTTAAGTAGTGAGTAGGTATGTTATCTATAAACATTATATTTTCTTTTATTTTAAATATATATATAATAATGGCAACCCATTATACGTCTCACTGCTGGGAACGAGTCTCTCCCTTTTTTGGGAGGAGGCCTGGAGCTTACTCCACCACGTTGCTCCAATGTAGATTGGTGGTTGGGAAATATATATATTCTATAATAATATTATTACTATTTTGAGAGTATTGAGATAAGCGCAACTATGGAAATCTTTAGTATCTTACAGTAATAAGTGTTGCAAATGTGTTAAAGTTTTTACTTCGTGTTTAATGCCATGGTCTTATTGCCTAAGTAATGTTAACGAGAAAATAAACAATGTAAAATGCTCCTTGTAAAATGATTTTTTTTTTATTAATCCAAATTTTATTTACTAATCTATCTATCTACCGTAGGGAGCTTGAATGGATATGTTACATATTACAGTCAAAGGAAATATTTCAGAAATGTATGGAATCTGGATTTACGCTATGTACTTAGGAGTAATACAATAGTTAAAAATATTCTAACGGACAGTAGGTATTCATTTATATTTATGAATACATTATTATGTCAACTGTAATTTTAAAATATTTTTGCTATAAAATGAGGTAATAATTTCACCAGATCCCAGCATCATCAATAGTTTTCCTATTATAAAATTAAAAATTGCCATTTTATGAAGAAAAAACGGCAAAAGGAACTCGATTCGGCGAGACGAAAAACTCAACCCTTTTTTAATTAAATTGACTACATTTTCTCCTAAATCCTTGAAATATTGGATTATTTTTGGCACACAAAATAACTATTTTTCCAAATATTTTTACCATTATGAAAACATGGATACATGTTGTACCGATGTAAAGTACCTACGTAAATAAAATTTCAGTAACTGTTAAAAACCATTATTCTTCTGAAGCTGATCTCACCGTTAGACATAGGGTATAAGGTCGTAAAGTGAATGGGTGTATGACTTTATTGCAAAAGTGCCAAGGAGTCAAACAATCATGTTCAACGAACCTGCAAATATTAAATGTTAAGTTGTATTACTACGAATTATTAGTCAAATATTTTTGGACATTTGCATAGGTGTGCTAATTTAAATCTGGTTGGATGATCTCATCAGTAATAGGCAATAGTTATTTGAAAAAAATATTATCAATTTAAATTTCGTAATGTAACTTCATTACTGGTGGTAGAGCTCTAGTGACGGAGCTCGCGGGCGTAGGCTCCACCGCATTACCTAATATACCTACTTGCCGCTAAATGGTAGTGTTCAGCACTATCGTGTTCCGATCAGGTGGTAATGTACGGCCCTGTAATTTCCGGCACAGAGGCATAACACCTAATGCTTCAGGAGTGGCAGCGCATCTGCATTTTGACCTTGGTCTTTGTGTAGGTGTCTATAGGCTGCAGTCATCACTTAACATCAATGTGAACTGTACGCTTGTTTGCCACTTTTATAACATTAAAAAAAATGATAAAACTAAAAGCTTCCTAGTAAGTAAACATTGTCCTACTAATTTCGAACAATAAGTCTAATATCTTTCAAATATTTTTACATCCATGGGGTTATTAATTCCACGAGATTATTTCGACGGTAGGTACCGTTGAAATAATTTCGATTTCACGTAGGTATAATTTGAATCAGGATACATCGATTATAAGAGCCGGGTGTGTATAGAATAGTAATAAAACGTAATAAAATGTAAATGCGGCGATTGATGTAAATTTTTATCGCATCCTTTTATCTTTATTTGCAATCGGAGAAAATGGTATAAATGTCACACGAATTTCGGTCAAGTCATTCAAGACTTATATTCACTCGGCGTGTTGGATCCATACAAATTGACAGTCCATTAAAATTCGGACCACGCTCGACTTTATTTTAGGAGTCCTCGTCGTTCGTTCTTGACCGTAACCCTTAATTCTACAGGCTTACGCTTCAATCTCACGTAGGCACAGAAACAAAATAACTTGTACGTAGTTTTGGTTCGTCACCAAGTAAATAAAAAGACGGTCGAAATTTTAAACAGCAAAGTTTCGCGACACTGTTTGTATATATTTGGCACAGAAACCCAAAGACCGTTGATTCACAGTCTTCCAATAACAATAGAACGTGGCGCGGAATAAATATCAGCCTACCAATGTTTCTACTGAAGATAAAAGCTGGTCACATACATGGGGAACGCCGATTAGAGGTTCCGTTTTGAAAGCAGAAGATCCGGAAACATGGATTAAAGTGTAATCGATATAAAAGTGAATTGAAATAATTCCAATTCAGTTCTGTTTTATATTTACCCCCTTATTCATAAACGTACATTAGATACGTTTTAGCTATAGAATGTTTTGTCTTTATCAGTTGCATTGTCAAATGTGCAGGATAGAAAAAGACAAAAGAGAGATTAGCAACACTTTAGCTAAAATATGTTTATGAATAAGGGGGTTATATTATAGGTATATTATGCATATATACCTACTAAATGGAATAATTGTACTATTTATTTTTCGCAATAACACATGCGAGTGAACTTCAGAAATTAAAGAAAAAACGGAAAGAAAAATTTGACTTCGGGCAAGTACCGATTTAGGGTCGGTTAAAAAACAAAAACGGAAAGCTAAATTTGACGCATCGGTGTGGGACTTTGGTAGTTTAGTGGTAAAGCGGCTGGACTGGTTATCCTGAGGTCGCAGGTTCGATTACTGCCCGAAGTAAAATTTTTCTTTCCGTTTTTTATTTAATTTCTAAATGGAATAAGTCGGGACATACATAGGTTGTTTGTGTTTGTGTGAGATTGCGCCATTTATTGAGTTGATATTGTAATAGAAAAGGATATAAAAAGGATATACCAAGCTATGCTTATTCTATGAACAGAATGAAAAAAATAACAACGGGTTGCACTCCGGGAGGGCCGGCAAAGTGAAAATTTGAACAATAACGAGCATTTTTGACCATCACCACAATGACAGCTGTCACTGGGCCAAAAACTAGGCGGACGCAATTATGTTCAAGTGTCCGTCTTACGCATTTTCGATCAGTCACATGCCCTGATGCGAATTTAACATTTTTTACCCATAACAAAAATGTACAACGTCGCTAAAGAAGTTTTCACTTCAAAAAATGTATATTAGCTAGAACAGACGCGTAATCTGTATACTGAATCTAAAGATTTCTTTGACTGAATCTAGAGTAATAATTTCGAATGTTTGAAGCTGACCTCTCTTGTTTTACAATTTCGTGTTATATCATAACCTGGGAATAATCTCACTTATAATCCCCTTAATCGTTCCTGAGCTTGCCTTGTGTCTAATATTGTATAGGTATAATGCATTGAATAAAGATACCGAGACAACTTGGTGATATCATGAAATAAGAGAATTACAGGCATTATATGTTGTAAAAGTTGATAATTGCTTCAAGTAATATTTAATTAAATTTGAAGTGTTTTGTTTACAGAAAATACATGCAAAAATGCCAACCTCCATCCATCACAACTTTGCGGTATTCCTTTATACCTAGTCATTTTTATCTTTTCAGCTCAGATACAAGTAGCTCTATAGAATTTCTACTTCAGATTGCGTTGCTTCCCTATATTACCTTCTACTATATTTGCGTTTTTTCTTTTGAACCAGTACAATGTAAAGATTCAAAGATTCAAAGATATTTATTATTTAAAGTATGGTTTTATGGTTCATCATCATTTTTGTGTGTATCGGTAGGTCTGAGATTAGGTAGTAAATTATTTTTATACCACTAAATCGATACGTAGTTCACTGGTATAGTTAGTTTGAGATCGAGATGATATAATAATTTCTGAATGCATAACATTGTCTCATGTCATGTCAGTGTAAACCTGTGCCATTATGTGCATATTTTATAGTAATGCACTTGCTCATCTTCCATTTCAAAACGGATCTTATTCCACTGTGTGTCCTTGTCTGTTGCCATTTAACATTAAATTTGTTTAATTGCAACTTGAAGATTCGTTGCTGTTAATATAAGCTGTATTTTCCTACAGGGTTGGAGAGTTAGACGCATAGGTAGGCCAATATAAGATATAAGATATATAAATATTAAGAAGTGGTCTACAGAGTGGACAAAACGATACGATATTTATTTAAACTGAGTAGGTATACACTGCAGCATTCTAAGTATGCCTCAATGGTGTGCCTGCAAATGTATTTTGTCTAATATCTTCTCCTCCTTAAAACATCTTAGTTTAGTCAGAAAACACTGTATCTTTTAAGAATCTTTGATAATTTGAATATTACAAATTGTTGTCGTTTTACTTAAAGTTGTTTGTACTAATTATTACAACAAAACATGTTATACGGCAAGGCTAAGTTGTAGTTTGTCTGTACTTTTCAAATATGCCTATCTAAACACATTTTTATTGATCTCATAATATCTTTTCCGTTTGGTAAATAGGAAATTTCATTAAATCACCCTGTTTATTATCATTCATCGGACAGTATTCTATAATCTAAGAATCCTACTACTGTCTGGCTATAATCTTGCTACCTGTCACATTTTGCCAAACTCTAGAAATGCTGTCACTTAGATTGAGTATTCATATTCCAATTGGATAAATTCTTGTCATTTTTTACTAAAGCAGGAATTAAATCGGTGGCGGGCAGAAACGTAGATCCAAACAGTATAAATTTACTATCTATAAGCCACTATGGTAGTTAAGTGTATAACAATATGATTATGTTGATTGGGACTGGACCTATTAGGTGTTAGGCGACGAGGTCAGCGTGAACATTTATTTTATCAGTGTTTAAATAAATTGAAGATGTAGATTTTCAATTGTCTACTTTTTAAGTATCCATATATTTTTTATTTTAAACTAAAAAACCATCTATTATTATTATTGGTATTTACTGTGATCATTCAGGTATGAAACATCTTTAAATATTTAATTTAATCAATATCATTATCTTTTGTTAATATCTTTATTTAAATGAAATATTGTAAAGTAATGCATAATCGAAAAAAAAGTAGTAACACCGTTCTCGCTTCCATTAATTTTATTTACTTGATACTATCCCAATATTCCCAATGTACCTTGTATTGATAAAATCCTATTTGTATACATGTTTGTACATATACTATTGACATCAACGATAACAAATAGTGACTAAGGACTGAGTACACTTTATCTTCGTAATAATAGTATCATTGATAAAATAGTGACACGTTTTGAATACTTATTAGTGCGACAATGGACATTGTCAGATCTATTCTGAAAGAACAGTAAAATGTAATACAAAATAATAAAGCTTTTGTTGAAGCCGCTATAAGCCAGACAGTGATATAATCTTTTTTATGTTCATACTAAATAATGTTGTTGGTTTTCTTCTCGACATGTTCCGACGCAGTGTCACCCGCAAGGAATTTGCATAATTTATTACACTGTAAGATAAGCGCATCTTACATATACAGCATTGGGTAAAATTATGGTTGTAAAAATATTACTTCTCAACTAATGAAATTACTCATCACTTAACATTGTTTGAAAAAAAAATATCTGATTTTTATATTAGTGTTTATGTCAAGGTGAAATGACGTATGGCGCTTATGTCACGTACTCTCCTATGTTTGGACTCTCGTTGGTACGGTAATACGATAAGTGGCTTTACAAACCAGTGAAGGTCGATTGCATCCGCCACCTAGTGTCCCATTCCAATAGAACCTTACTGATGCTTATCGATGAAAGTAACGATACTAAAGGTTATCGTCATTGACATTCTATATAATGGTAAGTAATAGATTTTTTCTTGGTTGCGCGCTGACAGCTCTAATCAACACTTTTTTTAATATGCTCGTACCTACGACGTAATATTTTACAAAATGCTAGCATTTGGTGAAATCATCTATTTGACACAGTCTTCCAAAATAATTCAAATACATTGAATTTACGGTTACATCATGTTTGACTACTATAAAACTAGCTTTGTATAGATGGTAATAATTAATTGTATTGGGACACCCATGTTCGTGCATTTATCATTTAATGGCGTTGGTCAACTCTTTTATGGATATTTTAATATAACCATCGACAATCATGCATTTTAGTGAAGCAAAAATGTTACTACTAGCTTTAGTACCTAGTCAACGCGGCTAAGGGGACAGACATACCGACAAGCTTGTCATTAATTAACAATTTGTTTTTTTTTTCCGTTTGAGGTTGAAACTCAAAAACCGAAATCTGTTACGCCTGCTATTACCTATTTACACCCAGACAACTTTACTACTTTAACAAATAACATCTATGATAGGTATATTCACAGTATTTACTTAACATTTGCAACTGGATATACATAGGTCATTCCTATTAACATATTACCTACTCATGGAATGGCTAAACATAGCAACTTATGACGATTTTCGCACTCATATGAATTAGGTGCAGGTGAAATATTTTACGTGACATAAGTTTGCTAATGGAATTTATTTTGCATATTTAATTTTAAGAATATTCTGGAAGATTCGTTTTAGACAAAATCTACATAGAATTATTTCCTTTATTATCTTTATGCTGCAATGCAGAGCTAAAGAACATTTATAATGTAAATTTTTGCCGATTCTATTTTTTTTATACTAATATGATTTATCTGATGATATGATTAAAACATATCCAGAGTTTAATATAATAGTGAGAGAATATCAAAGAAAAACTATTTAAGTGTACCGATGTCTAATGACTGTTCAATTTTAATAAATTGTCGTAATCCCTACTTCCTTACTTAATAATATAAATGCGAAAGTAACTCTGTCTGTCTGTCTGTCTGTTACCTTTTCACGTCCAAACGACTGAACCGATTTTAATGCAATTTGGTGCCGAGATAGAGCTGACTTTGAGAAAGAACATAGGCTACTTAGTTATTTATAAAACGACATCCACGCGGGCGAAGCCGCGGGCGACAGCTAATAATATTAATTTTAATAAATTGTCGTAAAACGTTAGATATTTGTAAACAATCATAGTACTTTACTAACTTTGTTTATTTTTCTGATATCTTATAATCCAAATACTAGATGAGCAAATTAGTGTCGTGAGAAATGAACAGAATTGCACAAGCCGGATCACGATGGAACCGAGCTTTGAAAAATACTACATAAATTGTACTGTCCAACAATGTCCTAGTTTTGGCAAGTACATCTGAGTACTATGTGGTTGGATCTAAGAAAATGGGCCTCGGGCCTGGCCGCTTGCCTTCGGACATTGCGTGAGAACAAAATACAATTGCAATACTTCGGTCCTTACTTTACTTCACTTTTTGATCGCGTGTTTATTAGATTGTTTCCTACTTCAATATCTTGTGAATTAAGGCCTGAATAAATAACCAAGTTAACTGTTTTGCATGTAAATGGTGTTTTGGTTATCAAAAATGATAATCAAGCAGTAAAAGTACTTTAGAAAAATTCATTTCTGGTGAAATTAGGCCGTGCTTGCAATTATTCAAAGATGAACATTATAGAAATATATGATGAAATTAATACGCTTTGAAACCATAATTTATTCTTTTAAGTTCCTTTTCCTAAAATTATTCTAACTACATTACTATCTTATGTTATTTCAATCTCATAAAAAACGGTCGATGATCTAGTCACTAGGCCACAAAGGTCAAAGATCAATATCTAACCAGTTAAAAATGGAGACGATTGTCACATGATTAATAACTGTTTTAAAAAGTAAAATTTTATTATGATAATAGGGTTATAAAATTTGGTTTTGCTCAATGTAGGAAGCAGACTGTAGATATTATCTAACGTTCGTAGTTCCATCACGCAGAATTAGTTTCTCACATAAATTTGTTCTAAGGTACTGTTTACCTAAATATAGTAACGTTTTGTATCACTCATGTTGTTGCTCAACAATAAATATTGCACATTGAGCCTAGGAAAGAGACTGCCGCTTATTTCGGGTCTGTAGAGCGTTATCTCTTTCGCACCGTACCTATTTGACGCTTATCGACCATTTTGATCAAGTATTGACCAATACCGGACTGTCAGTGATTACGTAGGTAGTGTGCAGCAGAGATAACGCTCTACGAAGTCGAAACGAGCCGATTATCTCTTTCGCAGGCTCGATGTGCAATATTAACTGTTGAGTACTGTACTTTCTTACCCAAGTAGGTGCGTTACGTTCAATTTATTTACTTTCGAATTATTTGACATAACGTACATGGACCAAGTGCGGATTGAGACGTGCAATGAATAAATATTACATTATTGAATGTAAGATACCAATCTTCATAAAGTTCATAACGGTCGGTATATAACATAACAATAAGGTAGGTACTACTATTAATCCTTTATATCTGGTACTACAAACAATACAGCTCTACTAGTTCCACGATGTTCCGGCACCAGATGATATTGTTATGTAGATATTCGTTACAACATTTAAATTAATTAACACATTAAAGAACATAAATAAATATATTTCCCATAAATTAAAATAATTTTGTCCCACAAGCTTAAAAATCTAAAGATCGCAAAATATTTGCATGGTTGTTAAATTTATTTTCTCACTTCACTACTGTCGATTTTGATTAGCATAAATATGACATCATGTAGCATTTATATCATCCAAGTCCAGATAGAATAAATATAAACTACGTTAAGAAAAATCAACTTCAAAACTGAAAAGTAAAAAATAATAAAGATTTAATTGTAATTATATACTACCTATTATTTATATGTGCTATTTTTACTAATAGGTTTGAAGTCGGTGCCAAGCCTTAAACAAATAATTATATTTTAATCACTTAAATATGAATACGAGCAAATTAATACACTGAACAAAACGTAACCGGCGAATCGTGGATTTTTGCATGTATGCTTGAATTCATGCATTTACCTCTGCCTACCCCTTCGGGGATAACAGGCGTGAAGTTACGTTTTAATACAATGAAATGCCTACTTTAGTGATTTTGGCTTGGCACCGACTTCAAACCTATTAGTAAATAGCACATATAAATAATAGGTAGTTTATAATTACAATTAAATCTTTATTATTTTTTACTTTTCAGTTTTGAAGTCGGTTTTTCTTAACGTAGTTATATTTATTTAATACTTTCTAGTTAAGTGCTGCATTGCCAATTAGATTAATGTTCACATCTGTTAAATTTGTAAAATCTACTCTTTTAGCTTAGTGACAATTAGATACCTAATTTAAATTGTTTAGGTGGTTGGATACAAAATTATTACACGGCTATACGAAATCAATGAAAAAATTTTATCCACGAAGGAGTAAATAAGTTGTGTTATGTCGTCGATGAGTAAATGTGTCATTGTCACTTGTTGTCATCTTGTTGTCATGAGCATTAGGACTATCTAGGACGTCAGTGGATTCAACGCACTGTATGACAACTCGCCGTCTATTCTTATTCCTTTAGTCTGAGGTGAAAGTAAGTAAAAAAATGCTCATAAAATAAAAACTGATACGCCTATCTGAATCAAATTTTTATGAGACCAATTCGAAACTATTCCGCATCAAACAAAACAAGAATGACGTAAATCGGTCCAAAAATATCGGCGAAATTCGCGACAATATATAAAAAAAAATAACTTTCTCGTTTTTTGAACTCGGTTAAAAATATTGATATTTCCGTCAGATTTGATGCCTCATCATAGAAACAATTGTCTATAGGCCATAATGTATAAAAGTGAGCTTCCATATAATATATTTTGTAAGGTTGCTGTGATTGCATCAGTTGGTTTAGCTTGTCAGTTACGTCATGCTATGAATCGCAACTTGCCCTGTCAAAGGTGAGCTAGCGCTCATCCTCAACCTTTAAACTATTCTAAAATCGTCCATGTTCGTCTTTGCCTGAGTAAACCTTTATTTGAACAACCGGATTTATTTTGTTTGTATCGATTATACTTTAAATTTATAAATATAGAGATGAGTCACGTCTAATAAAGCTGACAAAGTTTATAGGTGGAATCTGAATCTGATTTATTAACGCGAAATTAACTTTGCATTTGTATGGTTGTAATCCCCAAAAGATCTCCCTTATCGAGGGCTGTGTAATAAAAGTCGTCATAAAACAGCTTGGCTTTGTTATAACTCCCTAAAAAGGTTTGAATGTAAATATAAAGTCAAGCGGATTTCGCAGAATGATGGTAGTGTGTATGCTAGAAGTGGTATGATTATAAGTTTTTTCTCAAATAGAAAATGTTTCTTTTTCATGTGTTATTTTAATTTTTTAAGATGTTATCTTATGATATAAGATACTATATACATATGATATCCGCCTAAAAATTACAGTTTACCGTTTTGTTATGATTTTGTATGAATAAACACAACTTCAATAATTCGTCACAATTTTTAACAAGTTTCTTTGTTATATTTTATGTTTGACTTACTTTATATTTACATATTTAATTAAAAACATGCGATACTATTAAGTTACTATTTTTAATAATTGTATCATATGCGTCAACTAATTCAATTCGAGTCTATCCTAACTATGTATGTATGTATATATTTTCACGATAAGTCCTTGATCTCTTCTACGTACCAGTGAATAAAATACTTGATTAAAAAATCGAGGCGTCTAATAATTGAATGAAATATTGAAACGTTACTCAATTTTAGGTACAATAAGATACTTAAAACTTATAAAACATCTGATAACATTATGAAAAAAAAATGTGACATTTGCTACATCGACTAAAACACAAAATTCTGACAAAAAATGTGTTCAGTATTTTGTCACACGAATTAAATATCAGCTAAGCTGAAGAAAACATTATAAAAAATAATAATATGATGTTAAGCTTCCAAAAAAATACCGTAAGTCACGATATATTGCCTGTGTTGTTGTCTCGTGCCAACTATAACTTCTTAAGTATTAGTTTATTATAATCAGCGACATCGAATGAGTCACAAAAAAGTTGAAGTGCGATAATATCGTACAGTTAGTTCAATGCCAAGATCACTTTGTGCCGCCCATGTATCAAAATATTATTGGCGTTCTTTGATTGACAGTACAATGCGCCAAATAACGTCTTTAGGCCTGTATCGATATTGTAACGCCCATTGAAAGTTAAGGTGGTGTCAATGTCCTGAGCCTGTCGCGTATGTTCATTTTGTATTTTCTTCCTTCTATAGACAATACATATTTATAAATTGGATTCAGATGTCGCAAGGCACATCGAACTTAGAGATTGCATAAACTGTTACATAATTTGATAACGCTGATTTAATAACGCTAAGAATTTCATAGTTCACACGTTGTTTTGATTAACAAATTAATCCTATTTATTAAGTAATATGTATAGATTAAGATATCTTACTATAAAATCAATCATAATACTATTTTTATATCCATAAAAAAGGGTTGAACGTAATTTTTGAAATAATTAATATAACCCATTTAAGCACTCATTTGTACGTGCCTCATATTTCTTATCCACCGCAGTTATTTTACAAACATATTTCATGTCCCTTGTCGCATTAAATCATAATGGACTTTGAAATTTCATAAAAAAATGTAAGTACTTTTGATAAGCTCTAATCTGGAGGACAAAAACCTTCAATGTCACTGGACCTAAATATGAATTAATTTTTTAATCAGTGAATTGAGACTCACTAGGATACCTGTTCGCGTGCAAATTGGATTAAAACGCGGATTAGGCAGCAGTCTGACCGTAATATTTTAAAACCCTAATATTTTTTGATCCGAACTCTATTTTAGATCCAAGATATTTTGGATCGTTGGGTAAAAACACTTGTCTAGCAAATTTTTTCGACCAATCAAAGTAAAAGCAAGGATCAAACAATAAAGGGGTTTTGATGTACAAATAAATTGATGGTAGAGTTCCATTTATTGAGAAGCTTGAAAACGTAAGAGTAGTAGATGTGTGATCGAGGTCATCAGTTCATTTGTGTAATATCTATCTTCTCATTATTGACTGCACTTGGAATTCTGCCAAGTGAATAACCTTTATTATGACGACTAAATTAATTATTTCTCAATTTCGTTTGAAATGGGGAAATGGAGGAATTTGTATATAATTGATGCTTTCCATATTAAACAAAATTGTTTAGTTTCTATTTAATTTATTATGTGTTTTTGATTATTATTAGAGGTTTTTCACTCGAGGTTAGCTTTAAAAAATGACGATGTAAAAGTGCTCTCCAGGAGCCTAATTATATGAAATAAATGAATAACCTGAATAACACTAGCGCTCTTAATGGATTACTATGTTCCCGAGGACTAGAAACAAACTTTTATCGATGCTTTTTCGGACTGTATAAATATTCAAAATAGTATGTTGCTAAACAAAAACCTTATTTGCGTTTGTGTCTGACGCAGAACTCAAGTACGGATAGAATACGTCATGGATTCGTAGACCCTCATTGATCTGTTAACAGGTCACTATTGTCACTGTTACTAACTCCCGACTATAACTATCGCACCATTTGTTATGTAAACCATACAATACGGTGACATGTTCAACATAGTGATGTCTAGTTCCTCATCATCGAGAGAAACCCGGTTCTTTCTTTTGTTTCATTCATTCAAACCGTCTGACTCTTAACATTGTTTGGCGGGTCTTTGAATATCGCAGAAAGTTTTCAATATTGTCCCATCGTTTATTGTTTAGTGTTTGCAAGAGAAACAATGTTATAACGCAACAAGATACCCAAAATGAATAACTAAGTTTTAACTTCGAGTGTATGTATGTTAATAACCTCTAAAATAGGAATGACATCTTTTAGATGATGTCGATATGCTTGTTTTTTGATTGTGCTATGAACAATGAATGTAATTAAGCAAATAAAAGTAAACTTTGGTAGGCTACTAAAATTAGATTTAACATACTTATATTTAACCTAACCTAAAGGCTTCACAGAGGAATAAGCGTTTTACCTTTAAAATTGGAAGAAGCACGGGGCAGGTTTGTAACGATTTCATGTATTTTTAAATTACTGATTGTAATATTACATGTAACTTAATGTAATAAGAGTGACCTAATATAAGTACCAACAGCTTCTTTCATGTTTTATGAGGTAGCGGTTAAACCGATTTCCCTAAGAAATTACTTGCTAAAAATATTTAGTAATTTTTAAGAGAAGCATTGATCTTCTACTTTTCGCTATATTTATCGATTTAATTCGAGAGGAAACTTTTTAGTGATTTTTTAACCAAATGATAAAAACATATGGATAAAATATTTTGATTTTAAGAGGATTTAAATCTGGGCTCCGACATACCACCATCTATTAAAACCCGATCCCCGATTCCATATTTCGTGAACTCAATATTTAATACTTAGTTGTTTTTTTCTTCGTGAATTTGGAGTTATTTATAGCTTCTGCTGTCCTTGTTGAGCACCGAACTGGCTAATTAAAAATACCGGCGCGTTCGAAATCCCCTGAAGGGCTATAGTTGTACTTATGTCATACGTTCGTGTATAGGTGTTTAATATCGTATAAATACCTATTATAAATGCGAAAGTTTGTATGTTTGTTTGTTACTCCTTCAAGCAAAAATTGCTGACCCGATTTTCATGAAATTTGGCACACACATAGAAGGTAACTTAGATTAACACATAGTTTTTATCCCGAAAAAATGATCCTGTGGGATGCCATTGGATGATTTGATGAGTTTACGCGACACAGGTTACGCGAAAAGCGACCGACACGCGGGTGGAGCCGCGGGCAACAGCTAGATTTTTTTTAAACCTACTGCGGTCGTCGTTCGCGAGACAGATTTGCTACTAGATAATAATTTATTTTAATTAACACCTTATATTACTTGAAATACGGATTAACAAGTTATAACGTATTATTATGAGTAACTTTAAAATACACATATTATCATGAATTAATTTAATATACATTTTTTGTTTATCTTAATTTCAAACTTGTTTACATCGTCTCTTCGACATTAACGATAATAGGAATTAAGAGAGTCAATTGTTGCTATGTTATCATTTTGTGCAATACTAAGGAACAGTAAACCATTTCGCCTATGGTCCAATACGTTAATGGTGTTTTTTGACATTCCTAAGGGCTAATTCTCACACGTCTCTTATTTTAAAGCAACCCCCAAATATAGGTAAGCTACCTCTGTCGCTTCCACGTATTTTCTAGAGACAAAAGACTTTTTAGTCCCACTTGACACAAGTGATGTTTCAGTATTTGGCCGAAACCCTTTTAACATTTTGTTATGTTTTTACGTTGTTCTTGTTATCTCTAGTTTAAATGGAATCGAAGTCTGAGTAATGGTTATAAAATCAGACAATCTCGATTTTCGTAATCAGTCGATTAATCTTACAAAGCATCTATCACTTGGAAGATAATTTAGTTATCTAGTATCTTTAGTAATCTAATATAGGAGGTTACTATTACGTCTGAGCAATTTCAGGTCATTGTTATAGAAGTATCTGCGAAATTATCTGCCCTAAGATTAATATCGAAGTAAGTACATAGTTGTGTATATTCGAGGGCCGATCTAATAATTTTCATAGCTTCTAAATTAATATACTAGTGTATCCGGTTCATCGGGTATCAAATATCTAAGCTCAGGCCCATGTTTGATGATAGCCAAATTCGTTTGGAATACATCATGTAGGTATGTTACGTATGGCTGAAATTTTAATACCTACAATACAATACAATAATACAATACAATACGCTTACACTCACAGCCCCACAGTAGGTATAGACCTGTGTCGTGGGTGCCGTTGTACACGTACAACACATACACAAACAACCAGACCCGAAACAAATATCTGTAGGCCAAACAAATATTTGTCCCGGTGCGGGGATCGAACCCGCTACCCTTCGAATCAAACGGTCATCTCACACCGCTGGACTAACCGGGTACCTATATCGTTTACATGATTAAAAATTTGGTAGGTATGTAAATTGTTATGTCTGCTTTATTTCTAGGTAAGTAATAACATTGGAATTCATAATAATAATTTGAAATCATGGAAAGGCCCACCGGGCAAACGCTGTAGAGGTAGACCACTCGTTAGATGGGATGATGATCTGAAAAAAAACCGCTGGTCCAAAATGGCAACAAATAGCTCAAGATCGAGAGAAATGGAAAGCATTGGAGGAGGCCTGTAGCTGAGAGGGGTTCCAGAAAAAAAAATGCACACCTATTTAAAAAACTAATAAAAAATTAATAGAATAAATACTCGTAAAAACAACATTAGTTTATAGATATAATTACAAATAAGTTCTAACTCATTCTAGTTTAATGTTTATTACATAATCATAAGTACCTTTATAAGCAACAAATTAATGTAAATCTGGAAATAAAAGGCTTTTTTTTTTTTTTTTTTTTTTATTTTATTTATTTAATAATAATTTGATCAAAAATATTTCGAAAAAAAGTTATAATTCTATAATAATGTCTTAAAAGGGAAGGAAATTTAATAGTCAATTTAATGTATAGGTAATTATTTTTTTTAGCAAATATTATTAACATATCCATGTTGCCTGTAAAGTGATCGACTTTAATAAAGACATAAAGTATGATTTAATGTTAGTCTCTAGGAAAAATAAATACTATGACAAACTTTAAAAAAAATGTAAACATAATAATAGATCAACGACATGACTACATCCGATGGTGTCAAATTTATTAAAATGAGGATTAACAGTTTCACGAGAATCTGTTGAGTGGAAGTTACTCGTAGATCTTACATTATTTAATTTCATAAGATTGAACTCTCACATACTAACACAAACAAAAGCTTGGAAATGGCTTTTAGGATTTTCTCAGTGACAAATCATGACTGATCCGATTTAGATATACTTACCTATTTATTTATTTAAATCTATTAATTATTATTAATTTTAAAAACAAACACTCTGGACAAATGCTGGTCTTGTTCCACAAAACTTTAAACAATAATTTTGTGAAATGAATGTGCATTGTACTTGATAATGTAAAACATAGTCATAAGTGTCATATTGTGAAAATAGTTTTAAGGAACATATCTTGAAAAGACCCTACTGAGTTTTGTTTTGGCAGGTTTTTACTCAGTAATGTGGGCTTTGGAACTCTGCCAGTGAATAACAAAGAATGTCCCATATTTTTTTGTTTAGTCTTGTCTTGCCGTTTGTAAAAAAGAGTATGGAACATTCTGTTGATACCAATTTTATTATTAAGTATTTTTGGACCATTATTTATTTTATTTTGTTTACTTTGACATATTAATCAACGTATCAGTTGTTATTCGCTTTAATTTTTTATTTGTAATTTGACCTATCACAAGCAAATTCTATTATTTCCAAGTGATTAAATAAATTTTTGAGTTTGAGTTTACATAAATCTGTACTAATATTCAAAAGCTAAAAAGTTTGAACGCGATAATCTCAGAGATTACCTAGTGGTTTTTATAAAAAAAAGTCTTGTGTTCGCTTGTTTTATAGGAAGGCTATAGACCATGTAACATCACGCTGCGACCAATAGGAACGGAGCATCAATGAAAAATGTTGATAAAACAAGAAAAAATTGTTTCAGCGCGTATGAATGAAAATGAACCTGTAAAACGATCATCATCGTTGAGATCAGTATCTCATACAAATCTTCCTTGTCAACGGAATGAGGGATGAAGTTTCAATTACATTATAATTTTCTCGGTGGTCATCTACGTTATTAGATTAGCATGTCCTTCATTGTATCAGTCACTTGTAATCCTTTAATTAGATTATTTTTATAAAGACGTAATTTTTTTTAAATATGAGAGTCGTGTCTGAGTGTTTTTTATATCATATAAGTGGCAAACAAGCATCGAACTAGTGGATGGTAAGTAAATTTTGAAGCCATATAAATTATGACCAGAGATTTAAATGCAGATGTTTTGCCAATCCTGAGGCCGAAGCTGTTATGCCTCTGCGCCGTATGTGTAGGTGCCGTAAATTACCATCTAGCCAGAATAGCATAGCGTTGAACACCAGTTAGCGGCAAGTAGATTATGTGATGCGGGGGTCAGCAGCCCACGAGGTTTGTCACTGGTGCTCTACCACCAAAAATCTCAGCTAAGGTATTTTTTTACACAAATTTTGTAAAAACAATATTTAAATAATGTCATGAGGCACCGGTGAAACTATAAAAAACTCATCAGTAAACAAGTTATTTTTTTCAAACAGGTACCTATAATAATACTAATGTCAAGGAAAGTCCAAGGTCGAGTTAGAAAATTCCACATTTACACAGGATTTTGTTTTACGCATACTTAATCTATTGTATTAAAGATCTAAAATCTTTCAAATTAATAAATTTTAAGGTTCGTTACTTAGGTACATATTTTTCACGGTAATCTGTACTAGATTTAAGCTCTCATTTAAAAGAGCTCTTACTGAGTTTTTTGGGTAGCGGAGTTCTTCTCAGTTGTGACTGCACTTGGAACTCTGCTAAGTGAATAACTTTGATCTTGAAGTTTTTCTTTTTCTTCATTTATCATCATTGAAGGAATTAAAAAAAATGTGATTATTATGTTTTAACTGAGTAGTTTAAATTCTAATTTTTAATTTACTATTAATACATATTTTTGCTTTTACTATTCACTCTAGGTATTTTATGATTTCTTGACGTTTTGATAGTATCTGTATAGATCTATTCGAAATAAAAAAAATATTTTCTATAGATATAGGTAATCAAATGGGTAGCTATCTTAAATAAAATACCATAAAAAGTTATTAATATTGTTACGAGCTTGAATGTCAAAGAACACTAATTATACCATTATGACATTTAGCTTTATGTGTTAATTTTTAACTTATATGTATATGTATTCTTAAGGCTGCATTTGTTTAATTAAATTATTGTATTTGAAATTATTAATAAATAATTATTAATAATTATTTATTATAATTTCACTCATTTATTCATAATCTCAATATATATTTTTTTACATATACATGTAAAAAATATATAGTGATATATATTATAATTATTATTATCGTACTAAATGTGTTGTATGTGTTATAAGTACTTGATTTTTTAATGTTTTAATAAATTAAACTTACCAGAATAAAAAATAAAATTCCAGGCGCCATGGCCCGGGTGCAGGCCGTTGCGGCCTCAGTCCACTACCAGAATCAGGCACCTATGTTGGTACTGGACAACACTAAAGCCTCTACACGTACAACCGCTAAGCTCCGTTCGTGCTAAAATTCGCTAACATGTCCCGCTCTCCAGCGGCCGGCTTTTAAAACTAAATTGTGCAAAGTCGAAGATGCGCCTCTTATATTACTTCTTACGTTAACGTCGAATACCGCAATGTATTTGGCATATACGTGTAGGTCCTCGTCCTAGTGTGGGTGTATTTTGGCGGAGCCTGCGCTCGTGTGCATGTGTGGTCAGGTGATAACGTCACATTAACCCATACGAGCGCCGGTATTCGCATGGGTCGTTCAAATTCATCATCAAGTAAATTTGTTTATGACTGATCGATTAAATTTTAATGTCCATTAATGCACTTAAATTCCTTATTTTTTTGCAAGTATTTCTTGTTACACGATATTTACCGAGAAGCTGAGTTGAAGCTTGAATACTTAATTGTGTTAATGAACGAGTTGAAAGTTATTTGGTTGACTGAAATGTTCCTTGCTTTCTTGAAATGTCTTCGAAATGTGACAAAATTTTGTGTAATTTGTAGACGTTATTTAATTATTTATTTTATTTTTATTGTAGCATGTGGCATGAAGTGCGAAAGAAGCATATAGTTCCAATTGATGGCTAGTGAATATTGTAGCCTATAAACAAAGGCATTTTTCTGCTCCTGAGGTCTAATTTGTAATGCTTATGTGCCAACACGATAGCGCTGAAGACTATAATATAGCGGCAAGTAGGTTAGGTACTGTGGTGGTGTCTACGGCCGTAAGGTCCATCACTGGAGCCCTACCACAATGAAAAAGTGAAAAATAATGATAATGTTATGTCAAAACATGCAATTATTTATTTTGAATAATAAATACATAATACATTTTCGACCGACGAAAAACAAAAGAGGTTATCAATTTGATGTTTATACAGGGTGTCCCAGAAATCAATGATAAACCGAAAACGGGTGATAGGCTAAGGGTGAGATTCACAGACCGCACTACGACTTTACTTTCGAGCAAAGTACGCTTCGAACTGTCAAAACCCATACATTTCTGACACTTCTAAGCATACTTTGCTCAAAGTAAAGTCGTAGTGCGGTCTGTGAATCTCGCCCTTAGTCATGATAGTTATTAAAAAACGGTGTAAAAACATAATCATGTATTTTTAATGTTATTATGATTTAAAAAATATCGGAAAATGACATCCTGTGATGATCTTTCAAGTTTTAAGACTACAAATATTACTTTTTTGTAAAAAAAAAATCTGTATTGTAGTCATGCCTTCTGTAAATTATAGTTTATAATTAAAACATACCTGCCACAGTTTTCAATAAAATGGCCCAACGTTAAATTCAAAATAATGACTACACCCAACTTCAGTTTTCCTTCTTGTCAGTTTTTCCGATATTTTTTAAAATCCTTATATTATGAAAAATACATACATAACATTTTTTTTACATTTTCTAATAACTGTCATGATTTGGCCTACCACTCGTTTTCGGTTTATTGTTGATTTCTGGGATACCCTGTATAATAAATAATATATATTATTATATAGCCATGTGAACCATAAAGGTCCGCAAGTAAATAAAAACTGAAGTAGGTACTAATTTGGCAAAAAAAAAATTAAACTAGATTAAACTTTATCACCAAAAGTTTACCGTCGAAAAAGTAAGTGAGAAGACAAAATAATAAGGTGTCACCGCCAAATGGGTGGCACCTGGTGCGGGTCGCCTCCGCCCCCTCCCTTGCTACGCCACTGTTGGCGCCGACTTAATATGATTAACTTACATCAATTAAAGCTTTAATTTTTTGGTAAAACAGTTTTTTCTTGTCTAATTGATAGATTTTATTTCTATTAGAATTTTGCCTCTGTAGTCTAGTGGTAGCAGACCACTATGGCAACGCTGAGGTCCTGGGTTTAACACCCGGGTGCTATTAGAATTTTGCCTCTGTAGTCCAGTGGTAGCAGACCACTACGGCAACGATGAGGTCCTGGGTTTAACACCCGGGTGCTATTAGAATTTTGCTTCTGTAGTCTAGTGGTAGCGGACCACTATGGAAACGCTGAGGTCCTGGGTTTAACACCCGGGTGCTATTAGAATTTTGCCTCTGTAGTCCAGTGGTAGCAGACCACTATGGCAACGCTGAGGTCCTGGGTTTAACACCCGGGTGCTATTGGAATTTTCATATTTTTTGGAAGGTGGCCAGCGCCACCCTCAGAGTTTGGTAATCTGCCCGAAGATGACAATGGACTCGTATTTTACATGGAACAAAACGTAACTGTTTCAATGCATGCATCCCATCTATGGTATCTCATCAGGGCATGAAATTACTTTTACTCTAAATCACAAAATTTGGCTAATAATATTGTCGCAAAGTAAACGCATGGGCAGATAAAATTATGAGTATCTTTGCACTTTATTTTACCGGCCATAACGGCAAATACACCGATGATATTGTTTTTGAACGTTTACGGCACAATACAAGGGTAATAAAAGTATCATTCCCTTCCTTTTTAATAATAAATATGAAACATCTAAAATAAATGATCGTGCCATAAAGTGTGGTGTTCATATAATTCAGATTATTTAGTGGGCGTTCAGAAATATTCAGATCAGTGAATTAAGACCGTAATGCTACAAAAATGCATTTGAGCTTTTTATAAATACACCGATATTACTTAATCGGGTTATTCGTCAACTCGACACGGACGACCGGACACACGTGTGTCCAGTTGGTTAAACTTGAAATTGAAATGACTTGTTATTTCGTCGTCTAGACACGACAATATTTTTGCGTGTGTCTACATGGTGAAACTAAATAAAATCACTTTTATGTTTTCACCAACTGGACACTATCACTTTTTTTTTGCAAAAAAGGTACAGTCATGTGCATAATCTTCTGGTTTATTACATCCTTCTTAATATTTTAAATGATAAAGTTTGTGAGTATGGATGTTTGTACTCTTTCAAAAATAAACTACTGGATGGATTTGGATGAAACTTTACAGTAAAGTCAAGTAGACGAAGTCGCGAGCAAAATCTAGTACTACATTATGAAAATAAACTGACTCATATTTTTGCTGATAAAATCTAATGGTTTAAATTTTAAAATAAAACAAATATGTCTCAAACAGTCAAATTAACGTACGATTTATTAAAAAAAGACACGGTTTGACTACCTATAGGAAAAGAGTGAAAATAGCCAATATTCTCTAAAT
This sequence comes from Macrosoma leucophasiata, assembly GCA_036365455.1. NCBI lineage: Eukaryota > Metazoa > Arthropoda > Insecta > Lepidoptera > Hedylidae > Macrosoma > Macrosoma leucophasiata. The sequence continues at coordinate 13,801,900 of JAWQUS010000010.1, read as the reverse complement.
ATACATAATAATTTAAAATCATTACTTCAAATATCACAAAAAATGAAGTAGGTAAGTACCAACACATAATTTAAAGTAGCAATTAAATTTCTGTATTTATTATCAAAGCCAAAGAAGTTTTGCCCTCGAAAGATATACTCCTTTTCTATACAAACTTGCAAAGCTTGTTTGCTTGTTTACTAAATGTAGTTGCAATGAAGTTTGAACAAGAATTGTACTCGGAGAAATATTGAAATAAAATATCACAAAAATGATCAATAGATTTTATTTTTAAAGAAAAATGGAAAGAAAAATTTGACTTCAGACGAGACTCGAACTCGCGACCTACTGGGAATCTAGTCCAGCCGCTCTTCCAGTTGAGCTACTGAAGCCCTGCCCGATTTGTCAAATCTTTCCTTCACATCTATTGCATTGCTTTATGGTAGCAGCAGCGCCATCTATTACCAACTATGCTAGTTAGGCAACCGATATAATAGACTTTTCAGTTTATAGAATATCGTAAAGAAGTCGCTTTTACCCTTAATAATTGATTTATATTATTTCGCATTAACACATGCTGTACCAACTATGCCTAACTAGCATAGTTGGTAATAGATGGCGTTGCTGCTACCATAAAGCAATGCAATAGATGTGAAGGAAAGATTTGACAAATCGGGCAGGGCTTCAGTTGCTCAACTGGAAGAGCGGCTGGACTAGATTCCCAGTAGGTCGCGAGTTCGAGTCTCGTCTGAAGTCAAATTTTTCTTTCCATTTTTCTTTAAAAATAAAATATATTTCACAAGCATGTGTTAATGCTAAATAATATAAAACAATGATCAATAGAGCATAATTATGGTATCACAATTCTAAAATGTATAATTTTACAAATAATAATCATTCATCTTAACTCTGTAACAACAATAACTTGTCACTTTTACATAGTATTTCAGTAATAATTGAGCTTGGCACTTGTAGGTACAACAATCATTTTAACAAGAATAAATTCATGTTGCAAAGTCTGTTTAAGGTACTTTTTAAAATCATAACCATGTATTAGTTTCTGGGTGCCACTGCGGTATTTGGCTTTTAATTAAACAAAATAACGTTTTAATAGTTTCCACTATTTTATTGGGAAGCAGAGCATAAATAGTAGGAATAATATTTGTATGATATTTTGTACGCCCAATATCGACATGAATCGTGAAAAGTTGATAGCATTTTCTAACGCATGTTTTAAATCATCACAGAAGAATGTCTTTGAATGGGCAACGATTTCTCACATGTTTTGATGGGCAAAAACGAGAATACCGATGCGATCTACATGCTGAAACTGTTCAAGTTTAACTGTATTAGCCATATTATTACATACCCTCATTATGTACATATCCTTTTTTTTTTTTTTTTTTTTTATGTAATGAAAGTGGCAAACAAGCGTGCAGTTCACATTGATGTTAAGTGATGACTGCAGCCTATAGACACCCACACAATGACCAGAGGTCAAAATGCAAATGCGCTGCCACTCCTGAGGCATTAGGTGTTATGCCTCTGTGCCGGAAATTACAGAGCCGTACATTACCACCTGACCGAAACACGATAGTGCTGAACACTACCATTTAACGGCAAGTATATTAGGTAATGCGGTGGTGCTTACGCCCGCGAGCTCCGTCACTGGAGCTCTACCACCAGTAAAAAATCACCCTCATATACATATACGGGTACATACCCTCCCCCCTGCCACAATCGCCACGCTTGGCATGTAAATTGGCGATCGCGGTGGCGGTAGCTTCATCGCAGGTCGTTGCTGCCCATCTTGCATTATTGCACTTACTTACTACCGCCCCATTGGAATGGTTTGACCGCCATTGTTCGGTTGACAGATAGTTGGGATATTGGCAACTAAATGAAGTCCTTTGTCTTGAAAAATAATCTGCGGGACTGTACTTTGACATGAATTCGAAAATGTGAACGTGTGTCCAGTTGGCGAAAACGAAATGGTATTTTTTTTATGTTTCACTATGTTGACACATGCAAAAATATTGTCGTGTCCAGACGACAAAATAACAAGTCATTACAATTTCAAGTTTAACCAACTGGACATACGTGTGTCCGGTCGTCCGTGTCGAGTTGACGAATAACCCACTTAATCAATGTAGTTTTTTTTATGTAAGTAAGATGGCAAACAACAATTCAGCTTACATTGATGTTAAGTGATGACTGCAGCCAATAGACATCTACACAAGAACCAGAGGGGGCCATACATTACCGTCTTACCGAAACACTATAGTTATTAACACGGGTTATTCGTCAACTCGACACGGACGACCGGACACACGTATGTCCAGTTGGTTAAACTTGAAATTGTTATGACTTGTTATTTCGTCGTCTGGACACGACAATATTTTTGCGTGTGTCCACATAGTGAAACTTAAATAAAACACAATTATTTTTTCGGCAACTGGACACACATACACTACCATTTGGTGGCAATGCGGATGTCTATGCCCGCGAGCTCCTGCTCTGGAACTCTACCACCAGTAGAAGGTCTATTTTGGAATACGATTGGGTACTTATAATTTATCATCCATCATCTCATAGACGAGAAATAGTTGACTTAATTATCAAGACGAGTTTGTGAAATTTAATTAAACTTTTTAGTATTTAAGTAGACATTTCATGGACAAATTAAAGTAAAGACAGATAAACCTAATAAAAGTTAGTGGTAAGTATATTCAATACAATGTGTCCCAGGGATAGGCAAGTGTTCGCCTGGCGTTTTTCGAATATTTGTACAAAATTAAGGGTACTCATGTGTATATGGGACTTACCGGCTTTGGATATTCCATAAATATGACTGTTTCTTTATTCTTCATAGATGTCCAGAGATTTGGCTTAAATACCTACAGGCTTTTTAAAGACCGTGGAATACATACCCCGTCACAACTTAGCTAGAGTACGAAAAATCCAGTTTATTTTTAAAAGTTAAAGACTATCGTCCATATCTATCAATATTTTTTTTGTTAGGCTCAATGTTATAATTGACCGAAGATATATTTCTCAAGTTTTCTTTCATTATTGGTGTCAACTATAAACGTGACATTTTTTTTTGTGTTCGTTGACAAATGGCTAGAAATAAATTAGTTAATATTTCTTATTTTAAAGTAAAATGGAAAGAAAAATTTGACTTCAGGCGAGACTCGAACTCGCGGCCTACTGGGAATCTAGTCCAGGCGCTCTTCCAATTGAGCTACTGAAGTCCTTAATTAGCCCTTATTAGTTCCTTAAGTAGCTCAATTGGAAGAGCGGCTGGACTAGATTCCCAGTAGGCCGCGAGTTCGAGTCTCGCCTGAAGTCAAATTTTTCTTTCCATTTTACTTTAAAATAAAATGTATTTCACAAGCATGTGTTAATGCGAAATAATATAAAATAGTTAATATTTCGTTTATTATGTGCATGCATGGGCATGTTATAGATGTTCCTGTAGATGTATTATTACAAAAAAATACCTTTAATGTACATAATTTAACACATGTGAATAAATTCATATAATACTTGCAGAATAGTATTAATCAAATCACACAAAAATAACAATTAAGTACCAATCGGCTATACAATGCAAATATTATGTAGACACAACCAATCTTAGAAATGATAATTCACTTACCAAGACGTTTCTAGGGGTCTTATCTTTAGTCATTAAATTAAAATATGTATGTACATATCTATCTTTTTTTCATGTCAAAGGATTGACAGACAAGCAGACGGGCCACCTGATGGCGAGTGGTTACCGTCGCCTATGAACATTTGCAACATCAGGGGAGTTGACAACGCGCTGCCAGCCCTGAAGGACTCTTTTGACGCCTGTTTTGAAGAACCTCATATTGTATTGTATATGTTCTGGGCAGGAATGAACGCGCGAATCGGGCTGTTGAGCACTGCCAAGAGTCCAACTTGTGCGGGTGGAACTTCTCCCTTCGGCGGATGGTACGATGAAAGAATGGAGACGATGGCACCAGATTCACTATTGTAAAGGCGGTAGAAGATGTACAGACAACCGATGTCTCTGCGCAGACTCGGATCTTCAAGTCGATCTGTGATGCCTGAGTCGTTGACGATTCGAATGGCACGTTTTTAAATGGAGTCAAGGGGACCGAGATTATATTTAGGGGCTCCGGCCCAAGGATGAGAGCAGTATTCCAAATGGGGCTTCACTTGAGCTTTATAGAGCTGTAGAAGTTGCCCCGATGTGAAATACTGCCTCGCCTTGTTTAGCACCCCGAGCTTCTTGGATGCCAGCTTGGTCTTACCCTCGATGTGACCCTGAAACTGCACTTCATTCGATATGTCAACACCCAGGATACCGATACGTTTACTAATGGTGAGTTGAGTGCTCTGGAACTGTGGCGCTACAATAAATAGATTTTTTAGCGGTAAACGCGCAGACTTGTGTCTTTGTGGGGTTGAACTGGACTAGATTTAGTCTTCCCCAATCAGAGACTCGCTCCAGAAAGTTCTCGACTTCAGACACAATTCTAGTTCTACTCTCCTCGATAAGCACCCGAGAAGCATTTGCACGGCTAGTATAGGGACCGTGCATGAGTTCAGCGCCACCTAGCGTCTGCAACTTTGTGGGACTGTAGCTTGTTTAACCATAATGACATATTACCGCGAAATTTTGATAAAATATTATTATAACCGAAAATTATCTATTAATTTTCTTTCAAAATCACTCTGATACCTTAACTTGGGTGGAGCAAGGGTTGTGAAACAATTTTTGATCATTCAATGAGTTGAGTAAAATTTATTCAAAAAGTGTGTTTTATCGCTTGAATATAAGTCAGGGTTTGATTAGTTCATTTTTAGTTGTAGTTTTACAGTAAAACAAGACAATAAAGCTATTTTATGGGTTACATGCAATAATTATAAACATATAGAATTGTTCTTGTATCGCTAGTAATAAATTAAATGTCGTTTTGAAATCGAAATGACTATTATTTTAGGATCCGGATTTGTGAGTATCACGCACTATAAAATTTCAACCACAAACAAGCTTTAAAGGAAAATTGTTGGTTTCTGCTGGACATGTCCTTGATATAGAGGAATTAAGAAGGAAACAATCAATAATTTAAGCTGGCATCATAAGACAAACATGTATTTTGATACCTTTCAAAACTGCTTTAGGTATTAACAATCTGAGTTCGAAGTCAGAATCAATTTGATTGGGTTGTAATAGACGTAATATTTAAGTAAAAAGCAGCACGAGTGTGAAATGTAATCGCGTGTTTGTTATCCATTTCTTGTATTGTTCAATTTTCCAAGTAGCTCTTGAGAATCAATCGATATGATAGTCATGCGCCATACTCATGAACGGGCGCTGATGTTGAGACTGATCTGTTCTGGTCTGCCGGTGCTACATTACATTATGGTGGATAGTTATTGATTTCTACTTATACAAATACATATACGTTTACTATACATATATATGCTATATACGTTTACATTACTAGATTTTAATGACTATCTGTATTAGACATAAGTTAAAAATTTAAAAGAGCTCCAACTGAGTTTCTTTGGTAGCGGAGTTCTTCTCAACGGTGACTGTTCGAGTACTTGGAACTCCGCCAAGTGAATAACATAGATTTTGATTTTGATGAATAAGTTTTTACTTCTCTTCTTATCTAGTTTTTGGAAGGGAGGTATTGAAATGTTTTTACCTAATAGTACGTTTATTTTATCCCTATTTTAATTTACTTAATTACATGTTTTACTTTTACTTTATGTAACAAGTAATTATTAACTTTAAGTTATTATTGACTTCTAAGGACTATTCAAAACGGTTGTAAAATTTTACTCGAAATAAATATATTTTCGTTCTTTCTTTTTTCCTTTACTACCTTCAATCTTATTTATAACTGATATTTTTGCAATTTTCAACACAAAAACTGCTGTTTACCATTTTGTCGGCGGTTAAATGTGATTATGAAAATTACATATCCAAGTCTAAACAGATTACTTTGAGATGACAGGTCCCACATTATTGCTACTTTTCACCATGGGCGCTGCGATCGATAACATTACCCCCACCTAGTACTTCGCACGGTCCCTTCTCCCGTAACATGCAGTACTCGTTTTATTTCCAAAGGTGCGTAGGTATTAGGTATAGGTAGGTATTATACGAGTTATTTAACACATTCATCACATAAATACGGACCCGTACCCTTGTGTGGTAGGTACAATACAGTGTTGGGCGAATTCGTTCACACTATGTTGAAAGTTTAACGTCCTTTGTTCATTTGACATTTTGATCACATTAATACTGTTCTTGCATTTTCGTTATATGATACGCACAGTTGATTGGCCACCATTTAAATGCAAAGTAGATTCTAATCTACAAGAAAAATACCGCAAGTACATATTTCTTCTGTCAAGCATTCTGTAATTGTGTATTTTATGTATGGCGAAATGTTATTGTGGAGACCAAACTCTTCAACTACTTAGTTCAAGAGTTTGGTCTCCATTAAGATCGATTAAGAAAACAATTACTATCCTTTGTTGGCAAGCAATTGGATAAAGTATACCCTCAATCTTCGTAAAAGAGCACACTGCTGATGTAAAAATCCGAAGAACAAGGAGAGCTGCAGTCTGTGAACATGTAGCGGATAAGCCTAACCATTGTGTACAGTCCTTGCAGGTGGAAGCAGGAACTCTTCAGCGAACAGTGTCGTGTAGAAAAGGAGATGGAGTCTCCATATCAAACAGTTCAGCAGAGAACTCATAAACATTGTATAGACGGTAAAAAACCAATGTCAAAATTTTTACTGGTGGTAGAGCTCCAGAGACGGAGCTCGCGGGCGTAGGCACCACCGCATTACTTAATATACTTGCCGCTAAATGGTAGTGTTAAGCACTATCGTGTTCCGGTCAGGTGGTAATATACGGCCCTGTAATTTCCGGCACAGAGGCATAACACCGTAGGCCTCAGGAGTGGTAACGCATCTGCATTTTGACCTTGGTCTTTGTGTGGGTTCAACATCAATGTGGACTGCACGCTTGTTTGCCACTTCCATAAAAAAAATGTCTCTGCGCAGGGACAGATATTCGAGGCCTGTCAGCAAGTCCTAGATCGGGGTCTCCTCCACAAATTATAGCAGTATTCCAGATGGGGCCGCACTTGGGCCTAATAAAGCTGTAATAGCTGCCCCGATGTGAAATATTGCTTCGCTTTTATTAAGCACCCCTAGCTTTTTGAGTGTTAACTTGGTGTTACACTCAATGTCACCAAATTGCACTTCATTCGTTGCACTTGAAAATAATTTAAAATTTTCAACTAGGTGTCTACTTACGCACTTTAAAAACTTATTTTTTTAAAGTACGAAGTAGAATTTTTCTTTTCATATTATGATATTGCCAACTGCCTCAGTAGCGTAGTGGTAGCAGTCCACTACTACTACGGTGGGGGTCCTGTGTTTCGATTCCCGGGTCGGGGACTATCAGAGATAACGGTTTAAAATCCTTTATATCTGGTTCTATTGGGATTTTTCCATTTTCTGGAAGTTTCCCAGTACCTCGGAGTTTGGTAATGTGCCCGGAGATGGCAACAGGTTCGCCACCTGTTACATGGGCCAAAACGTAACCGGCGAGTCGTGGGTGTTTGCATGTATGCTTGAATGCATGCATTTACCTCTGCTTACCCCTTCGGGGATTACAGGCGTGTAGTTACGTTTTTTTATGATATTGCCCGGTGAATTTGTTTAATGCAGTCTCGAGAAATAAGTCCATTAAAAAAAATAAGAAAAAACAAAAAATCATATTACACTCATTCGACATCAAAACCTACATTTAAGGTTGACTTTCCATATTGACATTTGGTACGAAGGGAGTCCTTATTAAACAAGTAAACAGAATAAACGAGCAAGATCAGAAATTCATTGAGTGTACTCGTATTAACTCTTGCGTGTAGGTGTTTATGTGCACTATATCGCGTGTTAACACTTAATTTTTTGGGTTATGCATCACTGGGTCAACGGAACTCGATTATTAAGCTTATGATGTTTGTTTGCCTTTATTAAGTTGAGGTGATATATTAGTATAGATGTAAGTTAAATGTGAGTATTCAGTCGACATTGATGATGTACCAATAGATTATGCAGCCTTTTTACATAAAAACCATTGGTCTAGCAGCAAGGACTAGCTGCCTCAGTAGTTTAGTGGTAGCAGGCCACTACTGCTGCTGAGGTCCTGGGTTCGACCCCTGGGTTGGCTACTTTAAGGGTTAAGGTGTATTACTTCTCGTCCTATTAGGATTGTTCCATATTCTAGAAGTTGCCCTGTGCCAACCTCTGAGTTCGGCAATGTGTCCAAAAATGTCAATAGATTATGTATTGTATGCTCGAATGCCACTGCCTATTCCTTCGGGGAATACAGATCCGGTCTTATGTTTGTCTACATAAAAACTAATAGTCAAGGCCAAGCTGCTAGTCTGGCGATGAAAATATTGAAATAGAATTGTATAAGACTTGAATATTTAAATTAAAACAAAATAAAGGTAAATAAAATGAAGTATATCTATGAAGTATACAGTAACGGAAGCGCGCATGGCCTCGTGGCTGGTGTAGATCGGAAGCGATTTACTCGGTTAAGTGATACGAGCGCAGTCGGGTGTGTGATGGGCGACCGCTAGTGGCAAATTAAAATGCGCGTTTCCGTGCTTCGGAGGCCACGTTAAGCCGTCGGTCCCGGTTGCTATCGATAGATAGCAGTCGTTAAACCTTGTCGGTGGCCTTATGGGCGGTTTAAAACATCCGACAGCGGGTTGGCCACTAACCCTTATCTCCACCAACCTGCATTGGAGCAGCGTGGTGGAGTAAGCTCCAGGCCTCCTCCCAAGAAGGGGAGAGATTTATTATTATTTTAACAATAATATTTGTCAGTAATCATTGAATTATAATTACGCAGTCCTGTAACTAGAGCGGTACCTACTGAAATTGTCCAGGTAGAGGGCGCTGCTCGTAGTGAGATGCAGGAATTACCCTTTTGGATTTAGTCTAACTTTCCTTTAATTGACTTATCCGGTTACAGATGTCGGTGTACTGTGGTAAAAACTCCAAAATTTTCGAAAAGATCCTTAATTTGAAACTACTAAATTTTTTAAATAAACATAACGTTTTGGCAGATAACTAATACGGATTCAGGAGACAAAAATCCACTGAACATGACGTTTCAGATCTCACAGACCATATTATTAAAAACTTTGATTCACGTCTCAAGACCGCTGGAGTGTTTATTGATCTATCAAAGGCATTTGACACTGTGTCTGTACCTATTCTCTTGTCTAAGCTGCAATCTGTGGGTGTAAGGGGAACCGCTCTTGAACTTTTTAAAAGTTATCTTAGCAACCGTACACAAATAGTCGTTATAGAAAGTATCAAGAGTCGTGAAGAATGTCTCACTTTCAGTGTCCCTCAAGGCAGTGTACTTGGTCCAACTTTATTCTTATCATATATTAATGAATTCTGTAAACTTACACTCCCTAACTGCAAAATAATCACGTGCGCTGACGACACGGTACTCCTTGTTCATGGACAAGATTGGGAGGAGACTCAACGGTTAACTGAAAACGCTATATCTTCTGTTATGACTTGGCTAAGAACCAATCTCCTTACCATAAATCTTTCTAAGACAATAGTGATAACATTTGCTCCAACTATCACCTCACAACCTACATTGTTTAATATCCGTGCACATCTTTGTTCCACACCCGGTTCTCTCGTTTCCTGAGACTGTGTATCACTTACGCGTGCTTCTTCGACCAAATATTTGGGTATTTGGATTGAAAATACCATGAAATGGACGCAGCATATTAACTTCACAGTGATCTAGAGTACATAAATAAATTTTTGCTTTTAGATCCCTTCGAACTATTGTTAACTTTAAATATTTAAAAAATGTCTATTTTGCCCTAGTCCAATCAGAAATATCATATTGCATTACCTCTTGGGGTGGTTGTGCGAAATCTCATATATTACGACTAGAAAGAGCCCCGAGGTCAGTTTTGAAAGTAATGACCGGGAAACCCCGTCGTTTTCCCACAGTCGAACTCTACTCTCTCTGTCAAGTACTTTCTGTCAGAAAACTATTTATTCTGCAGAAAAAATAGTTAATAGAAAGAAATAGTCTTCGATCGAAATATTCTTAATACTAAACGGCGTTCTTACTTGGTTTGTCCCACAAAGCGTCATCGCACAAACATAGCAAGCCAACACTATTATTATATAAGCGCGAAGCTCTATAACCATATCAACCGACAACTGAATATTTATTCACTCACTTGGTATCAATGTAAAAATGAATGTGTTAAGTGGCTGTTGTCTCTGAGCTATGAAGATACTGAAGACCTGCTAAAACCTATTCTATAACACGCACATTTAATACACATGTGCAACCATTAAGTATATAATTTCTACGGTATACTTACATAATATTGAAAGCTTCTGTATTCACTTACCATCTACGTGAAGTGATCGGCTGCCACTTTTATGTCATGATAATGTAAGTATTATTATGAGTGAATGAAGAAAAAAAAAGCTTAATACATCATTAAGCTGCCGTACGGATGCCGTAAATTTGACAGCAATAATTGATTACTGAATATAACTCAGTCGGCGTGCACAATTTGGAACGTCAATTGAAATGAACAGTAATCTTTAAGGTTCGAGCACAAAGTGGAGCTGAATGTTTGATGATGAATAATCACCATCAAGTGACATCTGCCAAATCATTTTACATATCTATTATCATTTTACGACATCGCATTAAACACATCTGGTGAACAAATGCCAAAATATCGTTACATCTACAACAGCTTTGATAACAAAAATGAACGAAGTTAAAACCCTTTTTAAGATTTCATACGACGAAAGGAAAACACCGAACCCTTATAAGATCACGCGTTCGTCTATCTATCTGTCTCTCTGTCACAGTCATAGAGCAACACGGGCCACCGGTCGCGGCTTTTATTACCGATGCAAAACAGTCTGTCATTTTTTGCGGGGGGAAATGCGTGCGAAACCCACGCACACTATAAAAATCGTCTATTACAAGAAACTTGAAGAAACTCACACCTTGACTTTCACAAAATACAGAAACAATTTCATGCACACATTTAAACATCTAGGCAACAGGTATAGGCCCATTTTGTACTTTGACAGAGGGGAAAGCCTATGGTTACTCCCCCCCGGTGTTGCTCTATGGTCACAGTCGAGTATCTCTGAAATTACTGGTCCAATCGAGTAGAAATTTGGTACTCATGTTCCCATCTATGTAAATCCGGGACCCAAAGAAGGACATGTGGAGGAACTAGACATGAGTTCGTTATATCAAAACATAACAAAAACTAGTTATACTTCCATACCATACCATACCGATATGCCTCACATAGAAAACGGATATATTAAAAACGCTCAACTACAGCGTAACTTGAAAACGCTCACAACGTTTTCCAACTCATATTCACAATATCAAAATAACATCATAACGATCATAACATTGATAACATTCATAACTTGAAAACTTGCCATAACCATAACGCGGCCAAGCCATATTCGCCTCCTCTCTGTCTGATTAAGGGCGATGCAATGCGTAAAGTGAGACAGTATGAATATGAAACCGAAAACGAAAACCGAAACGCTTTCAGTTTTTCTAATTTTCACTTTATTCTGAAGAAATTAAAGTCTATTTATTTAAATCATAACAGTCATAACTTGAAAACGTGCCGTAACCATAACGCGGCAAGTATTGTTACATATTCTCTGAAGCGGCGATATAAACCATATTCGGCGCCTTTCATTCTACACACCTTACGTTTTATTTGCGAAAGCTTAGGCTTGCACAAACTAAAAATGACGTTTGATTGTAATATTTTTATTTTTCGCAGTATAAAACTCTCGTGATTTTTTTTTAATTTCTAAAATTACGTTGATTTTGTGGGTTTGTAACTTGTTATGCCGGCCACACACCTTCCGTTTTATTATAAAAAGCAAACGACGATTGTATGAGTTTGTGCAAATATTGTGGCCACACACGCTACGATTTACTTGTACAAACCTAAAGCGCACTTGAAATGTAACATTTGTAACTGGCGTAAGGTGTGTGACCAGAATTCTGTTTAAATACCCAATATTTATACGTCAATTTTAGCTTAGCGAAAATAAAACGTAAGGTGTGTGGCCGGTACCTTTGGCTCTGGCGTGAGCGAATTCGGTCACCCGACCCCCCCGTGTCTGTGGCTCCCCGGCAGACGGACGAAATTTGGCGTCTTGAATTTCGCGGTTATTGTAGTTCAAAAAAGACTCTGTTGCTATTGGATGTTATGTTAAACGTATAGGGGAAGGACTATGCTTCCTATTGGATAAGAAATTAGCTATTCAAGAAAGAAATATAGGGATGGCGATCTTCTCCAAAAACAACGACTTTTGAAATCGATTCTAATCGAAGACCAAGTAAATAAAAAGTTAATTTACGATTCGATACGTTTAATCGATACTCAAAAAAAAACGTAACCATTTTTTTTTCCAAAAAAGACTTTTTATCGACATGGTTTTGAGGTGGTATTTTTACTGATGGTAGAGTTCTAGTGACGGAGCTCGTTGCTGTAGGCTCCACCACATAATATAATCTGCTTGCCGCTAAATGGTAGCGTTCATTGCTATCGTATTCCGATCCTGCCATTTCTGGTACAACTTAGACCTCAGGAAGTTCAATGCATCTACATTTAAATCTCAGAGTTTTATTTTAATTAGTAGGTATGATTTTTTGTAAATATTGTATAAATTACCTGATCAATGTAAATAAGACGATTTTTAAATGCGCCAGAACAGTGCTATGGTACCTTTTTAATTCATTAATGTTGCATTAAGAGTAAAATAATATCAAATAGGTACTAAGCCTAGTGAAGCATGAAGGAAAATTTTGAATAAAAATATAATAGTTTTGAGAAACATTTTTTTTTTTGCTCGTCTTTAAGATAGCTTTTCCTACGCTTCATATCGTTATGTGAAAACGGTTATACATAACGATATAAGAATTTCATAACGGTTATGTTACGGTACGTGAAAAAGGTGATAACGCCCATGTCTAGGAGGAACAGGTGGAAAACGTTCCTGCGACGAAAAGGGAGGTTCCTTCAACCAGGCGTGGTGTTAACGCCTGGCGCGCCGCGGCCCTACGATTGACGTTGGGAAGTTGTTATATGCCAACTCTTGAGAAATCTTTGTATGTGCGATGTAATTCGATTGCACGCCATCTACCGTACTAGACAAGTACTGTGGGGTTTCATCTGTGTTCCACTAGTTGGCGCTTTAATGTAGTGAACACTACAGACATCTAACGTGAATATATGAAATCGAAATGGGAGGCATAATTGGCCGATAGATTTGTCTTTTTGAAAAAAAATATTCGAAGTAGATGACGTTATATAATAAAATGTATTATTTTAAAAACATTTTTTTATAATTAAGAAAATAAATGAAAATTTCACTCGCATGTGTTATTGCAAAATAAAAAAATATTACGAAAATTTACCGTTCTTCGCTATGAGCTCAAAATAAAAAAAAAACTGCGGTTGATAGTTTAGAGATTACAGGAAAATAAATAAGACAATGAGAACTGGCAACGTAAGAAATTTCTTAATTTTATAGTACCTCGAGTCAGACTCGTCCTTGTCCGATTTTAAACTCAGGATATACTGATGGTGTACTGTTTCAAATACTATAATAGCCACATTTCATTAATTGATTAGCATAGGTATAGATAATTATACTAGACTATAGCCTAAATGTGAATATTGACCCCTCTCGAGAAACGTTAGATGGCTGTTTTAACGTAAACGATAACAGAAATATAATAAATAGTTCTTTTGAACTTTGATTAAATGGAAATCGGAGGTGGTTAGCTGCCAATGACGGAATAAATTAAATTATATCGTGCGTCTAACGGCAAAGGATCGAAGTGCCGGATATCTACTGAATTATAGCTGAGAACTTGGAAATCCCCAAAATTAAATTGATCCTTGTACTATTTATTTTTTGCAATAACACATGCGAGTGAACTTTAGAAATTAAAGGAAAACGGAAAGAAAAATTTGACTACAGGTGGGAATCAAACCTGCGACCTCAGGATAACCAGTCCAGCCGCTTTACCACTAAGCTACCGAAGTCCGAAGTAAGAATTCATATTAAATTTAAATGTTGTATTGTATGTATTATATGTAATTTAAATGAGATATTTATTTTAGAATTAAAATAAACACCTCACTTTTGTTATCGAAATAACTTGTTAAGATTGATTGTCAGATGAATCAGGGAAGAAAATAATAAATATAAATCAAAATGAACCAGCCAACTAAAGTATAACTTAAGTCGAATAGGACGGCAATCGACGTCAAAAGTTCATTATGGAAAATTATTTTCTCTCCAAAGTTTGCCTCCCATCTAAGTATTCAATAATTTATTTAGAGAAGACGAAAATATCGTTAAATATAACCTTAAAGGCTGAACACACAAACTGTGTAATATGTCACTTAAAACATTTACTGGCGTCGCGTCTGTGGTATAAATGGATGTCATTGTGCGTAACATAACCAACCTACAGTCTTCGGGATGTCTTTTTAAGTTTTTACTGATTAATAAACAAAACTTCTTACTTTACTTTCAATTAAAAAAAATCAGATCTTACAATTAATGGGACTTAAATTGTCTCCGACAGTAAATTTCCCGAATTTTTCTTACTTAATTATCTTGAAAGCGACATCTCGTGAAATGGTTCCATCTTGTTTAACTACTTCCATTTCATTAAAGTGTACAAAAATTTTGTAGCACATAATAATAGCCTCATTTTGGTAAGTAACACAGAGAAGTTTATTTTGGGCTCGCAAGATAAAGATAGCGGTATCCGAAAACCGTCGAATTTGTTGTTCATTCTTCGAAGGCAACGGGAAGGACAGGAATTGCATTCGATAAAGTGGAAAGATTTTTTTTTTTGTGTAATTGGAGGGTTCATCGACCGAGCCACCGACCAAACACCGCGATTTTGTATCGGTACCAAAATGTTGACAAGCGACATGATATATAGCGTAATTTAAGAAACAATAAAAACGAAATCTCTCTTAATTTACGACTCGTTTAAAGCGATACCGTTAATTAAGTATTTGTATTTTGATTGTTTGATATAGCAGAACGGTAGCAATTTATTTTCTTAACGCTTTAAGCGGATGTTCTGAATGCGTCGATTGGCCACTATTAAAGCTCCATCTCATGGATTTATTGTGAGGCTGGTGAGCGAAAAGAAAAAAATAAGGAGTCCTTATGTAAAATTGGTTCACCTGTCTCGGTTATAGTGCGATTTTTTTTATAACTACGTTTTGAAGTTACGAAATCTATAATATAAAAATGAGTCGGGTTTTCCTTCCTGACGCTATAACTCCAGGACGCACGAAACGATTGCCACGGTTTTGCATTCGTTGGAAAGGTCTCGGGCTCCGTGAGGTTTATAGCAAAGAAAATTCAGGAAAAATTTAAACGCGGGCGAAGCCGCGGGCAACAGCTAGTCTATCTATAAAAATAAAAATGAATCGATGTGTTGCTAAGCGCAACACTCGAGAACGGCTTTACCGATTTTGATAATTGTTTTTTGTTGTATTTGTAATTGTCCGAAGAGGGTTCTTATAAAAGCAAAAAAGATAATTGCGCGGAAAATTTGAAATTTAAAGAAAAAATAACCACCATATTAAAGTTTGTAATGTTAGCCTTATGGCGGTTGACCTAACGGTTAGTCGAATGACACTGGACGCGATAGCTAGGTAATATAGGAAATAGATAAAATAATATCAGCTTAATAATATTTTCCGAAAAATTACCTGTTACCCTACATTATCCCCGTGCGAAGCTAGGGCGGGTCGCTAGTTAGAAATAAAATTATTCAAAAGCCTAGAAGTAAAAGTTGGCGGAAATCCTTGACCTTACTCTTGCGTGTTATATCTGATAAAACATTTAAATAAAAAACATGTTTTCATCTTTTTTTTCCGACATTGTTATGTTAATTGCTCAATATATTGTTTTAAGAGATTACAATATTCCATGTTTTGTTAGCCAGGGCTTAGAAATCGCATATACCTATCGAGTATTAAATACAACTTTGTTGTATCCTTTTATTTCAGTGATAATTGTTGATTGGTTGGTGATTGGTAAAGACAGCAGTAAAATACCTAATCTATCTGTTCTGGTTACCTATATACG
Organism: Macrosoma leucophasiata; assembly: GCA_036365455.1. NCBI lineage: Eukaryota > Metazoa > Arthropoda > Insecta > Lepidoptera > Hedylidae > Macrosoma > Macrosoma leucophasiata. Next base: position 13,785,635 of record JAWQUS010000010.1, on the reverse strand, counting down.
ATGCAAACTGTATGTTCGTTTGCCACTAGGACGTAATGCACACAGAACTGCCTCAGTACCCTAGTGAAGGTAGACCACTACTGCTACTCTGGGGTCCTGAGTTCGACTACCCTCTCGTGTTTCATCCTTTGTCTCTGGGATTTTTCAAATTTGTGGCAGTTTTTACCACCAAGTACTACCCTACATTGATATGTACCTACTTACTTATGTAGAGTGGTACAATAGGTAGGTACAGTCAGGGAATTCTCCGCTTAAACAAAATCAATAGAATATAGCAATTATTACCACCGCATAGTGCCCATGTAATCAAGCGGCTAGTTCCTTGATAGTTTATTACATTACATTAGCTATTAAGTATAAATTGTATCACCTAATATAACTTAAATTCGATTTAAGAAAACCGATTACGTTTACATTCACATTTTGTTAATAAAGACATTATAAATGTCCTTAATATGTTAATTTGCGCTTATCACTCACAGAAATTCACTTAAATGCCTTCTTACTCCCACACATAGTGAACACTATTATAAATACATAAATTAAAAAGAAACGCCCCTGTTATTTCTAGCACTGAGACAAATATTTTGGGTTTCATGATTGACATTACAATTTGTCAATTGTCTTGTAATCATGAATGTCATGGCAAACAAAATACCTAGAAATACACATACATTCACACACACTATTAACATGCGTCATGGGTGCTGTTGCACACAGAACAGAAACAGGTATCTATAGGCCATATAAAAATGGTACCAATTCAGGGTTCGAACTTGCGATCCTCGAATTAAGTGGGCAACCGCTGGACTAAATGGGTCGTTGTTGTAAGGTTATTTAATTTTATTATATCAGCCGGAAGTCGTCCACTGCTGGTCAAAAGCCTTCCCATTAGAAGGATTTTGCCATGATCACCTCGCTTGGCATACGGATTGGCAAGCGCAATGGCGGTAGTTTTATCTTGAGACACTGCTGCTCATCCCGCGCTATTGTGGTTACAATCGCTTTTTTTGAACAGTTTGACCGCCATTTGTCAGTTGACTGAATGCCAGAATGGTCCCCACTACAGGAAGACCATTCTGTATTCGTCACGTCCAGGTCTAAATATAATCCAATAATACCCAATAACTAAATAACAATATAAATAGGAACAAAACTGCGTCCCGTTTATGACGCATAATAATAGCATTTCAGCGATACTCTCAACTCGCCACATAAGCTTTCATGAAAACACTTGCTCCACTTACCTACCCAACAGCTTGTATTCGGACTAAAAAAGTTTTTTGCAAGGAAAGTGACCTGTTACCAATAAATCTTACTTTCTAACTAAAGAAAGTATTCCACTAAGCTTGTAAGCATTTATAAACAAGCAACGTTTTGTCGAAAAACAATACGGTCGCTCTCGAGAAGGCGCTTTGAAGAAGGTTTTTTCCATGACCGAGCAGATCGTCTTGTTCGTTTGATCCACAAAAAATACCGATACCCTTTTAGATGAAAAAATTAGATAGCATATTTATTTGTTTTTTATTTTTTTATATCACGAAATGGCAGTTCACACGGATGGTAAGTGAATATTGTAACCTGTAAATGTTTATACATTTAAATAAAAAATGAAATTTCAATGTATATGCGTTGCAACTTCTGAGGTCTAAGTTATACATCTGTGCCAGGAATTTGCAGGTAAGTGGATTAGCTAAATGCTGTGGTGCCCACCCCCGTGAGCTCCGTCACTGGACCCCCCCCATCAGTAACCTTTTTTATAATGTTCTAGACAAACTTACTAATTTCTTGGAGATACATTTTATCTATTTGATATGTCTAATTAATTGGCTATTTTATTACATCATAATACAATTATTTTCGGTTTTTGGTGGTCTTATGAAAATATATAATATTTTGGCCACATTTTCTTAATTAATTTATCGATTTGGTACGGTACCTACAAGAGGTAATTTGTGATGCACTAGTTGTCGAAGTTGGACTTCAATATCCGCAATGAAATGTTAACTTTAGTGTCACCGTGATGCATGTCAATATTTGATCCATTTATTAAATCACTACCTGTTACCCGCGGCTTCGCCCGCGTGGATGTTTTGAAAATTTTACGATTCCGTGGAAATATCCTAATCAAGTTTCCCGTCGCGTACCTCTTTGTGGAGTACTAATAGCATTATTCGCGTCTATAACTTTAAAAATCTGTATTTAATTTTAACCCCTTAAAATTTAAAAGTTTAGGGACGATTTTCACAAAATACGTACACGTATTTTTTTTTGACGTTAGGAACATCAGTGAGTGCTTGTAATTTAATATGAACTTTATACAATAGCAATAAAACTCAAATTGACTCTACCTTTTAGTTAGAAAACGTTTGTGTGGGAAAAAAGAAAAGGGCTATTTCAGGGTTTGCCGGCAATTATTCGAATTTTACTCACCGTAAATACCATCCTTGAAATTCAACGAACATAAAAAAAAAGAATTGGCTATATTGGTCCAGGCGTTTTTGAGTTATGCGCTTACTAACACATTTTGCGATTCATTTTCATATTTAAAGATTGAAATTGAAGAGCACAGTATGAGTTTTAGACACTCGAGTTAAACTTTTAATTAAATAAGTACAAGAAATATCAACGGCAGAGGGCTGAATATTGGATATTGTTAAGAGTTTCTTGAAGTGTCTCCTTCAATTAGTGTTTAAAAAGTTATTGTAAAAATACGAATAGGTATCTATGTCTGGCGTGTTTAATTGAATAATAACGAAATATCATGCATATAGAAATATGGCGATGTCAAATAACATAAGTACCTACCTACACAATAAAAATACTTTATACATAAAAGGGGAAAAAACAGTTTGGTGGAGAGGTGGAAAGAAAATTTGCTATGTTCAGAGCAGACATGCAGTAGATAGTAAATAATAGAAATAAAAATAGAAAATATTTTTATTTCGAGTAAGATTTTACAATCATTTTCTAAAAGTCAATAAGAATCAATAATTACCCAGAGCGAATAACTATTACATAAAGTAAAACAGATATTATGTCAATTAAAAATAGCGATATTAAACTTACAGTTAAAATATCATAAAAATGACAATTCTTTCCTTCCAAAAATTAGATGAGAAGGAAAAGAAAATAATATTTGTCAAAACAAAATCTAAGTTATTCACTTAGCAGAGTTCTAAGTGCAGTCACTACTGAGAAGAACTCTGCTACCCAACAAACTATAATTATAATGAAATATAGCATCAGCAGACCAGAATAGACCAGTCCCCACCATTAGCACTCGTTCACGAGTATGACACATGTGGCAGCCATTGCTCTCCTCGACCATTTTAGAGGGAAGTGAGCGTCACACGACGCCGCCGAAGGCAAAAGTGATTAATTACTGTAGTCATTTTGTATCTCCTGAAACTCTTAAAACTCTTAAAGGTATCTCTCATTTTTATTTATTGATGAGGTATATCATATAACTTACTTTGCGGTGTATAAGTATACCTATATGTTATGGTTGACTTGTGAAAATAATAAATAAAATAATATGAATATACAACACATCAAGAGTTGGTGTGTTATTCAGTTTGTAGTAGTGTTCTATAATTGTGTATGATCCTATTTATGTAATTCAAATAATTTATATTTTATATATTATTATAAAATTATATTAATAAATTCTAAACGCCAATTCAGAGGCAGCTCGGGGTCATATTAATTAATGAAATATTTTCCAAAATCTATTTCATACGTCAGTTTAAAAATGCATACAAGTCCTATATTGTTTATCCCTAACTATTTTGATATCGGTAGTCCAGTCATTTTAGCGGTTAACCTCGGAATGAGAGGCAATAAGCTATATATTTGTAGGTATATACCTTTATTTTGTCGTTCTAAAAGCTGTCTCAAAATAAATAAGAGAGGTTTATAAATACCGAGCATTTATAAGCTCTCTGTTTACTCCGTAAGCGAGTTGACGTGAAGATAGGTACATAACGTACATATTGTTCTGATATATATACGTAAACATAGCCATAGTAATATCAGTGATACATCCGCATTGAATTACTTTAGTTACGCCATTCGTTCATGATAATATGAACTTGTTAAATGGTCCAACTATGGAATATATTTAACGTGTGCATTGGATATTTACCACGCCTTCACTAAATGTTTCATTTTGAATTCTTACGTAATCGTCCATGCTAAAAACTTTGACTAATATAAAAATATAACGTACGTAATCCCCGCAGGGGTAGGCAGAGGTAAATGCATGCATTCAAGCACACATGCAAACACCCACGACTCGCCGGTTACGTTTTGGCCCATGTATCAGGTGGCCAACCTGTTGCCATCTCCGGGCACATTACCAAACTCCGAGATACTGGGAAACTTCCAGAAAATGGAAAAATCCCAATAGAACCAGTGATAAAGGATTTTAAACAGTTATCTCTGATATTTCCCGACCCGGAAATCGAACCCAGGCCCCCAGCGTAGTAGTAGTTGCCTGCTACCACTACGCTACTGAGGCAGGTATAAAGTATAAACATATATTTTCTCGAAACGTCCGTTTGCTAGTCGAATGACTTTATCACTTGGGATTTCACAGCGTGATTCCAGGAATTCAGGCCGCTTGTTGCTTTGGCGAAAAAGGCTTGAGTTTCTGATCATAAATAAAAAGGTGGTATACCTATATACAACTGAGATTTATTGATTGGTCTCCCCATTCGTTGTAGCTAGATAGTACGAGTGATATAATAACTTATGATGCAATCAATTGTACGTCAAATAAGAGAAGTAATTTTGGAAACTAAATATTTGACGTTTTTTCACTACATAACTGGACGACCCGGCTGCTGCAGTAACTCAAATCGATCGCGTGATCAGAGACGTCGTCGGTATCAAACCGACGACCTCTCTGATCAAACATTTTTCCCTGTCATCGGAAAAAAATATTTACACGACCTAAAGATCATGTCACACGTGATTTTTTTTTGTGTACAACGGCACCCACTACATGCCCACTGTAGGGCTACGAGCGCTATCACGTTCAAAATAAATGATGGTTTTAAACTATGATTCATAATAATAAACATATATTAAAAAAACCTTATCTTTGCGCTCTGGTTTTATTGAGATTTTTCAATTTTTCTGGGAGTTTTCCAGTACCTCGAAGTTTGGTAATGTGCTCGGAGATGTCAATAGGCTCGCCATCTGTTACATGGGCAAAAACGTAACCGGCGAATCGTGAGTATATATCGTGCATGTATGATTCAATGCATGTATTTACTTCTGCCCAATCCAAATCCCCCTTCGGTGATTTGCATTCGGGTAACTTGACGCCTGTAGCGTCAAGGTAACCTTTATATATAAAGCATTTAGTTTATGGCAGATACATACAATACTAACTAACTCATACTTACCTAGTTCTGTTACAATTATTGCGTAGCAACGTATTTATGGAAGGGGATTGCTAGAATTCGTGTGAAATAAACATATTATGTAAATTGTTTCATACGTTTTAATTGTGTGCCTAATTATACATAATTAACTCTTAATTACAAAAAATGTGACAACGTACATTTGGAAAAATAGTGAACCTAAATGTAGAGTATGTTTTTTAATAATTTATCAACGATGAACTTAAAAATAAATTATACTTATTTAGTTTTTGATTAAGATTCTTTTTTTTTTGTTAAATTGGAAGTGTTTTTTTCTGGAACATGCATTAAAATGTTTTGTTGTATTTAATTACTTTTATTAGAAAATTTGTTTTTCTTCTTATATTATATGTAAAAAAATATTTAATAAGACTATACAATAAATAAGTGAATAATAATCAGACGATTTCTATTACTATTTCACTGATGTAATGTGAGGTAAAAACGAAATAGGTAGGTACTGTATATCCAAAACAAACTAGTGAAAATTATTTTAAAGAAGTAATTAATAAAATTACTCCATTCTCTTTACGTAATCAGTTTTTTTTAATTAGGGCATAAATAATGACGCAGTTAAAAATTAAAATAATAACTCGAAACTTATTTGAATTCTTGTAGAGCTGCACAGCGGCGCACAAAAGCCGAACCCTTCCATTTTATCCGGGTGGTGTTTTTTTTATGTGCAGGAATTGTACTATGTAGGTATAATGTAAAGGGTTAATGTAGTTCAAAAGAACATCACCGCCGCTGCGTCACCCTCCAACCCCGTGCACCGCTGCTCGTGCCGATATTTTGCTTAGGCAGGTGCATTGCGTACGGTGCATACCTACTCTCAGAGTAAATGCTAGTTCATAGGCAAACAAAATAATGTTGCATAAGCAAACTTAAATTTAAAAAACTGTTCATTTTAAATAGTTATAAAACAAATGTTTTTGAGATTGATGTAGAGAGGCTGCCTGCAAGAATGCGCTAATTTAAATTAACCCTGTATAGAGTTTTTTTTTATTTAACGAAGCTTATAGTTCACTGTGATGATTGCAGCATCGTGGCTGGGAGCGTATTGGAATAAAAAAAATATCATAGCGGGAGCGTAGGTACTGACCGGGTGCCTATTGGAATAGGGGCCTAATGAAGTAACCCATCAAAGAGGTTCAAAGAATAAATAGGTACATTTACCTACCGAGTTTTAAGTAGGTAGGTACAGGATTCCGTTTTTTTGCCATTTGGCTACGGAACCCTAAAAATACTAGGAAGGTTGCATAGTAATGTTTATTTTTCTGAAAAAGCTCTAGCAGCGAAGCTCGAGGGCGTCGGCACGCGATATAATAAATACTAGTTTATATCGGCCAGGTGTTTGGTCGAAACGGTACTAGTTTTTTTGTCTCATTGTGTTCCTATTATATAAATCGGCGGATAGATAAAAAGAATATGCCCAAAAAAAAATAACTCAACAAAAAAAACAAAAAAGACGAGAAAGTTAATTCAAAAAAGGAAAAAAGTAGGTATATAAAATATGGCCTTCTCAGCTAGTTTTCCCTGCGTGCCAGCATCCCGTTAACGTCCACGCCCCCGATGCTTCGGAGGCAGATAGGCCCGGGGAATGAGGAAATCCTCGACTCCCGAACCATCCCCCCCTCTGTTACGCTTCACGTGCTGAGGGAGGGATGATGATTTGTCAGTCAAATCGGCGGCGTCGTGTGACGGGTAGTTCACTTCCCTTCAAAATGGTCGGGGAGAGGAATGGCTGCCACATGCGTCATACTCGTGAACGGGCGTTGATTGTGGGGACCATAGAGCAACACGGACCACCGGCCGACCGTAGGGGAGTAGCCATAGCTATTACCGATTTACCGATTATTACCGATGCACATTTTATAGTTTAGGCGGGATAGTTTTATTGTTGCCTATCCCGCGTCGTTTTTCTGCTACCGCCTTATTGGAATGGTTTGACCGCCATTGTTCATCTGACTGCACTAGTGGAAGAATTATCTCCCAGTACAAGAAAATTCTTCCGCTAGTGGGCGGTGGGGTCGTCGCGTCCCGACGCCATAGTATGGTAAGTAACTATCTGATTATCTGCCGCCAAATGATAGTGTGTGGCACTATAGTGTCCCGGTAGATGGTATTATACGGTCCTGTAATAACTATCATAGTGGCATAACAACATAATCATCAAGCAAAGTATCTACATTTGACCTTTAGTTTTTCTATTGATATCTAGAGGCTGCCGTTATAACTTACTTTCAATATGAAAAGAATGTTTGCCTCCATCGTTCCCTTAAAAATAGTAGCGTCCCACCAGCTCGTCTTGTCTCTGGTGATAGATACCTACATACCTATTATATTATCCACTAACGCGTTACAGTTAAGTTCAACGATTGATAGACATGGTTTTATATTAGCTATAATTGAAATGCTAGAATTCTGTGAATTTCTAGCTATTCACATGATAATTTGAATTTGAAACCGGTTATCATTTTATTTATGGCTTAGCGCCATGGACCATCGGCCTTTGCTAACGGATAATTATGTGTTTTTAATTAATACTTGCGGCGACGGGACGTGACGACCCCATCGCCTACTAGCGGAAGAATTATCTTCCAGTGGAAGAGAATTATTCCGCTAGTGCAGTCAATTAACCCAACAATGGCGGATAAACCATGGAGCGGAAGTAAGTGCAAAAACGCAAAATAGGCAGCACCGTCCTGCGATAAAACTACGATTGCACGCATGCCAAGAGTGGCGATTATGGTCTATTCCCGTATGGGGAGGCTTCGGTCCAGCAGTGGACGGTATTCGGCTGAAGTGATGATAATGAATTAAATGCTCTTCCTCACGCGAAGAAAACAATTTAATTCTATTTGGCAGATTTTTTTTTTTAAAGAAAGTGACAACCCTTGAATTTATATTTATGACGTAGCTAACGTAGCTAACATGGATGACACCCGGACGGGTGATTTTCAAACTCTCCGACAAACGTTTCTCTATCGAATGATTCGCCGACTGAATATTTCGCTTATCAGTTGTTCAACGACCAAACATTTCAACTATGAACGATTTGCTGACAAAATTATTCTTACTATGGAATTTCCCGGTGGTTGGCAACACTGCTCGAGCTAACAGCTGTTCTTGACTGTCCCGTATTTAAAATTAAATTATATTATTATTTAATTGATACAATTCACAATTTAATGTATTATATTACTTGTAATTCACTGAATTTATATAGTGTGTAAGTGTTTACGTAACGACTGTGTACCAAGTTGAAGATTTGTGGAAGACAATACCGGCGTCTGACATAACCTAACGTATGTAAAATTTGAATTGATAACTCACAAATAAGGTGTAAATCATTGTTATCTCCTTTGTTGAACCTTGTACAGAGTATTTAAGTACTCATTTAAATAATATTGATTAATACCCGCGTACCAATTATTGCAATATTGGTAAAGAAGTGAAGAGATTTATTTTCCTCTAACTCACTTCAAGACTGTCCAACAACCTCTTGTATTATTAACCTACTCAATAATTCATTTTGTATTACATTAAAATGATGACTCGCAAGGCTTTATCTCGTCAAGAGGAGTCCAGACTTCAAATGACTTTGAGTGAACTAAAGGCCACCAAGGAGTTAGTTGAACAGTTTCACAGGGAGAGAGATGACAATGAGAAGGAACTGCTAGAAGTGTTAGCCAGGGATACTAAATTAAAAAAAGAAATGTCACAATTACATAGTGAATATTTATTAGCTTGTGAAGAACGGGACAAACTACAGTTGGTAGTAAACAGGTTCAACCAGTGTAGTGATGAGTATGAGCAGGCCCTGAGGCGCATCACCACACTGGAATTGGAGCTAAGTGAGGCCTATTCACAAATTAACAAGCTTCAAGCTGAAAATCTTAATATTACAGCCTCGCAGAACCAAAGTTTATTCGACGAGTTGGTCCAAAGTTCACCTAAACATGTAAATATCAGTCAACCATCTGTCACAATTGATTTAACCTGTGACACACCTGTACATAAGATTGCATATAGTCATAATAAATTAAAAAAATATTCAAAATTAAATAAATTTATTCAAAAAACTCAAAATTTAATAAAGTTAAACAAATTTTATACTAACAAAATTAAATTCAATTCAAAATCTTACCAAGATTTGAAAATGCAATCTGAACAATTAATATCAAAAGAAATTACATATATATCTGAAATTAAGAAATTGGAAAAAGAATGTAATAATTATATGGAGTCACTGTCATCTATGACATATAAATATGAGTTGTCACAAAAAGAAATTCAGGAACATATTCAGGCTTTGACTAAGTTGACTGATTTATGTCAATATAACTCAGAGCGATTTGAATCTTTGACAAACAGCTACAACCAATGTAGTTGTACACTCACCCCAGCTGGTTCAAAGCCTGTATGTGCTTCTCCTACAAAGCTGCCCCAGCTGCCCCAGAGCTCATCTAACACATTCTCTGGCTGTTCCTTACAACCGAATCATGTCAAACATAAATATGTGATGTTCAGTGATGAGATTGGCAAAGACTTGGGCCATTTATTTAAAATGCATTCGGGACAGTCAACCTTCATTAACTACTGCATGCCGGGGTTAACCTATGATGGCATATTAAAAAAAATAACAGCTTTTAGCTTCGACCAGGATACCACCTTAATTATATGTATTGGAAACAGAGGCAATGTAAATAAAAAACAATTAATTGAATACTTTGACTACTTACAAAAATTAAAAATTCATAATTTTATTTTATTTACATTACCATACAGTAAGAGTCTGTCAGATATAGAAAATAATATTAGATATAAGCTAAATTTGACATTAGATAACCTAATTTGTTATAATAACAAGTTTTATAAATTGGACATAAATTGTATTCTAGAAAATAATTTTTATTTGACCAAAGATAATTACTATCTTAATAAATTTTTGAAACGACAGATAGCTGTATCGCTATCAAATTATATTGACCATATAGCCAAAAATTTGGCTATGCCGACTGCCTCTATTGGGCAATTGCATAACAATATACAGAGTTTGGAAAGTATTCCAAATATTAGCATAGTAAATGACAAATCAGTATTGAGTAGTTTTACTACCAATACTGTGAATAATAGTTTACAAATGACATCTAATAATGTGGACATTCAATTAAATCATTTAAATTAGATTTAGAGACAAAAGAGACAGCCTCTTGCTCTCATTTTCCTAAGGAAAATGTTTATAAATCTAGTATGTTGTTTCATAATAATAATAATAATAACATTGTAAACCTGGTGCATCAAAATATACAAGGAATATTGGGTAAAGAATTAGAAATTGAGTTATTTTTAAACATTCATGACATACAAATTTGTTGTTTTACTGAACATTGGTTGAAAAATAGCGAATTAATATTCAATTTTAGTGGGCACCAGGTAGGCAGTTCGTTCTGTAGGTCACATGCAATACGTGGTGGCTCTCTTATATTGTTAAAAAAAGACATTAAACATAAGGAACGCAGAGATATAGTGAGTCTTTCCGTTGAACGAACTGCAGAAATAGCCTGTGTGGAGCTTGAGCGCTTGATTATTGTGTCCGTATACAGACCTCCAAGTGGATCTTATGAATGTTTTGAAAAAATTTTAGATGTTGTACTGAACAATCTAACTGCTTCAAAAAAACGTGTCATTATTTGCGGAGATTTCAATATAAATTTATTGGAGGAAACTCCAACAACTGTGAGGTTTAAATCGTTACTTATGTCATTTAATCTGCATAATTTGTTCTCAGAACCTACTAGAATTACACAGAACTCAGCGACATGCATAGACAATATTTTTATCGATTTTGAACCTACACATAAAAATATTTTGACTGAATTAAGCTCCGACCATTGTGGTCAGTTAGTTTCCTTCTGTAGTCAATTACATAATGATAAAAATAAACGAGCAATAGTATTTGTTCCTTTCAATGCGAAGCGAATTAAGAAATTCAGAGAAAATATTGTCCCAAAACTTGCAAACGTGCAATACCATAACGATCCTAACATATTATACAATGACTTTTTTGCCACAATTTTAACAGAATTTAATTTAGTTTTTACCAATAAGACAATAAATGTAAGAAGTCATAAGTCGTTCAATGAATGGGCGACGGTTGGAATACATAAGAGTAGACAGAGATTGTATGACCTGTATGGAGAAAAGTCACATAATCACACAAATTCGTTTAAAAATCATGTTAAATTATATTCGAAAATATTCAAGAAAGTGTGTTTTGCAGCCAAGGCACTTCACATTAAAAATAAAATTAAAAATTCAAATAACAAAATTAAAGCGACTTGGAATGTAATTAATAGTGAAACTGGGAAACAAGCTGAACGCAACTCTGATTTTAAATTAATAATTGACAATAAACATGTTACTACTGACGAAGAAGTTGCTTTAGCATTTGAAACATTCTTTGCTAATATTCCAGTTTCTTTGACTGGAGACCTCATTTCATCGCCTACCGTCGCCGAATCATTATTGAAAAAAAATGTACATCAAAGTAAAACTATATTTAATTTTAAGTTAGTTAATACTGCGGATGTTATACATGCCTTTAAGTCTATTAATATTAAGAACACAACTGATTTATGGGGCTTATCTGTAAAAGTTGCATATGAAATAATGGATGTGATTGCACCTTACCTAGCGGCAATGTTTAATAATAGTATTGTAAGTGGTATATTTCCTGACTTAATGAAACATAGTAAAGTGATTCCTCTTTTTAAATCTGGTAGTACAAGTGACCCCACAAATTTTAGACCAATTTCTGTACTACCTGTCTTAAGTAAAATTTTTGAAAAACTTATTTTAATTCAACTACTTGCACACTTTAACCATCATAAACTTTTACATTGTCGACAGTTTGGATTTACTAGGGGTCGTTCAACTACCGATGCAGGTGTTGAACTTGTCAAACACATTTTTGAAGCTTGGGAAAAATCACATAATGCACTAGGGGTATTCTGTGACTTATCTAAAGCATTTGATTGCGTTCAGCATGAAACATTGGTCAGAAAGTTATATCACTACGGCCTTCGAGATACCGCTCTCGAGCTTATGACTTCATATTTAAACAATAGAAATATGTGTGTTGATGTAAATGGGACAAGATCTCCCGGGACTTCAATGGATATGGGGGTCCCACAGGGCTCTATTTTAGGGCCATTTCTTTTCTTAGTCTATATTAATGACTTACCCTACATTATCAATGATGGCCAAGAGATGGTATTGTTTGCTGATGATACTTCTTTAGTGTTCAAAATTAAAAGACAGGAGGTAGATTTTGACTGTGTAAACAATACTCTCTCTAATATAGTACATTGGTTTAGCGCCAATAACCTTTCGTTAAATAGCAGTAAGACAAAATGTATTAAATTTACTACTCCTAACGTAAAACAGGTTGAAACCAATGTTAAGATAAATGAGGAAGTATTGGAGATCGTAGAGTCCACGGTATTTCTGGGCATTACCGTGGATGCTAAATTGCAATGGGGTCCCCATATTGCCAAATTAGCTAATAGACTTAGCTCGGCAGCATTTGCTGTGAAAAAGATTAGACTATTAACAGACGTCGAGACGGCTCGCCTTGTTTATTTTAGTTATTTTCACAGTATAATGTCCTATGGCATTTTGCTATGGGGAAATTCCGCCGACGTCAACACTATTTTTGTACTGCAAAAGAGAGCTGTCCGGGCTATCTACGGGTTGAGTCCGAGGGTATCTCTTAGAGATAAATTTAAAGAAATAAATATTCTGACTGTAGCTTCGCAATACATTTATGAAAATGTATTATATGTCCGTAAAAACATTAATGAGTTTCCTACAATAGGTAACAATCACAGTATAAATACTAGGAACAAATACAAGTTGTCCATGCATGCAACGCGGCTGAATAGGGTCAGTAATTCTTTTAGAGGTCAATGTATACGGTTCTTTAATCTAATCCCCAAAAACGTTCAAAGTCTATCGATCAATAAATTTAAGAAAGTAATGAAAGAACGTTTATATAAATGTAATTACTATAAGACCAGTGATTATCTTAATGATAATACGTCTTGGGATTATAGCGATCGCTGCCAGGCTATTTCATGATCCTGTGATTTCGTGTATTCAGTAATTAGTATCTACTATTGTTAAGGGTTGAATAATGTGAATACCCTGGCTGAAAATGAATTCCATCTTTTATTTTGCCGTATGCATATCCGGAACAGTCATGCACGCTTAAATGTCTTTGCCTTTGGCGGCGTCGTGTGGCGGGTTGCTCACTTCCCTCTAAAATGGTCGAGGAGGGCAATGGCTGTCACATGCGTCATACTCGTGAACGGGTGCTGTTGGTGGGGACTGGTCTGTTCTGGTTTGCAGGGGCTACATCACATTTAGTAGATAGCAGTTTATTTGCATCTATGCTATGGACGTTGACATTATTTGATTTTTCACGATAATCTGTACTAGATTTAAGCTTTCATTTAAAAGAGCTCTTACTGAGTTTGTTGGGTAGCGGAGTTCTTCTCAGTAGTGACTGCACTTGGAACTCTGCTAAGTGAATAACATTGATCTTGACGAATAAGTTTTTCTTTTTCTTCATTTATTATCATTGAAGGAATTGAAAAATTTTATGATTATTATGTTTTAACCAAATAGTTTAAATTTTAATTTTTAATTTACTATTAATATATGATTTTTCTTTACTATATGTAATGGTTATTCGCTCTAGGTAGTTTATGATTTATTGACGTTTTGAAAGTATCTGTAAAGATCTATTCGAAATAAAAATATTTTCTTCTTTCTTCTTCTTCCCTGTAATTTCCGACACAGAGGCATAACACCTTAGGCCTCAGGAGTGGTAACGCATCTGCATTTTGACCTTGGACTTTGCGTGGGTGTCTATAGGCTGCAGTCATCATTTAACATCAATTTGAACTGCATGCTTGTTTGCCACTTCCATGTAATTAATAAAAACACACCTGAGGTATAAGTTATAGAAAGGTCAGGGCCGTTTATCCTGACCGGAACACGATAGTGCGAACACTACCATTTAGCGGCAAGTAGATAATGGTACCCGGAGAGCTACGAAATAAGTACATTTTTGGTGACGATATCATAGATTAATCGAAACCTAGTGTTAAGATAATGGGAAACACGAGATGTAAGTACGAGTATTTATATAGATCACGCCAGCTCGCGTCGGTGAGTCGGGTTGAGGTTCGTGAACTGAATGTCCTATATATATTATAATGAATACTAATGTGACTCCCGAAACATGGAAATAGTTAAGAATCACAGTCATGGCCATATTAAGCATGTTGACCAGGTTATCACGACAGTCAACGTAATAGCGGGGCGTTATAAATAAAGTTAAATTCAATTTATCAACAAGAGGGGATCACATTATAGTCGAGGCTTCTTAATGCCGTGTAATGGCAGTCTGTAATAGGTAGCATCTTCCTTAATAAATAACATTTTTCCTTTACAAGACGTAGCTAAGAAGGAAGGCGCTTGCAGGTTCATGACCCTAATGTACCTCCCTCCCTGGATCCGAATTGCGTTTCAACTAAGTTAAATAGGCTGAAAGTCATAGGTATAGACTTTTAACTTCCCAAATTGGGTCTGAAGGGCATGGCACAAAGATATCATATACTTCAAAGGAATATAATTCGCTGTCACGTGGTAGGTCCTGTATTTTTTGGCACAGAGGTATAATTTGAACGTCACTAGTAGCAACGCATCTACATTAAAATCTCTGGTTTTTGTGTTGATGTTTGCAGACTACAGTATTTACTTAAGTACCATCAATGTGAACTGTATATTTGGCTGCCATTTCATGGCAACAAAATCAAATACCTGAAAGCCTTAAAAATACGTCAGTCGTCATGGAAATACTAGATAAGCCAACCCTTGCAGGTGTGTGGGTGAATACGAAGAATTATTCCCTCAAGCAATTTACTCCCTCGACCTGGGTCTATCATGCTGTGAGCATTTTAATATCACATCTTAGATGTGGGAAACAGATGATATAGCTTTATTATTACATTGCTCAAATTTAGTCGCTTGCCATATATTTGATGAAGTTTGCTTTTTACATAAACAATTAAATAAAATGTATGAACGCTTAATTTTAAAGTTCACGGTAGTTAATGACCATGGCGATCATTAACCAAAAACTATGATTGTTATTTGAAAAGTCTGACTAATAAACCAGTTAATTAGTGAGGATCCGCGTTAGATACGTTGATAGTGAAAAAAAAGATTTGTAGGCGATACAGTTTTTATAAATTAATTTATGAGTTTATTGCCAACCGTTTATTGATTTATGAGATGTTGATATGTCAGTGTTTCAAATTGAACAATCACGACTTATCGTGTAGGCATGATCTATACTTATAATAAAACTGTAGAAGTGTGAATTCTGTACATTAAAAATATTGAAAAAAAAATATCAGGGGATGTTACTAGATCGATACCGAACACAAATATGTGATTAGAAAAATTTTTGTCTGTCTGTCTGTCTGTTTGTTCAAGCATCACACAAAATCTACCGGTCCGATTACGATGAAACTTGATAAACTTTAACCTTTGGCGCACAACACTGGGTACTTTTTATCCCGGAAAAATATATGTTTGTCTGTGTGTTTGTGCACGCTAATATCAGAAATGGCTTATCCGATTTGCAGTATGTAATATAATATGCACTAATATATTGTGGTAAGTTTTACTAAACATTTTGTGTTTGTTTCGTGTCAATCGGTTCACAAATAAAAAAGTAATGACAATTTAAGGAATCATATCGAATATTTTTAACTGTTCTGTATCTATCTTCTATCTTTTAGGGGGTTTCGTACCTAAAAGGTAAAAACGGACGCTACGGATTACCAATTCTCCGCTGTCTGTCTGTCTGTCTGTCCGTCCATCCGTCTGTCTGTCACCAGGCTGTACCTATTTCACAAATAGTGATAGCTAGAAAGCTAACATTTTCACAAATTATATATTTCTTTTTTTCATTACATTTCTTACTCTGGAACTACGGAACCCTACACTGCGCGTGGCCCAACACGCACTTGAACGGTTTTTCTCTTTTGCCGGCTCTTACGGAGTGCCTATATTATGCATATTCCTTTATCTTTTATGTTTCATTCTCTATTAAAAGCACTAATTGACTGAAACTTTAAACCAATTATTATTGTACAAAACTTCATAATAATTTTCTATAAAAAAATAATATGCATAGAAGTTTGAAATGGCCTTTTCGAAAATACGGTTCAGCATAGTAGGATAGATGCGCGTTTAAACACATAATTAGAATTTTTCGCAACCCTAGCAGCCTGTGTGTATCCCCGCTGGCCATACGTCTAATATCGTGAACAGAGAAGCATTACTGCAAAGTAGATTTTTTTAGCTACCCAAAAAAGTTCATGATCCAAAATTTACGAAAATGTGTATCCAAAAGCGCTTCCCAATGTCACAAAGCCACGATTCCACGCTGGTCGTCCCGACGCCCAGCGCTTCGACGTCGACCGTCCGGACGCCCAGCGTCCCGACGTCCAGCGTCCCGACGTCCAGCATCTCGACGTCAAGCGTGTCGATGCCCAGCGTCCGACGCCCAACGTCCCGACACCCAGCGTCCCGACGCCGAGCGTCCCGACGCCGAGCGTCCCGACGCCGAGCGTTCCGACGCCCGGCGTCCCGACGTCGAGCGTCTCGACGCCCATGGTCCCGACGCCCAGCGTCCCGACGCCCATCGTCCCGACGCCCAGCGTCCCGACGATTAGCGTCCCGACGACCAGCGTCCCAACGCCCAGCGTCCCGACGCCCAGCGTCCCGACGCGCAGCGTCCCGACGCCCAGCGTCCCGACGCCCAGCGTCCCGACGCCCAGCGTCCCGACGCCCAGCGTCCCGACGCCCAGCGTACCGACGCCCAGCGTCCCGACGCCCAGCGTCCCGACGCCCGACTTCGAGCGTCTCTACGCCCAGCGTCCAGCGTCCCGACGCCCAGCGCTTCGTTGTCGAACGTCCCGACGCCCAGCGTCCCGACGTGGAGCGTCTCGCTGCCCAGCGTCCCGACGTCGAGCGTCTCGACGCCTAGCGTCCCGACGTTGAGCGTCCCGACGCCCAGCGTCCCGACGCTAAGCGTGTTGTTTTTGTAGGATCCAAAATTAACCAAAAGTTATATCCAATAATGCTGCCCAAAGCCACCATTCCACGCGAACGAAGTTGCGGGCACAGCTAGTATCGAATAAAGGATTAACCGTGGATTAAATAGAGTAGGTACCGTCGTAGAACGTAAGAACGCAATAAAAAAAAATTGTAGATGAAAATTAATTTAGTGCATAAATCTTAGATACTGCGATAATTATCAGCAATTTATCGTTCTAACGTAATTCCGGTAGATTATTTAACTTATAATGGCAACCCATTATACGTCCCACTGCTGGGCACGAGTCTCTCCCCTTTTTGGGGGGAGGCCTGGAGCTTACTCCACCACGCTGCTCCAATGCGGATTGGTGGAGGTGGGTGGGTTAGTGGCCAACCCGCTGTCGGATGTTTTCAAACCGCCCATAAGGCCTCCGACAAGGTTTAACGACTGCTATCCAACGATAGCAACCGGGACCGACGGCTTAACGTGCCCTCCGAAGCACGGAAACGCGCATTTAATTTGCCACTAGCGGTCACCCATCACACTACCCGACCGCGCCCGTAGTGCTTAACCGAGGAGATCGCTTACGATCTACACCAGCCGCTGGGCCATGCGCGCTTCATTATTTAACTTATTAAGCTGAAAATCAAAAAATAACGATAACCTGCAAAGGTACCTCCCTAAACGACTTATACTTTGTCTCGTTTCTGCATACGCACCGTCATAATATTATTATAAACAAAAGAATAAGAGTAGAACACGTCTGTGGAATTTCGGCTGCGGTCGTGAATATCATCGATCGAGTGGTTAACTTCTAGGATGACACAAAATGAAGTTTGTCATCGAAACACGAAGAAGAGGGAGGAAGGGGCACTACCACAAGTCAGTGGCGTAGCTATAGGGAGCGGCGGGGACAGCCCGCACCGGGTGCCACTCGATTGGGGGTGACACCCTCTCTTTAATTAACCAATATTTGAGCTGTTTAGACGTGAAAGCGCAATACAAAACTCACTTTCGCATTTATAATATCAGGGTGAGCTGGCAGAGAATTCGCTCAAATGCGAAAGAGAATGGAGAAGTGATATTTCAATACGTGCCTAGGCGCTGTCTTCTATTGGTATCTATAGCTTTTATCAACACATTTAAAAACACGAAAGCTTTAATACCTACCTATTCCATGCTCATGCATCTACTGAGGCCTTTGACATTAACCACTAGTTTTTTGCACAAAACCTGCTCTAATTCAATAAAACTTTAACTTATTGTAAATCTAAAAACAACTGCAAAAAAATTGATGGTCCGTCATTTAAATTTCCTGTTACATCAAAAACACAGCGGAAATCATATAATTTTGTACACAGAAATTATTTTATGATATGGATTTAAGGAATAGTTGTTCAACTAATAGGTAGGTATTACTTTTATTACAGACTCTCAAAACTAAATGATATGATAAGAAATAATTGATTAAAATGCTACTTTTATTTTAGTTAAAGTAATTTATTAGCAAAAAATACAACAGCTATGAACAAAGAGCTTTTTAGAAGCAAACAACCATTACGATTTTTATTGTACACCATAGATTTTTATTGCTGCGTGACTAACTGTATTCTTTTTTTATGATAATTGATCGCGGCGGCTTATCTACCGGTCAGTGGTTAGTAATCTCGTAATTATTACCTTCCTAACGATTCTGCTCTTATTTTATTTCTATTAATCAAAATTATTTAACGGTATCTATACACAGGGAATTGAACGTTAAAATATAAGTTTGTGTAAATAATAAGCAACAGGGAAGTTTTTCCTCCTGATTCCGTTGTCAGTTCAACGGTTTAACATTTTTGAGTTGTTGTTGATTTGCATTTTCCTCCAAAGTTTCAAGTTGTATTGTTAGGAAATAAGTGAATGCCAAACCGTAATCAAGAGGTATCTAATCCGAATATAGAGTTTGGTACAGTTTGACTTACACTCGGTTAATAATAAATTCAGGCGGTCGCCCGCCGGACGCTAAAGGAGATGTTGCGAGCTCGGCTCTGGTTCGTACACTACTTCAAAAAATGGGTAAATTAAAGAAGAATCCGAAAAAATACAATTAATTTATTCAAGAATATATTTTAGAGTTACAACCACATTTAATTCAAACGATTTTATCATTTTCAATATGATGATTAGTGTAATTTGTCGAAATGACATCGCCCGCCATATTGGTTTTGAGCAATTCTAAATGCAAATAATGTTTTGTAACTGCAAACAAAGCTAAACTATATGAATATATGAAGTAAAAAACGATTTTATATTGATTTTCCCTGTTAATGATATTGTGTACAATAGATGGCCGGAGGTCCATACATTTTTGCAACATCTCCTTTAATATATCTAATTTTAGAGAGACCGTGGAGCTCGCGGGCCTACGAACCACCGCATTACCTAATCTACTTGCCGTTAAATGTTAGTGTTTTAGAACTATTGTGTTCCGGTCAGGTGATAATAAACGGCCCTGTAATGTCCGACACAGAGACATAAGAGCTTAGATCTGAGTGGTGGCAACGATCTAGGAATAGGAATAGACTAGGAATGACTGATTCGTGAACTGACTACATAGTCTAGAATTGACCGATTCTTGAAAAGTACAATTCTATAAATTACTGATTCTCGAAATGACCGATTCTACAAATGACTGATTTTAGAAATGACCGATTCTACAAATGATCGATTCTATAAATGACTGACATTTTAAAATTTCGCGCTTCTACATTGGGATCTCAAAATTTTTATGTAATTTTTTCTAGGCTACAGAATTCACTTACCATTAAATGTATACCATAAAATGAATAATTATTTGTCATTTCATGACAATAAAGCTAATTTTATCTATAATGTCCTCGATCCTGTAAAGTTAACCCAGCGGAGGAATTTGGTTACAAGCACTGTGACTCGAGAATTTTATATATTAGAAGAGATAACAAGAAGATTAATGGTCCTTTAAATTCTTTGCTAATGGATCTGGAAGTGGTAGTCCCTATGTCTGAACGTTGATTGCCGCTATGTACCTATAACGTAGTAACTTCACGCTCATAATTCCTGAATCGATAGGCAGAGGTAAAGGCATTTATTCATCATCATATAGTTCATCACCTGCCTCGGTAGCCTAGTGGTAGCAGGCCACTACTACTACACTGAGGTCCTGGGTTCGATTCCCGGGTAGGGGTTTATCAGAGATAATGGTGTAAAGTCCTTTTTTTCTGGTTTAATTGGGATTTTTCCATTTCCTGGAAATTTACCAGTACCTCGAAGTTTGGTAATGTGCCCGGAGATGTCAACAGGCTCGCCACCTGTTACATGGGCCAAAACGTAACTGGCGAATTGTGGGTGTTAGCATGAATGCATGAATGCGTGTATTTACCTCTGCCTACTCCTTCGGGGATTACAGGCGTGAAGTTACTTTTTTATCATATAGTTATGTACCTAAACATCCAGAATTTGCCAGTAAGGTTTTTGTCCAATGTAATAGATGGGAAGCCCATAGACGTCTACGATCTTATTACCAAACTCTGACGGTGGCACTGGGCAATCAATTTCGGTCGAGGATCGAATCCAGGACAGTGTTGTAGTTGGTAGTGACCTATTACCACCACTACAGTCGGTAGTTTTTTTTTATATTCATAAAAAAAAATCATCAATTTTGAAAGAGTTCTGTGTATTAGAAAAAAGACAAAATTTATTCTTATTAAAATATAGAAAGTAAACAACTTTGCAGGGACTTAATAGAATTATAACAAATGAAGTTTCTTAATTAATCATTGCAAAATTATCTGCATCATTGACATCACGAAAGATGAAAAGGGTCAGGTGATTTAATAGGCTTAAGTGTCGTTGGACATGGGTTTCGAATGAACCTGTAAAGACACATATTTATATCCAAAACCACTTATCGTTGATCAAAGTTTCGGTTTTCCGTTATTTATTTCATGTAATTATTGAAATAAGATTAAAGTTGGAAGAGCGAAAAAGGATTAGCGAAGTAGGCTTTGATAAATTGTTGCGATAAGAAAGACCTTTTTTCCTGTTAAACATGCGACATAGTAGATGGTGGAAGTTGAGGGCGTAGGCTTAATATATTTGCCGTTAAATGACGCAGGAATAACGGTGTTCTAGTTTTACAAAGCCAAAATATATTTAAATATCTGCCTTGGCAACGTAACTGAATGCAGAGCTCTGGATTTTAAGTATCGAGATGACTAAGGGTTGCAGTAGAAATTAATCATTCATTTATTGAACCAACAAACTGAACATTACTTCATATTTATATTTCTCCAAAGAACTCCGTAGTAGTATTCATGTGATAGTATTCATAGATGTATTCATGCTATAATTTACAATTCGTCGGTTCTTTTTATGTGTTCCATTTCAAAGAAAGCGAAACTTGGAAAATCTAAGGGCACTAACAATAATCTGCATTGGATCTTAGAGAAATCGGATAATACCTATATCACTTACTCTTGGGGATCAAACACATGACACCGGGACAAGCGGTAGTGGTCTTAGACTAAGTACCTATAGACGTAGCCATGTTCGCCATATACTTTGTGGAAGTGAGACAGTTATATACAAAGAACATAAGAAAGTTGAAATAGAGCATCGTATGTTTTGTCCTTTACGGCGTACCGGTTTTTGCTTGGCGAACTTCGAAAAGTTAGCCAAACAAATATCTGTCATCGCAATTGCTGCAATAGATAACCTATCGTATACGCATTTATTTATTGTTTTCGACGTATATCGGCGATTATTAATAAGTTTTTGGGTATTTATGAGAAAAAGACTCAATTAGTTATGTGATTAGTGTATAAGGTGTGCAGTAAAATAGGAGGTTGCAGTATTTTAGTCTGTATAAACCGTACAGAAACGAGGCCTTTAAACGACATCACTTTTCATTCGTAAGTAAACAGATATTAGTAAATAATGTATGTCTATTGAACAAAATACACGTTGAAGCGTAAAAATCTTGATTATCAATTCAAAATAAAGCACTTTTTTTTATGAATTCTTGATTTTCATTCAATGAAATCCCACATACTTATTTTTGTGTGTTGCTATAAACTAACTTTTATATTCTCCCTAATTTCGTAGACATATAAGTTTTCGTTCTAACAGTGTTAGAATTGACAATAGGCCATAACAAAATATTAATTGGCTTTGGTAATTCTTTCCAAGATGGTGTAGAATAAAAAATATTGTAATTATTGAAAGAAATGGGAAAGAAAAATTTGACTTCGGGCAGGAATCGAACCTGCAACCTCAGGATAATCAGTCCAGCCGCTTTACCTCTAAGCTACAGAGGTCCCACACCAATGCGTCAAACTCTGCCTTCCCTTTTTTATTTTTAACCGATTGAGGGTGGGTGAACGACGAGGTTTGTCAGGACCGGGATATCTGGCGCTCTAAACTCTCTGCCTACCCCGTTAGGGACCTGGCGTGAAGATACACACACATCTGCATTTAAATCGAGATCTAGAGATCTCATTGTTCAAAAAGTTATCTATAGGCTGCAGTTTTCATTTACTCGGTACCCACTTATCGATGTGAACTTGTTGATCATTGTTTGCCGGTGTATGTTGCTTGCTTTTAATGTTTTAAGGGCTAGCATTAAAATGGTGGAGACCATTCTGAACTTAGTATTTCCGTTCATTCCACGGAAGTACTAACATTCCCACATTCTGACATTTCATGACAGGACACTAACATTATAATTGTATAATGATTTATGTCTTGATATTTATAATTTGAATAATAAAACGATAATCTCACTGAAACTCTTAGTTTTATTTAACTATTACTTACACGCAAATATTGAATGCCTTACCCGATACAGCAATCGTTCTGATAAACTATCTATAAGATCGCGGCCAAAGAAATAATACCCTGTAGATGATGTTCTAGAGTTCGAGCTGTGAATAATCTAGAACCTAGATTATTCACAGCTCGCAGCATACTAAATGCTAATTCATGGTTACCTATTTCAAATTATGTACATTTTCTCGATACGTTCTTGATCTTTCAGCAAAATGTATAAAATTAATTGAATGGTAGATGCACATGTTTTAATTTATCAATTCGTTACAATTCAACTAATCTGAATAAAAGTAAAATGCTTAGGAATGTTTAACATAAAAACTTGCCGAGATTTAGTAAATGATTAGGAAGAAAACTGGGAAACTTTATTTACTAGCAACACTCATGATTTCATATGCCTGTCTCATGAGCGGCCACACGCTGGCTACATCTATAGGTACTTAATCTAAGGGTAGTGGTCAATAAATCTAAGGTCTCTGTCACAGACCAATAACCAAGTGATGACACTGATTACATTGTCAATCTTAACTGTCAATTTGCTGTTTTTTTTTGTATCATAATCATAATGTTTGTGTCTTTTCCTAAAATTGCATCTACTTTATTTATTTTTTGTTTTCTGTTGTTATTATTATTATTTATTTATTTATGTAAAGCCGTCTTTGACGAAACTTGGTGGTCGTAACGGAAGACCAGCGCTGGTTGTTCTTCAGCCAGCACATGCTGAGTTAGGACCAATTTGTATTAATGTAGTTTTACTTGTTGTCACATATAATTCTCTTCTTACTTGTTACATTGGTACAAATATATGTTATTTCTTCTTCTTCTTCATAGTTGTGATGTCGGCCTGTTGCAGTGCCGGATTGGTGCGGTTGTCGTACCTAATGTGTACGGATGGTTGGGTTGTCCTATTTTTAGCATTCGGTAGCCTAGAAGGAACCATAATAGTTTCACCCTGTCCGTCCCTCCGTCCGTCTGTCCGCAGCGCAGAAATTAGTACTACAAAGCTAATAGGCTAATAGCTAATTTGGCATGGATGTACGTATTCGTTTTGCCGACAAAGTGGTCAGATCATATCTCGAAAACATTTTTAGCTAGCTATAGGTATGGACAGTTGCACTGCGTCAGCGCCATAGCAACATGACACCAAACTTTTTAATTAGAAAGAGCCGAAAGCTTTGGATATGGTATGGAATATAGGTAGGTATACTCTCCGGAATATTAGGTATACGGTATACCGTAAGTCATTAAAAATTTGAACTGATCAATTTATTATTGTTATCCATTAAAATAAATAGATGCGCAGGCACATTCATAATATAGAATTTGAGATGTTCTCACAAAGTCCAAGCCAAGCAGCAGTGCAATGACTTGTCTTAAGAGACTTCCTTTAAATTGAATTTGAATTGGGGACAGGAACGAACTTTTCCTCAAATATTAAGTATTCAGACAGCAACACATACCAACCATATGAGTAATTACTTACCTTTTACTAACGCGAACACACAAACAGACAGTTTTATTATGAAAATAAGACAATTGCAATGCATTATGCATACTCTGTAAGAAATAGTGAACAGCCATTGATTATGATATAAACTCAAGAAGTAGGTACAGATTTATTTTATATTTATTTATGTAATAAAAGAAGGTATCAAAGTTCTCATGGTAGGTCACACAGCCATACAAACCATACAAGCAGATGTGTTGCCATTCCTGTCATTTCTGAAATCGAAGCTGCTCTATGTATACCATCGACGACACAACGCCGCTATAGTCGATGATGTATATTATACTTACCCCCTTATTCATAAACGTATTTTAGCTAAAGTGTTGGCAATCTCTCCTTTGTCTTTTTCTATAATGCACATTTGACAATGCAACTGACAAAGACAAAGCATTCTATAGCTATAACGTATCTAATGTACGTTTATGAGTAAGGGGGGTACTAGTTCTATGTATACTTAGTATTACATGAAGTCATCATCATCATCATTTCAGCCAAAATACGTCCACTGCTGAACAAAGGCCTCCCCCAAAGAATGCCACAACGAACGGTCCTGGGCCGCCCTCATCCAGCGATTGCCCGCGACCTTCACCAGGTCGTCGGTCCATCTTGTGGGAGGCCTGCCTACGCTTCGCTTTCCGGTACGTGGTCGCCACTCGAGAACTGCTCTGCCCCAACGGCCGTCAGTTCGTCGAGCTATGTGCCCTGCCCACTGCCACTTGAGTCTCGCTATTCGGTGAGCTATGTCGGTAACTTTGGTTCTCATGCGGATCTCCTCATTTCTGATTCGGTCTCGCAGAGAAACTCCAAGCATAGCTCTCTCCATTGCTCTCTGAGTGACCTTGAGCCTTCTTATGAGGCCCATAGTGAGCGACCACGTTTCTGTCCCATAAGTCATCACTGGCAACACACACTGATCAAAGACCTTTTTCTTGAGACACTGCGGTAAGTCGGACGAGAAGATGAACCGTAGCTTCCCGAACGCTGCCCAACCGAGTTGGATTCGGCGATTGACCTCTTTCTCGAAGTTGGACCGACCTAACTGGACCGTTTGTCCCAGGTATACATAATCGTCAACAACTTCGAGTGTAGTACCCTCGACCATAACAGGAGTGGGTGTAACATGGACATTTGACATGATCTTCGTCTTGTCCATGTTCATTTTAAGGCCCACTCGTTGGGAGGCCCTACTGAGGTCATTGAGCATTGTGCTAAGGTCTTCCAGGGTCTCAGCCATGACTACGATATCATCTGCAAATCGGAGGTGGGAGATGTACTCGCCGTTAATATTGATGCCGAGTCCTTTCCAGTTCAGAAGCTTGAAGACGTCTTCCAATGCAGCGGTGAACAGTTTCGGAGATATAACATCTCCCTGTCTCACACCTCGCTGCAATTGGATAGGTTTCGAGTTCTGATCCTGAAGCCGGACCGACATGGTGGCGTTTTCATACAAGCTCCTCAGCACCTCGATGTATCGGTAGTCAACTTGGCACCTCTGGAGTGACTGTAGCACAGCCCAAATCTCAACCGAATCGAAGGCTTTCTCATAGTCCACGAACGCTAGACATAGGGGCTGGTTATACTCTTCTGTCTTCTGTATAACCTGCCGCAGCGTGTGAATGTGGTCTATGGTGCTAAAGCCTTTACGGAAACCGGCTTGTTCGGGAGGCTGGAAGTCGTCGAGTCTGCGAGATAGACGGTTCGTAACCACTCTCGAAAACAGCTTATAGACGTGGCTTAGAAGTGCGATGGGCCTATAGTTTTTTAGAAGGGTATTGTCGCCTTTCTTAAAGAACAGTACCACCATACTTCTGTGCCACGCCTGTGGCGTTTTGCCCTCGGATATGACGGAATTGAACATCAACTGAAGAGCTTCTAATACTGGCCTTCCGCCTGCTTTCAGGAGTTCAGCAGTGATTCCGTCATCACCCGGCGCCCTGTTGTTTTTGAGCTGTTTGAGAGCCGTACTAATCTCGTCTAGACTGACGTCCGGGATATCTTCGGTGTAGTGTCGGGTCAGTCCGGCTCTAGGATCTGCTGCCGGACTGTTAACAGGTGGTCGTGCTGTCGTGTATAACTGTCCGTAAAACCGTTCGATCTCCTCTGCAAGCTCAGGTTTCGACGATACGATTCTGTCGTCCTCTGTCTTCAGCTTAGTGAGACGGCTTTGGCCTAAGGACAGATCTCTGGCGAACACTTTAGAGCCCTGGTTCCGCTCTATGGCTGCTTGAATACTATTAGTATTAAAGTGCCGAAGGTCGCGAGTCAATGACTTGGAGATCTGTCTGTTGAGCCGTCTGTACACTAAAGCATCTTCAGAGGACTTCAGAACCATACCTCGCCTCTCTTCCATGAGCTTGAGAGTTGGGCTGGAGATCTTTTTGGTCTTGTTTGAAGGGCGGGTCTTGAAAAACTTAGACCCCGCCGTCCGGACAGTTTCCACGAACCTGTTATTATAATCGTCCACATCTACGCACTCACTCAGGCATTCAAAGCGATTTTGTAGCTCGAGTTGAAAGCTCTCGGGGTTTTGGATTTGGGCCGGTGCTGGGCGGAGCGTAGACTTCATTAGTCGGGATCTTTCGATCTTGACATTTATATTCAGTGTGCCTCTTACCATTCGGTGATCGCTGCCGGTTTTTACCGAATTGATCACAGAGACATCACTGAATATATGCCGCCTTGTGGACATAATGAAGTCTATCTCATTTTTGGTCGCACCGTCAGGACTGATCCAGGTCCACTTCCGGCAAGCCCGCTTCTTGAAGAAAGAGTTCATCATATAGAGGCTCTCTTTCTCCATGAAGTCAGCCAGTGTCTGGCCCCTGGTGTTTCGTCGCCCATATCCAAATTGCCCCACTTTCAGCTCGTGGTCGCCTCGAACGCCCAATTTCGCGTTGAAATCCCCCATGACAACGTTGTAGTGGGTTTTAGAACTATGTATGGCTCGGGAAATATCCTCATACATAGTTTCTACCTCATCATCGGAGTGTGCGGAGGTCGGGGCGTAGACCTGTATGACCTTCAACGAATACCGCTTGGTTATTCTGAGTATAAGGTACGCCACTCTCGACGACACACTCTCGATCTTGACAACATTGTTCACGAGGGATTTGTGGACGATGAAACCGACACCACCCTGGGACAGTTGTTCGCCCTCCCGGAAATAGAGCAGGTTACCAGACTTGAGGGTTATCGAGTCCTCCCCCTGTCTTCGGACCTCAGATAACCCTATAATGTGCCATCGTAACCCGCTCAATTCTTCCTCTAGTTCCGCTACCTTCTCGTCGGTCCGCAGTGTCCGAATGTTGTATGTTGCCAGGGCCAATTGTCGTTGTTTGTGGTACCCTGGCATCTGCCGGAGATTCTTCGCACCCCCTGCCCCGCCGTTACCATGACCGGTACCACTATGGTCAGGAATAGCGGAGCCGCCGGGGACTAGGGGCCGTTTTTTCTTGTTGCGTCTCATTTGGAGGGAAAATGCCATAATCGCCACGCTTGGCATGCGGGTTGGCGATCGCAGTGGCGGCAATTTTACGCGGGACGCTGCTGCCCATCCCACGTACTTGTACCGCCCTGGTTTGACCGCCATTGTTCGGTGGACTGACTGCACTAGCGGAAGAATTCCTCTCCACCAGAAGGGAATTCTTGTGCTAGTGGGCGATGGGGTCGTCACATCCCGACGCCGCCTTACATGAAGTACTCTTATTTAAATCACTGTGCGTAAGTGAGATATAAATGGTTTGACAACAGATAATAGGTGGCATGTAGAACTGTTAAGCTATCAATATCGGGGGATGGTAGGTAACATGCACATTATTATAACCCCAAAAGATTAAGTTTTGAACAGTTTAACGGTAGATAGCCGTTGATTGGATTGTTCCCTGGTTCTTACTATGTCTCTTTGTCTAGACAAGAAGTTATCTTCTGTAATATTGTAAATATGTAGCAGTATACAGTGGTTGAAGCGCGCATGGCCCCGCGGCTGGTTAAGATCATAAGCAATCTACTCGGTTAAGCACTACAGGCGCGGTCGGGTATTGTGATGGGTGACCGCTAGTGGCAAATTAAATGCGTGTTTCCGTGCTTCCGAGGGCATGTTAAACCGTCGGTCCCGGTTGTTATCGAAAGATACCAGTCGTTAAACCTTGTCGGAGGCCTTATGGGCGCTTTGAAAACATCCGGCAGCGGGTTGGCCACTAACCCACCCACCTCCACCAATCCGCAATGGAGCAGCGTGGTGGAGTAAGCTCCAGGTCTCCTTCCAAAAAAAGGGGAGAGACTCGTGCCCAGCAGTGGGACGTATAATGGGTTGCCATTATTATTATACAGTGGTTTCATCCGCGTTAGGTTGGGGTAGAGTTAGAGTTTCAGTGTGGGAGCTCGAGGGCGTTTGCCACCTTCATTATATAATTCCCTCCAGTAGGTACCTAATTTTATGTTAAAGTACCTATTTGTACATATTTTACTGGTGGTAGAGCTCCAGTGACGGAGCTCGCGGTCGTAGGCACCACCGCATTACCTAATATAATAGGTTGGGGAAAAAGTCTTTACGCATTATAGTATGTATGAACTTGTAATAAAATCTCTTTGGCTGTAGTATTTGTATCTGGCTGGTTTTGGTATCATTGAAAGTTAAAATTTTAAAGAACATAATTCCAAATTCAAATTAGGCAAATGTGTGATTTTCATTTGTTTTTCGTACTGTCAAGATGAGTGAATCTAATGAAGAAATTCGATATATTTTAAAATTTTACTACAAAAAAGGTATAAATGCAAAGCAAGCCGCGAAAAAAAATTGCGATGTTTATGGACCTAGTGCAGTGTCTGTGAGAGTAGCACAAATTTGGTTTAAGCGTTTTAAATCCGGAAATTTCGATGTCAAAGATGCACCTCGCTCTGATCGCCCTATTACGAATAAAATGGATGCCATTTTTGAAAAAGTGGAGCACGATCGACAAGAACGTGCGAAAAAGGTCGTGGTCAAAGGCCGGTCAGGCTTCACAGACTGTGGCGAAACCTGGGTTAACTCGCAATAAGGTGATGTTGTGTGTGTGGTGCGATTGGAAGGGCATTATTCATTGAGCTATTACCACCAGGCAGGACTATCGATTCTGAACTCCACTGCGAACAACTGATGAGATTCAAGCAAGAAGTTGAGAGAAAGCGGCCGGAATTGATCAACAGAAGGGGTGTGGTGTTTCATCATGATAACGCTAGACCTCACACATCTATAGCCACTCAGCAAAAATTAAGAGAGTTTGGCTGGGAGGTGTTAATGCATCCGCCGTATAGTCCTGACCTTGCACCTTCAGATTTCCACCTGTTTCGGTATCTTCAGAATTCTTTATGCAATGTTAGGTTAACATCACGAGAGGACTGCCAAATCCACTTGTCGCGGTTTTGATGAGAAGTCCCAAAATTTTTATAGCAATGGGATCATGTCCCTACCTACAAGATGGCAAAAGGTTATCGAACAAAATGGTACATACATACTTTAGTTAAATTTAAATAAATTATATTAAAAAATGTTTTGAATTATCTTAAAAAATGCGAAGAAACTTTTTCTCCAACCTAAACTTGCCGCTAAATGATAGTGTTCAGCATTATCGTGTTCCGGTCAGGTGGTAATGTACGGCCCTGTAATTGCCGGCACAGAGGCATAAAACCTTAGGCCTAAGGAGTGGTAACGCATCTGCAATTTGACCTCGGTCTTTGTGTAAGTGTCTTTAAGCTGCAGCCATCACTTAACATCAATGTGAACTGCTTGCTTGCTTGCCACTTCAATAAATTAAAAAAAAAAAACATTCGACACAACACATTCGAAACAACTTTATTATATTGATACAGATGTACATTTATAAAATGTATGAACGACAACTATTTATATTCCTACTTGAACAAGTTCAGATTTGGATGTAACGGTAAACCAAATTCCTGTAGAGGTATCAGGTATAGAGGTATAGAGGTAAATTTTGTTATCATTAACTATCTTCAATTTCTAAATAGTATTTGGTTTGTGTTGATTATGGAATCAAATAGGTAAATAATCTAATCATAACTAACATTTTGGGATAGTTAAACCCGGTCAAGGTAGAAACCATTCGAGTTAGTGACATTTAGAGGTAATGACTCGAGGTAGTGAGCATCGAACTAACGTCATTCGAACTAGAGTACGATACCCTAAATGGGGTTAGTTACCCTAGTTACTTATAAAACTTGTAACTTGTGAGTCTGAAAGTTCGACTTTTTATAACGTTATCGAATCGCCATAAAATTCCACGATTAAACATTTAAATATTGTGTTTTTCTCAAAAGTAAGGTAATAAAATATGTTTTAAATGCAAACACTTCAGACTAACGGTTGTTTAAAATAACAAATATTCAATGCTACAATGAAATTAAGGGTTGGCGAACAATATTTGGAAACAATTGTTTTTAAACGTTTATAAAAAAAGTCATTATGCGGTTTTCTGTTAAATGTAATTAGCAATGTACCTACGCTAGGAATGTAATGTATCCTAAATCAAAATAAACGTTATTGTTGCAGGTAAGAAAATTGTGTCTCAAAGGAGTGTGAAAAATAAAAATCTACGTTTCTGAACAAAGCCTTTTTTGTTTGGGACTCAAAGTTTTAATCTCATTTAGCGTATCATATGTGACCACTTTTCCCGATTGTTATTGAATCGTAATAATAAGGTTTTAGTAACCTACCTGCTATCGCTATGAAACCTGCTAAAATATGAAGAACATGACGATACCGTAAAGTTTTAACATGTGTACCAATATCTTAATGATGTGAACCGTTATAATATGTTGTCTGCAAGAATTCGGCGGTATATTTTTATATAAAAATCTGATTTATAAATGTCCCATTAACGAACATTCTACGGCTTAAAATGAGGTGAACGACCTAATATGTATGAGACAACATGCTTAGAGGTTAGTCCACCTACATTCGCTATTTTGCATATAACTCAAAATGGTAAATTTTGTATTATTACATTATTTACGACACTTTTACGACAAAGTTGATAATAGGAATATTGGGATAAATATAAGTTATTGACTTTACTGTGGGTTGAGTCAATTTTAAAACAATTTTGGGTACCTATCTACTTACTTTGTATTTCCTTAGTCCGAGCTACCTACTGACTAAGCCTGGGTTGCACCACGATATTTGTTAATGATATTATAACATTTCACATCCTTCTCTAACTTTAACAAATTTCTTTAAAATAGATAAGGATTTGAAAAGGTACAATAACATTAAAAAATATCGTAGTGCAAGCCAGGTTTATTGTCAAATTTGTTGTTCGGCGAAGTCCAGAAATTTGTTTCATGCATTAATTGTAACGTAATTTATCCCAATTTCCGGAAATGTATATAATTTTTTTTATGTATTGCAAGTGGCAAACAAGCATGCAGTTCACAGTGATGTTAAGTGATGACTACAGCCTTTAGACACTTACACAAAGACCAAGGTCAAAATGCAGATGCGTTACCACTCCTGAGACCTAAGGTGTTATGCCTCTGTGCCGGCAAATACAAGCCGTACATTACCACCTGACCGGAACACGATAGTGCTGAACACTACCATTTAGTGGCAAGTATATTAGGTAATGCGGTGGTGCATACGCCCGCGAACTCCGTCACTGGAGCTCTACCAAAAATTTATTTCTTACATAAGTACATACCTATAGGCACGTACTTACGAATAGATCTCCACTATTATAAGTCTAATTGGCGTTAAATCTATGAAGATGAACGTAATGTGCCATCTATTTGGTTTTGATAGGTACCTACTTGTTATAATAAAATTAACACGATTTTATCAGTTTGACTTGTAACGGAATATTTCAATTAAAATTTTATCCACTGCCAGTTCGACTGAATTAATTACAATAACAAGATGATATTTTGTTTAAAATTTTGTAAAAAATTCATGAAATTATATAAATATACTTTTAATTTTGTCTCATGACATAATTTTAAGAATGTGTAACGAAAAGGTCGAAACTTTGTATCAAAAAGTTAAATTTCACGATTCCCATTTTAATCTATACAGATACAAATAAATAAAATTGGAGTGTCTGTTTGTAATATAAAATTAACCGCTTTTTACTAAATGCAAATCTATGTATACACGGTACATATACCTAAACAACATTTTTTACAATTTTTGTCTGTCTGTCTGTCTGTTTGTTCCGGCTAATATCGGGAACGGCTAGACCGATTTTGACGGGACTTTCACTGGCAGATAGCTTATGTAATAAGGCGTAACTTAGGCTACTTTTATACTAGCTGCGCCCACGACTTCGTCCGGGTAGGTACTGAACAATCATAAATTCTCACGGGGACGAAGTCGCGGGCACAGCTAGTATTAGACTAAACTTAGGCTCGAATACTGTCAAAATTCATGATAGTTATTCTACTTAGTATCAAAACGGAACCGTAGTAACGTAATATTTATTTATAATTCTCTGTGGCCTCGGCAAAGACGATGTGGCAATTCAATTATCACATTTTAGTAGTTTCCATGTCGGAAAATTGTTGATGCGTTTGTTTGCATTGATTCTTTGTTTTGATACCAGTTTCAGGATCTTGGTCTTGTTCCTTCAACAACGCCAAAGATATGTTTATCATGTACTAAGATATGTTGTGAGAGATTTTTCACTTTACGAAACTTTTGTTTCATTTTATATATGACAAGTTATATGAAGGAACGAGATCAAGCTAAGTATAGCTATTGTTTTATGTAAGGAAGGTGGCCAACAAGCATGCAGCTCACATTGATGTTAAGTGATGACTGCCGCCTATAGACATCTACACAAAAACCAGAGGTCAAAATGCAGATGCGTTGCCACCCTTGAGACCTAAGTTGTTACGTTTCTGTGATGGTTATTACGGGGCCATACATTTCCATCTAACCGGAACACGGTAGTGCTGAACACTACCATTTAGCGACAGATAGATTAGGTAATGCGGGGGTGTCTTCGCCCGCGAGCTCCGTCACCAGAGCTCTACCACCAGTAATTCAAATTAATTTGTCACTGAGTCGAGTTTTGTACAGGCAAAATTTCGAGTCCCTGCCCGGACCACACACAACACCAGGCGGATCTATGGTCACACAGTTCGACCCCGGAAAGCGAGAGTGTCAAATGAGTTCGACCCTCAAGCCCCCCTCCCCGCGGTCTTTTAACGTTCCTATCTGACGTCGGGACCATTGTGAGGCGGCTGGGATAGGGTGCAGGGCCAACGACATACCCGTACACCTCTTCCTCAGCCAGTCTCCTTACCACAGCAGCGAGTGGCGGGCAGAGCCACGCCAAACGCCGTTCCCTCGCTGGATTTCTCTTGGCTTCACCGGTGTAGGGAAAACCACCGGCACGACAAGGCGGAAACCCTCAGGGGGCTTTATTAAATATTTTCATTTCTAGAAACAATGTTTTCAATCGTCAAGATACTACGTCAAAAATTAGTCGCTACAGTAAATTCCGTTCCTGCAATTTGTTATGCTCGCATAAAACACCATCGTAAAATATAAACGACTGTACAAAATTACCGAGTCAGAAAAAGATTTAATTGAAAATAAACCAAAGTTATGTCTTATATTGAAAATACATCTAACAATTTTAGGGTTACTCCGAATCATTTGTACAGTTACATTTAATATTGCCTACATGTCATGATTGTTTTCATTTTGATTTTGATGAGGAGGATAACAAATTATAATTTTATATCTGCAAGCAAAAACCAATCTTTGTTAAACTTACACATATAAAAAAAAAAAATCAATTCATAGAACATACCTACATAGATTTTAGTCTCCACATTTTTTTTGGTCTTTTTACTTTTTATTTTATAGTACCTACTTGTACATAATATTTAGCAAGATTAAAAAAATACTAATTATGACATGGATTCCTACATGAAAAAAAATCGTTCTCTATCCGAGATTTCATTAGTTGTGGTGGCTTCTAAGCCACGATAGTTTCAAGAATGAGCCACTACGTAAAAAAGGATCCCGTTGAAAAATGCCCTGGGTAGGCAGGCAATAGCAAATCCCATAAAACTCCGAGCATCGCCAGACTTTTTAATTATAGTTGAATTAGTCAACATCAGTTTAAATTAAATTTCCATAATTTTCAAAAAATAATGTAAACAATCAAACGATAATTATGTTTGTTTAATATAAGGAAAATAATATAAAGATAACTGGCAAATTGTATTTTTGCGCTTTGATCTTTTCCTCAGACAACGATCAAAATTACTTGCACTTATGTCGTTATGGTATTCTAAAGTGCATTATACTCGTATTTATATATAAGTATGATATTAGATATATTTTCTTAATGTTACTTAAATGTTTGCTGGTGATACAATTTCAGCGGATGAAGGTTGCACACAAAGATGTAAAATTCGAACCGTGCTTACATACTTTAATCAGATTGCAAAAAAAAACGAGTTTTATAAAATTTGAAGCAAAATTCTATCAAAATAAAAATCGAATCGAATCTTGCACAGAAGTAAATAATTTCTTCATAAAAAATAATAATTAAAGACAAATCTTGGGCTTTTTTTAGTTATGTGCCCAGTATCAGTCGCTAAATGATGAGACAACGTTTCTGTTCTTTGCATATTTTAAATAAATAAAAAGGTGTTTTTATAGCATATAGGCTTTATCATGCTGACGACAACTTGAAACATTATTGGTTATTTTTAGTGTTAGATGAGAGACATATCGTGCCAACATTAATCAAATCAATCTAGACATGTGTCGCTCTTATGATTCAACACTCATTCATGCCTTGAAATGGAGTGTTTCAAGCCGAGACAGCTGGGAAAGATACGAGTCAAATTCACAATACGATGTCGGCGAACGTGCCTAGCATACTGAGACGATGTAATGCCAGTCCTGAATGCGTTTCACGACAGCACGGTAAGGCGTGGGCCTTTATTTTTCAGTAGCGGAACATCATGCAAAAATGCAGCGTTCGTTCGACGCGATCACACAATGTAATCACATTAGCGGTCGCCACGACGAATTAGGTACCTCTATTTACGGCAACATATAAATTGTTTGTTTTCCGTCTTATACAACGAGTGTCACGTATTTTCCTAGTAGAAAAAAAAAAAGATTTGTGCTTTTATAAATTGTGAATCATGACGTGGAAGCTCCACGTCCTTTGCGTTTTTTTCTAGTTTATACAGGATGTCACGTTAAAGACATACCTATTCTAATGCCTAATTATAAAAAAATCTGTTCACATTATTTTAAATGCACTAAAAATAAATAAACATTAGAAGTCTCCCAATGACAATCGCCAGTTTCTCATGGCCTGATAATATATCTGATGATATGATATATGATGGCCATAGGTGTGAAAAGGCAAAAGTTTCTCCAAAATTACTTCATCATAATAATATGCTATCAACAAATCTCTGGATTTCAAAAAATGTTAAAACGCTTAGGGATACACGATTAAATTCAAGTCGTTTTGCACTCAAAAATCCTAAATTTGGGATTGATCGAGAAACGTTTAAAATTTCATCGGAATAATCAATAACCTTGAATAAAAACTTTAAACACTAAAGAAAAACAATATTATGTTGCTTGGAAGTGATATTTATGGATTTATTTAGCACACATACGAGAGCATTGTTATGGTATGCTTTGACGTATTTGATAGCACGAACGATTTGATCTATCACACAAATTAGGTTTAATCAATCAACTAAACAATATGACATAATCTGAACTTTAAATTAAAGAGTATCTCATGGAATGTCATCTTATTTTTAGATTGAGATTTTACATGAAGTAGCGTGGGCGTATCTCCGAAAGGATGGTACATGTTCAATAATAAATTATGATGATAGAATTTGATAATTTTACTCACCGTGCATTGAATGATAATTCAAAGTATTCCAAATATGGAAGATAAACCTTATAAAGTATAATAATATATTTATTAAGTTTCTAATATCAGATTCGGATGGGGCTGGCGTGGTTTTAACCAAAAGTCCCTTAAAAAATAAAGAGAAAAAAAAAATCAGATTCGATTAACATATATTATGTAAGACTTCATAAGATTTGTTAAACCTTCAAAAGACATAATAATATACAAATAATATAGTTACAATTGATTTTAAATCTGTATGTTGAAGAAAAGTATTTTCATCTTCTTGTTAATAAGGAAATAAAAATGTATTTTGGCCATGTACAAACTTACCCAGCTTTAATTTGAAATCTAATCATACAGAAATTAGGACTTTGGAACACGTGCTTTATTTTCGTATGACCTAAATGGATTTGCCGGGTAAAAGGGCGGATAGGAGTTCGGTCCAGATTACAGACTCTTTGATATACACTGACTTGTTGCTTTTGACTAAATACATAATTATGTAGGTATGTAATAATTATATTATAACACACAATATTCATCATCACCAAATGCCCATTATAGTAGTAAGCGTAGTTAAGTATTAGCTACAATCCTACAATAAAATTAAGAAACATTGTCTTCCATCTACAACTTTGCTTACTCGTATTATCATTAGGTACAACTGTAATAGAGTTCATATCTTCAAAACCTGACACAATAAAACAATGAATGTTAAAGATGTTAATTTATAAAGTTGATATTTTAACTTACTACGTAGAGGTTTATTCGTCGAATCGTAGAACATTATTTAGTGCACTATATCAAAGAACGTAAAATCATTATGTTGCATTTATATGCAACATAATCACAACGTACAAGTACCAAATCCCACGGCCTGTACCATGAAGTCTTTATTACGATTCATTTTAGCAAAATTGCCAAAATTTTATTTTATTTGTTTGTACCTCCAAAGAAGTACTCTAATTGACAATTCGTATGAATAAAAGAGATAACGTTAATCCCGAAAAGTTAAAGCTTCAGTTGAGGGGTTCGTAATATAACAGGTTATTAGAAATTAAAGAAAAAAAACGGAAAGAAAAATTTGACTCCGGGCAGGAATCGAACCTGCGACTTCAGGATAATCAGTCCAGCTTTTTTCTTCTTTAATTTCTAAAGTTTACTTGCATGTCTTATTGCGAAAAATAAATATTAAAGTTAACAGGTTATTGTTTAATTGAATAATCTATACATCGGTGTTATAAAATAAAGTCCCCTGCCGCGGCTGTCTGTTCGCGATAAACTTAAAGACTGCATGGAATTTCATGCAGTTTTCATCAATATAGAGTGATTCTCAAGGAAAAGGGTTTTAGGAGATTAAATAGGTTGGAATATAACGATAAATGTCGGAGGTGTCGAAAAAATCAGCCGCGTGAGAGCTTTCAGCGAAGACGCTGTATAAATATTTTGAGATATTACAAAACATTGTATGGTGAAATATTTTCTCTTTGGTAGATCTACAAAAAAGTCCGCGATGGCGTTTAATAATATATTTTATGGATAGTTTACTTTAAGTACTCCAAAATTACTTCTGAAAAATTGGTCACTAAAAATGGGATCATTGGAATCAATTGGCAAGCTTTTACACTTAAACAGTATAAAATTATCAAATTAAATACTTTAGTTAACTTAAGCATTTCATGCACATTAATTTAATATACTAACTAAAATAGTATAAACAGTGCAACCTACAATACTAGCACTAGCTTAAATACAAGTAAAAAATGTTTATAGCATTGAACTGTAGAAAACTGTTACGTATAATTTACGGCAGTAGGTACTTCGCTATACGTATAGATACGTTTATACGACCCGGTTAGTCTGATAGTTTGATTCGAAGGGTCGCGGGTTCGATCCCAGCATCCGGACAAATATCTGTATGGCCTACAGATATTAGTTTCGGATCTGGGTGTTTGTGCATGTGTTGTATGTGCTCAACGGTACCCACGATACAGGTTCATACATAAGGGCTGGGTGTGTAAGCGTATTTTATTTGTTTATACAAATGTTACAATTATAACGGGGGTTTATTAAAAATATGTGCCCTGGCAACTGAAGTACACGTGGACGAAGTCATTTTTGATCAGGCTAACATGGAAAAACTATAATAATGAGCAGGTGCGCACCATCGATCAAAAGACAAAGGGGATTTTTACAGTTTAGCAAAAAAGTTATTGTGTAGACGTGAGCGATGATCTTATGTTTTATGTAGATACAACTAATTCGAATACACCAAAAAGCTTGCTCTCTCTCTGCGTGTTGAATATTAAAACATATTTTATTTAAATTCTTCTCCTAGAGTTACATAGATGCCAAATCCTTTTTCATAATGTTATTTGATACAATCGGAGAGAATATAATCATTACGTTCCCATATTCTTGGGTATATTTTAAATTTTTAAAAAAAGGAGGTTCAATGATTTATATGGGTTGAGCAGGTCATAAAGTAATATGGAGTGAGTCACATTAATAAACTTTGAAGGTACTGCTGGGAAAAAAATTACTTCCCGACTTGGGGATCCAATCTGGAACCTCAGCGCAGCGGTAATAGTCTGCTACTACCAGTATATCGAGTTAGTAAAATAGTTAATAGAATTTCATAAGTACAATAAAAATTGTACATCTCATATCTTGGGATATCAATCACTTTGAAATAAAAAAAAATCTATAAATCAGTTCGAACGAAATGCGAAAGAATTTTCCTTGTTTTGTGGCATAGAACGAAAGAATAAAATGATGATTCCATCGGATACTATTGCACAGTCTACACTTTATGGGTTCATATGTGCCAAGTTAACGTGTTTATCTGACCGATTACATGTCGTATCAAGTGGCAATAAAATGTGGCGAATTATCTGGTTTCTCCTACGTTTTACGGTACTTTGACAAATCCGTAAACAATACCTTTTATAGTACGACTATATTTAGATATTGTAAAGGCATTAAGTATTCTGAAGAGGAAAGAATTTGGAATGGTCGACACATTATTCTCATTTACAAATTTAATGTTCTTTTGGTAAAACATAAATGGGAATTTTGACTAAAATGTGAAAGAAAGATCACATTTGAAAGTAACATAACACCATTCGCGAGTTATTGATTATATTTGAACCGATCATCAGCGTAATTCATTAAAAAATCAACAACATCACCCATTTGTCGACCTACTGTAGCCACCTACTTGTTTAACTGTTAGGTAAAAGACATAATTTTATTCGGATGTCTGATCATATCTTAGGGACAACCATAAAGAGGACAATGCCCTAATGAGTAATCCATGTGAGCTTGTTTTTTTTTTTAAATAAAATACAGTGCAACTTTATGGAAAAGTACCACACATTTTTAAAAGATAAGTAAAATTCTGAGCTTCATGTATTTAGAAAAACATATATTTACATTTTTACAAGATGTGATTTCATAACATCTATTTAAAGACTAAAAATTTCCAAGTCCTGGCTAGTAGTATCAGTGTCTTCTAAATGTATAATTTTTTCTACATTTTCATTGAACGTAACAACAGATTTTCTTTTCGGTTTTTTTGTTTCACCAAATTCATCGTCATCATCTGATTCGTCTGTGATATCTTTCAATTTGTCAATGGATTGAATTACTATTGGTAATTGAGGATCTGGTGGAGATATATTGATGATTGTTTCTAATGGTTCTTCAATTGGCGGGGTCGTTTCACTGGACTCACTTTCATCAGGGGCATCTAGCATTTCTTGAAGTCTTCTCTCACTTCTCCTGAGTTCTTCAATATTTATCCTTGGCTTTGTAATATTTTCAGGTTTGGAAACTTCGTCGAATGACTCATTGCGAGAAGCCAAACTATTTTCGTCACTGAACTGGTTGTAGTTTTGTTTTTCTTTCCTGTAAATGTTTAAACCAGTGATTCATTAATTCAACTAAGCTACGATGAAAAAGTAAACAATTTAAATAACGGCTACGTTACCATGTAAGGAAGAACGATAGAGCTATTCCAAGTATTAGTACGAAAAGAAAGACACTAAGTACTATAGTCGCGACTAACAAGCCAGTGTCACGTCCAGGAATGGTGCATATCTCTTGACCTTCTAGATGATCTTCTAATGATACAGTCCGGGCTATGTTGACCGTTACTAAGTTATTGTTATTTATATCACTGAAATCATGTCGGTAATTTTAATAGTTATCGCTGCAAAATGTTAGGTTATCAACGCATGCTTAATTTTTATACTTACGATGTAAGTTGACTAACATCTACTGGTTCACGTTCTACGAGACCATAAACATATAACTGTAACGTCGCCCCCGTTGAACTCGTATCACGTTTTTTCCGCGACGATTCATTTTCGTCGTCAGATGTTGTGCTTTCAGTTATAACTTTTGTTCTTATTGTTTTTATGTCGTATCCGACGGCTTGGCTTAGGTTACCTAATATATTTTGTTCGTGATCCAAAAATCCATCTCGGATAGTAACAACTGCTATATGATTGAGATCCAATAATTTTACCTGTAAAGAAAATAAATTGGGTTAATATTTTATTTCGGGGGCGCATTTATTTTTTAAAATAGACTGTGGTGATGAGAATGGAAATACCTGAGCGTGGAACATGATGTGAATTCAAAGTTGTATTAATATACAATTTTGACTTGACGGTTAAGGTAAATATGGTAATGCTTAAACTTTAGTGAACAATATCCTTTTTAGGTGCCTAAAACAAACATTTTCGAAAACAATGTAACTTTTTGTGCGTTTAGGGTAAGTGGTTTTACCAACTCGTATATTTTAGACCTACCTTTAAGATACATTAATCATATTTAGGTTTCACGTGTATACGACAGGTTATTGATTTAAATATAATATTTCAATGTATTATTAATCGAAAAATTAATTAAAAAATTACCATAATGGATATTATTTTTTTAATATTAAAGATTTATATCATAATTTAAATTTCCGCAAGAATAACAGGCGTATACTTATAATATGTAAGTATTGCTACCTTCATCGGTATAGGCACAAAGCACGTAATAAATGGGAATAAATTTACTTCTATAATTTCAAACAGAAACAGCAATTTTGTGTAATAAATGAGGTAATAAAGTAGTAACACAGACTATGACAAAATTTATTTTTCTCCTTTTAATAACTTTTCTCATTGTCTACTTACGTTTTGTTGATGTTTTAACTCCACCTGTCATAACATATTACGTGGTTTTATAATCGTAATAACATAAGTAAGGCCCCTTAAATACGTAAGTTAAGTTTTATCCACGGATTGTACAAAATATGTTTTTAATAGAAATAGTCTATTCATATTGGTGTAAACATCTAATTATAACAATTGTTTAGGAAATTGGATCACGAATGTGTTAAACAAAATTATAAGGATTTTGACCTTAAGTTGCGTATTAGGTATACATTCTTTAAGGTAATGTAAGAAATCCCTTTAATTTCTTTGGGATGCCGAGATTTCTCTCTTAAGATTATATTACTTTATAGCTTACTAAATGTGCGTCGTTAACAACAGCTGTTGTTCGAGCACGCAAGAGGAAAATCTGCAGGCGGCATAAAGACAATATTTTTTATAATATACCTACAGCATATCTCTTTTTACTGGTAATGACTTATAACGGTTTTTCATGTGGTGAAGATGGTAAATAAACATGCACATGGATGGTTAGTGGATACTGCAGTCTTTATGTAAGAAAAAAAACAGAGATCAAAATGCAGATGTTTGCCAACCAGGTTCTAATTTGTTTTGTCTAGGTAAATGGAACACGAAAGTGCTGAACGCTGTTGATGGACGGCAGGTAGGTTAGACCATCGAGCTCCGACACTCAACTCGTTAGGACGTGCTTTTTATTTAAAATTATAATTCCCGGCACAGAGGGCATAACCTTAGGCCTCAAGAGTGGTAACACATCTGCATTTTGACCGCTGGTCTTTGTGTGGGTGTCTATAGGCTGCAGTCATCACTTAACATCAATGTGAACTGCATGCTTGTTTGCCACTTTCATCACCTAAAAAAAATGGTCAGTTCCAGTGTAATAACATAAGTAAGGCCCCTTAACTATGTAAGTTATGTTTTATCCACGGATTGTACAAAATAATAGGTTGGGGAAAAAGTCTTTTCGCATTATAGTATGTATGAATATGTTATAAAATCTCTTTGGCTGTAGTATTTGTATCTGGCTGGTTTTGGTATCATTGAAAGTTAACATTTTAAAATTGAAATTAGGCAAATGTGTGATTTTCGTTTGTTTTTCGTA
This sequence comes from Macrosoma leucophasiata, assembly GCA_036365455.1. Classification (NCBI taxonomy): domain Eukaryota; kingdom Metazoa; phylum Arthropoda; class Insecta; order Lepidoptera; family Hedylidae; genus Macrosoma; species Macrosoma leucophasiata. The sequence continues at coordinate 13,742,465 of JAWQUS010000010.1, read as the reverse complement.
CTGTCAAGATGAGTGAATCTAATGAAGAAATTCGATACATTTTAAAATTTTACTACAAAAAAGGTAAAAATGCAACGCAAGCAGCGAAAAGTTTGCGATGTTTATGGACCTAGTGCAGTGTCTGTGAGAGTAGCACAAATTTGGTTTAAGCGTTTTCAATCCGGAAAATTTGATGTCAAAGATGCACCTCGCTCCGGTCGCCCTATTACGGATAAAATGGATGCCATTTTTGAAAAAGTGGAGTAAGATCGACATATCAGTAGTTATGACGTAGCTGAAGAACTGAGAATTGATCACAAAACAGTTTTGGCGCATTTGAAAAAAGCTGGGTACAAAAAAAAGCTCGATATTTGGGTACCTCACGAGCTCACTGAAAGAAACCTAATGAACCGTGTACTCATTTGTGATTCTTTATTACGACGTAATGAAACCGAATCATTTTTGAAGAAGCTGATAACTGGTGATGAAAAGTGGATCACGTACGACAAGAACGTGCGAAAAAGGTCGTGGTCAAAAGCCGGTCGGGCTTCACAGACTGTGGCGAAACCCGGGTTAACTCGCAATAAGGTGATGTTGTGTGTGTGGTGGGATTGGAAGGGCATTATTCATTATGAGCTATTACCACCAGGCAGGCCTATCGATTCTGAACTCTACTGCGAACAACTGATGAAATTAAAGCAAGAAGTTGAGAGAAAGCGGCCGGAATTGATCAACAGAAGGGGTGTGGTGTTTCATCATGATAACGCTAGACCTTACACATCTATAGCCACTCAGCAAAAATTAAGAGAGTTTGGCTGGGAGGTGTTAACGGCATCCGCCGTATAGTCCTGACCTTGCACCTTCAGATTTCCACCTGTTTCGGTCTCTTTAGAATTCTTTATGCAATGTTAGGTTAACATCACGAGAGGACTGCCAAATCAATCTGCCAATAAACTATATTAAAAAATGTTTTGAATTATCTTAAAAAATGCGAAGAAACTTTTTCCCCCAACCTTATATGTTTTTAATAGAAATAGTCTATTCATATTGGTGTAAACATCTAATTATAACAATCCGCTGCTGCAATTGCGGAGACCCTGAAACAGCGCAAATATAGTACACTTCCAGAGGACTATATATTTGTGCCTTTCGGGGTCGAAACTCTTGGTCCATGGGGCCCCAGTGCTCGGCTCTTATTCAAAGAGATCGCGAAACGGCTGGTCGACACTTCCCGTGACCAGAGGGCTGGCCAATTTTTAGGTCAAAGAATCAGCATTGCCATCCAACGAGGCAATGCTGCCAGCCTTCTGGGTACCATAACACAGGAAGGCAGTGATGCGGAATTTTTAGACGCATGTTGTTTTTAGTTTAGTTTTAGCTGTATATTATGTAAATTATAATTTAAAAAATAAAATAGCGGAAATTAATCTTATTACTAGCGAGTGTTAAATAAGGGTACCCAGGTTAGGCTAGATCACAGTGCAACAGTGCGCGTGTGTTAGTAGGTTCGTGTTTTATGTGCGGCCGTAGGTAGAGGTAGGGTAAGTATGCATAGGGTGTGCATACTGTTCGTACAAATTAAGGACAACTTATTTAATAAATAAAAAAAATAAATACATAAACATGTTATTTCAGCACATGTATTATGATTATAACTGAATTTTCTAATAGGGGTGTTGGAGAGTGTGCATTATTCCCGTTACATGTTGTATAAAAAATAAAAAAATATATAAATATATAAATATATAAAATTGAATCCAAAATCTGTATGAAACTAATGTCACACACATTAGTTTCATACTTTATTACAGTGCTCAACAATAAATATTGCAACAATAATAATATCGAGCCTACGAAGGAGACTTCGGCTTATTTCGGGTCTGTAGAGCGTTATCTCTTTCGCATCGTACCGGTTTGACGTTTGTCGACCATTTTGATCGTATAGGCACATACCACTATGACCATAGCATACGTAGTCAGTGTGTAACAGAGATAACGCTCTACGAAGTCGAAACTAGTCGACTATCTCTTTCGCAGGCTCGATGTGCAATATTAATTGTTGAGTTCTGTATGTATATTCGATTTTTTCATAAATGTAATAAATAATGGGCCACTTTACCATAACAGTTACGCACTTGATGTCTTGTCTTGTGTATGTAATAACTAGAAAAGTATATCGATTTATTTGAGATATTGTCATAAAAGTATTTACATGTATTTGTATTTTTGTTACTATTTTTTTCCTTACAAGTTCTTATGTAAAATGGGTTCTTTCAGAAAGGTAATATAAATAATATCAGATTGGCTTTCGGCGAAACGTGTGCAAGTTTGTCTAGCTAGACTATACCTATATATTCAAACTTAACGTCTCTGTCTGGCTGACCGCGAGAACCACTTATCCGATTAACGTGTTCTTTTTTAACCGACTTCATTCATAATCATAGCTTTGTCATCTCGTCATCTGGTCAGATATATTTTATTAGAGAAAATAACCGCTTTGGTGCCTTTTTTATCTAATGAAGGTGGCAAACAAGCATGCAGCTCACATTGATGTTAAGTGATGACTGCAGCCTATAGACATCTACATAAAAACCAGAGGTCAAAATGCAGATGCGTTGACACCCCTGAGACCTAAGTTGTTGTCTCTGTGATAGTTATTACTGGATTTACTGGGCCAAACATTACCATCTAACCGGAACGCGATAGTGCTGTACACTACCATTTGGTGGCAGATACAGGTAATGCGGTGGTGCCTACGTCCGCGAGCTCTGTCACTAAAGGTCTACCACCGCTTACTACTGCTTGGCATGAGGTTCCAGATTAAATTATGTACTTTAGCATGCGACTTGGAGGAAAACATATCTCGAAAATGGTAGCTGTGTGCATGTAAGTATTCATGAATGCTTTAATTTACCTCTTAGACCTAATGGAAATATACCTACAATCGGTTTTGGTGAACCTAATCAGAAAAAGTTTAATTTGCAGGTGAATTAATATAAAAATATGTTAGAAGCAAGGCTAGTTAGCGTTAACCCGTCAATATCAACATGAGAAAAATATGACAATTGATATTCAATCTCGTAGCCGCCTGTGGTTTTACGTTCTTTGACGGGTTCTATCTACCGCCAAATGGCAGTATTCAGCATTATCATGTCTTCGTTTAATAGTAATGTATCGCCCCATAATTATTATCGGAGAGGCAAACACCTTTGGCCTTGCATCTGGATGAAATGCATTCAGACGTTTGGTTTTTGGGTAGATGTCTATAGACTGTAGAATTCATGCTTGTTTGTCTCCATCTTTACATAACAAAATATTAAAAACTCATAAAAAAAAATCTTTGACAGCTATCTAGATCCGTATTATTAGGACAAATTATAGTCATTTCAGTTTTTTTTTTGTGTTTTCTCTAAGTATTTTCCTATTGTTTTAATAATATAACTGTTAGGTAGGTCGTGTGCAAGTCCTGTTAGTTTAAAACTAAGCCAAGGGACTTAAGGTCAAACTTGTTTTCGTAACCCAAACTGATGAAATCATGTTTTGACGTTAACATAACAATAATGATAGTCAATGTCACAAAAAACTAAAACGTGTCTATTCCGAGTGGCATGTCTTTATCTCTATGAGGCGCATAACCGTAAAACAAATGAGTATTCTTTTATTATAATAAACAGGATATAAAAACTGTCATTGGACACTCCTAGCTGAGAACCTGTGTTACAAGTCGGCTTGCAGCGAAGGATGTTGTGGTGACCGTATATATTTAGGCGATAGCTAAATATCTTTAAAATTGGAACATACGATTGGTGATGAACCGGATCCAAATGTGAATGGTTTGAGAATCACTTAATAAACTACGCTTTTATAGAAATATAGAGCCCCATTACGTTGAAAGTAAAATACAAGCCAGCTCTTTCGGCTTCGTTCGCAAAGTTCAAAATTAAATCTACAGAAGTATGTAGCTCAAAAACAAAGAAGTAAAAAGTCATTGTTGTTGGCGTTCTCTAAAAGTTATGTATCTTTGTGAGCATTTTGTGACTATTGAGAGTAAAGTACAACTCTAGATATACCACCATTAAATGAAAATATATTAAAGCCTATTAATATATATCATCCTCTACATTAGTAATCAAACTAGAGACAAGAATAAAAATTATTTGTCACCATTAACACATAAATTCTTTGGTTAATTTAGCAGGTTACCACTTATAAGTTACGCGACAATTTATTACAATGAATATAATAATATAACATTATACGCCAAAGTTTATTTTGTTTGTGAATTTTAAAAACCATAAATACATAAATACTCTGAAGAATTTAGGTGAAATGTTGCACACAATTCATCAAACATGAGAAATAGGTATATGTATACAGAAACACAGATAAGGGGAATATTTTATGAGTAATCACTCCAGACACACAAAGCAAGGGGCTTTGATGCAGATGCTTTCCCACTTGAGGAGGAGAAATATTATGACACTGTCATTAATTAACGGGACATCACAATTTTCACCAGAGCATTAAGCCGCAGACAGATTGAATATTTATTTTTACCGCATCTCTACCACCAGTTAAATCTTTTATTTTTTCATTATTTGAGTAGAGTTGAATCATTCATTGGAACCGGTAATGCGAGTTTTATTATACATAAAAACTTTATCAAAATCTGCACACGGATTAGTTACTTATGTCACTATATTTTGTGTAAAGGCAGTTTACTGTTTTTTTTTATTTGGGTGCGATACGGGACTTCGAAAAGTGTAACACCGAATATCACGTCCCCGTAAGTTTACTAACACGAATCACGTGACAACGTGATTCGTGTTCATGTCCATTCGTTTCCAAATGATTCGTATTATAGGGAATTCGAGGTGGTGTTATTCGGGATCGCGTTATACTTTTCGGTGTTACACTTTTCGAAGTCCCGTATCGCACCCTTTTTATTTGAAAAGTAAATCTTGTTTCACTTTTTATATTAAATACGACTGAACAATGCCGGTCAAATCATAGGGCGGTAAAACTAGGCCAGGTGTCAGTGGCGGTCAGAGTGGTCAGACCCTCAGTCAGACCCTTTCCCAAAGATCTTCGGGTTTTAGTCAGCAGTGGATTTGTGAAGACTGAAGTGATGATGATGATGAGCAGCGTGTGCCCGGATTATTAACTTTTTTTTCTGACCAATAATATCTAACTGGAAAATGTTAATGTAACTTCACGCCTGTGATCCCCGAAGGGGTAGGCAGAGATAAATGCATGCATTAAATCATACATGCAAACACCCACGATTCGCCGGTAACGTTTTGGCCCATGTAACAGTTGGCGAGCCTGTTGCCATCTCCGGGCACATTACCAAACTTCGAGGTACTGGGAAACTTCCAGAAAATGGAAAAATCCATGGAATGGAACCAGAGATAAAGGACTTAACACCATTATCTCTGATACCTGGGAATCGAACCCAGGACAGCGTAGTAGAGGCCTGCTACCACTAAAAAAGTCACCGTCGCCTATGAACATTTGCAACACCAGGGGAGTTGCCAACGCGCTGCCAGCCCTGAAGGACTCTTTTGACGCCATTTTTGAAGAACCCCATATTGTAGCACCTAGGGAACACCTCAGAGGGAAGTTCGTTCCACAATTTACACGTTCTGGGCAGGAATGAACGTGAAAACCGCACTTGAGCACTGCCAGGTGTCCAGTCGGTGTGGGTGGAACTTCTCTGTTCGGCGGGTAGTACGGTGTAGAAAAAGAGACGGTGGCAACATGTCAAACAGTTCAGCAGAGCACTCACCATTGTAGAGACGGTACAACGCGCACAAACTCCCAATGTCTCTGCGCAGGCTCAGATGTTCGAGCCTGTCGGTAAGTCCTGGATCGTTAACAATACGAACGGCGCGTTTTTGTAGGGAGTCAAGTGGACCAAGCTGGTATTTGGGGGCTCCCGCCCACAAATGAGAGCAGTATTCCAGATGGGGCCGCACTTGAGCCTTATAAAGGTGTAGTAGCTGCCCCGATGTGAAATACTGCCTCGCTTTGTTAAGCACCCCCAACTTTTTGGATGCCAACTTGGTCTTACACTCAATGTGACTCCCGAATTGCACTTCGTTCGATATGTCAACGCCCAGGATACCGATACTCTTATCAACGGCGAGCGGAATGCCCTGGAACTGTGGTGCTACAATGAATGGGTTTTTTTAGCGGTGAACGCGCAGACTTGCGTCTTTGAGGGGTTAAACTGTACTAAATTAAGTCGACCCCAATCCGAGACCCACTCCAGAGAGTGCTCGATTTCAGACACAAGTCTAGTCCTGCTTTCCTCGATAAGTGTCCGAGAGGCATAAACACGGCTAGTGTAGTGTGCATCTCCCGTACTATTTAGAGTTTTGCTCCAATATTTAATTGATATGCAGAAGAAAAAAGCGTGGGAGATAGCACAGAGCCTTGCGGCACACCAGCGTTGATAGGTAGTCTGTCTGAGCGCTGACCGTCAACTAAGACTTGTATATAACGCTCAGACAGAAAGCTGGCTGTCCAGTTGCATAGCCTCTCGGGAAGACCGTAGGATGGAAGTTTCGCGAGGAGTGCCCTGTGCCAGACCCGATCAAAGGCCTTAGCAATGTCCAGGCTTACAGCCAATGCCTCCCCACTCTTGACCAAGGCGTGGGACCAATGGTGCGTGAGATATACTAGAAGATCACCAGCAGATCTGCCATGACGAAATCCATATTGGCGGTCACTGATCAGCTGATGATCCTCTAAATACTGCAGCAGTTGAGTATTGATCACACGCTCCATGACTTTGCAGAGTAGGGAGGTTATTGCTATGGGCCTATAATTGGCCGGGTCACTGCGATCCCCTTTTTTGGGTATCGGGTGCACGAGGGCGGTCTTCCACGCAGACGGTACGGTTCTTTGATCGTAGGAAAGCGAGAACAGGCGCGTCAGAATGTGGGTCAGCCCGCACATCTTCAACACCACCGCAGGGACGGAGTCCGGCCCACTCGACTTCTTGACGTCAAGAGATAAAAGAGCTCGTCTGACGTTCTTCTGAGTGAATTTGACGTCAGGCATAGAGCTTTCACAGCGCGGGATGGTAGGCGCTGTGATACCCATGTCGTCAAGAGTCGAGTTTGAGGCAAAGAGGCTGCCTAGAAGGTCAGCTTTCTCTTTTGCTGTGTGGGCCAGGCTCGTCAATTTTACGCAGTGGTGGGAAAGATGACCGATAAAAATTACCTTCGATAGCTTTGGCAAGAGACCAATAGGCACGGCTCCCGGGAGGGTGCCTCATTAGTTTCTTGCCAACTCTACCGATGTGCTTGGACTTCGCTTTGGCCATGCGCCGCTTTGTGGACCTGGATGCAGCGTTGAGTGCTCTCTTAAGGTCGGAGGCATTAGGATCCTTACAAGCGTGAGCCGCAGTCCAGGTTCTGTAAGCATCCTGCTTGTGACTAGAAGCCACAGAACAGGACTTATCGAACCAGGGCTGGTACTGTCCGCCAATAGATACCACAGAGTACGGAATGTAACATTTCATTCCCTGGTGTATCACATCGGTTACAGCACCGGCACACGATACGATATGAGGTCAGCAGAAGATCCAGCAAAGAGGCAGTGTGACCCTCGACATCTGGTATCCGGGTAAACCCGGTTACAACTTGTGAAAGTCCATTAGCCAACGCGAAATCGTGTGCAGATCTTCCAGCGAAGTCCGTGATCCGGGAACTCAACCACTCCGTATGGTGTGCGTTAAAATCACCAAGAATCACCAACTCCGCAGAAGGATACTGCACAAGCACTGTGTCGACCACCTGTTGGATGTGCTCGAACAAGCGAGCTGTCTCCCCGTCTCCGCTATAGGACCTGTACACGCACGCGTATATTCGGGTAGATCCACCGTAATCCACGCGTGCCCACAATAGTGACAGGTCCTTGTCTTCAAAATGGTCAAGACGGCGACAACAGACGTCCTCTCGGACATACAGACATACCCCGGCGCGGCGAACGAAAGTGTTCTCCAGAGTATAGCCGGGGTAAGTAAGGTATACGCTTAATAATTGTTTTATATTATTTCGCATTAACACATGCTTGTGAAATATATTTTATTTTAAAGTAAAATGAAAAGAAAAATTTGACTTCAGGCGAGACTCGAACTCGCGGCCTACTGGGAATCTAGTCCAGCCGCTTTTCCAATTGAGCTACTGAAGTCCTGCCCGATTCGTCAAATATTTACTTCACATTTGTTGCATTGCTTTATGGTAGCAGCAGCGCCATCTATTGCCAACTATGCTAGTTAGGCAACCGATATAATAGACTTTGCAGTTTATTGAATATCGTAAAGAAGTCGCTTTTACCCTTAATAATTGTTTTATATTATTTCGCATTAACACATGCTTGTGAAATATATTTTATTTTAAAGTAAATTGGAAAGAAAAATTTGACTTCAGGCGAGACTCGAACTCGCGGCCTACTGGGAATCTAGTCCACCCGCTCTTCCAATTGAGCTACTGAAGTCCTGCCCGATTTGTCAAATCTTTCCTTCACATTGCCTAACTAGCATAGTTGGCAATAGATGGCGCTGCTGCTACCATAAAGCAATGCAACAAACGAAACACAATGAAAAACATGTTTAGAGAAATGAATGATTGGATTATTATATTAATTTTCATAAATATGATTTTCATATCAAGCTAATAATGCTGAAGATTAAGACCGAATATTTTATGTATTTTATAATTTTTCTGTTTTGAAATTTTCTAATGTTTGTATTACTATGGGTGAATTTTATTTTTATTTGTTTAAAGAGAAACTCCGTCCCCGTTTCTGTCTGTTGCGTACACTGTAAGGGGTGCGTTGTTTCCTAATCGCATGTTGTTGCATACACGATAGGTACATACACGAACTCGGTGTGGGGTGAAACGACGAGACTTATCTGTGAGCGCCAGTAAACTAAAGCCGCGTTTATCTTCTTATCTGCATCTGTGGTCTGTTATGTCTCAGTCCCGGGAATTACGGGCTTATAGAAATTACTTATAACCAGATTTAAAGATTCAGTAATTCTAGTTTTGTTTGTTGCGTTGTTTTCCAATCGCACTTTGTTACATAAATGTGTGGGGTGACATGGTCTTACTGGTGGTAGAGCTCCAGTAACGGAGCTCCCGGGCGTAGGCACATTTATTGTGTAGTGTTTTTGTACTTAAAGTTACTTACAACCAGGTTTAAAGATCCAGTAAGTTCATCCCCGTTTCTATCTGTTGCGTACACAGTGAGAGGTGCGTCGTTTTCCAATAGCGCGTTGTTGCGTACATGCATAAACCCGGTGTGGGGTAAAACAGCGAGACTTACCTGTGAGCTCCAGTAAACTAAAGACGCGTTTCCCTTAACCGCATCCGGGGCCTATCATGATTTAGTCTCAGAAATCACGCGCACATTTATTGTGTAGTATTTTTATACTTAAAGTTACTTACAAGCAGGTTTAAAGATCCAGTAAGTCCATCCCCGTTTCTATCTGTTGCGTACACAGTGAGAGGTGCGTCGTTTTCCAATCGCGCGTTGTTGCGTACATGCACAAACCCAGTGTGGGGTGAAACGGCGAGACTTTGCTCTGAGCTCCAGTAAAGCAGAGCCGCGTTTTCTCCTATATCAGCATCCGTTGCCTGATAAGAGAAGACGGGAGTTAAGAGTAGAGTTGCCACTTTTTTTTGCAATTAAAGTACATTGGTTATTATGGGTAAGAAAAAAAAAGTACAATGAATCAAAATTAATTATTTTTTATTTCTTTGTATTTTTATTTTTTTAAATATATTTTTTATTGCTTCTTGCAATTTGTAGCAAATTCGTGTCCCGACTAAACAATTGCACAGCATCTTTACAGTCGATAATTTTGTTTAATGAAAAAATACTTAAGACTAAACTTTTCAAATTCACAAACAAATCATGCGAAATAAAGTATTTTCGTGTATTTTATTGTTCTAATAAAGTATAGAGTAAAATTGCTTGATATAACGTACAATACTTTATTATAAAGTACAGGTGGCAACCCTAGTTAAGAGTCATCGTTGTGTATTGGCTATGATTGAGTGGCGTACGTCAAGTGATATATTTGAACAAACTCTAAGCTGAGTTTGATAGTCTAAAGTTTTGATAATTTGGCTTGATTAAATTTACCTAAGATCAACTACCTATAGGTTAGGACCCCACTCCAGAATATTTTCGTACATCCAGATATGTTGCAAACCTAATTTTTACGCATATTTATAATCTAGAGCAGAGGTTTCCAAACTATTTTTTCTTGTAGACCCCTTTCAATTTTTTTTCTAGTTTCTGTGGACCCCCTCCTTGCTACATTTATATCACATTCCCATATTTCCAATTTTTATTCACGCCTACGTAGGCCCCCATCGAGTCTCCCATGGGCCACTTTGAGAATCACTGGTATGATGTAAGTAAATTGGTACTATCAGTGTATGTGTTGAGATCCATTATTGTGGACCCCCATTTTCATTTCATGGACCCCCAAATTATTTTTTGCTAACGCCGACCCCTTTCACGGTGTCATAGACCCCCAGGGGTCGATATAGACCACTTTGGGAATCACTGATCTAGAGAATATGTATCCACTAGGTTGCCTATGAAAAATGGCCGCAAGTAGTTTTTTATATATTTTTTTGAGATTTTTTTAAATTTCTTTTTCTATAAAATATCGTCTACTTCACAGCAATATGTATAAAGACTCACGGCTGCCTTTGCGCACTTGGCCGCAACTAGATATTTTCGTTCCGCCCCGATTACTTTTTACGTCCATAACGTACATGTATTATATTTATTATATCAAATTAAAGCATTTTTTTTCTCATTTTTATGATATACGAGAGCCAAACTAAATCGGCGGCAAATAAGAGTTGCTGGCTGTTAAAGATAAAATAATTTAATGAAAATGAAAAATACTTGCGGACAAATTTTGATAGGCAAACTAGTAAATATATATTCTCCAGATTATAAATATGCGTAAAAAATAGGTTTGCAGCATATCTGAATGAACGAAATGATTCTGCAGCGGCGATCCTAACCTACTAGTTGTACCCACGTTAAAGGAGGATTTCATTTAAGGTATTCGATTCTGTAAGCAACTTTTTTTTTGCCACTCAACGTAGTGAAATAAAACCGCTTTCACACAGACGCTAGACTTTATACAAAAACGCTAGTCAGTTGTGTAAAATTATTAAGGCTGAGGGTCCTTTGTGATAGTTTACTTCTACTAGTCTACTTCACCGGACGATTGACGAGCGCGAAGTTCCCTCAATCTAAATAAATGTATTCAACTGCCTAAGTAAGTGGCTGTGTGAAAGCACTGTTACTCCACTACGATTTTATTTCAGGAAAAAATATATGTAGTTCTCGTTTTTGTTGAGTGATTGATGAAGCACAAGGATATTTCGGCAAAAATCCCGAAGCCTCAATGCAAATGTGTTGCTGCTCCTAAGTTAAAGATGTTAAGCATTTGTTAATGGCAGTGGTTCATGACATGATTATTTATGATGGTGGCAAACAAGCATGCAGTTTACATTGATAGTAAGTGAATTCTGCAGCCTATAGACACTTACACAAAGACCAAGGTCAACATGCAGATGCGTAATCACTCCTGAGGCCTAAGGTGTTATGCCTCTGTGTCTAAAATTACAGGGCCGTACATAAAAAAACCACATAAATTATGATGATAATGAAACTTATAATTTACAGCTTCTTATGAATTTTACACTATCTTTATTACTTGTCATGCTCAGTTTTAATATATAGAAAAAAAAATGTTTTTCCTTGTGAATGAACGCTTTTCACTTCACTGCTTGTATTCGTGCTTTAGTGAAATGCCATCGGAAAACTTGCAATAAAAAAGTACGCAGTTGTAAAGAGTTTCTCCATTCCAGTTATAAAGTTAAGGTAAAAAATACGTATTCATTATAGTAATTGGAAAAAATATTCGTTCTAGGAACTTTTTTTATGTTGTGAGATTTGTTACAATAATGATTTTGACATACCTTTATTTCAGCCAAAGCTCGGGGCAGGACTATCGTCTCAAGCTCAGGCACGGGATAGCCGACGGCAATGGGCTCATTATCCTTGCCAACGAAAATTGGAGCGTTGTCATTGATATCATTAATAATGAGGTTCACTAAGCTCCGTCTGGCGTTGTATAAAATAGAGTCAGTTAGCACCCATTTATTAGAGCCGTAGTCATAATTCTGATCTCGTATATTGTTGTTGGTTAAAGAGCGTTTCGTTCTGGCTACATCATCAGTACACTCCAATATAAGTTCCACTTGAACTTGTGAAACTGTCATGAAAGCGATTGATTCGTCTTCTCTGTCTATTCTATTCGCATGTAATCCATTTTCGTCGACGTACAGCCAAGTTTGGTTTAAAGGCCAGCGGTTGTTGAGGGAGAACTGACAGTTTCCATACTGTGCTTGGTCCAACACTACTAGATTACGATGCGGACTTTCCTCGTCTCTGTCAAGAATGATCAACGGCGGTACTACAAGTTCGGTGCCGCATACTGTGATAGCCTCCACTGTCAGGACAACCTGTGACATGAAATATGCGTTAGTAATGATACTTGTGTGCCGTAATAAAACATATGAGTACGAAATAAAAAAGGTTCTCGGCTGCCTTAGAGTTGGGATGGCTGACAAAAAGATTTATGGTACGAGAAATTGAGAGAACTTAATTTTTAACCGACTTCGAAAAAAGAAGAAGGTTCTCAATTCGTCCGGATCTTTTTTTTTTTATGTATGTTCACCGATAATTTGAAAACGCCTGCACCGATTTGGATGATTTTTTTTTTGTTTGAAAGGGTATATTGCACAGTTGGTCCCATTGTAACCATGTCAATATGTGATGGTGGGATCCTGGAGAAATCAAGGGAACTCTTCGAATTTCATAGTATACTTGGATGATTTTGCGGCCCGTGCGTTAGGACTAATGTTGTGGTGTTGCAGTACCTACTATGTTAAGCTATCAAATACGGCTATTTGAAGCGCACTGCCTTGGTACCGACTTCAAACCTATGAGTAGGTAAGTACGTAGCCCATATTAAAGTATTTGAGTTTATTTTTCGCTTTTTAGTGTTTATGTCTATTCAGTTTTGAATTTTTTATTGAAGGCGGTTTTTTTTAAATTTTAAAATAATTTATAGCTGACAAAATAAAACATTCGGTGGAGACGGAAATGTCTATAAAATTACATATTACATGTTTAAATAGTACAATACTATTTTTTTCACCTATGTGTCTACTCAAAACCTTAATAATTTGAGTTTGTAGCGGTGGTATTTTATAAATAGCAACATCGCATAAAATAGTCCTGTACAGAGCGGCATGGAATACCAAATTATTGTTCATACTTATTCTGTGTGCACCTACAACATAAAAATAGTCTGGGATAGTTCACTTTGATAATAAACTTATTGAGTCTAGACATTTTTTCGTCAAACTCCTAACTACGCATGATTATCTACGCGTTTTTTTCCATGTCTTATTTAAACCTATCGGAAAATATATAATATTAATTTATACATATTTTCGGACAGGTTTCAATGAAGATAATTTACTAGTATTTTTTATGTAATGGAAGTGTCTGCAGCCTATAGAAAATAAATGCAGATGCGTTACCACTCCTGAGGCCTAAGGTGTTATGCCTCTGTGCCGGAAATTACAGGACCGTACATTACCACTCGACCGGAACACGATAGTGCTGAACACTACCATTTAGCGGCAAGTATATTAGGTAATGCGGTGGTGCCTTCGCCCGCGAGCTCCGACACAGGAGCTCTACCACCCGCAAAATATTAATTTATAAATATGTTATTATTAATTATGTAGTACGTCCAACTCTATTAAGGTACTTAATGTAAACTGTATGATATCTGTTACATTACATTGTCTAATACAAAAAACATTATTTTGATACCTTTAATTTTTAGTTAGTCTTTATAAAACTGTATGTAGGTATTTGGGCTATTACTAGACTACTTATTAGACCCAACTAGTCTCATAAACATGTTTTAACCTCTAGATTCGATTAAAACTAGTAATATCAGTCTTCTCACATTACTTTCATAGATTACCTACACCTAAATTCTTTTTTTGACCCACAGCTCCTTAGATGGTTTACACAACGCAAAATTGGGCGTGAGACAAGTATAATTTATTTAAATTTAACTGAAGATTTATTCAATTCACGATAGCAAACCGGGTCAATGAAATAATAATGTCTTCGATGTTTGGGTAGAGATCATTTAGTGCAGATTAAAGTGACAATGAAAACCATGTACCTACCCTAATAGTTTTCAGTCGTATTAATTTCATCCATATAATGAAAACTATTAGATAAGTACATAGTTTTCAGTACATGGATGAATTTAATATGATAACGTATCAGTTATCGATTATATCTTAACATTGATAGTAATCATTTCTGACATTCAACTACAACAATGTGGAAGACAATAGCATTAGATTAACTATGTCCTTATCATCAAATATGAATAGATTCTAGTATAATCTATACAATACACGAATAACATAGACATACAGCAGCGTGTCCAGCTAAGTTAAAAACATGGCCAAGTGCGTGACGGCCCACGACCAAAGTCGGGTTCCGTTTTTAAATCATTTTTTTCAGTTTGTCCAGTATACTCGTAAACTTGTGAAGCCTACTTAGCTGGGATAGTTTTTGTTGTAAACAGCTATCCAACAATACCCCCCACGAAAGAGTACGTGTGAAAAAATATAATCGCTACTTAAAGTGTAGGGGAGGTACCAAATAAAATTTAATTTACCGAACTCCGAGACGCGTAGGTATAACTCGCGGGCCGCCCGTTTGTATAATACCTACTGTAGATGAGATTATCGTGTCCTAGCCTACTTGGGCACAACACGAGTCTGGCTAGCGAAGCTTGCTAAAACGCATGGTCTTAGGCATTGAGCCCAATATCCAGTCTAAGCCTGGGTTGCACTAAGATATTTGATAAAGTTAAAGTGATTGTAACATTTCACATCCTTTTCTAACTTAAACAGAATTCTTAAGTTAGAGAAGGATGTCAAATGTTACAATAAGTTTAACTTTATTTCACATTATTTTCTAACTTAAACAGATTTCTAAAGTACGTGTCGGAACTGTCTGGAAATATTATTAAATAGGTACCATATTTTTCTATAAAAATGGATCTTCAAGACTTTGTGAATTATCTATATGATAATCCGTACATATGAGTTACCTACTGTCAAAATACAACTAAGAATATGTATTTCGAGGCGTCCTCATAAAGTATCTTAAGCTGAGTGTGAGTCAAGCAATGTTTCAAGTAACGTCTTAGAATATGGGTGTTAGACCAGAGAATATGTAATAATACTACGTATAGAATGGACACTTCGACGTCCCGCCCGATTTGCACACATACACAATCCCTTCCTCTCTTATGGGCGACGGTTGGTATTTTCACACTACGTGCTACGCACACAGGTGCGCGTGTAAATACACGTCACTGATGGATAGAAACCAAATTAAGCGTTTGTATGGAATTTTGGCGGAGTGTCCGCGGTGTGGTTAGACTCCGAGCGTGTGATGAATTATGAAGCCACAATTTACCGTAGCGGTGGCATTAGCTCTTGTGATGACTGTAGTTGCGACCACCAGCAAGCTGTGCACTCCACTGGCCGCTGGCGCTGACAAATGCAATTCACCGTCACCGTTTATTGACAGACGCTCCTGGAGATGTACTGTAAAATTAAAAACTTATTATAGTTGCAATGTTGCATTCTTCATATTATTATGCAATTAAGAACGAATCGACGCCAGTTGGTAAAGCGGTGTAAGACGACCGTTCACGGGTTCTATCCCCCTACTGGGACACATATTTGTATGGCCTATAGATATTTGTTTCGGGTCTGGGTGTTTGTGTGTGTGAACAACGGCATCCAAGACACAGGTTTATACCTAGAGTGAGTGTAAGCGTATAAAAAATAATAAAGGTTACAAATTTTCAATTTTTCGAGACTAAGCCCATGGATATAGTGCATGCAAATGAATCTACTTTATATAAATAATAGATAATATTGTAATAATTGCGTGAAGCGCGACCGATCTCCTCACGCACGACAGATTTTTTTATTGCTTACAATAAAAGTGTAGCGCGGTCACCGGTGACTCCCACGGCCTGAACGAGTAGTACCTATTGCTGGCGCTCACTGCTGAGCACCACGGCCCAAACGGAACAACTACTAAATTTGATCTGGCATTTAATATGTTAATTTTCCCAAGTAGGTAATTGACGAATCAATCGGATTTTTGCGGTCTATAGAGCAGAGGTGCCAAATCTATTTTTTCTTGTAAACCCCTTTCAATTTTATATTGGTTTCGATACTTTCGATGGACCCTCTCCTTGCTACATTTATAACACAATCCCATCTTTCCAATTTTTATTCACGCCTACGTAGACCCCCATCGAGTCTCCCATGGACCCCAGGGGGTCCACCATGACCACTTTGGGCTTCTTTATCACTGCTCTAGAGTAAAGGTCAGCTGGAATCTTTCAGCCACATTATCAAGGGCATCAGAGCGCTCAATAATTTATCTCACTTTATCTAATACGTGTACGTCAAATTCTCATCGGGATTAATTTTGGACAAGTTTAAGACACCAGGATTTGCCTACACAACTAATCTGCATATTAATTAAATGATATAATTATAAAAACAAATCGAGTGTAAAAAAAAATGATCGCCAATATATTATGCGCATATTTACTTATATTTAAAAAATGTATATTTAAATGAAGTAATTTATATTTAATTCTTTGTTTTGATGTCGGGTTTTAATGTTATCTTTAAAATCAATGCGCGCACACCCAATACTTTAAAATAATGTATAGGTACGCAAACTATGAATAAGTTGCAGTCGTATTTAGATTTAGAACATGAATATCAATATTACGATACCACAATAATTATATCGAAATTTTTGATAAGTCTATTATTTTATAGTTTAATAATTTAGCTACGCGTGTGATTGGAGTGACTACGATAGATGTTAATCTTGTAAGTAGATTATACTGACAAATCCTATTAACACATGGCCTTAGAAATACATATCTACAACTCCAATTTTATTTTGCGTCTAAATTCCATAGGTTTATACTTAGGAATAGCCGATAAACCAATTATTTGTAAAAACATATTTGGTACTTAATGGAAAGTTCTTTTACATAGTCATAAACAGTTAGTTTTTCGTGATAATAAAAATAAATTTAAACTCTTTAATACAGCACTGTCATGTATGGGTATGCACCTATTTTATATACACTTAACCATCAAATATAGACGGAAGTTTTTTTTTATAAAATAAAAGTGGCAAACTAGCATGCAGTTCACATTGATGGTAAGTGATGACTGCAGTCTATAGACACCCACACAATGACCAGAGGTCAAAATGCAGATGCGTTGCCACTCCTGAGGTCTAAGGTGTTATGCCTCTGTGCCGGAAATTACAGAGCCGGAAATTGCAGTAATTAACGCACAATACATTAAATACTTCAATTACTCGTTTAATCTCAGTTTTATTTATTATTGTAGAATATCTATTATTGATTTATAATAGGTATGCTATAATTGTCTTAGCTAATTGAATAAGTAAGTAAAATGCCTACTTATATACAATACCTATTCTTGTTCAATTTAAGAAGCGTAAGAAATTGCGGATTTTGAATTATGTCCTGGAACTCAAAGACTAAGGTTTTATTTGACCTTTTAAAATGCAAATAACCCTACTCTGTCTTAGAGACTGACGAAATATAATATTTTGGTTTATATGAGCCTATTGTTATTCATATAATTTTAATCATCTATGTACAAATTTATGTGAAAATAAAATGCCAAAGCCAACAGCATATATGTTAATGATTGATGTACGACATTCAAATAGATACATTAACTCATAAAAAACACATAAATTAAGATGTGTGTAATACTTATAAAAATAGATGTGATTCACCACAAGGTATATCTCTTTTGTTTAAGTATATTCAAAATATTCTGTATTAATTAATACTAAGGTGGATTTCAATAATTTGTTAATCAAATCATAAAAATATGATTACGCAACGGTATCCGCTTAATGGAAACAATCAGCAACAAAAGCAACATAACAATAATGTAAATTAATAGGTGTGTATCCACTCACAGAAAACATTGAACTTAATTAAATATAGAAACACATACGTACTTGTGCCATTTTCTGTACGCAAAAATATAAAAAATCCGTAGCGAAACAGCATTAGATACATTTTTACAAGTTTCAAATTACTGAGGAAAGAGCAATTTAATTGTATTGCATATTTCTTTGCAATAGGTATACATACTACGGAAATAATGTCAATAGGTACCTATGATAGATATTTTAACTTTTAATAAAAATATTTTTTGCGAAATTGCAGTGCTCTTATATCGCTGTTATGTGCTTAGACGGAAGCATATGGGAATTCTATGGACGGAAGTAATTATAATAAGGAGTTTTATATTATTTTAAAAGTTGAGCTGATCTGTATTGTGGCAGGTGCAGCTCGGTTTTTAATTTTCAACTACAGGTTGCAATATTAGTTTATTTTCTTTATTTTAATTAATGAAATACGCGATATAGATTTCTTTCGGTTCTCTACTGTATTACCTAACTTTTTTATTCATAATCTAAAATGCCTTACTGTTTTTTACTTTAATTATTATTATTTGTCCGAATGATAACAAATTTAATGTGATATAATATTGCATGTCGTAAAATTAGATATCCTTATATATTTACAATATGACCTTACGTTGTTTCTCATAGATATTAATTACAATCAATAATAATATGCAAAAGCTTTCAATAACGAGTACTTAATCTGAACGGACCAAAAAGAATGGACCGTAGTCCATTCGGCCGTAATCAAAAAACGTCTACGTCCCAATGGACCGGTAATAAAATAATTTAAAAGTACAGTCGGTAAATTTAAAATTTTCGGTAGGTTTATAAAGAAGGTAAGAATAATATGCAACCAGTGTTTTTTATTTTTGAAGTTTAGTGTAGTGTTGTGTCCAGGTAATTTTTTTTTCACATTCTAAGGATAGGTATTTCATTAAAAATTCAGTAATAGACTTCTCAAAATGTTTCTTTAGTAAAATTGTGTCTCACGTTTATAATATTCTCTCTATATATATGAATTATTCATTTATATCTATTCGATACAAAAGACTGAGTGACCCGATTTTGTTCACCATCTTATTTTGAACATAACATGACATAATAACGGGGTCAATTTTAGATTGTACTAAAGAAAAAAAAAAACAAATCTATAAAAAAGAATATGGTCATATTTAGGTACGTACTACTTTTATACCTACAATTCTTGTTTGAGATAATAGGGAATCGGACAACTTTTCAGAATGTGTCTAAAATTATTATTTACACATAAAAAATATTAATTTCATTATTTAAACATGTTTCAGTACCACAAAATACAAATAAATGTTATTATTTTTAAAAAGCCACGTAACCGGTTCCGAATTACACCGAACAATGTAACGTCAACTGTTCGCAATCAAATTGAATTCCATGCGATTAACCAAGTGGAAATTAATTTTGTTGAATTTCGTTTAACTTGTTTTTTTGTGTAAATAACGTAGAAAATATCCAAAAAAGAGCCAATAAGTCAAAGTATCACTTGTGTTAGATATTTGTTGCACAAACATATTATGACGTCACGTCCTGTGATTTGTTCAACATGGAGCACAGATAAAAAATATTAAAATTATTACATTTTATTTTGCAATTTAAAAATATAAATCATTAATATTTCACGAAAATATTTAATGAGTCATCGTATTATTTGCCAAACATTCGTTCTAATCATAGTTTACATTTATTTTCGATAGCTGTCCGATCGCCTATTTTAAAATGGATGATGGACTGCCTTCTACGTCACACGATCTAGAAAAGGTGGTCGCCTTTTGCTTACAGGTGGTTATGAATATATTTGGAAATGGCAAAATAAAATTAACACAGAACTATGGCGTTGTGCAAAAAAGAACACGATCCATCTATTACTATATCTCTATTACGACATCTATGACTTCAATTTATAACTTTTGCGACCGAATGTACTCCATGTATGAATTTTTAACAATATTTTATGACCGGTCCGTAGGGACGTAGACGATTTTTGATTACGGCCGAATGGACTACGGTCCATTCCTTTTGGTCCGTTCAGACTAAGTACCCCAATAACAGTTATAAATCCTAAAGAAATGTTTTTAATTAATTCTCAGGAAACGTGTTACAGAATAATATGTATGTATGTATCTTCACGCCAGGTCCCTAACGGGGTAGGCAGAGAGTGTAGAGCGCCAGATATCCCGGTTCTGACAAACCTCTCGTGCCTCGTCTACCTTCATCATTCTCTTCATACATGCACGCCGATTCCTAAGACTTTTGATCCCACCATCAGACAGAACTCGACCTATTTGATCATGGTAGGTCAGTCTTGGTCTTCCTGGGCCTCTGCAACCATCCACATTCGCATTGTATATCTGTTTAGTCATTCGCTCATTCGACATTCTTTCTATATGCCCGAACCATCGGAGCATGCCTTTTTTCATATTTACAACGATACTATCATTCACACAAAGCCTCTTTCTTACATCTTCATTACGAACGCGATCGGTGAGTGATACACCGCAGATCTTGCGCAATGATCTCATCTCGACCGCGTTCAACTTACTTTCATGCTCTTTCCTGCATACCCAGCTCTCGCTTCCATATAAAAGCGTTGGAGTAAGTATAGCATTATGTACGACTAGTCGCACCCGCTGGCTGAGATGTTTAGATTCTAGCAGCTTACCCAACGCTCCATTCACGCAATTTCCAGCAAGTACTCTTTTTTCTATGTCAGTGGTGTACCTACCATCCTTGCTAAAAGCACATCCAAGATATACAATTTCATCCACCTGTTCTAACACTCTGCATCATCTACTACTACCTTTGCATTTGTTCTCTGCTCATCTCTTTCAAATACTAATACTTTAGTTTTATCCACATTCAATTGTAAGGCTTTCTCCATACAATCCTCTTTCATGACTGTGACTAGCGCTTGTAGCCCAGATGGTGTAGCGCTAACAATTACCGCATCATCTGCGTAAAGCAGACAGTTCACCACTAAGTATAAAAGAAAAACAGCCTAGACGAAAGCACGCAACCCTGTCTGACACCGATGTTAACATCAAACCAGGGTGACATGTTACCATCTACCCGCACACATGCTTGACAGCCCACATACGTGGACTGTATTGCACGGAGCAGACTGCCATCAATACCATACTCTGGCAAAATGTCCCACAGCTCCTTTCGTATCAAAGGCTTTCTCCAAATCCACAAACCCGCAGAAAGCCTTCTGACCCACAGCCAGATGCTTCTCTACGATGTTGCGAAGGGAGAAAACTTGATCCATACATCCTCTTCCAGTTCTGAAACCACCCTGTGCATCCCACAACAACCCGTCGGACTCCTCTTTCATTCTTCTTTACAGAATAATACACATTTTATTATAGGTAGAATACTTAGGGCGTACATAAATATAATATAATATTTATACTATTATAACACCTTAGGCCTCAGACAGAGAATATGTAATAATACTACCTCAGGAGTAGCAACGCATCAATTAAACCGAATTTAGACTTCGGCGGCCCAAATGCAGAGAATGTGTGTGAGGCATAGAGCAACACTGGAAGGGAGTAGCCATATGCAGGCTTTCCCTTCTGTCAAAATACAGGCCCAAATGGGCCTATACCTGTCGCCTAGATGTTTAAATGTGTGCGTGGAATTGTTTCTGTATTTTGTTAAAGTCAAGGTATGAGTTTCGTAGTAAAAGACGATTTTTGTAGTGTGCGTGTGTGTCGCACGCATTTCCCCCCAAAAAAAATGACAGACTATTTTGCATCGGTAATAAACGCTATGGCTACTCCCCTCCAGTCCGCCGCGGCCGGTAGTTCGTGTTGCTCTATGGTGTGAGGCCCTCAAATCACCATCATCCACTGATTCTGTCGGTCTTGCGCCATTTGTGTTCATATATCGGGCTGCTTGATCTCGAAGAGATGTTAACTTCTCAAGCTCAAGTAACATTTTTTTTTGTCTTAACTATTCTTTACAAAACTCAGTATTTTTTTGTTTCTAAAAAAAACGTAACTTCACACCTGTAATCCCCGAAGGGGTAGGCAGAGGTAAATGCATGCACTTTTGTTTCTACTGAGCCTTTATCGACTTTTTTTGGTGTGGTGGCGGCCCATAGGCAACTGTCTACGTTGCCTATGCTTAAATCCGGCACTGATTTCATGTAGATGTTTATAAACTGCAGAGCAATAATGTGAATGTATGCTTGTTTGCCACTTTATGATATAAAAACAATACCTATATATAAACATAACGACTAGATAATAAAGAGTGGTAATGAAGATAAAAGCACTTCAGAGTACTACTGGATTATATCGATTTATCGAAGAAATATTATTGAAGCTAACTACCGTTCACCGTGGTCATTACCTAAATAACTACCTACCTTTTGCAATACGACCAATTAATACCAAATTTCTCGAGTTTTTTCGGAAGATGCCTACTGTGAGCCGTTGATCCCAAATAATTGCGATAATCATCTCGCCAAGTTGCTTTATTGAGTTGATTGTATCGATGGCAGTTTAGCGATTTTTATTTTCGTAATTAAAAAGAAAAAATTAAGCTAGAATATAATGATACCGGCGCGGTATTTCACGTTGAATTCCTTCGTTAACTACCTATCTCACCCAAAACTTCAAAAATACCTGATAACTTCGTAATCATTTTATTCAAGCTGTAAAAGTCACTCGTGTCACTACTATAGAAGTTTAATAGTAAGTAGGTATGTGCATTTTGAACTCTTGTTTTTGTGTAGATGTTAATTGTCACTTAACATCCATATGAAATGCATGCTATGCATGCTATATTTTTTTTATTTAAAGAAGGTGATAAACACCTTCTTTAAATAAAAAAAAATAACTACTTCAAATTTTACGTGATTTTTCCATTGCACCCATTAAATTAAATTTATACTCAATCACGTAAGATTTTAGTTACTTTTAGGTGCCTCAGTTGTTATCAAAACAATACGAAATTTTCCTAGTAGGTAATTCCAAAAAACATATTACCGTTACATGGTTTTGTCATACTAAAAAATTGTTAAATTTAATAACGTATCCGAATAATCGTCATACTAGGCAGCCGATGACGTAGCTTGAGCCATAATCAAAACCATTATTTTCATGTATATCTCATTAAGAGGGGAAAATGGTTTGTTTAGGTTAATGTTTTTTTCGGGTTCGATTCCAGGCTGAAAAAAGGGGCTTTCTGGTTTTAAAAAAGATTTTAATGCTGTTTGTTTTTATTGCCTATAAAAAAAAAGAAACGTTTCTTTTTGGTTAACTTTATCAATATTCAGGATCTTGCATTCAAACATTAGGCTATTACTTTAGAAATTAAAATGTAGATAACATGTCGAAGATTCAAATCTGAAATCGGATTCTTTGCGTCTCCCTAACCTTAGGTGGAATTTCCTTTTATTGCGTTTTTTTTTGCATTTTTTTTAACTGCCTCAGTAGCGTAGTGGTAGCAGGCCACTACTATTACGCTGGAGGTCCTGGGTTCGATTCCCGGGTCGGGGGATATTAGAGATAACGGTTTAAAATCCTTTATCTCTGCTTCTATTGGGATTTTTCCATTTTCTGGAAGTTTCCCAGTACCCCGGAGTTTGGTAATGTGCCCGGAGATGGCAACAGGTTCGCCACCTGTTACATGGGCCAAAACGTAACCGGCGAGTCGTGGGTGTTTGCATGTATGATTGAATGCATGCATTTACCTCTGCCTACCCCTTCGGGGATTACAGGCGTGAAGTTACGTTTTTTTGCATTTAACTTGCAATTTTTGTTTTATGTTTGGGAAAAAAATCCTTATAGGTATTTTTGTAGCGGTTCACAGAATTGGTATACACTTAAAATTCCTATACCTTCAACATTTCATAAAAATGTGCCAATAATATATATATTATAAACATTTGCACCTGCCCATCACAGATCTACACAACAAAAACCGAAGAACTAAAACTTAAATATTTAGCGGTAAATGGAGTAAGTAATAACAGGAAAGATGATGGTGCTGATACGTGCGAGCTCAGTCATTGGAGCTCAACCATCATCAAATCAACAACGCCTTCGGACATTTTCGCATTGACAAAGAATTCACGAGCATATTTGCTTATGACATTTTGTCAGGCGTCGCTTTATTCCGGTTTTAACAGTTAGACGGCGAACAATATTAATGGTTATTATGAAACAGCTAAAAAGCTTTAATACGATGAGGAATTGAGAGCAGCGAGCTAAAGCTTTTCATTCCATATCACGATTACGCGACGAACGAGTTCCTTGCTAATTTCGCCCCAAATATCCAGTTTAAAGTTGATGCTCTTTGTTGCACTTAACGCAATCTAAATGACATTAAGTTTTTGCAACATGTGTAGGAAGTGGCGGGTAAAAATAAAAAGTCCTGCTGGGTGAAGTAGTATGCAAATCTGTTCGTATCAGACACCATCGTTAATTATTTTGCTTTTTGCGCAGTTGACAGGCGACCCTTGGATATTGCAAAATATTATATGACGCCAACTCGGCTGAGCAGCGTTCGGGCAGTTAAGGAGCGTTTTCTCGTCAAACATCCCGCAGTCCTTGAAGACGAAAGTCTTTAACCAGTGCGTTTTGCCGGTGATAACCTACGGTGCCGAGACGTGGTCTCTCACTATGGGTCTCGTACGAAAGCTCCAAGTCACTCAGCGGTCAATGGAGAGGGATATGCTCGGCGTTTCCCTACTGGATCGAATCAGAAATGAGGAGATCCGTAGGCGAACAAAAGTCGCTGACATAGCCAAGCAGATCTCCAAGCTGAAGTGGCAATGGGCAGGGCACATAGCTCGGAGAACCGATAGCCGCTGGGGCAGAAAGGTTCTTGAGTGGAGACCACGTATCGGCAAGTGCAGCGTGGGGCGTCCACCTGCAAGATGGACCGACGACCTAGTGAAGGCTGCAGGTACCCGCTGGATGCACGTCGCTTCCGATCGGTCGGCATGGAGGTCATTGGGGGAGGCCTATGTTCAGCAGTGGACGTCCTATGGCTGATATGATGATATGACGCCACGCTACGTATTATGTCTAAACTTCTATCTCTAAATCCAGAGAATAGATTCTCACTTGATAATTTGGTAATAGATATAAATTATCCCTGTAGAGACATAATATCATCAATAGTTTCACACAAAAAAATTCATGAATTTCCAATAGATATTATAATACAGGAATATTACCTGTTTTATATTATAAAACATATATACACCAGTGGATGAACTCATACATTTTATATTTGTCCAAGGTATCAAAGCGAGAAACCAATTTGACATTTTTCATTGGAAAAATCTAACATGAGTCGAACTAGATTTTGCACCAGTTCACATTCTCCCTTCGCTAATAAAACAGTAGAAATATTATTCATAATGTCGAGTAATAGTTTTAGTTTTAGGTGATTAAATGAGGAAGGGCCACTTGCGACAAATTTGCATTGTTAGCGGGCGCCACTTGGTGTGTAATATTGCAAAATATTTGCATAAAGTTGTCCGAAAGGGCTGTAGTGTATATCTACAATTACATATAATATATACACCAATGTCGCTCCAGTTATGTTTAACAAGGGGATAACATATTTTTATTTCGCAACAAGCTGACCCGGCAAACTTCGTACTGCCAGAGAATTACTTTAAAATGACTATTTGTATGGGAAAATGAAATTATGGTTTTTACTATTTCCCTTCAATTTCTTCATATTTTCTTACCTTTTAAACCTGCCCTGGCCTTTCCCTTCCAAAAATAATTTAAAACCAAAATTAGTCAAACTGGTCCATTTGTTCTCGAGTTTTAGCGAGACTAACGAACAGCAATTGATTTTTCTATATATATAGATAACACATGCAAGTGAGTTTAGAAATAAAGAAATTCGACGCTCGGATGTAAGACTTCGGTAGGTTAGTGGTAAAGCGGATGGACTGGTAACTCTGAGGTGGCAGATTCGATCCCTGTCCGGGGTAACAGTTGTTGTTCATCAGGCGCATTTTCAAATACAAGGCTGTCATTTTAAAATACAACCTAAATCATCTTAGTTTTAGCAGTTATATAATCTGGACTGCGGCAAGTATTTGCCGCTGTCATTCGGCTAATGGCAAAGCTGAATATGTGACATTAATCCGCGGGAACATGAGACGCGGTTCGTTGTGCTCGCAAACTCTTTGTCCTTTGGGCAGCTTTTAATAATCCTGACAAATCTTAACTGCTTAAATTTTGTTACGTATTTCTATTTTTTAATTCAAGGAAGTAAAGTTAAATCTTTTTGACTTTTGGGGTTCAAGGCATCGTTGCAGGAGTTGTCTGTGTCTGTCGAAACATCTTTCTCTAGATATAACTAGATAAAACTGGTAATGTAACGGACAACAGCTGTAATAGATAACCATATTGTACCTAATTGTAAAGTAGCGTAGTGGTAGTAGGCCACTACTATTACGCTGAAGGTCCTGGGTTCGATTCCCGGGTCGGGGGCTACCAGAGATAACGGTTTAAATTCCTTTATTTCTGGTTCTATTAGGATTTTTCCATTTTCTGGAAGTTTCCCAGTACCTCGGAGTTTGGTAATGTGCCCGGAGAGGGCAACAGGTTCGCCACCTGTTACATGGGCCAAAACGTATCCGGCGAGTCGTGGGTGTTTGCATGTATGCTTGAATGCATGCTTCTACCTCTGCCTACCCCTTCGGAGATAACAGGCGTAAAGTTACGTAATTATTTTTAAATACCTATATTGAATTGTCGGTATAATATAACCAACTGTCGAATGGTAAATATTAAATCAGGAGACCACCCTAGTGCGACCATCAGGATGAAAAATTAATATACGTTCATTATTTTTTAGAATAATAGTAACGAAACAGCTAAGACACGCATTTTAGAATCAGAATCAAAATCAAAAATTCATTTAGGGTGACAAGCACCACTTATTAAACGTCAAACGTAAGAAACAAAATAAATTAAAGTGACTAAGATGTAGAGTACAGAAGGTGTAGAGTTATGTATGAATATGTAGAAGTCAGGCTTGTAGAGTTAGGGCGTGTAGAGTTAGAAACTTGGGTCTACATGAGATCTGATAACATTTTGTCAGTGTGTGATATATAACTACTATTATATTAACTACTTTTTGGCGGGATACTATTATTTTCCTACCAACTCGGGTCGGTTGTCTAGCTCGTTAAGAATCCTTCTTCGATCTCCAGACGATTTAAGACAAGGATCTAAGTATAAGATTATGTATCTTCTTGGTATCTATACAATATAGGTACGGATAATGATATCTAATATTTCTGATGTTGTAATCTTTTCCGAAAATCTTTATAATAATAATTGACAGCTATTGTAAACGACGACCATGACGTAATACATGAAATTTGAGCTCACCACAACGAAAATGATGTATCGAAGCGTGTTAACAGAGAAAGCTCTTAATTGTTCACACATTTAGTAATTAATAAGGGATCGATGACGAACTTGTTATTATAGATATTGCTATGGAAAATGTATGAATATGCTTCTAATGAAGGACGGACGTCTAAAGTTTATATGTACATTTATGTTCCATTTATGTCAAAATGCTCGAATCGATTTTGATGTTACTTAAGTCAGAAATAGTTTGAATCCCGAGAATGAGCACAGGTGCTTTACCACTTAAGAACACGCGGATGTCAAAGATGTATTTAGCTACAAACTCCGCAAGCAAGAAGCGTAGGAGCCGGGAGCCCGAGTAGGCTGGGCTCCGGATGGCAAACAACACCTCGATTAAATGGCCCGTCCGACGTTGTAGAATTAATGACTGGATTAAGGCAATGCCAGCATCTTAATCCAGTGGTTCTCAAACATTTTTTAAAGAAAAATTTTTTTGGAAAAACCAAATATTTGACGGAATTCAAACATAAAACAAAACGTAATAAACCTTGATTTATGGGAACTGTTTTTCTAATCTATACTTATAATAAAACTGTAGAAGTTCAAATTCTGTACATTGAAAATATTGAAAAAATAAATACCAGGGGATGTTACTAGATCGATACCGAACACAAATATGTGATTTGTGTTCGGTATCGATCTAAAATTTTTTTTTGTCTGTCTGTCTGTCTGTCTGTTTGTTCAAGCATCACACAAAATCTACCGGTCCGATTACGATGAAACTTGGTATACTTTAATCTTTGGCGCACAACACTGGGTACTTTTTATACCGAAAAAATGTATATTTGTCTGTGTGTTTGTGCACGCTAATTTCAGAAATGGCTTATCCGATT
The DNA here is from genome assembly GCA_036365455.1 of Macrosoma leucophasiata. Taxonomy (NCBI): domain Eukaryota; kingdom Metazoa; phylum Arthropoda; class Insecta; order Lepidoptera; family Hedylidae; genus Macrosoma; species Macrosoma leucophasiata. The sequence continues at coordinate 13,713,970 of JAWQUS010000010.1, read as the reverse complement.
TTTAGTTTTTATTTATATATTGTGGTAAGTTTCACTTAAAGTTTACTGTTTGTTTCATGTCAATCGGTTCAGAAATAAAAAAGTTACGACAGTTTAAAGAATCATATCGAATATTTTTAAACTATTCTGAATCTATCTTTTTTAGGGTTCCGTATCTAAGAGGTAAAAACGGACCCTATTACTCATCCTCCGCTGTCTGCCTGTCTGTCCGTCCATCCGTCTGTCTGTCCCCAGGCTGTATCTCATAAACAGTGATAGCTAGAAAGATACAATTTTCACAAATTATGTATTTCTGTTACCGCTATAGCGACAAAATTGAATACTAAAAATAAGAAAATTAAAATATTAAGGGGTCCAAGGGGGCATACAATAAACGTGTTTTTTTCGTATATTTTTTGCTCGATATCAATAACGGTATCAAGTAAACACTTAAAATTTTCATGAATTTTAGGTCTTATGTTGTATATTACCTTCCAACAAACGAAACGTTTATGGCATTTTTTGTACGGAACCCTTCGTGCACGAGTTCGGCTCGCACTTGGCCGGTTTTTATCTGTTAGTAACATTAAGCATACCGCATAGCAGCGTCCCGGCAATAAACAATCTCCGCTATGATCACCATTCAGCATGCCAAGCGTGGCAATTATGGCGTATTCCTTCCTTATGACGCACAACACTTTAAGGAGCATCTTCGGGAAAGGCTTTGTCCAGCGGATACGGATGGACGGACGTCTTTCGGATGTCGGATGTGATTATGGCGATGGTGGTGGTGGTGGTGGCGTTAGTGTTGTTGGTGGCATTGTTGGTGACTCTGGTGGTGGTTTTACTGGAGGTGGAGGCATTGGTGGCGTTGGTGATGTTGGTGGTGTTGTTGGTAGTTTTGGGGGCGTTGGTGGCATTGGTTGTGGTGGTGGTGGTGGTTTTGTGGCGATTGGTTGTGGTGGTGGTGGTGGTTAGTGGTGGCATTGGTGGCGTAGGTGTTTGGTGATGGTGATGGCGTTGATGGCGTTGGTGGCGATTGTAGTGGTGGTGGTGGTGGTGGTGGCATTAGTGGGTAAAAATGCACAACGTTGATATTAAATTTTTCTCTTCTGCCGGCTCTTACGGAGTGCTTATATTATGCATAGATCTATCTTTTATGTTTAAAAATTGACTGAAAATTTACAAAAAAATATAATAATTTTCTATAAAAAAAATATTATGCATAGAAGTTTAAAAAAGCATTTTCGAAAATACGGTTTAGCATAGGATGGATGCGCGTTTAAACACATAATTAGCAATTTTTCGCAATCCTAGCAGCCTGTGTGCTTTTATCCCCGATGGTCATACGTCTAATATCGTGTACAGAGAAGCATTACTGCAAAATAGATTTTTTTAGCTACCCAAAAGTGTTTATGATCCAAAATTAACCAAAATGTATATCCAAAAGCGCTGCCTAATGTCCCAAAACCACTATTCCACGCAAACAAAGTTGCGGGCACAGCTAGTAATCAAATATAGGCAAGAGGATGGAAAGTTTTTACAAAAAATTGTGTTTTCAACATAAAGCAAAGTTTGATCAACCAAAATGTGTGTGTGATGCAAAACACACTACATTACTTCTGATGCTAAAGTAGGTAGTGTAAATGTTTTCTTGATTATTTTTATTTTACGATGTATGTAGGCTTATAGAGAAAATGAGGTTGCGCCCTGTAAGTAATTAAATTCGAATAAAATCATTGTTGTTGTGGATCCCCGACAGATTCTTTGCGGAGCACACTTTGAGAATGGCTGTCTTAATATTTTGGCCGCTTTAAGATAGTGTTCAGATATTTTCGACACACGGGCATAACACAATGGGCTCTGATGTGGTTCCGGATCTACATTGAAATATAAAATTGTTCTTATATTTATTCACTTACCATCAATTTGACGTTTAGGAATCCTTGTTTGCTTCTGTCACGATTTGAAAAAATCCTTGTACGATTCGAAGAAGCAGCAGAGCAGAAAATCAGACCATTTTATGCGACAGAGAAATAATGGGGTATTGTAAATCTTTTAGTTTTACGAAACATAATAATGGCAATCCATTATACATCCCACTGCTGGGCACGAGTCTCTCCCTGGGAGGAGGGGGAGGCCTGTAGCTTACTCCACCACGCTGCTCCAATGCGGGTTGGTGGAGATACGGGTTAGTGACCAACCCGCTGTCGAATGTTTTAAAATCGCCCATAAGGCCTCCGACAAGGTTTTACGACTGCTATCTGTCGATAGCAACCGGGTCCGACGGCTTAACGTGTCCTCCAAAGCACGGAAACGCGCATTTTAATTTGCCACTAGCGGTCACCCATCACACACCCGACCGCGCCCGTATTTCTTAACCGCGAAGATCGCTTCCGATCTAAACAAGCCGCGGGGCGATGCGCGCTTCAATTTTATGTATCAGAGAAATTAATGGGGTATTGTAAATCTTTTAGTTTTACGAAACTCCGAGATCAATTTCAATACCTATGTATTTTCACGCTAAGTCCCTTACGATGTAGGCAGGGTTCGAGCGGAAACAGCGGTAATTCTAATAAAGTCATCATTTTAAATTTTTGTATGAGAATTGTTGTGTGAAAATTTTAAAACCAATAAACAATATTAAGAGATAAGGTACATACCATCATCTAAGATCACAGAATAATTGATAGTTTCGCCATTGTCTGCAGTAGCCAGCACCTGCCCTATTGTTCCAGTACTTGTTATTTTTACATTTATAACGTACGACGATGAACTGAATGTCACCGAAGGTAGCACTGGAGATTCTGTAAAGAGTAAAAATATATTTTTTTTTATGTAATAGAAGTGGCAAACAAGCATGCAGTTCACATTGATGTTAAGTGATGCAGCCTATAGAAACCCACACAATTACCAGAGGTCAAAATGCAGATGCGCTGCCACTCCTGAGGCATTAGGTGTTATGCCTCTGGGGCGTACATTACCACCTGACCGGAACACGATAGTGCTGAACACTACCATTTAGCGGTAAGTATATTAGGTAATGCGGTGGTGCTTACGCCCGCGAGCTCGGTCACTGGAGCTCTACCACCAGTAAAAAAAGTTGAAGTTACGTATTATTAATCGAATAATACGTAACTTCACGTCTTTCTTCAAGGGGAAGGCAGAAATAAATCATTATCAATTCCGTCGAAAGATGTCCACTGATGGACAGGGTTGTAGGTACGTCGAACAATGTATCATAATTGCCAACTTCTATTGTCATTATAATTGTTATTGAAGTGGCGCTAGTTTTATTGCGGGACACTGCTGCCCATCCAGGGTCATTGCATTTACTGGCTCCCTATTGGTACAGATGGAGCACCATTTTTCGGTTGACTGACTGCACTAGCGAAATACTAATGCTATCTATCTTCTCCACTAATATGCAAATCCCTACTATTGTTAGGTGGTAAGACTATTGAAATTCATCAGGCACCTTACCGACCCGACTCCGGGAGTGCCATTGAGGGATGGGACTTGTCTATCGGAAAATCCCAATGAAAAGAAAAAAAGCCTGTTACAATACACTACTTCTCAGGCACCGTCTAAAGGGAGAGGGTGATCTAGTAAGAAACAGAGCTTTAGGATCCCTAAACAGGTCAACCGAGTGCACCAAATTTCTCGAAATTCCTGGCGTCATTTCGAATGGGTTGTGTTTTTAATACACACGCGTGGCAGGGAGTTCCGTCGTAGCGCCACAGTAGATAGAAGTTCATAAGTTGTACTGTTTTTTTCTGTGTGTTGGTGCGTGTATACATGAAATGTTAAAGAAAATACAAGTTTGACGTAATATAATATTTATAATCGCGTTCATACTGAGAAGAAGCACTATTTTAAGCGAAGTGTGTACCGTACCTACTATTCACACTCAGCGGCTTCCTAAATAATACCTATAATACAGGCCGCCCGATAATTAGCGCACGATATTCTTATTTGTACCGGACGCTCAGCGCGCGAGTCCGACTTTCACTACTCGTTAAAATAGGAGACTCAATTATTATTTTTGCCGAACACTGGGTGGGTACCTATACTATTATATATATTTGATAGCATTATAAACCTATGCGATTGGGTCTCGAATATATTCTTCGGATAATAAAATTATTTTATTAGTGTTTATATTATTGACTAGCTGCCCCGACAAACTTCATATCACCTTAAAAATTAAAATAAAATGTGTGTTTGAAAATCGAAAAAAAAATTGTGGAGGATCCCCCTTACCTTTAAGGGACATAAAAATAGACTTCAACCGATTCTCATACCTACCGAATATTAGTACACAGAAAATTTCATAATGACATGTAAAGCCGTTTCGGAGAAGAATTGAGAATTTGAAAATGAAAAAATTTATTGATTTTTTTTATGTTTTATAAAACTTTGTTATTAATTATATTGATGTGTCATGCGAAAAACTGAAAAAAAATGATCTTTTCATTTAATTATCAGCAATTAAAAGTTGATAAAATTTAAATAAAAATCACGTGACTATGAACGCGCCACGATTGGTTACCCCTAATTGTGACGTCATAATGTTATAGCTGTTCAAGAATAGTACAGCGTTTACGGCAATAACCTACACGTGACTTGACAATAATATCGAAATTGCTAAAAAAATTGTTAGTTGATTCCGTGTAGGTATGTGTGACAAGGGATTTATAAAGGCAAGGTCTGATAATATTCCTGATGTTGATATATTTATGACACAGACCAATCAGCCTTTTATGACAACCAATTTTTTGACAAATGATGTTCGGTTCAATTCTGCTTAAGTTCGAAAGTAAGTAAGTTTAATCTATACATAACTATACAAATAAATAAAAATGGAGTGTCTGTTTGTAATATTAAAATAACCGCTTTTTACTAAACGCATATGTATGTATACACGGTACATATACCACAACAACATTTTTTTACATTTTTTGTCTGTCTGTCTGTCTGCCTGTTTGGCGAGGCTAATCTATCGAACGGCTGGACCGATTTTGACCAGACTTTCACTGGCAGATAGCTGATGCGATAAGGAGTAACTAAGGCTACTTTTATCTCCATACATCCATACATACATACATACCTAAATACAAATAAGTAGAATTGGAGTGTATCCAACTTTGACGGGACTCCCAGGGGTAGGTAGCTGATGTAATATTAGGAGTTACTTTGGCTACTTTTATCTCCATACAACCATACATACATACATACCTACATACAAATAAATAGAATTTGAGTGTCTCCGATTTTGACGGGACTTTCACTGGCAGATAGCTGTTGTAATAAGGAGTAACTTAGGCTACTTTTATACTAGCGTAGCGGCCACGACTTCATCCGGGTAAATACTGAACAATCATATTTTTCTTAGGTTTTCGCGAGCTACACTCATTGAAATAAAACTATTTTTACGGATTTATCTCGCGTATATTAAACTAATCCGCCCGGTAATCCTAGTCTGCCCGGGACCACGGAAGCTGAAAAGCGACCGAAACGTCGGGTTGATTTTAAAAATCATTTTAGTTTAATATACGCGAGATAAATCCGTAAAAATAGTTTTATTTCAATCATATTTTTTCTCACGTGGACGAAGTCGCGGGCACAGCTAGTAAGTAATAAAAATAATGTTATGAAATACTCGTACTTACATCGAAATGATCTTCACAACAAAAAAAAATCGATTTTGTTTTTGGATTATCACGGTGCACTGCTTGAAACCATTTATTTCGACGTTTTTCATCTTGGGGAACATTTATAAACATTTGTTTTTGTAGTATTCGTACATAATGGTACAAAACAAGAACGATAACTTTTAAGATTCGACATTTTCAATATAAATTTGTGTTTTTATATCAATGTCAACAGAATTAATTAGATCAAAACACTGTACGTATTGTCTCTGTATCAATTGCTATGAGTGGAAACTAACATTATGACGTCACATGCACTCTGGTTTGTTCGGGAGCTGTCGGCGTGTCTTCGGTACTGGATTCAAAAACTTATTTTTATTTTGATATGACTTAAGAATTATTGCAATATAATCAATATAATATTATAAATATAATCTTTCTATTTATCGCCAAAAAATATTTTTTTTTAAACCCAATTGTTACAAACACTGTGTCACGAGAATTTGATATACCTATATATTATTAGAGAGATATAGATAATAAGAGATATTATTACGAATGACTGTATTTCTCCATAAAGCATAGGTTTATGTTAATTTTAATCAGAAATCTATTAGAGCTCAATAGTGCAGGCACTAAAGTATTAATTACTTAATCTAATCTATTCGAAGGAATATTCAGCACTATTGTGTATGGATTAGGTGTATGGATCCGAAGGTAAAACACAGCCATGAAAATGTATTTATCATCTACCTTAGATTATGAATAAATAAACAAGTAATCAAAGGGCGGAAAACATGTTAAGCCGTTAATCCTTTATTGAGTAATTATGATAACCATATGTTCTTTCTTACAAATTAAATAAACATTCTTTATTAAGCAGGATTTATTTGGTTTTCATAATTTTCAGGTTCGTACGTATTGGAAACAAAAATATATGTACACATAGATGTTTTGGAATATATCGTGAATAAATACAAACATCGTAAACTGAAAATATATGTTGCCTGGAACACTGCAAGGTTTCTTGCTGGGGTTAACGGCGGGAGTGGATAATGACGCGGCTATGCGCTTATTCATTTTCATAATGCAACTGCTTATATAATACGTACCTATAATCATGACGTTGAGGCAACAAAATAGTTCAAGATTTAAGTTTTTACCCTTTGTGGTATCTATTTACACTTATATATTAAAATCAATTAGTGTTCGTTAGTCTCGCTAAGACTCGAGAACGGCTGGACCAATTTGGTTAATTTTCAAGCTCTTCTACATTTAACCACATGAACACTTTTAAATGGACTTATGTATATTATCATGTTATATCCTCACGCCAAGTCTTTTACGGGGTAGGCAGAGATAGTGGAGCGCCAAATGTGCCTGTTCTTACATACCTCTCATGCCACTTCTTTTTGTATCAAGTAATCCATATTGTAGTAGATATAGGTGAAGTTGTTAGGGTACCTACTGTCGTATGCTAGGTCGTTGATGTGTCAGTATTTGTCATATGATGCGTGTATCACACGCGATAAGCATGATAAAGTTATACCTACATGTAATAGTGAATAATAACAAAAAAAATAAACGAGATGAATAGCTTTCTTGAAAGATTGAATCTATACATTCAATAACAAAATACATGACTTATATAGAATCACCTTTACTATTACCTTAACGAGGTGCAAAAGCGCTGGATGAATAGAAGGACCTCTCAACAAAAACCCCACCTGTCACCCCTATTGTTAACATAATAATGTGAAATATAATAATATGAAACAGATTTCATATTATTATGTTCCACGAACATAGTCATTTATGAATTATGGGAGTAATTATCAAACATTCACTTCACATGAATGGTAGATGAGTACTACTCACTACACTTGCGGTCCTAGACACAGATTTTGGGGTAGGGGGATTTGTGAGTCATGATTTGCATAAATGTGACTTTTTTACACACTTTTTTGGATGAACTTCTTCTTCTCGTATCTGGTTTTTGGTGAGAGGTGCCATGCCCTTTAAGACTCTACCCATAAGACCGATACAGTTTATGTGAGACTAGCTGTGCCCGCGAATTCGCCCGCGTGAGAATTTATGATTGTTCAGTATCTAACCGAACGAAATCGTGGGCGCAGCTAGTATAAAAGTAGCCTAAGTTACTCCTTATTACATCAGCTATCTGCCAGTGAAAGTCCCGTCAAAATCGGTAAAGCCGTTCAGACAGATAGACAATTTTTTAAAATATTGTTGTTTTGGTATATGTACCGTGTATAAATACATATGCATTTAGTAAAAAGCGGTCATTTTTATATTACAAACAGACACTCCAATTTTATTTATCTGTACAGATGTGAGATAGATACTCTTTAAAAAACTGCGTCAGTTTTTTTAGGATGGCTGTATGTAGGCGGTACGTTTCGGGACGGCACTAGTCTACACATTTATCTATGCGCGGCCTTAGAGAAAGTGTTAAATACCTATTTCTTTTTGTCAAAAAGATACACAGTTAAAAAGTTTTTTTCTTTGTGTCCGTTATACACTAATAAAGCCTCATACACTCCATTTTACACTTTGATGTTTTATATAGTATCGAATAAAAAATGAAAAAATGTGGGTGTTAGCCTTACCGTACATGAATGTAGGTATTAAGTTCTGCTAACCCTTCGCGGAAATAAAAGTGTGAAGTTACGACAAAGTGATTCCAGGATAGTCGCTAATTAGTCGAAATAAGGCCGTTTCTCTTAAATAAAATACGTACCTAATTTTAAGCTCGTGACTGCTGATTGCATTAGCAACATGATCGTGAGCTACTTTTTGTTCAGGATATAATTCACACGGATAACATTTTAGGATGGAATTTAAATGGAAATGGAATGATCAATATTATAATGTTAATGTCGGCAGAACTTAAAAATATGAGGTCTGAGGCTGAATTTACATTAAATAAGAAAATTCTCGGCTAAGCGCCAAACAAACGACTTTCTTCTTCTAATACGAGTATGTCCAGGAAGGGGTAGAGTATTTTATTATTTTTAACGTAATAATTTATGCGCACATAATTACGACGCGGTATTATTGAAAAATTAGAATCTATTTTTGATATCGGAATAGATAACTGAAAATAAAACTTTAAAAGTACGTAATTCGTTTAGGTACCTAACATATTGTATGTATAAGGTTGGGGAAAAAGTTTCTTCGCATTTCTTAAGATAATTCAAAACATTTTTTAATATAGTTTATTTAAATTTAACTAAAGCATGTATATACCATTTTGTTCGATAACCTTTTGCCATCTTGTAGGTAGGGACATGATCCCATTGCTATAAAAATTTTGGGACTTCTCATCAAAATACCGCGACAAGTGGATTTTTTTTTTTTTTTTTTATGTAATGGAAGTGGTAAACAAGCATGCAGTTCGCATTGATGTTAAGTGATGACTGCAGCCTATAGACACCCACACAAAGACCAAGGTCAAAATGCAGATGCGTTACCACTCCAGAGGCCTAAGGTCTTATGCCTCTGTGCCGGAAATTACAGGGCCGTACATTACCACCTGACCGGAACACGATAGTGTTGAACACTACCATTTAGCGGCAAGTATATTAGGTAATGCGGTGGTGCCTACGCCCGCGAGCTCCGTCACTGGAGCTCTACCACCAGTGAATTTGGCAGTCCTCTCGTGATGTTAACCTAACATTGCATAAAGAATTCTGAAGAGACTGAAACAGGTGGAAATCTGAAGGTGCAAGGTCAGGACTATACGGCGGAAGCATTAACACCTCCCAGCCAAACTCTCTTAATTTTTGCTGAGTGGCTATAGATGTGTGAGGTCTAGCGTTATCATGATGAAACACCACACCCCTTCTGTTGATCAATTCCGGCCGCTTTCTCTCAACTTCTTGCTTTAATCTCATCAGTTGTTCGCAGTAGAGTTCAGAATCGATAGTCCTGCCTGGTGGAAATAGCTCATAATGAATAATGCCATTCCAATCCCACCATACACACAACATCACCTTAATGCGAGTTAACCCGGGTTTCGCCACAGTCTGTGAAGCCTGACAGGCCTTTGACCACGACCTTTTTCGCACGTTCTTGTCGTACGTGATCCACTTTTCATCACCAGTTATCAGCTTCTTCAAAAATGATTCGGTTTCATTACGTCGTAATAAAGAATCATAAATGAGTACACGGTTCATTAGGTTTCTTTCAGTGAGCTCGTGAGGTACCCAAATATCGAGCTTTTTTTTGTACCCAGCTTTTTTAAAATGCGCCAAAACTGTTTTGTGATCAATTCTCAGTTCTTCAGCTACGTCGTAACTACTGATATGTCGATCTTGCTCTACTTTTTCGAAAATGCGTAATAGGGCGACCAGAGCGATGTGCATCTTTGACATCAAAATTTCCTGATTGAAAACGCTTAAACCAAATTTGTGCTACTCTCACAGACACTGCACTAGGTCCATAAACATCGCAAATTTTTTTCGCCGCTTGCGTTGCATTTTTACCTTTTGTGTAGTAAAATTTTAAAATGTATCGAATTTCTTCATTAGTTTCACTCATCTTGACAGTACGAAAAACAAATGAAAATCACACATTTGGCTAATTTGAATTTGGAATTATGTTCTTAAAAATTTTAACTTTCAATGATACCAAAACCGGCCAGATACAAAAACTACAGCCAAAGAGATTTTATTACAAGTTCATACATACTATAATGCGAAAAGACTTTTTCCCCAACCTATTATGATAGCTTACCTGAATCAATGATATCAAGTAGGAGTACTGCTCTTGCATTGTCCGCATGTAGTTCTACGGCGATATGTGTCACATTCTGCGGTATAATCGCTGGATTCACCGTTTGCACAGTAACCGAACCGTCAGAAGAATTTGCTTCGAACAACTCGCTGTATTCTGTAAGGAAATATTTTGTGCGTTTGAATTTTAATTGGTAAATTTACTTAATGACAAATTTATTTCTACTTTTTATAAGCCACTAAGAATTATTTTATAAACAAAAAAAATTTAGAAAAGAAATTCGAAAAAAAATGTTTTTCGATGTCGAAGTATCAATATGAACTTAATAGAATGAGGTCTTTATTTTGATTTAAAATTACATTCTTACATTTTCAATAAAGATGACTTTTTAAAATTGCAGTTGCTATACCTACCTATTAGGTATTTCTCGATCTACGTTTTGCAGAAAAATGCCTCAACGAGTTTTTTGAAACGACAACTTTTTATCAATAATTATTATATTGCGAAATACGAAGCAACATACCTCCCACTATTCTAATATTTGGGACAGTCGGTCCAGTAATTCTTATGGCTTCATGAAATACAAGCCCGGATCGCAAATTCCCATTATACAGTACTCTTTCAAAAAATATAATAATATCTGTACCTGAAAATATAAAATATCGCATTAATGGGTTGAACAAAATGGCGTATTTCCTACTTATTATTCTAACTTAAACCCTAAACACTACAAATCAAAAGATAGGACGAAAACCACAAGTTAAAAAACGTTCTAAGCTGCAATGAAAATGTGCGTTTAAATAACTGAAGCCCTTCGTAGAGAAGGCTACAACAACAATACTACTGTGTTAAAAATAAATATAATAGACAGCAATTGAGATCTTTAAAAGGTGATAAAATAACTGATAGTGGTTATCTACGATGGTGATATGGCCACTACAGCCAGCTTGATAAAGATATTCATTTATTTAAGGTTCTGGATATTCAATTTCACTGTTTATTTAATAAGTAATTTTAAGCAATTTTGTTAATGAATTGTTATTATACTATTGCACCGAACAGTCAAGCACTATTCAACACCCATAAGTTAAACGAATGTTCAGTAAAAAATAACAAACACACATATCTACATACATTGAAATTACTATTGTAGAGGAAAGGGATTTTTTTGCTTGGTCCGAATATTTTAAACTCGGTGAGAGCACCCCTCGGACACTCCGCCAAAATTCTATACAAACGCTTAATTTGGTCTCTATTACACAGCCATCAATCAGTGACGTGCTCTACGTGCTACACACACACGTGCACCTGTGTGCGTAGCACGTAGAGAATACCAAACGTCGCCCATAAGAGAGAAGGAGGTTGGATGAGGAGGGAAATCGGGCGGGACGTCGAAGTGTCCATTCTATACGTAGTACTATTACATATTCTCTGGTGAGAGTCAAAGAAACCGGGGACAGAAACCATTGAAACAGTCGGTTCGTAAATATTGAATACATAATATTATGTACATTCTCGAAAAATTGAGAATTTGTGTACGTAAGTGTTCCTTAATCAGTCACTACCACCTTAAGCGATTGTTTAACAATGTAACATTGATTGAATTCAAAATAAAATTATGCCTAGACTTTCCTCTTGGTTTATTTTTCGGTTTATCTTTAGATATATAATTCTTCTTCTTTTATAAAAAAACTTCCTCTATGAAGCTGGACAATATAAGACTTTGCTGTTAGAAAAATAAGGTTTAATTCAGATGTATAAATAAAACCGCGTAGACGTAAGTTCACGTTTAACCAGACGAAGTGAACACGGATTGTTGTCACTTTTGATTGTTGTTTTTATTACTGTTCGTAAGTCTCGCTGAAACTCGAGAACGGCTGGACGAATTTGGCTAATTTTGGATTTGAATATTTTTTGGAAGCCAAGGAAAGATTAAAAATATGAAAAAATTGTAAGAGAAATAGTAAAAAGAACAATTTTATTTTCCCATACAAATAGTCCGTACCTATATTTAATATGCTAAAAAAACATACCTTCCGTCAATGAAATCACGATTGTCGAACTTGCATCGACAGTGTCAGACCGACGGGCTCTGACCACGAATAAGAGTTTTTGGTTATTTGCTAGAACTGCAGCGGGTATAGGATCGGTGAGAACGAGAGATACGGAGTTGCCAGACACCGATAAGTCGAACCAAATGGAGCTGTCTGAAATATAAGTCAAGCATAAATATGAATCCCTCGTATTCGCATCATAAAATATATTATTATAAATCTTAGTGTCCATCAGTTGAATATGTACTGACCGCCTTCAAGAGCAAATTCAATGCTATCGTCGAAACCGGTTGCTAGAGAAATATTCTGTTCAAAGACGAGACCACTGGCTTCTGTGTATTGTCCTGTGTAATATGTTTGCGAGAAAACTAGCGGGGTTTCCATCGGCGATATTTCTGAACGCAGAACATTCAAGATTATGGTGGCAAATGCCGGCAGAGATTCTGGAGCAGAGGCCCGTAGTTCCAATACTATTATTCTGTTTCTGGGTATGGAGTCTTCAGGTATGGACCCTTGCATCGTTATGGCGACGACAGGTCCCTCTGACGACCAAGTGAAGTAAGATGCTAGATCTGGAATAATAATTTGCATGAGGCATGTTTAGCATATTGTGAAAAAGTAACAGTTGTAATATTTATAAATAGGTACTTAAAACTGTACCTCCGTGCAACGAGAACACCACGTTTGCGGTATAACCCTCGTTGAGAGTGATGGGTGCCAATTCAAGAACAGTGTCATTAATCGAGCCGGAGTAACTTATGTGCTCGAAACCAAGAAGCGCTGCATTAGTGAGATCTGAAACAAAAACGTCGCAATATTTTTAAGAGATCATCACCACGACAGCAAGAGTTTGGATCATGAAAGTAAATATGCTATAAAAACATACCTTCTGTCAACGAAATCACGACTGTCGAACTTGCATCGAGAGTGTCAGATCGACGGGCTCTGACCACGAATAAGAGTTTTTGGTTATTTGCTAGAACTGCAGCGGGTATAGGATCGGTGAGAACGAGAGATACGGAGTTGCCAGACACCGATAAGTCGAACCAAATGGAGCTGTCTGAAATATAAGTCAAGTATAAATATGAATCCCTCGTATTCTCACATAAAAGATATTACAATAAATCTTAGTGTCCATCAGTTGAATATGTACTGACCTCCTTCAAGAGCGAATTCAATGCTATCGTCGAAACCGGTTGCTAGAGAAATATTCTGTTCAAAGACGAGACCACTGGCTTCTGTGTATTGTCCTGTGTAATATGTTTGCGAGAAAACTAGCGGGGTTTCCATCGGCGATATTTCTGAACGCAGAACATTCAAGATTATGGTGGCAAATGCCGGCAGAGATTCTGGAGCAGAGGCCCGTAGTTCCAATACTATTATTCTGTTTCTGGGTATGGAGTCTTCAGGTATGGACCCTTGCATCGTTATGGCGACGACAGGTCCCTCTGACGACCAAGTGAAGTAAGATGCTAGATCTGGAATAATAATTTGCATGAGGCATGTTTAGCATATTGTGAAAAAGTAACAGTTGTAATATTTGTAAATAGGTACTTAAAACTGTACCTCCGTGCAACGAGAACACCACGTTTGCGGTATAACCCTCGTTGAGAGTGATGGGTGTCAATTCAAGAACAGTGTCATTAATCGAGCCGGAGTAACTTATATGCTCGAAACCAAGAAGCGCTGCATTAGTGAGATCTGAAACAAAAACGTCGCAATATTTTTAAGAGATCATCACCACGACAGCAAGAGTTTGGATCATGAAAGTAAATATGCTATAAAAACATACCTTCTGTCAACGAAATCACGACTGTCGAACTTGCATCGAGAGTGTCAGACCGACGGGCTCTGACCACGAATAAGAGTTTTTGGTTATTTGCTAGAACTGCAGCGGGTATAGGATCGGTGAGAACGAGAGATACGGAGTTGCCAGACACCGATAAGTCGAACCAAATGGAGCTGTCTGAAATATAAGTCAAGTATAAATATGAATCCCTCATATTCTCACATAAAAGATATTATAATAAATCTTAGTGTCCATCAGTTGAATATGTACTGACCTCCTTCAAGAGCGAATTCAATGCTATCGTCGAAACCGGTTGCTAGAGAAATATTCTGTTCAAAGACGAGACCACTGGCTTCTGTGTATTGTCCTGTGTAATATGTTTGCGAGAAAACTAGCGGGGTTTCCATCGGCGATATTTCTGAACGCAGAACATTCAAGATTATGGTGGCAAATGCCGGCAGAGATTCTGGAGCAGAGGCCCGTAGTTCCAATACTATTATTCTGTTTCTGGGTATGGAGTCTTCAGGTATGGACCCTTGCATCGTTATGGCGACGACAGGTCCCTCTGACGACCAAGTGAAGTAAGATGCTAGATCTGGAATAATAATTTGCATGAGGCATGTTTAGCATATTGTGAAAAAGTAACAGTTGTAATATTTGTAAATAGGTACTTAAAACTGTACCTCCGTGCAACGAGAACACCACGTTTGCGGTATAACCCTCGTTGAGAGTGATGGGTGTCAATTCAAGAACAGTGTCATTAATCGAGCCGGAGTAACTTATATGCTCGAAACCAAGAAGCGCTGCATTAGTGAGATCTGAAACAAAAACGTCGCAATATTTTTAAGAGATCATCACCACGACAGCAAGAGTTGGATCATGAAAGTAAATATGCTATAAAAACATACCTTCTGTCAACGAAATCACGACTGTCGAACTTGCATCGAGAGTGTCAGACCGACGGGCTCTGACCACGAATAAGAGTTTTTGGTTATTTGCTAGAACTGCAGCGGGTATAGGATCGGTGAGAACGAGAGATACGGAGTTGCCAGACACCGATAAGTCGAACCAAATGGAGCTGTCTGAAATATAAGTCAAGTATAAATATGAATCCCTCGTATTCTCACATAAAAGATATTACAATAAATCTTAGTGTCCATCAGTTGAATATGTACTGACCTCCTTCAAGAGCGAATTCAATGCTATCGTCGAAACCGGTTGCTAGAGAAATATTCTGTTCAAAGACGAGACCACTGGCTTCTGTGTATTGTCCTGTGTAATATGTTTGCGAGAAAACTAGCGGGGTTTCCATCGGCGATATTTCTGAACGCAGAACATTCAAGATTATGGTGGCAAATGCCGGCAGAGATTCTGGAGCAGAGGCCCGTAGTTCCAATACTATTATTCTGTTTCTGGGTATGGAGTCTTCAGGTATGGACCCTTGCATCGTTATGGCGACGACAGGTCCCTCTGACGACCAAGTGAAGTAAGATGCTAGATCTGGAATAATAATTTGCATGAGGCATGTTTAGCATATTGTGAAAAAGTAACAGTTGTAATATTTGTAAATAGGTACTTAAAACTGTACCTCCGTGCAACGAGAACACCACGTTTGCGGTATAACCCTCGTTGAGAGTGATGGGTGTCAATTCAAGAACAGTGTCATTAATCGAGCCGGAGTAACTTATATGCTCGAAACCAAGAAGCGCTGCATTAGTGAGATCTGAAACAAAAACGTCGCAATATTTTTAAGAGATCATCACCACGACAGCAAGAGTTTGGATCATGAAAGTAAATATGCTATAAAAACATACCTTCTGTCAACGAAATCACGACTGTCGAACTTGCATCGAGAGTGTCAGACCGACGGGCTCTGACCACGAATAAGAGTTTTTGGTTATTTGCTAGAACTGCAGCGGGTATAGGATCGGTGAGAACGAGAGATACCGAGTTTCCAGACACCGATAAGTCGAACCAAATGGAGCTGTCTGAAATATAAGTCAAGTATAAATATGAATCCCTCATATTCTCACATAAAAGATATTATAATAAATCTTAGTGTCCATCAGTTGAATATGTACTGACCTCCTTCAAGAGCGAATTCAATGCTATCGTCGAAACCGGTTGCTAGAGAAATATTCTGTTCAAAGACGAGACCACTGGCTTCTGTGTATTGTCCTGTGTAATATGTTTGCGAGAAAACTAGCGGGGTTTCCATCGGCGATATTTCTGAACGCAGAACATTCAAGATTATGGTGGCAAATGCCGGCAGAGATTCTGGAGCAGAGGCCCGTAGTTCCAATACTATTATTCTGTTTCTGGGTATGGAGTCTTCAGGTATGGACCCTTGCATCGTTATGGCGACGACAGGTCCCTCTGACGACCAAGTGAAGTAAGATGCTAGATCTGGAATAATAATTTGCATGAGGCATGTTTAGCATATTGTGAAAAAGTAACAGTTGTAATATTTGTAAATAGGTACTTAAAACTGTACCTCCGTGCAACGAGAACACCACGTTTGCGGTATAACCCTCGTTGAGAGTGATGGGTGTCAATTCAAGAACAGTGTCATTAATCGAGCCGGAGTAACTTATATGCTCGAAACCAAGAAGCGCTGCATTAGTGAGATCTGAAACAAAAACGTCGCAATATTTTTAAGAGATCATCACCACGACAGCAAGAGTTGGATCATGAAAGTAAATATGCTATAAAAACATACCTTCTGTCAACGAAATCACGACTGTCGAACTTGCATCGAGAGTGTCAGACCGACGGGCTCTGACCACGAATAAGAGTTTTTGGTTATTTGCTAGAACTGCAGCGGGTATAGGATCGGTGAGAACGAGAGATACCGAGTTTCCAGACACCGATAAGTCGAACCAAATGGAGCTGTCTGAAATATAAGTCAAGTATAAATATGAATCCCTCATATTCTCACATAAAAGATATTATAATAAATCTTAGTGTCCATCAGTTGAATATGTACTGACCTCCTTCAAGAGCGAATTCAATGCTATCGTCGAAACCGGTTGCTAGAGAAATATTCTGTTCAAAGACGAGACCACTGGCTTCTGTGTATTGTCCTGTGTAATATGTTTGCGAGAAAACTAGCGGGGTTTCCATCGGCGATATTTCTGAACGCAAAACATTCAAGATTATGGTGGCAAATGCCGGCAGAGATTCTGGAGCAGAGGCCCGTAGTTCCAATACTATTATTCTGTTTCTGGGTATGGAGTCTTCAGGTATGGACCCTTGCATCGTTATGGCGACGACCGGTCCCTCTGACGACCAAGTGAAGTAAGATGCTAGATCTGGAATAATAATTTGCATGAGGCATGTTTAGCATATTGTGAAAAAGTAACAGTTGTAATATTTGTAAATAGGTACTTAAAATTGTACCTCCATGCAACGAGAACACCACGTTTGCGGTATAACCCTCGTTGAGAGTGATGGGTGTCAATTCAAGAACAGTGTCATTAATCGAGCCGGAGTAACTTATATGCTCGAAACCAAGAAGCGCTGCATTAGTGAGATCTGAAACAAAAACGTCGCAATATTTTTAAGAGATCATCACCACGACAGCAAGAGTTTGGATCATGAAAGTAAATATGCTATAAAAACATACCTTCTGTCAACGAAATCACGACTGTCGAACTTGCATCGAGAGTGTCAGACCGACGGGCTCTGACCACGAATAAGAGTTTTTGGTTATTTGCTAGAACTGCAGCGGGTATAGGATCGGTGAGAACGAGAGATACCGAGTTTCCAGACACCGATAAGTCGAACCAAATGGAGCTGTCTGAAATATAAGTCAAGTATAAATATGAATCCCTCGTATTCTCACATAAAAGATATTACAATAAATCTTAGTGTCCATCAGTTGAATATGTACTGACCTCCTTCAAGAGCGAATTCAATGCTATCGTCGAAACCGGTTGCTAGAGAAATATTCTGTTCAAAGACGAGACCACTGGCTTCTGTGTATTGTCCTGTGTAATATGTTTGCGAGAAAACTAGCGGGGTTTCCATCGGCGATATTTCTGAACGCAGAACATTCAAGATTATGGTGGCAAATGCCGGCAGAGATTCTGGAGCAGAGGCCCGTAGTTCCAATACTATTATTCTGTTTCTGGGTATGGAGTCTTCAGGTATGGACCCTTGCATCGTTATGGCGACGACAGGTCCCTCTGACGACCAAGTGAAGTAAGATGCTAGATCTGGAATAATAATTTGCATGAGGCATGTTTAGCATATTGTGAAAAAGTAACAGTTGTAATATTTGTAAATAGGTACTTAAAACTGTACCTCCGTGCAACGAGAACACCACGTTTGCGGTATAACCCTCGTTGAGAGTGATGGGTGCCAATTCAAGAACAGTGTCATTAATCGAGCCGGAGTAACTTATATGCTCGAAACCAAGAAGCGCTGCATTAGTGAGATCTGAAACAAAAACGTCGCAATATTTTTAAGAGATCATCACCACGACAGCAAGAGTTTGGATCATGAAAGTAAATATGCTATAAAAACATACCTTCTGTCAACGAAATCACGACTGTCGAACTTGCATCGAGAGTGTCAGACCGACGGGCTCTGACCACGAATAAGAGTTTTTGGTTATTTGCTAGAACTGCAGCGGGTATAGGATCGGTGAGAACGAGAGATACGGAGTTGCCAGACACCGATAAGTCGAACCAAATGGAGCTGTCTGAAATATAAGTCAAGTATAAATATGAATCCCTCGTATTCTCACATAAAAGATATTACAATAAATCTTAGTGTCCATCAGTTGAATATGTACTGACCTCCTTCAAGAGCGAATTCAATGCTATCGTCGAAACCGGTTGCTAGAGAAATATTCTGTTCAAAGACGAGACCACTGGCTTCTGTGTATTGTCCTGTGTAATATGTTTGCGAGAAAACTAGCGGGGTTTCCATCGGCGATATTTCTGAACGCAGAACATTCAAGATTATGGTGGCAAATGCCGGCAGAGATTCTGGAGCAGAGGCCCGTAGTTCCAATACTATTATTCTGTTTCTGGGTATGGAGTCTTCAGGTATGGACCCTTGCATCGTTATGGCGACGACAGGTCCCTCTGACGACCAAGTGAAGTAAGATGCTAGATCTGGAATAATAATTTGCATGAGGCATGTTTAGCATATTGTGAAAAAGTAACAGTTGTAATATTTGTAAATAGGTACTTAAAACTGTACCTCCGTGCAACGAGAACACCACGTTTGCGGTATAACCCTCGTTGAGAGTGATGGGTGTCAATTCAAGAACAGTGTCATTAATCGAGCCGGAGTAACTTATATGCTCGAAACCAAGAAGCGCTGCATTAGTGAGATCTGAAACAAAAACGTCGCAATATTTTTAAGAGGTCCTCACCACGACAGCAAGAGTTTGGATCATGAAAGTAAATATGCTATAAAAACATACCTTCTGTCAACGAAATCACGACTGTCGAACTTGCATCGAGAGTGTCAGACCGACGGGCTCTGACCACGAATAAGAGTTTTTGGTTATTTGCTAGAACTGCAGCGGGTATAGGATCGGTGAGAACGAGAGATACCGAGTTTCCAGACACCGATAAGTCGAACCAAATGGAGCTGTCTGAAATATAAGTCAAGTATAAATATGAATCCCTCGTATTCTCACATAAAAGATATTATAATAAATCTTAGTGTCCATCAGTTGAATATGTACTGACCTCCTTCAAGAGCGAATTCAATGCTATCGTCGAAACCGGTTGCTAGAGAAATATTCTGTTCAAAGACGAGACCACTGGCTTCTGTGTATTGTCCTGTGTAATATGTTTGCGAGAAAACTAGCGGGATTTCCATCGGCGATATTTCTGAACGCAGAACATTCAAGATTATGGTGGCAAATGCCGGCAGAGATTCTGGAGCAGAGGCCCGTAGTTCCAATACTATTATTCTGTTTCTGGGTATGGAGTCTTCAGGTATGGACCCTTGCATCGTTATGGCGACGACAGGTCCCTCTGACGACCAAGTGAAGTAAGATGCTAGATCTGGAACATTCACTTGCATCAGGCATATTTCGTTATAAAAAAGTAAAGTGTATGTTTGTAAGTTTGTAAGTATTTAAAACTATACCTCCGTGCAAAGAGAATATCACGTTTGCGGTATAACCCTCATTGAGAGTGATGGGTTCCAATTCAAGAACCGTTTGATTGATTGATCCCATGTAGCTTATATTTTCAAAACCAAGAAGCAATAAATCATTGGATTCTGAAATAAATGTTATAAAATGCATGACATAATCTATACTTATAATAAAACTGTAGAAGTGTAAATTATGTACATTAAAAATATTGAAAAAATAAATACCAGGGGATGTTACTAGATCGATACCGAACCCAAATATGTGATTAGAAAAATTTTTGTCCGTCTGTCTGTCTGTCTGTTTGTTCAAGCATCACATAAAAAGTACCGGTCCGATTACAATGAAACTTGGTATGATTATACTTTAACCTTTGGCGCACAACACTGGGTACTTTTTATCCCGGAAAAATGTCTGTTTGTCTGTGTGTTTGTGCACGCTTATTTCAGAAACGGCTTATTTGATCTGCCGATCTTTCATTAATATATTGTGGTAAGTTTCACTTAACATTTATACTACATATTTTTTAGATATTCTGTACCTTAGTTCTATCTTTTAGGGGATTTCCTACCTAAAAGGTAAAAACGGGCCATACGGATTACTAATCCTCCGCTGTCTGTCCGTCCGTCCACCAAGCTGTATCTCATAAACAGTGATAGCTAGAAAGCTAAAATTTTCACAAATTATGTATTTCTGTTACCGCTGCAACGATTAAATTAAATACAAGAAATAACAAAATTGGTGGCGTAAGTGGTGTTGATGGCATTGGTGGTGTTGGTGGTGTTGATGGTGGTGGTGGTGGTGGCGTTGGTGGCGTTGATGGCGTTGGTGTCGTTGGTGTCGTTGGTGTCGTTGGTGTCGTTGGTGTCGTTGGTGTCGTTGGTGTCGTTGGTGTCGTTGGTGTCGTTGGTGTCGTTGGTGTCGTTGGTGTCGTTGGTGTCGTTGGTCTCGTTGGTTTCGTTGGTGTCGTTGGTGTCGTTGGTGTCGTTGGTGTCGTTAGTGTCGTTGGTGTCGTGGGTGTTATTTGTGTAATTGGTGTCATTGGTGTCATTGGTGTCGTTGGTGGCGTAGGTGTTGATGGTGACACTGGTGGTGGTGGTTTTTAGTCTCGATGGAGGCATTAGTGGCGTTGGTGACGTTGGTGGTGTTGTTGGTAGTTTTGGAGGCGTTAGTGGCGTAGATGTTTAGTGATGTTGGTATTGGTGGTGGCGTTGATGGCGTTGGTGGTGGTGGTGGTGACGATGGTGGTAATGGTAGTGGTAGTATTGGTGGCATTAGTGGTTAAAAATGCACAACGTTAATATTCAATTTTACACATCCGCCATTATGAACCTAAGCACAGACATTACATGTCATATTTTCTGCCACAGATCTACGGTAGACTCGATCGAAACCTATTTACAATTAAAGATCGTAAAAAAATAATTGTTCTGAGTCGAGAACATATCCGCCAAATTCGTATTTTTTGATAATTCGTAAAATAAAATCAATAATTTCATAAATTCAAATGTCAAAGCCCGTCATTACGACGTACATATTTCATTTTTAATAAATGTCATTAAATTATTACCGAAACTGGACAGGATAGACAATTTTCAAAAATCAATTGCTGTTTGTTAGTTTCGCTAAAACTGTAGTGTATTTTTTATCTTTATTCTTATTATTTTTTAAAGCGATACGAAGTTTGCCGGGCCAGCTTAGTCTATAATATAAAAATGAATCGCAAAATGTGTTGGTTAGCGCAGAACTCAACAATGCCTGGACCAACTTGGCAAATTCTTTTTTTAAATGTTCCTTGAACTCCTAACTAAAACGTAGTCATTTGAAGCTTTACTGCTATTATATAAAGTTCGTATTAAATTAAAAGCACTCACTGTTGTCTAAGCAATCTAGGTGTGTTCCTAACGTCAAAGAGTCAATTTGCACTTTATTACCGCTATACAAAAATTCATACTAAAGAAAACTAGGTTGAGCGTTCTTAAGATTTTATTTTGTTTGGAATTGTGCGCTCAACCCAAGAGAGGAGGCGATAGTTTGTACGGGTATTTTGTCAGTTTATAATGCACGAAAAATCTTCCCCCAAACCCCTAAAAAATGGATAGAGAAATTGGTATGGGACTTTCCGAAATTTTCAAGGTGTTATGTCATTACTGAACAGGCTCTAATTAAATAGAGATTTTTAAAGTTATAGACGTGAATAATGCTATCAGTACTCCACAAGGAGGTAGGTACGCGACGGGAAACTTGATTAGAACATGTCCACGGGATCGTAAAATTTAAATAATTTCTTAATAGACATACACGCGGGCGAAGCCGCGGGAAACAGCTAGTATTACAATACAATTGAACAGATAATCGGGTTCTCCTGAATTATCTGACTGTACCTAATAATAATATCTGTCGCCTGACTGTGACTGTACTGTACCCAACAGTAGTACAGATTTTTAAATAAAAATAAGTCCGCCTTCCCAAGCTATAATTTGACAGTCAAGTGTAACTTTGTTTGTTAATAAAATTAGTCGAACGTCTACGCTGGAGTCGCAGAGGTCGCGGTCGGAGTTGGACTTCCGCCTGAAGTCAATTTTTTCTCTCTATTTTTCTTATAAGTTTGTATATAGTTTGACTCACATGACATGTGTTATTATGTGACGAAAAAATATAATTATATTATATGTGATAGTGAAGTAACTGCAATCTTTAAGTTGTGCTGTTTTTTGGTCCTGAACTGTCAATAATTATTCGTATATTTTGAATATTATTATCATTTATTCACAATTATTATATATTTCTAGCTGCCCAGAAGCGCGCATGGCCCCGCGGCTGGTGTAGATCGGAAGCGATCTATTCGGTAAAGCGATACGGGCGCGGTTGGGTGTGTGATATGTGGGTGACCGCTAGTGGCAAATTAAAATGCGCGTTCCCGTGCTTCGAAGAGCACGTTACGCCGTCGGTCCCGGTTGCTATCGATAGATAGCAGTCGTTAAAACCTTGTCGGAGGTCTTATTGGCGGTTTGAAAACATCCGACAACGGGTTGGCCACTAACCCTTATCTCCACCAACCCGTAGTGGAGTAAGCTCCAGGCCTCCTCTCAAGAAGGGCAGAGACTAGTGCCCAGAAGTGGGACGTATCCAGCGTTGCCAATATTATTATTATTATACTAGCTGCCCTGACGAACTTCGTATTGCTTTAGAGATATTAAATGAAAAAAATATCCAAAAAATCGAAAATAAAATATTTTGTGAGAATCACCTTATCACTTAGGGATATGAAAAATAGATGTTGGCCGATTCTAATACCTACCCAATAGGCACACAAAATTTCATGAGAATCGCTCCAGCCGTTACGGTGGAGTATAGTTACTAACTTTGTGACACGAGAATTTTATATATCTTTATAGAGAAGAGAAACTTAGCCGATCCAGCGAACTTTGCGCAGCCCTATGTTTAATAATGTGTCAAGAAAATGACACGTACAAATTTTATGTACGAGGAAATAAAATTGTGGTTTTTACTATTTTCCTCACAATTTCTTCATAATTTTCACCTTTAAAACGTTCCATGGAATTTTACCAATATTTAAGAACTAAAATTAACCAAATCGGTCCAGCCGTTGTCCAGTATTTTTTATTTATATGGTATATAAGATAGAGATTGTGCGAAATGTGTTTATATCAAACCTTTGACAAATTCGATGGATATAGCGGCTCGTCCACCTATGGTCGCGGGTTTTTGCGCCTCTATAGTAAAGAGTATGTGATTATTACTATTAAATATATGATCAGGAACTATGTTGGTGGCATTCTCTATAACTCGAACTGAATTATTTTCCGGAATAACCGTAAACCACTCTGCATTTTCTGAAATAAATATTAATAATTTAATATGAGCATTGCCCAGCGTCACTTAAATATTTATGAATTATTCAAATGAAAATATACCTCCTTCTAAAGCAAAGGTGACAGTATCGTCATATCCAAGGATTAAGGAAATCTCTTCATCAAATTGGAGACCATATTCTTTACTATAAAGACCGCCATAAAACGGTCTATCGAAAACAGGTAATATTACCATGCCAGCTTCTATTACATCAACTATGACTGTCGTAGACGTTGACACGGCTCTTTTCCTCCGTGCTTCTATTTCTAGCAAAACGAACTTGTGACTCCTCAGACTTTCAATGTTTGCTATATTTGCCAGAGTAATTGTAATTATATTTTCAGAACTTGAGAGGATAAAGTAATGAGCAAACTCTGTGAAAATGAATATAGAAATAGATAAATGCACAACTGGTTACTTCAAACTCTTTCAAAATTAACACACCATCGATAATTTTAAATACGACAAGAGACAGATAATATGAGAACGAACAAAAATTGATATTTCTAATGAGTTATGGTGTAAAGACAAAAATAACTCGCTCATACATATTCAGTATTCCAAAAAAAATTATACATAAATTCATCGTATCAAGAAGTCCTTCCTGCACAGTCACAGCAGACCTTTGGTTCTTCTGTATAAAAGAAGTTTGTTGATTGGTTGCGTATACTGATACGTTTTATAATTATTACATAACGTATACAGTACTGCACCACAAAAATTTGATCATTTTTAAATAATAGGTATAATGTTGCGTGGAACGTGGCCGAACTACTTCACAATTACCATCGAATATTTATCAAAGGTCTTCTGGGACTGCACAGAAGACGTTTATTAATTGGCTGTGTATATTGATACGTTACATAATTATTTATTATATAACGTTTATTGCACCACAAAACTTAGTTGAACAATTTTTAAATAATATGTATATTAATACTTGGATGGCCAAACTTCTTCACAATAACTAATTTAGAAATTCAATTCCTCAACTATGGACATACCGCCAGTTATAAGGAAGTCAGTTCCTGGTGTATATCCATTTTCTATTACAAGATTGTCAATTGATAATACATCATTTTCTAACGTTCCTATGTATGTATTTTGTGAGAAGGTCATTACTGCGGGTTCAGTGAGCACTGAAAAAGAAAAATACAAAATCAAATGGTAACGCTGAAATTACAACGCCTATGGGTACTAGGGTGGGTACCAACTGAACTAAAGACGGGTTAGTCGGTGAGTACCATTGTGTTAATATGAATTTCACGCATTTTAATTTATTTTATCAGACGTATACGATATAAAATAATAGGTATTTCATTTTGTAAGCTAATTTAATTTTATCAATAAACATTTGTGCATACCTACCTACTTACAATATTTTTAGGTCACAGAACTAAATAAACCTTCGTATTTTATCTTGTGATAATTTAAAGTTACTTAAAACAAACCCACATCAATGTTAGGCAGGACCAAAGGAGTTGATCTGGATATACATAATTTACTTTATTTACCTGGAGGGAATTTTACAGATACAGTGGTGTAAGCACCCACGGTCATTGGTTTAACAGCCAAAATATTAAATAAGAGCACTTTTTCATCAAAAATCAATTCGTCTGGTATTGTAGCTTCCATATCAATTGTAACAATGTTTTCTTCATTCACAATGTTAAAATATTGCGCATGGTCTGTAACAGAACAGATTAGTGATTATTATTTTTTTGTTTTATATCTTTGGATTGGGTTAAATAAACGTATGGATGATATATAATTATATAATTACCTCCTTGAAGATTAAAGGAGACACTGCTATCATATCCTTGTATTAATTGAATGAGAGGTATATCAATTTGGGATGAATTTATATATATTACTTCGTAAATATTTTGACTGAATACTGGTGTGTTAATGTCTTCTTTTATTATCCTAAGCGCAATAGTGGTGGAAGTCGGTACGGAATTTATTCCGGAAGCGAGAAGAGTCAATATAACGACATTGTTATCAAAAATAACATTTTCGGGAAGCTGTGTTATTAATTCTATGGTTACTTCATTTTCAAAATTAGACACGGTAAAATAATCGGCGGAATCTGAAATAAAATTGTACTGCTATTAAGTTATTTCATTATTATAAATAATTATTATAGTTACTTAATTATCAGCGACCAAAAATACAAAAATCAATGAAATTATATCGATTTTGTACGTGAACATAACTTAATTTTGATTGTATGTAGATTCATATCTCAAAAATAAACAGGAGTCATATTACTATTTATCAAGTTCAATATCATAATGCCTTATTACAGGGTGAAATTTCGACACTCGTTTTCCCACAGCAGAATAATTTTCTGAAGGCAAATCACATCGTAGGATTATTAAAACATACAAAACATTTTTTTGATCAAGTAATTTTAAAAATAATAATGAACTTGAAAACGTGAGATATGATAGTAATTACCTTATCGATCGACAGTACTACTTAGACTAGTGTGCACGCACGTCACCGTGCGCTGTCAAAAAAGCGAAAAATAATAGAATATTCACAAATGTTCAGAGCAAAATAAGCTTATGTAACACTTTGTAAGAAGAATTATTAGATAATGATAAATTTAAGAGAAAAAAAATTATTATCCTACCTCCCAGTAGATTAAATATCACATCTTCTTCGTAGCCAACACTTAAGATTATAGTGTCAAGAATTAAAGTGTTATTACTCGTATCTATAGAACCCTTATAAGAAAGATTATCAAATTTTAGTTCTCTTGCTGAAACAAAGATTGCGTGCAATTTTATACCTATTGTAACTGCATGTAATTATTATTATTTACAAAAAATAACCAATTAGATTTGAGAACTTCGAATGCATTTGAAACAAATGGTGATAAAAACTTTTCTATTATAACCTACACCTATTTATTATCTTCTATATATATAAAAATCAATTGCTGTTCGTTAGTCGCACTAAAACTAGAGAACGGCTAAACCAATTTGGCTTATTTTGGTTTTGAATGATTTTTGGAAGTCCAGGGAAGGCTTAAAAGGTAAGAAAATATGAAGAAATTGAAGGAAAATAGTATAATAATGGCAACCCATTATACGTCCCACTGCTGGGCACGAGTCTCTCCCCTTTTTTGGGGGGAGGCCTGGAGCTTACTCCACCACGCTGCTCCAATGCGGATTGGTGGAGGTGGGTGGGTGAGTGGCCAACACGCTGTCAGATGTTTTCAAACCGCTCCATAAGGCCTCCGACAAGGTTTAATGACTGCTATCCATCGATAGCAACCGGGACGGACGGCTTAACGTGCCCTCCGAAGCACGGAAACGCGCATTTAATTTGCCACTAGCGGTCATCCATCACACTACCCGACCGCGCCCGTAGTGCTTAACCGAGAGATCGCTTACGATCTACACCAGTCGCTGGACCATGTGCGCTTAAAATTGTGTTTTTTACTATTTCAAGGGAAATAGTAAAAAACACAATTTCATTTTTCCGTACATCTATCTTTGAAACCTTTGACACATTATTTCATTGTCAGTGAATACGAAGTTTGCCGGGTCAGCTAGTTTAAATATATTATTTTACATGTTGCATATACGTAGATATATTTTTATATCCTTATGGGATCAAAAACATAAATATAAGTATATTATTGATTATCAATACAGGAAGTAGAAGCAAAAATATTGTTTTATTAGCAGCTTATAGTTGCGTTTGTTTTTCGGCGAATGAAAACATCGTGAATTTCATAAATAAGGAAATCACGAAGAAGCGTTGATTTGACAAAATAGTGCAAAATAACATTTTACGAATCCATAATAACATATTGACACAATATACAATGACAATATATTATTATGTACGAGTACAATAGAATATAATGTTCAATAGAATATTTTAGAGTTATACCCCCTATTACTAAGACTCCACTGTCTATCCGTTCGTTCGTCCATCTGTTCGTTTGTTCGTCCGTCCATTCGTCTGTCTGTTGGGGCTTCTATACAACAAACGTGATTTTTTAATATATAATGGTATGGAACTTGATGATGATTTTTATTATTTGCTGTCAAATTATAAATATTATGAAGAGAAGCTTTAAGAGATGCGATAGTGTCATAACAGAAAACAGCTTTGTATAATCGTAATGTATACGATTACACATTAGCGATTGGATTCATCGTCAGATGATGCAGAAGATTTTTGCATTGAAACCTAATAGCTTTCAATAAGTAATTACTCGAAGTTAAGGGATATCGAAGTACTCAATCAACTTCGATAACTCTTCTTTGTATCAATTTAAAAAATATCTTAGTTTGCTTTTTATGTTAAAGTTATTTTAATTTAATGAAATGTAAAAGTTGAACAGAAAATGCTTACATATAATAGAAATCAAATTTAATTTGGAGGGTTAGAAGGCGTTAATGATATTTAATAGTTCTCGTAGAAAATTAAATTAATAATCTACAGCTTTCATAGGTACTTAACTGATATCGGTGAATAACATACCTATTATAAGTAATATTGCTTTAAAATTAAACAAAAATACTACCTTCCACTGGTTTTTCATCAATATCAGTTTACTCATATTAATGTGTGAAATTACCTGCCGGCAAAGCTATACTAACTACAGCTCTGGCTCCAACTGTCCACGGCTTTGTGGCTTCAATCAAAAGGATTATATTATCTACAATAATAGCTTGAGAAGGAAGTTCAGAAATCGCCGCAATATTAAAAACATTGTCTTCTTGCTTCAACTCGAAATATCCAGCATATTCTGAAAAATAGTAAATATGCCGTTAAATAAAAATATAATATTTTCGTCTTTCTGTTACATATGTTAGACAAAACACGAAATAAGTATGCTTAAGATACTAGTATAGGACAGGATTAATGTTCTGATGATGTCGTATCTATTTCATATTGAAAAAGTAAAATACTTTATAATAAATTCAAATACGTCCAGCACGTGATCCGAGGACCTAAATAAAAATGAAATCGATGATTTGATTAGACCAGCGCTGTAAGGTAACCGCTTGATTCAAAGGTCGCGGATTCGATTCCCACACCAGGACAAATATTTGTATCGATTACGGATATGTTTCGTATCAGGGTGTTTGGATATGTGTTGTATGTGTGTGTGTGTGTAACGGCACCACAATACAGGTTTATACTTGGTAGTGGAGCTGTGAGTGTAAGCATATTTATTTATTTAAATAATCAATATAAAACAATTAAAGCTTATAAAGCGGGTAACATACCTCCTTCTAAAGTTACATTCACTGTGTCATCGTATCCTTGTGTGATACTAATATTTTCCACATTTAATCCACTCTCTTGATCATAAGTTCCGTTATAAATAGATTTATCGAATAAAGGCGTATTTAAATCATCTTTTATTATCTCAATAAAAATTGGAACTGTGGCTGGTACTGCGTTCGACCCAGTAGCCCTAAGAATTAATGCAATGTGAGAGTTTTCTAGAATCGAATTCTCGGGCAACTGCGAAAGTAGATTAATGGAGACTACATTGTTAACATGCGAAACAATGAAACTATTTGCGTAATCTAAAACATAAAGAAAAACACTTAGAAAAATATATTGCGTAATGTTATAGCGACTCCTGTTACACTGAAGCAAGCAAAAACGTTGATATGTTACACTGCTATAAAACAAACTTACCGCCGGTTAGCTCAAATATCACATTATCGTCATATCCCACGGTCAGGACTATATTTTCAAGGCTTAAAACATTACTTTCTAAAGTGCCACTGTAAGTAATAGCTTCGAAACTTAATTCTCTGGCTGAAATACGGACATTCAAGAAAAGTATAGAGATTGGTAAAGGTAGATAAACGAAAAATATAAAAGTAAGATTATCTTTGCAGTGTTGAGAAAACATTGTAACTTTAATGTGAAAATAAAATAATACTTACCCGTTGATACCTTATAAAATATTTATACTTATATAGATAAATAATGTTGTGCTATTATCTATCAATACTAACCTTTTAACATTTTTATTCATGTGGTTTTCGTCCTTTATAATTCTATTTTTTGTGCTATAATAATACTAATTAACTACGTTTGAAATGATTGTGTAATTATTTTTGTCTCATTAATCAATTCTGATAATGATCATGAGATAAATCACAAACATTTTGTCTTTCATCATTCACAGGAATCATATGTTAATTTTAATTATATTTAATTTTAATATGATTTAGTGCATTATTTTTACCTGCAGGTAATGCAATGTGTATCACAGCAGTTGCTCCCACAGTCCTTGGTTTTGTGGCTTGTATTGTAAGAAGTAAATGCTGTTCACTAAGAATTTGCTGCGGTAAACCTGGGGTATTTAAACTGAACGTAGTTCCATCTTGAACGATATTGAAGTATGTGGAATATTCTGGAAATATACGTTGTTAATTTAAAGTGACAGATCACTTAAAAAACAATACACCAAAATTCACGAAAGAGGTACTTGCTACACCAAGCCGTTTTATCCAGCTGACTTATCAAAATGTATATCAGACGTAATTTAATCTTTGCGGAGGCAATTTTCTTAACTGACTCGTAAAAAATATATGTGACTTATTTGTAACATATATAGAAAACATGTTTATATAGAAAAAGACAAGAAGCATATTTCTTATCCAAGGAAAGAAACACGTACATAAGTAAAAGTCAACCTTACCTCCACTTAAGAAAACTCTAACAGTGTCATCATAACCTTGTATCATTATTATTTGGGCGACCTCCAACCCAATAATTGGATCATACGTTCCATTGTATAAGACTTGATCAAACACGGGTGTCACATGATCGTCTTTAATTATATCTAAAGCAACTATAGTAAAAGCTGCACTATTGCTGGTAGAAGCAATTACTTTCAGATTTATAGCGTTGTTTTCTTCAATTATAGCTGTAGTTAGAGGCACCATTGTCAGTGTTATCACACTGTCTTGCACACTGGCCGTGAAAAACGAAGAGTGTTCTAAAAATAAAAAATGAGATAGATGTTTTTGTTTTATATTCAGTCATAGTTATTTTTATACACGAAAATACATTTTCAGAAGTATTTACGTTTCTTGGAGACCTACTTCTAGTTACCATTTAACAGTTTATTCCTACCGGAATGAGAACAAGCGATGAAAATGGGATATTAGGACTAAAATAGTTACAAAATAGTTTTAACTCATTCAATATTTATTTCACTCACCGTTTACAATACTGATGGAAAGAGGTTCATTGCCATATCCTTGGCTTAATACTAATTGTGATAGTTGTAGTGTATTATACACAATTAATCCCTCATAAAGCGCCTGCTCGAATTCCAAATTTTCTTCTGTAAATAAAGCATTGAACGAACACTATTAGTTTATATATATTTTATATCGTAAAAGCGTACATCTACCTACGTTCTACAAGCATGAATTTCGATTTCGCGGAACATATTTCTAGAATTGGGGATACGAAATGAAATCCTTACCTTCAGGGAGTTGCAATATTACAGTAGCAGAAGTGCCACTTATAAATTCCCTGTCGGCCCTCACCGCTAGGTATATTTCCCTCTCTCTAAACACTTCGGTAGGTACAGGCGATGCAACACGAATTGATACTTGATTCACATTCCTTACCAGTTCAAAATAAAGGGCATATTCTGTAACAAGGTGGTTAGTTAAAATTAATTAATTGTACTTGACCTATCGTATTTTATGTTTATCATTTTAGGTACGTCATAGGTTCCTTGCGCGCATAGCCCAGCGGCTGGTGTAGATCGTAAGCGATCTGCTCGGTTAAGCACTACGGGCGCGGTCGGGTAGTGTGATGGATGACCGCTAGTGGCAAATTAAATGCGCGTTTCCGTGCTTCGGAGGGCACGTTGAGCCGTCGGTCCCGGTTGCTATCGATGGATAGCAGTCGTTAAACCTTGTCGGAGGCCTTATGGGCGGTTTGAAAACATCCGACAGTGGGTTGGCCACTAACCCACCCACCTCCACCAATCCGCATTGGAGCAGCGTGGTGGAGTAAGGTCCAGGCCTACCCCCCAAAAAGGGGAGAGACTCGTGCCCAGCAGTGGGACGTATAATAGGTTGCCATTATTATTATATTATTATAGGTTCCTTGGTTATTCTAACATGTAAAATGTACTAGAATATTATGAAATAAGAAGTACCTACATAAATATGGCAATAAAAGTAGAGTAGGTAATTTGAAATTTATTCTAGTTAAGTATATCATATTTTACATGCAGTTTAGAATATCACACATTTTTTTTTGTAAAAAAAAAAAAAAAACGTAACTTCACGCCTGTAATCCCCGAAGGGGTAGGCAGAGGTAAATGCATGCATTCAAGCATACATGCAAACACCCACGATTCGCCAGTTACGTTTTGGCCCATGTAACAGGTGGCGACCCTGTTGACATTTTTTTTGTAAATATTTAATAATCTGTGTTGCACATACCTCCTGTTAGATTGAATTGAACTTCCTCGTGATATCCTTGTACCAAATATATATTTTCTTGCAATTCCACTGCGTTATCTGTAGTGTATTGTGCGAAATAGAATGTTCGGGAAAATATTAAATCATCTGGAAGTGCGAATTGGGTATCGCCAGATATTCGCAACGTTGCATTGGTTGTAAGAGGCGGATCACCAGTGTCATCGACATCCTGCATAATTTCATATTCAAGAAAGAAAATAATATGCAGTTTTAATTTACCTACTTTTTTTACGTATGTTTTTATAACTAGTAGAAATAGTTATGCAGCGAACTTAAAAGTTCTGATTTTGGAATGAATATAATAATAATATTTTTCGTTTGTTATGATAGCTAACGGGAAGATTATAATTAAATATATTAATTATGTTACTACGTCAATTGATTTAAGAATCAAAATCGCTGAAGTATCATAACATTTATACAATACTTACTGTAGCGGTTATCCAAAGCGTAATAGGTTCTGGTATATTTCTAATAAAAGTTGTAGTTCTCAAAATAGCATTAAACTCTTTAGATGTAGTCGAGTCTTCATACTCTATTTCAAAATAATCGTTTGGCTCGATATTGAATATAATTGCGCTAGTGGTAAGATCTATATCTCTAACCATAATATCGTTTATACAATCAGTGACACGGAACCCAGGCGGCACAGGTGGTGCGATTGTAAATTCATAATTGTCCCTTGGCCTGAATTGTGGAGCGTTGTTGTTAGTATCCTTTATATTTACTTGCACAATCTGAAAGTAAAATTCTAATTAGTTCCAAATAACTTATTTTCCATTTAACACATGTATGCGTCCATGCTATATATCGCGTTAGTGGAGGCGTATTTTTCCGCTATTTCAGTCAGTCAACCGCACAATGGCGGTCAAATTATTCGAATAATGATAGTAACATCACAGTCTAAAGAAAACGAACGTGTTAATTACCTACAGTCATCCAACGAACGTGTAATGTCAGAGCAATCGTGCGGGGCGTGCGACGCGAGGGACGGAGGGGGCGGTACCAAGTAGCCCATACAAAAACTGTCATCTACTTGGGACTTAGCGATAAGAGGTGCGAGATTTAAAATTTATTTTACAAGTTTTTGGAAAGATGATATTGAAAAATTTGATGTCAACTTTACTGTTAATATTTTATTCTAATTTTCATTTAATAATAATGTCTGTTATATTTTACACTTTATGTACAATACTTACTTCACAAAACGAAAAAATCTTTAAAGAAAACTCTAAAAATTTTTTTTGTTTGTATGTATTTGATATTCGAATTATATTGGACGGAGTTAAAAGGTGTGGATGAATATTAGGATCGGTACATTATTATTGTTAGAATTCTGGCGTACTGATAGACCGCCCAACTGGAATACTGGTAGATTGATGATAAACTGGTAAATTGTTAATAGGTTGAGATATTTATAGTATGATAGATTTTTCTATTTTCTGGTTTGTCTGGTCAACAGGCTCGCCGCCTGTTGCATGGGCCAAAACTTGACCGGCGAATCGAGGATGTATGCATGAATCCGATTTACCTCTCCTTACCCATTAGGGGATTACAGGCGTCATGTTTTTAGGATTTTTATATATGTTCAACGTATACTGACGCGTTACAAGCAACGTCAATAAAAACCAAAAACGTGACAACCTTAATGATTTTGCGTTTTTATGGGTGAAGGCGGCATATTGCAAAACTTCAAAGGCGATAAACTACTGTATGTACTTATACTGTGGTAACATTATAGTAAATGCACCAATGCAGGCTATTGTCCCATCACTTTACTCACAATGTAAAATAACGTTTCTACGTACGTAACGTAACCTAATAACGTACACTGCGTAAAATAACGTAACTTCGACGTATTAAAAATGACGTATTCCCGAAAGGGGAAGGTAAATGACAAAATATGCACTGGAACATACGAGTACATGCAAACATCAACGCCATCCGCCAGTTACGTTTTGTTCTATGTCATAGGTGGCGAGCTTATTGACATCTCTGGGCACATTAACGAACTCCGAGGGTGACACTGGGAAATTGCCGTAATACGGAAAAGACCCCAAAAGCACTAAAGACGCTACGCGGGGGTCGTGCCACCGCGTAGCGCGTTGCAGTAATAGTCTGCTTTCTTTCTTCTCTCTCGTATAGAAATGATAAAGAAATGTTGTATACTTACAAAATTGACAGTGCTGCCACCAAGGCAATTCAAAATAACAGTAACTCCTATTTGTTGGGCGGTCTCATTTTCTTCGTATTGTTCGAAGGCACCAGTCGTGGTGATATTTAGCTGAGAGTTTGCAAGCGACACAGCAATGTAAGGTCCTCCATTCAGACCTGCTGTTATTGTGACCGAATTTATACCTGAAATACGGATGACATTTAGGTAACAGATCTGCCAAAAGACGTTGAATTCACGCATTCACGCATATACTCGCTATTCATTACTTAACAGTTTTTAAGCCAGGCCTATTACTGACATGCATCTTTGTTTTTTAAAGATGTGTGTTCTTGTTACTTACTAACTCGTCTCGATTCTGCCGCATCTGACTTCACCGGTCGATGGGCTCTCAGTCTATATGGAATATTTGCAAATTCCGGAAGAAAACCTTTGTGTTTTGAATTGAAATTGTTTTGTCAGGAAGTGGCGAACAAATACATTTCACTTTGATGGTAAATATCTATATCACAACGTTTTCATTCACTCGTAACTGGAAGATAGACTTCACGTAAACCTACTCGTAAAACAACTCTACTAGTCAGTACTCATCTACATAGTCCGTCTTGATTCTAAAGGATTTTAGACATAAGTAAAAAGAAATCATATAATACAATGAAATGACAAGAAATAAGAAAATTATCAAACCTAAAATGTTTGATGTATTCCGACTAAAGAAAACTCCTCTCTGTGTGTCTAAGATTTCCTCCTGTGTCGGTACCAGCCAGTTGAACACACCCTCAATTTGACATCCTGTAAAATTATTTCAAGCAAGCATGGACTGGTGATGGAGAAGTCGTAGGCTGCGTTGCATCATATTACTTTAACATTAACAATTTTTTTTAAATAACGGTTAAGTTAAAAAAAAATGGTACCATTTGAAATTTGATAAATAACGTGATAACTTTAACCGTAACTGGCCGAGATACTCTGGTTAATGTTGAATTTAACCTCACAATTATCTGTCAGATGATCAGGGAATCCGTCAAGCCTGGTAACTTTAACAATGCCAAAAATATGTTAGTGTTGCACTAGCGTATTTTTGACATTCTAAAGAGGCATTCTGCAGTATCTGTTAAAATCAGTGTTACGGAGGTTTGGCGGGAACCTTGAAAGAGGCGTGTGGTGCTCTTATCTTATTTTAATTTCTCGGTTATCTCGGTGTATTTTTGAGTTATAGGTAATAAATAAAGTTGGTGGCATGTTTTTAATTTATTTATTTAATCTTTTATGCACAAAAATTAAACATAAGGCGGATTTAACGCCACTAGGCATTTTCTACCAGTCAACCTTAGTAGTAGTTAAGATAACAACGAAAGTAGATGCAGCATTGGTACAAATATTTGAAAATGGTAAAATAAAAACAAATACATTCTTAAAAACAAAATGACGAATATATAACAAATATATGCGTAAATACCTACATATGTACATATTTAAATATTATGAATATATAAACATATGGCTAAATAGATATGATAAATACATAAAATTATATTAAAAATATCTCAATTAATGTCAGACTTGCGATGTCAGCTTCTAATTTACCAAATTAAAATAATGTTCCCGAATTTTCCGCTGAAATGAGTACTTACAGGTTGATTTCCTGATAGTCACGCGAAGCGAATTCCAAAGTTTTATTGCCGAAACAATGTAGGACTCAGAAAGAAAGCAGGCGTTATGACGAGGGAAATGTAGGATAATTCCGAAGGGTGATTTTTCGAAGAACGAAGGTTGAGATTAAGTGAGTTGCCCAGAATTTGAAAATAAGAGATAAGATAATTAGGAGAACATGGATCATTAAGAACATTGAAAAGTGCAGAAAGTATCCTGACGGATCTTCTCTGACGGATAGGAAGCCATTTTAGCTTAGAGCGATAGGAAGAAATGTGATCGAATTTGCGCACACCAAAAATGGAACGGATGCAATTATTGAGAAAGCGATCCAATTTGTTCAGGTGTACCTGAGATATGTCGGGATAGCAAGCGTCTGCATAGTCAATAACGGGCAGAAAAAGGGCTTGAACCAGGAACTTTTTTGTTGTGAATGGCAAAAAGTTTTTAAACCTATATAAATTTGTTTGATATATGTAAAAAATATTCATTGTAAACATTTATTTTTATGTATGGTATAATAAGAATACATGTATAATTATCGTAAATACGCTATATTATTTTTCCTGATAAAATATGTAAGTATATATTGTTAACCATTATTAATTTAATTTGTTTGATCTGCTTGACATCCGTGAAACACCAGGGTCCCAGATGAAAATCAGCGTCAAGTCGATTGATGTTATCGACTTGACATGAAGCTGATCTGGGTTCCCATTTGGACCAGCCGTGAGACTTAATCTCTTTTTTTTTTTTTTCTTGTTATTGTTTTTGCTTTTTGTTTAATTGTAGGTAGCTGTGTACCAATCGTCTGGCAATTTGTATCGTCATGTCTCTGTGCTGTCCAAATAAATGTTTACTTTCTTTCTTTCTTTCTTTCTGATATAGGTTTATTACAGTGCCCGTGTATTGTGAAATAGAATAATAGTGCGAAAACACGGCCTTTTAGGTTGCCTCCAAAACTTCATTGTAAGTGTTCTGGCAAAGTAGCCATCGTTTCACTCGAATTACTGACTGTGACTCACTTGACTGACATTACAAATAATTAACTGACTGACTGATTCTAACTTCAACGCTGCTTTTATACGAATACGAAATATCGTTTCACTTGACACTGGCAATATGCGTAATAGCGATGCCATTTTAAATTAAAAACAAACAGTGTTACTGTTATTGTTACATTTTTGACAATAACTGTAACTTCAACAAATATTTCAGTGCAACCGAACCTTACGATAGGCGACCTGAGGCAACCTAGTGGATATAATAATATATTCTTCTCTAGATTATAAATTTGCTATATTAAAAAATAGGTTTGCAGTATATCTGCATGAACTAAATTATTCTGCAGTGGGATCCTATCCTAATAGGTATGCATCTATTTAAATCTGAACAGGTGCGCTGTTACAGTATTAGCAGAGAATATGTAATGTAGAGATGCACTCCCTAATAATAAAAAAGAAGCATAGATAGATTAATAGATTATTATCATTTACTGGATTCATATGTATCTAGAATTTGTCATTTGTTAATTATTAGTTGACATATCAATTCATCGTCATCACGATTGTAAATTATTATTGCAAATGATATGAAACGAAGATAAAGTTATAAGTAGTTTCATACCTTTTCATGTTTGACGAATCCTTTTATATTTATTTATTTACATTTATATGCATAGGACTCAATGCCACAAGGCATTCTCTTACAGTCAACCTAAAGGTTGTAAGAAAAGTCTTTCTTGTTATATCTAAGAACCTAATTTAATAATACCTATAAAAAAAACTGTTATGTATCTCAGTAACCTTGAAATACTTACCATGACTTTTGTGCTGAGTTAATCCAATTCCAATCAATAAAAACAAGCCGAAACTTCCAAGACCCATTTTATTTTTTTTGTGACCATATCATAATAATATAATTATTGTCAGAGATCGATGAAACAACATTTGTTCTTTGTATCACAATAAAATTGCAATAACTTTTATCTTTTACAAATTTACTTAATAATTATTAAGCTCTTCAAAAACACAATTACAAATAACAGAATTATTACGAACTATTTGTTTATGATTAACACTACCGAATAGAATTAAAGTATTGAAATATTTCACAAATACGTCAATTTTGTTGAAAATGTTAAGAATACTAAGTATAATATTGACATTATCATATCAGTTTATGCTTAGATTAAAGTGATGACGATTATTACCTTCCAATCTATCGATTGTAATCTTTGCAAGGAAATTACCTGATAATTTATCTTCTTATACATATATAAACATGTCATATAGACAAATAATTGAGGTACAAATTAATTCGTTACGCTATGCTTTAGGCATTTGTAAACATATGATAACATTATACATTAATATCCACTCCTACACACCTCTATATTTTATCCATCATCGACTACCTATTATAATATATCCGCGTAAGGATGATAAATAAATACATGTAAGATATTATTAATCTTTGGGTTTCATATTTAATTATAGCGAGTGAGTAATTACATTACAAATGGGTAGGTACCTACATTTCCAAACTCTTGTACCTCCGGGAATAGGTATGTACCATTGACATTTCGAAAAACAATATCATTTATTTCCCGCTACCCCAACACTAGCAATAGTAGCTTACTACCACATTGCAAAAATCAAAAAAGTGGAATATATGATTTTTGTGTTACTGATATTGAATGAATAGGGAAATCCCTTGTTAAAATAAATTACATATTGGTTAAACTGTTAATGGAAGTGATTGAATATTTATCTGATAACAATAAAAAAAAAATCAACTAAGCTGTCTGTGATAATGTAGTGCCGCTGTAAAAATACAAATTTTCGATATTTCCCACGAAATTGAAAGCAAATGTATCTGCTACAAATACGAATGGCGTTATCGTAATAAAATGCTTAGGAATTAGATACTTATATAATAAAGACTGTTGAATTGAATGTCTGAAATTGCTTGCAAATTAAGATAATTATTTTATAAACACACTGAAAGAACTACAGCCTGAAAAATAAATTTATCAGTCAGTGCACGATGACATACTTTTTCTTGGTAACGCAGTCACACTCCTTTATTGAAAATACAGGATGGGTCATTCCAACAATGCATGACCGTTTACTAGATGCTAATTAGTGACTGGAAGAAGTATCTACCTCGATCATGATTAATCATTTCAGCCGAAAGACGTCCTCAGATAGAGTAAAACCTCCGTAAAGATTTTTACAGTTTTTTGTATGGATTAGGGACGTGATGGAAAAGTCTCGTGGAAAAGAATTTTATAGCCGTGCAGTAACTGTAAGTCAACCGACCAGTGGTGGTCAAACTATTTTATTAGCGCGGTAGTAACTGCAATAACGCAGGTTGGATAGCAGCGTCCCGCGATAAAACTACTGCCACTGCGATCGCCACGGAATAGATAAATATATATTAGATGGAATGGTAATGTGGGCGTGGCAAGCACGCCGCAACATGTATGAACAAGTACAGTTCGGCCGAACCATTCGTTCGCCGCTCGTAGTGTCGTATAGACTGCTTCGAACGACACACCTCTTGGTAAAAATACCGTGTAGTGCTAATTTTAACATGTAATATAAAATGTCAGACCTCAAGTATAAAGCGAGGAGGCATATCTTTCTTTCAATTTTCTTATCGGTAAGTCACAAATAACATTTCTTGTTATAATATTTGTAAAAAATATACAAAGGAATATGAATATTCGAACTTAAACTGCATTTGTTTTAAAGAAAAATGGAAAGAAAAATTTGACTTCAGGCGAGACTCGAACTCGCGGCCACTGGGAATTTAGTCCAGCCGCTCTTCCAACTGAGCTACCGAAGTCCTGCCCGATTTGTCAAATCTTTCCTTCACATTTATTGCATTGCCTTATGGTGGTTAAACTGCATTATTTAAATGTTAGTGCTAGCGAATACATTGCTCGTTAAGCACTCGCTCAATTAACGCTATTACTGTCTCCGCTTGCAATGTACCGCATGTAATGCGTCCGCTACACTTCGACTACTGACGTACGAGCTCCTTGTGAGTATATTGTTGTGTGCGTGCGAGTGCTTACTGTCTGCGGGCGTTGTCTTAGTGTGCAAACTAACGCAAACGAATAGCTGCCCTGCCCTGAGGATTCATGTGTAAGTGATTGTCGGGATGGTGTTGCATTTGTGTAAGAAATTGCACGGTGGGAGAATAGCGGCGACACTGGTTCTAATACTAAATTGTAGCAAAGGCCTTTCCATCCTTATTTATCTATTCCGTGGCGATCGTCAATCCGCCTGCCAAGTGTGGCGATTATGGCATATTCTCCCCTTATGACGCACATCACTCTAATGGACGTCTCTGAGGAAGGCCTTGTCCAGTAGTATAAGTTATTCGGCTGGAGTGATGATGATGATTTCTCTCTACCTGGATAATTGGGAATTTGAAATTAAAAAATGTATTGTTTTTTTTTATGTTTTATAAAACTTCGTTATAAATTATATTGATGTGTCATGCGAAAAACTGAAAAAAAAAAGTTTTTTCATTTAATTATCAGCAATTAAAAGTTGATAAAATTTAAATAAAAATCACGTGACTATGAACGCGCCACGATTGGTTACCCCTAATTGTGACGTCATAATGTTATAGCTGTTCAAGAATAGTACAGCGTTTACGGCAATAACCTACATGTGACTTGACAATAATATCGAAATTGCTAAAAAAATTGTTAGTTGATTCCGTGTAGGTATGTGTGACAAAGGATTTATAAAGGCAAGGTCTGATAATATTCCTGATGTTGATATATTTATGACACAGACCAATCAGCCTTTTATGACAACCAATTTTTTGACAAATGATGTTCGGTTCAATTCTGCTTAAGTTCGAGTAAGTAAGTAAGTAAGTTTAATCTATACATATCTATACAAATAAATAAAAATGGAGTGTCTGTTTGTAATATTAAAATAACCGCTTTTTACTAAACGCATATGTGTGTATACACGGTACATATACCAAAACAACATTTTTTTACAATTTTTGTCTGTCTGTCTGTCTGCCTGTTTGGCGAGGCTAATCTATGGAACGGCTGGACCGATTTTGACCAGACTTTCACTGGCAGATAGCTGATGCGATAAGGAGTAACTTAGGCTACTTTTATCTCCATACATCCATACATACATACATACCTACATACAAATAAGTAGAATTGGAGTGTATCCAACTTTGACGGAACTTCCACGGGTAGGTAGCTGATGTAATAAGGAGTAATTTAGGTCACTTTTATCTTCGTATATCCATACATACATAAATACCTACATACAAATAAGTAGAATTGGAGTGTATCCAACTTTGACGGGACTCCCACGGGTAGGTAGCTGATGTAATATTAGGAGTTATTTTGGCTACTTTTATCTCCATACAACCATACATACATACATACCTACATACAAATAAGTAGAATTTGAGTGTCTCCAATTTTGACAGGACTTTCACTGGCAGATAGCTGATGTAATAAGGAGTAACTTAGGCTACTTTTATACTAGCGTAGCGGCCACGACTTCATCCGGGTAAATACTGAACAATCATATTTTTTCTCACGTGGACGAAGTTGCGGGCACAGCTAGTAAGTAATAAAAATAATGTTAATAACATCGAAATGATCTTCACAACAAAAAAAAATCGATTTTTCTATTTATCGCCAAAATTTTTTTTTTCAAAAACCCAATTCTCTGTTGTATGGTGGAGGTATCTATGATCACGCTTGATGATGAATTGTTTTTTATGTAAGAACGGTGGCAAACTAGCATACGGCTCACATTGATGTTAAATGATGACTGCAGCCTATAGACTTCTACACAAAAACCAGAGGTCAAAATGCAGATGCGTTGCCATCCCTGAGACCTTTGGTGTTAGGTATGTCTCTGTGGTAGTTATCACGGGGCCATTACCATCTAATCGGAACACGATAGTACTGAACACTACCATTTAGCGGCAGATATATTAATAATATAATAATAAGCTAATGCGGTGGTGTCTACGCCCTCGAGTCCCTACACTAGAACTCTACCACCAGTAAAAAAATCCGTGAACACTTGTATGATAAAACCAGGAGATGAAAAAAACGAATTAAGTTGTTTATAAATTGATAGCGAGTGTATTTACTTTATGCAATGGGGCTTATCATAAAGTCACTAAGTTTTTAGGTGGTGATAAGACCGTTGTTTTAATAAGGCAAATGTAGGCTCCTAGGTTGTTTAGCTTTGTTAAGCGATGTAAGTATATCTTTTACTAAGCCTGGGTTGCCGGGCCTTGGGACCCGACTAGTTCAGCGGTGTGAGACGGCCGTTTGATTCGAAGGGTCGCGGGTTCGATTCCCGCTCCGGGATAAATATATGTATGGCCTACAGATATTTGTTTCTGATGATTTGTCTGTGTATGTGTTGTGTGTGTACAACGGCACCCACGACACAGGTTTATACCTAGTGTGGGGCTGTGAGTGTAAGCGTTTTTATTTATTTTATTTTTTTATTTGTTAACATTTCACATCATTCTTTTACTTTAACAGATTTATTTAAGTTAGAGAAGGACCTAAAATGTT
This sequence comes from Macrosoma leucophasiata, assembly GCA_036365455.1. Lineage (NCBI taxonomy): Eukaryota > Metazoa > Arthropoda > Insecta > Lepidoptera > Hedylidae > Macrosoma > Macrosoma leucophasiata. The sequence goes on along the minus strand of JAWQUS010000010.1, from coordinate 13,670,817 downwards.
ACAATAACTCTAACTTTAACAAATATAGTGATGCAAGTGGTGCAACCCAGGCTTAGAAAAAGACCAACCCAGGCTAATACCTACAGTTTATGTTATCATTCTTACATTCTAAATTAATCGAATTTTCAATTCGACTACATACTTACACATAATACAATTTGTTACAGATACGTAAAAAGATATACGGCTTAGTTTTAAAATAAATACTAACAGTGAAAGTTTATTGTAATTCTAGTTCTTTTTTATCTTTATGTTACACATAGAATATAGCATAGCATTTGTTGCAGTATTTAAATCGCAGTACTTTTTTTTTGTGGAATGTGTTTATATAGGCGGCACTACTCTATTTCACCGGGAAATTAATTGACGAGCGCAGAGGGCTCTCGGCCTTAATAAATTTAGCGCACTGCCTAAGGGACACCCCTGCAGGTCCGCACCTCTGCTGTGCTGCTCTGCGATACATAAGACATATGCGATTGGGGGCGGTAGACCGCCGTACTTGTTTTTTCAGAGTACGTTGATAATAGTTAAACTTATTCGATAAATTATTATTAGTGGTTTTGTCAATATGAAACTGACTTCTTAGCTTATCATAGCTTACTTAAATCTCCATATTTAAAGAACGAACAAACGAGACACAATGATACGTGCCGCTAACTGATTGCTTGAAATTGTCATTAGCTAATATTTGTTTTGTAAAATGAGTGTTTCGAGGGCATAACGTGAGTTTTTATTATGAACCTAAACTGCCTCGTTTCTTTATAGTCGCATATACATACATATACGCATAAATTATATTGGTTTTCCCGCAGCAAAATCATTTTGTCTTGGTAGTAAGTATAATCGATATAATAAATTCTTTTTTAGTAATTATGCCTTATCATTATTAAGCACTTGAGGTTATTTTGCTTTGAAAATTATATAAATTATCTGTTTTCTTCACTTTGCCGGTTCCGCACGGCAGTGTGCGACGGATGTATGCGTGCAATATGGTAGTTGAAGTAGTAGATACGTAGCAAAGTAACGTATGTAATTAATTTTCGTAAATTACTATCTCGGCTCAATTTTTGGAGGTGATGATCATTTTTAAATTATTTGAAAGATAAATTCTTAAAATTTTAATTGTTATGTTTCGATAATACCATAATACAAAATATTCCTTTACTTATAGGTTACAGAGAAACCTATGTAAATGTGAGTCCAACTTGCAGTTGACCGGTTTTAACAGTGATTCTTCTTAAAAACATATCATTTGAATACCTATACGAGGAAATGAAAAAGGGTACGGAAATTAGGCGACGAACTATATCTTATCTGGAGAATGACCAATTAAGGCAATTGCTTTAAGACGACATGACACCGGCCCTGTAATTTCTACCAAGAGTCAGTCTGAGTATCTTCATGATTCTGTTCCATACTGTCTTGTGGTTTTCTATTCACGGTGACGTTGAGAGCCAATAGCTGTTGCATTGGAAGACGTGGAGACAGATTCACCATACTTGCCCACTGCCCAGCGCACAGTTCAGGAAATTTGAGTTTTTTTAAGAAGTGCCCTTCAAGGTACCAAGGCGATACGCATGTTGGAGAGTAATCCCATATCTTCATTTCGTTAAGTCGGACCCAACTGCAATAAATTTATCAATACGTTTTAAAAATATAAGCACAAATATAAATTAAAAGTGACTAAACATTGAAATGCATAGTTTAAGCTTAATACGAGATTGACGACCCGGTTAGTCCAACGGTGCGAAACCACCGTTTGATTGGAAGGGTCGCGGGTTTGATCCCCGCACCGGAACGAATACTTGTATGGCCTACATATATTTGTTTCGGGTCTGGGTATTTCTGGGTGGTTCTGGTTTGTGTATTTGTTGTATGTATACATCGGCATCTACGACACAGGTTTATATAATACCTAATGTGGAGCTGTGAGTGTAAGCGTATTTATTTATTAAAAAAAAAAACGTATTTATTAATTTATACATAATTATGTGATAACAGTCAACAGATATTTGATATCACTTCGCGCATTTCCATTCCACACGAGCGCATACCTACAAATAAATAGACTATTTGATAAACAATGAAAATATTTGCTCAAATAAACACTTTCGATATTTAATTGATCACTATTCATATTCTAAAGTCAGGTACAGGATGGTTTCATACCTTATATGTATATGTATCTGACAAATAATCAATATTAAATTATGTTACTCGTATCTTATACAATTAATTGACATTAATAGGTAAACGTTATCTTATCCATCTGACTCCAAATGGTAGTGTTCAGCACTATCGTGTTCTAGTTAGATGGTAATATATGGCTTCGTTATAACTATTGGAGAGACTTTCTGTAATCATTCGCATATGAACTGATTTGAGTAATTTGTTTCATATTTCTTAGAAGACAATTCAAAATGTTATGGCTAATTAAAGCGCACTTAACACTTGAAACTTGGTTTAGTTTAAACCAAGTTTCAACAACTTTTTGCTTTTTATTATTGAACGTATGTAGACAGTTTGTCCCGAAACGGTCGTAGTCTACTTCAGCAGAAAATTGGCGGACTTAATGAGCTCTTAGATTAAAGTCAAACCTCATCAAACAGGCCATTAATTATCGCTAGACATTTGACTTCAATGTAAGGGTTAAGTTATGTGCGCGGTACATTGCTATAATATGATAAGGGTGTGTGTGTGTATCTTCACGCGTATAGGCAGAGAGTGTAGAGCGCCAGATATCCCGGTCCTGACATACCTCTCGTGCCTCGTCTGCCTTCATCATTCTCTTCATACATGCACGCCGATTCCTATGTTAATGGTGCGGTAATAAAATAGGCTGAAGTGATACTTACGCGGATATGTAGAGCGCATGACAGTCGCAGTGCCAAGGATTGTTGGAGAGTTTGACGTTTGCCATCTTTGGCATATAGTCCAGTGTCCGCGAGGGTAGAGATGGGAACATGTTGTTGTCCAAATATCTGAATAAAGAATTAAGTAAGTTTTTTTTTATGTAATGGAAGTGGCAAACAAGCATGCTCATTTGATGTTAAGTGATGACTATAGCCTATAGACACCCATACAAAGACCAAGGTCAAAATTCAGATGCGTTACTACTCCTCAGGCCAAAGGTGTTATGCCCCTGTGCCGGAAATTACAGGGCCGTACATTACCACCTGACCGGAACACGATAGTGCTGAACACTACCATTTAGCTGCAAGTATATTAGGTAATGCGGTGGTGACTACGCCCGCGAGCTCCGTCACTGGAACTTTACCACCAGTAAAATTTTGTTTTTTAAAATTTGGTTGACAATGGCAATTAGCAAATTACTTCACATAAATATGCTCAGTTTATCTGGTCCAGTGACGGAACTTTAGTGTATAGGTACAGAAAGCACCACCTAATCTACCTGCTTCTAAATGGTAGTGTTTAAAGCGTCCATATTTCGGTTAAGCTGTAGGTTTTTTTTTTGCAAAGCATGACATTGAAACATTTTTGTTGTTTTTAACTGACTTCAAAAAGGAGAAGGTTTTTCAATTCAGCCGATATAATTATGTGCAATGCTCAACAAGAAATATTGTACATCGAACCTAGGAAGGAGTCTTCGGCTTATTTTGGGTCTGTAGAGCGTTATCTCTCTCGCACCGTACCTATTTGATGTTTGTCGACCATTTTGATCAAGTTTTGACCAATACCGGACTGTCAGTGCTTACGTAGGCAGTATGCAACAGAGATAACGCTCTACGAAGTCGAAACGAGCCGATCATCTCTTTCGCAGGCTCGACGTGCAATATTAATTGTTGAGTACCTACTGTACCTAGATGTTACAGATTAGGGTACACACATTACTGCGAATTCGCATCACATCGCAAATATCTGCGAGCTCGCACAATTACGAATGCATTGCCTGCGATGGGTCGTCGCATCGCATCGCATCGCAGTTTTGTGTGGCCGCCCTTAACTTTACCATCAATGAATAATAAACTTATTTGTAGGTTTTATATTAAACATGGAGCCTGGAGCCACATTAATATAAAACTTATAATACTTAATGTTACATTGCCACTCCTGAGCCTTGCCTGAGGCCTGTCAACCTCGGGACAATGTAGCGTGAAACAATATCATTTAGCAGATAAATAAGGTGGCACTCAAAGTTGGTAACGAGAGCTTTTAAAAGCCAAGTATATTAAAGATACACAGAATATACTTTGAGAACATTAATGCTATTAAATGGAACGCGAAATTGGATCTAAGAATACGCGTACACAGGTGCCGAGGAAATACAATGTTGAAAGTTACCACATTGTAAGTAAGGAGCAATTGAAAACTTAACCTGAGCACTGAACTATTAGATCGGTCACAACAAAATAAAATACAACTAACAGAGTAGTTAAGTTCTTCAAGTGAGCAAAAGTTTTGAAGTGCACTTCATATATTTGATTATCCGATAAAATTAGCGAAGTGAGATTTTCCAGTCCACTGAATGCGGATAAGTTCAAAAACCGCAATTTGTTTTTCGACAAATCTAATTTCTCTAAGCTCGAACAGTTCGTAAACGTGTCATCTGGCAGCTTCGAAATAGCGTTCTCCTTTAAATCCAAATTACGCAATAGTGTTAGCTTTTGAAACTCCATTCCACTCAACTGAAACATTTTTAGTCGTTAGTAGTTTTCAAATAGTTAAAAAAAATATGAATATGCATATATAATACCTGTATACTAACCCCCTCATTTATAAACGTACATTAGATACGTTTTAGCTATAGAATGCTTTGTCTTTGTCAGATGCATTGTTAAATGTGCAGGATAGAAAAAAACAAAGGAGAGATTAGAAACACTTTAGCTAAAATACGTTTATGAATAAGGGGGTAATAATTCAATCATTAACTTTACATCATGTGTAGGTATTATAATTATTATGTACCTAAATTGTAAAAAGTAAAAGCACACATTTGTAACATTCGATAATTTTATATCAACAAAATATCAAAAGTACAAATTTACGGTGGACTATAACCAGAGAATACACGATACTGTATCTTATGAATAATGGTTAAAAGCTTGAAGAAAAATATGTTGCCACATTTAGGGTCGGTTCACTGCACTACCAGTCATTACAGGACCATATTATTAGATATATTTGATATGTGAAACACAGATTAAATTTCTTTAGTGAGGGATGTGAAATTATATAGCGGCAACATTTATTCAATTCAGATAGGTTGGTTGCTTATATTAATATAACGCGAGGCCATAATCTCAGTTTTCATGTAAAACTTTATGAATGAAACCAATTTTATGTCAACAGTTAGTTATTTTATAAAGGCAAAAGTTAACATATTTTTTATCAGATAACAATGAAGCCATCTCTCTCTATTCATCTCAAGAAAAATGGTAGACAATTATAAAACACGGCTTTCTTTTTATTTTATCGACTTACTATTTTCAAATTACAACTTGTACACAAAGAATATCCAATTAAATAAGTTCTCAGCGTACAATTTAAAACTTTAAGAAGTTATTATTTATACTTACAATACATTTATTTATACTTACACTCAACAAATTGTTGTGCGATAAATCCAAAAAAGTTAAGCAATTAAGATTGCAAAATAACTTTGCAGGCACACTATACAGTTTATTTCTATCCACTAATAACGTTTCTAGTGATAAAAGATTTTCAAAAGCATTCTCAGAGATGTTGGAAATGCGATTATCAGAAAGCTTCAAAATCTGCAGATTTTCCAACGAAAACGTTCCATTTTCAATACGTTGAATTTTGTTTTTAGATAGATCTAAAATTGAAAGTGATTCCAAGCCCACAAAACTGTCGGATGGAATATATATTATTTGGTTGCTAGAAATATCAATTGTTTCTAAAAATGTATTGTTTGCAAACAAACGTTCAGGGAGAGTATACAGGAAATTATTGGATAAATCCACATGAAAAAGTTTTTTCGTGCCTCTGAATGATTCGCTGTCGATCTCTTCCAGGTGATTTCTTTGTAGGCGTCTGAAAAGGTAACATTTTTTAATAATAACCCTACATTTAAGTGCGCATTAAAAAGTGAAATCATTCTTTACTTTTAATCATTTAAATATGTTCCATATCTATAGTTTTCATACTTTCATCAAAAATACCATTTTATCTAAGTTGAATTATTATTTTGTCGTACATTGAGTTATTTATTGCATTAATTTGTATTTTGTTTATTTAGTATATCTTAATAGGGAATATGCATAAAATTTAAAATTGTCTCAAATATTTTTTCTCGAATACTAATCAACGTCATATTATAATTACAAAGTTTTTTTTTATTTACTAATTATTTAATGCCATTAAATAATATGTAAATAGTGCAAAATAAGGGAACGAAATTCAAACTTCCAAAACGCGCCGCCATTGATCGAGACGAAATAACACTTTTTCTGGTGTTTTTCTAATACTATTTTTGCACTTAGGTACTATACAATACTTGTAAGATGGCTCAGTTGCTTCTTCCATGATTTGTAGAGCAATTAAAATTGAAAATACGTATGAAGTAACACAAAAGTTTAGAGTAAAAAACACTCGACGTGTGTTGTGACGTGACGTGACACAACACACGTCGTCAAAATGACGGCGTTTGAAGAGCTCAAATTTACTAAATGTTTTAAATTTCACTTTGAAAAATAACTGTAATATTTTCAGGCCTATTTATAATTTTTCTACGATATATATAAGTAAATGATTAATTTAAGACGAAAAAAAAAATCATGAATATTCCCTATTATTATTGTGTTTGCATTTTTTTATTAATATAAGCTGCCGACTTCTCTACACATATAATGTATTGCTATTTAACTATAGGTACTAAGACAATATGTGTTTCTTAACGTTGATATTTTTTAACTCTAGTTTTGTTTTTTTAATTACAGGACAAAGTCACGAGCAAAAATTAGTCTTTCATAAAATACAATATAACTAAATCAACTCAAATCCAACAACATGGCACAATAGAACCAAGTAGGCGCATTTCTAAGAACCACTAATATCTATGAGGACCAGACTACGAATAATATCTGTTAATAGATTCTGTTACAACCACGGAAATCTGAGTAACAAGGCAATAGAAATGGTAGGTTATTGAAATTAATCGGAAAGTGTCGCCGGTTTGTATATTTACTACTACATTCAATGACAATAACAACGTACTCATGCTAACATATTTGGTACTTAATTTTTATTTTATTTTATTTTATTGGGAACAACAAACAGTTACATATTGTGTGTTACATAATGAGTATCAATATCATATTTTGTTATAATAAATATGCAACCAACTACGTCATCCACAGGTAAGTTACTATAATGTGTGTCTTAAAATGTATGAGAGGTAATCGACAAAGCTAATTTATTTCATGTTTGTGTGATAGCAAGTGCTACTGATCTTTTAAATGCAAGTTCAGACAGTGCAAATAGATCAATGTCTACGAAGAATTTATCGTAAAGGTGCATGAGTGCGTGGAGCGGTGCACGCTCTCCAGCGTTTTCATTTTTGTATACTTTATATTTTATCCAGGCCCTATTTTTGTTTCTGAAAATATGAACTAGTGAAGGTGGGAATCATGTAGGAAAGTTAGTTGCTTTACGAGTCGTGACAGGGACGTGTAATTTAATTATATTATACAGTTTGTCGTAGAATGATGAGACAGCTTCATTAACGGATAAATCTTTAAAGGTGAAATTCCAATCAGTTTTATTTAGGCAGTCATTAATGTCTTCATAGTTTGCTCTATAAAAGTTTGGTTTAATAATTGATCTGCGCGAATTATAATTAGTGTTCACCCCTAAGGAGAAAAAGACTACAACAGGTGGGTGAGGTGCGTCAATTTTTGTAAATGCTACTTGAGGTTGTGTCACATCACAATCGAAATTAGTAATAAGCAAGTCAAGGGTTCTATGTAAGCTATTTTTGATGTAGTTAATTTGAGTAGCATTTAAACTGCTTAAAAAATTAGAAAATTCTATATCTATATTTGAATTACCCGAACAAGTAAGACCCTGGCCATTAACAGATTTCGTATTCCATTCTAGTTTTGGTAAGTTAAAATCACCTGCTATGATGAAATTTTTAATATTTATTAATCTATCTCTTAGGTTTTTTAGATATTCAATAGGAATATCAGTTTTTGTATCTGGAGGTATGTATGTAGCATTAATTAAACAATGTGTTTTGTTTATACTTATCTCTATAAACAGGTATTCTACACAAGATGGCAATGTGTTAAATTGTATATTTAAGGAATTAGCTTTGAATTCTTTAAGGACCGCTATCAATAAGCCGCCCCCATCAAGTTTATTTGTAGTTCTTCGATCGCGATCTTTCCTAAATACAATGTAACGATTATCAATTGTGTTGGAATATGATGTGGAAAGCGTGCCTAGAAAAATTCCATTTTTAAACAAAAACATAATTAATGAATTTAAATATGGAGCCAAAAGTTTCACAGGGTTCAATAAACTGTTAATGATGATTATTTGTAAACTTGAGCTGATTCGAATGACTACAAGTGACATATAGTGAGTATTAATAAAAACAACAAAGTAACGTTCGGTGTCAAAATGTTTGATGTGAAGTAGTTGTGATTTTATAATTTTTAATTTTATCAATGTCAGTTTTAGCTCCAATTGCGAATAAAGGCGAGTTTTCGTCTTTTCGAACAAGAATGGTAGCATGTTTAACCCAGACAAACTAAAAGAGATGCAGTTTTGCCGCCTGTCTTGTTTCGAGAAAAATAATTTTATTTGGCAGAGTAAGATGTTGATTTAAATAAATTACGTGTTGCGTGTCTGAGATATTAAGTTGATCTGATTTCAAACCTTTGTAAGACCGATAGGCGCTCAAAACTTCATCTCGCATGTTTCTAGATGTAAATTTTAGAATAATGTTCTTAGGTTTTGTGTCGTTTTGTTTCGCATGTGGTACTCGGTGTACAGCCATGATATCTTTTTCATCGATATTTTACTTGATCAGGTTGCCTATTTCTTTTACTATGTTTATTAGGTTTTCACTTCTTCTCTCCGGTAGATTACTGATTTCTATGTTGTTAAGTCTAGCTTGCTGTTCAATCGTTTCAATTTTAGCTTCCAGATGATCCACCTTTCCATTTAGTTGTAGTTCGTCCTTGCGCATGGATTCTATTTTGGAGACACGTGTTAGTAGATCCTCTTGCTGATGATGAATCGAGTTGGAGTTTGTAGCGAAGTTATCTCTGACGTCATCGCTGTTTGTTTAGTTGTTATAGTGTCTATCTGTGTCTTAAGAGTCTTTTGAGTACTGCTCAAGATGCTAATGTCTTGTTTGATTTCCGCGATGGCTGCCGTAAGGTTGTCAGTGTTGGATTGAATGCCACTAATGATATCCAATTGCTTATCAAAATCCTTTTTCCATTCTGTCAAAGTCAGTTTTATCTCGTCCGTGAACGCCAGAAAGGCGTCGCTCAACTCATTATCTGTCTGTTTCCTTTTCCGCTGCGTAATATTTTGTGTAGTGTCTGATTGTGCTGGGTCGGAATTTGAGTAACACCGGAGTTTAGTCGTCGAGTGGCTTGACAGTGACATATTGTAATGTCACAGAGAATCATTTTTTAGCACTACTTCTCTAGTCTATATGTATGGCACTACTCAACAGGCGGAGACTTGATAGTAATCGAACTGTTATGCTTTATTTAATCTGTAGCTACCCAATTACTATGCGTATGATGGAACGTAAAAGGGCTCTGTTCACTCTGTGGTTGACAGTTGGTTGTTTATGCACAATGTCAATCACTGGTTTTGGCGGGAACCTTGAAAGAGGCGTATGGTGCTCTTATTTTATTTCATTTTCTTGGTGTATTTTTAAGTTATATTGAATAAAGTTGGTGGCATTTTGTTTGATATAAGTTTATTACAGTGCCCATGTATAGTGAAATAGAATAACAGTGCGAAAACACGACCTTTCAGGTTGCCTTCAAAACTTCATTGTAAATGTTCTGGTAAAGTAGCCATCGCTTTACTCGAATAACTTGATTGTAACTCACTTGACTGACATATTATACTTGATAACTTATATACTTAATACTTACATATAATACTATATTATACTAACTTTTACGCTGCTTAAATAAATACGGAATATCGTTTTACTTGACACTGGCAATATGCGTAATAGCGATGCCATAACAAAAAAAAAATGTCAATCACTGTCAATGGGCTGTCACTTGAATTTGACAATTAGTTTTTAACACAGAATTATGAAAGATTTAATGGATGATTTCTTAGTGTTCTAGTGTTTGAGTTCTATTTATTGTCCTGGATTATAAATATTAGTTTAACGAAATTTCATCACAAAACACTTGAAACTTGCACTATATTGTTTTTAAACAATGTTCACACACGGAGCTATGGTTTGTACAACTGTTCTTAACGAATAACCTTAGTATCATTAGTAGTAGTAATGGATATACTATTAAGAGAAAGTGAGCCGTAAACGCGTTCGTGTAGGTTCAAAATCTTCTATCGTTTAGCTTATTAATATCATACATACAATAAATCTTATATTTGTGTTAATGAGAAGAATTGACAGATCACCGGAATTAGTGCCGGAGAGACAACAATGTCACGCGCTAATAGCACTTCTATTGTATTTATCAAATCTTGGTCTTATTAATAATATTTTTGTGGTCTCAAATGTGTTCCAATTATAGAAAATAATAATTATACGAAAAACTTACGTACTTCATATTATTTGCAAAAAATGTAATTCAAAGAGAGACGAATGGACTACAATGTCGTTTAAATATTTAAATTAAATCCTATAATATTATAACATCCTATTTTGAAATCAACTAAAGGATTTAACCTAAAATAGATTTAATAAGAATATAATAAGAAAAGCTGTAAAATAAAAAAAACTGTCTGAGCTGAGGTGTCAAATGTGGGACACCCGATTGGAACGAAGTTCCTCTTCAACTTCTAATGAACCACTTTCACAATCCATTGTTTATTTTTTAAAATAACTAAAACTACACACACACGAACACGACAAAACAATGTACGCATACACAAGAAACGCGCGCGTCGCGTGGCTTGTCATTGTCGAGAGCGACAGAGAGAAAGAGAACGAATAGGTCGAATCCTATAGTCGGCCTGCCCTCTCTCCGAGCGCTATGCACTATAGCAAAAGTATCGTGAGGATTTTTCGTGACGCTCGCCTAGCCCTCTTAGCCAGCGCGCTAATATTACTACTACTACTACTACAGCGCAACAAGGAACTTCGTTTCGAAAAAACCCAATGAAATGAAAATTACTTATATCTATTGCTATGTACCGATATGACATACTCACAATATTCGCAAATTGACGAGTGAATCAAAAATGCCCGACGGCAAATATTCCACATGATTATCAAACATGTCCAACTCTGTTAATGAGCGCATTCCCTTAAATGTGCTTTTGTGCAAAGTTCGTAGTTTATTCGTTCCCAAATCTCTGAAAGAAAGTTTATCTTTCTGTTGGCAATAGGGAATAACTTAGTGCCTAGCCTAAAGGTCAAGAAATGGAATAAATTCAGTACAAACTTGTGAGATGTAAAATAGATAGTTATTATGAGACATAACATGAAACATAATTTCGCGCTTGTATACCTACCTATCCTAGAAGGGGAAGGCAGAGGCATAGGTCGGTATACCTTATATTTATGTGTAAGTACACTCACGATTCCTCAATTATGTTTTTTTGATTATCATACATACAAATGTATGTCGTGCATGCATGCATGCATGTTATACGTTTTAAGGCAGTACCTAATTGGCAACGAGTATGTCTATATTCATATTTCCAAAATACAGGTATACCACTGGAATTTTTTGGGAATGAAAAATCCCAATATTGCCGGGGATCGAATTGATCGGGTACAGTAGATCCCGCGATCGAACCCTAAATTACAGTACAGTCGTAATGATCTGGTATCATTAGAGTTATACTTACATAGTGAATAGATCAGCCGGCACTACAAGGTCAGGAGTAAGGGCTGTGAGCCCAGATCTCCAACAATTCAGAGATCGATGCGACGCGTCACAACGGCACGTACTTTTGGAGCATTGACGCCAACGCGCCTGTCCGTAACTTATTGTCCATGCTGGAAGCAACATGTTTTATGTCAGCATGAAGCCCTTAAGTCAGTTGATTGACGAGCTACCTGCGACAATAGTTTGCTTCCTAAAGTAAACTTTGTGTTCAGTTTGAATTATAATAACATTTTTGAATTATTATAACATCAAAACAGTCGAATAACTCATCCTGTAAAATAATGTATGTTATCATCAGTACTCCCAAATACTATGATTTCGTTCCCAATTTTTTAGTGGTTCCGTTAATATGTCAAAAATTCTTCGTGCAAAATAATAAATAGTTTCGATGCGTCTTTGTGATATAGTGACAAGTAATTACGTTTAAGCCTGATGTGAATGTAATTTCATCAGATACCTCGTCCCACACGCTCTTTTTAACGATCTCAAAGTTGAAGTTAAGCGACTGGTCGAGCGTGTTATGACTCTAAGTTTTGCTACTGAAATATGCCAGATCCTAGATTCATTTTATGTTAGTTAGCAAACTATCCTTGGTGGTGTTTATAAGTAAGGCGGCCAACTTTCTGAAAATACCATGCGGGACTTTTTGTGGATAGATAGGGTGAATGCGAAGTATGAAGTTTTGTCAGTATACGTACCAAAATTACATAAAAACACAAAACTTACAAACTTAGTACAAATGGAACAAAGCGATCACATATGCACACACACAAACCGCTGTTGTTTGCATGCGTGTGTGGGTGTAGTGTAGAGCGTGTTTTATGTGTTTGTGTGTGTGTGTGTGACTGTGTAGTTGTGAAATAGCTTGAAAAAAAATAGCCATGGTAGGCAGGTACGTCAATGCATCGAATGCGGGACATGCGGGACGCATCCATCGTTTTTCAGGACTATTTTATTAATTCTTACAAAGCGGGATTACATCCAGCATTATGGGACGGTCCCGCTAAGTCCGGGACGGTTGGCCGCCTTACTTATAAGTATCGTAGACAATGGACAAAAAACCTAATGTCTATATTATGGTAACTACTACGACAAATAAGCCTAATACTAATACCTCTAGGTCACCTTAAAAAGTCATCGGATTGAAATTTCATCTTTGATTTTCCATTAGGACTTGGTAAAAAATAAAGTTATATTTCAATTAGTGTTGCTCTCGAATACCTTAGACCACTTGAAAAATAAAGTATTAGTTTTTGTTATCATTAAAAACGGGACTTTAAATAATACTAGCTGTGCTCGCGACTTCGCCTGCGTGAGAATTGATGATTGTTCAGTATCTAACCGGAGAAGGTCGTGGGCGCAGCTAGTATAAAAGTTACTCGTTATTACATCATCTATCTGTCAGTGAAAGTCCCGTCTAAATCGGTCCAGCCGTTCCCAAGATTAGCCCCGCCAAACAGACAGACAGACAAAAATAGTAAAAAATGTTGTTTTGGTATATGTACCGTTAGCGGTTATTTTAAATGTATACATTTAAAATAACCGCTTTTTACTAATGCATATGTATGCATGAGTAAAAAGCGGTTATTTTTATATTACAAAAACAGACACTCCAATTTTATTTATTTGTATAGATAAATGGTACAAGGGAAAGGGTAGTTTTCCGCGGAAGGGTTACTATCGGTTATCTTTGTGCAAACGGTTTTGCGCCCTATGGGTAAGAATGAAAGGATAATCAGAATTGCCGAACTCTGTTTGACTAACTGACAATTCTATCGATCGATATCTATTCACTCTTTATCTCTATTTCCTGTAACATACTTTCGGTGTAGAAGAGGGAAGACTCGGATATTGAGTGCGCCACGCTCTCCGTCTTCCCCGCAAGGGACTTGCGGTGAAAATACATACATGCTTTTGGTGATTTGGTGATTTTACCAGAAAACGGATCAATTACAAATCAAAGGTTTCTTTGGGGACACCGGGACGATGTGAGGAACTGTCCCATTCAAGACTGGACGTATTCTACTGGTGGTAAAGCTCTAGTTACGGAGCTCGCGGGCGTAGGCACTATCGCATTACCCTATGTACTTGCCGCTAAATGGTAGTGTTCAGCACTGTCGTGTTCCGGTCAGGTGGTAATGTACGGCCCTGTAGTTTCCGGCACAGAGGCATATTTATTTATTTCTATTTATCCATTTATTACAGGCAACAAAATTGATTAAATTAAACAACAGGCCCATAGAAATATATACCTTATAAACCTTAGGCCTCAGGAGTGGTAACGCATCTGCATTTTGACCTTGGTCTTTGTCTGGCTGTCTATAGGCTGCAGCCATCACTGAACTGCAAGCTTGTTTGCCACTTCCTTAACATAAAAAAAATCGTTAGCAATACGCTTACCAGGCTGCTCTATAGCGCGTAATCTTCTGTCGAGCTGCCGCCAATGTATATCGGCGGTGCAACCTCCCGTGGGCCCGTGCTCGGCTCCTTGTCCCCGCGATAACATATCCACTACCTCGCAAGCCGTTAACGCGCATTCTGCTGATCCAATCTGGAATACTATTTGTATATTTAAGTATTGCCTTGATATTTACATCAAGTTTATTAGTGGTAGAGCTCCAGTGACAGCACTGCATAATCTAATCTATTTGATTGATTATGCAGTGCTGTCACTGGAGCTTGAAAAATATAAAAAATGTTGTTTTGGTATATGTACCTTGTATACATACATATGCATTTAGTAAAAAGCGGTTATTTTAATATTACAAACAGACACTCCAATTTTATTTATTTGTATAGATATAAGTAATGTAGGTAAGTATATTTAGTCATTAGGTATGTAAGTAAAACAGTTAAATGCATATAGGTATGTTTATGAAATAAAATACACTATAACCAGCATCACTTTAAACTATCGTAGAAAATTGCACTTGATAACATAATAATACTAAAATGTATGAATGTCTATCTTAGAAATTGGACACTTGATTGTACCGATGCACGATACTCTGGACATCCATACTCTGGTGCATCCAGTGACCACAACATTTCATTAGACTTGTAAGTACAGAATCCAACAAGAAATATTGCACATCGACCTTAGGAAGAAGACTTCTGCTTATTTCGGGTCTGTAAAGCATTATCCCTTTCGCACTTTACCTGTGTGACGTTTGTAGGTAGTAATTATGTCGCGGATGTAGACAGATTACGACTTTGATTGTTCGGAAACTTTAAAACCGCGGATCCACCTCAGCACACGCTGTGCCCGGGCACGCGACGCATGAGTTCATTTATTTGACAAGCATTTACACTGTAGCACACGCTTTACACGAATATTAACACAAAAGTCACGACTATGCATAGATTTAAATTATAGTCTTGTGGAATCCACGCATTTCGAGTTCTATATATATAAAAATCAACTGCTGTTCGTTAGTCTCGTTAAAACTCGAGAACGGCTTTACCGATTTGGCTATTTTGGTTCTGAATGATTTTTGGAAGTCCAGGGAAGGTTTAAAAGGTATGAAAATATGAAAAAATTGAAGGGAATAGTAAAAACCACAATTTAATTTTCCCCAACATATAGTCCGTATCTATCAAACCTTTGACACATTATTTCATTCTGAGGCAATACGAAGTTTGCCGGGTCAGCTAGTAAATTTATAAAATGTTATCGGAATTGACTTTCCTGTCCACCCACCCGGCTCTGCTTCCGTGTACCGCGTGTACAGCGTGTATAGTGTCGCTGGCGTTGAGCTATACGCGCACTTATCCGACCAAGCCACGTGTGTCAATTCATGCATAGTTGTAGTGGACACAATTTCATATGTTTACTTGGAAGCTTGGCCTACGTGCGTATCCTCTCCGGCGCTACAGTGGGCGGCCTTAATGTCAACTCATTAGATACAATTTACTGTTCAAGATAAATTCAATAATAAAAATAATAGTACGTACCTATTTTACAAAAAAAAAACATTGATTTAGAAGCTCCAGTTTCACATTCATCATTACCTGGAATCCGGAATCGTTTTTCGTTTCCCATTAAATCGATTCCCGGTAGACATACGGACCGATTGATTTATGAACGTTTTGACTTTTCAACTACTTATGTAGGTATGAGACTATAAATTTTTCCGATATTGGTTTCAGTCAAACATAAAGGAAGGCTTAATACAACTGATGTAAGTGAGAAAGTGCGACGTTTTCACTAATTTGAAACTCCCGTTGACAAATTGATTGGTTAATATTACTGATTAATTGACACATTATCATGTTATGATAACAATACATGAAAGAAAAGATTTATACATTTTTTTACGACGATTGTGCGAACGGAAGAATTTGGACACAGTTACAGCATAGTGTAAAGAACATCATTAGTTATAGGTAGTTTATATACACATCGAGTGCAGAATACTAATAAATATACTTCTTAAATAATACGTAAAAAAATGGTTGTCGGTAAAGTCGGTTTACGGACGATAATTTTACGCGATAACGTTATAAGAAAACAACAAATATGTCGGTACGAAATACACAATTAAACGTTTCCTCACCATCGGTAGGTACCTACCAACTAAAAGCGTTGAAACTGTTGGTATTTAATGTAAATAGTTTATTTATATACATTGTTATAATAGACACCACAAAGGGTATGTTGACTGTTTAGGCAGCAAAAGCTTTTGTTTGATTACCCACGCACAAATTCTCTTCCTAAATTAATGTTGTCGATGTAATATTATTTTCAGAGTAAGTAGGTATTTAAAATTATTCTAAGAGTCAATAATTATCAAAGATCTATACATTCTCATTACTCGTACTAGGTAATTAATGTTGTGTTTATAATTTTAAGTACTTCGTATTAAACAATCACTACAAATCTTATTTCAATAAAGGTGATCATGGTACGGATTCGGTGATCGGCAAATTATAAAATATGATCGGATATCTGGACCCGCCTAGAGATATACAATTTTCATGAATAAAAAACTAAACATGCAATATGCAATAAAAATATTTTTATTGCACACAGAACCTACCTATCCAACCTTTTTTACGACGTCTAAATTCGGAGCAAAGCACTCTAGCCCCGAATTCATCGTCGCGTAGGTGGATGGGTAAAAAATTACGTGCACATAAAAGGTCAATTTACTTTCACCGATTAATGAAAGTAAATTGAACATTTTATAAATTATCTTATCCGTAAGTATGTAATCTGAAAGTGATTACCTTTGATCTCCAAAATTAGTACAATAATAATAACATGAATGAAGTCCATGACACAAATTCGATTCACTGTTCCTTCGTGCCACAGAACTGAGTTTGTCTGGACCCTTGCTTTTGTTTGGTTACAGCGCAATACAACATTGAAATATTTCTGTTTTGTAATTCAATACTCGAACCCTTGTTTTATAAAAAGTAACTAATTGCATTTGAGGTTTATCTTGATAAATTAAACGAATAAGGAAAAAAATATGTTATTTTCACAGCCACTCGTTGTGAATAAAAGAAATGTGTTCATTTTGCAGACTAGGTTTCTTGAAAATTGTTATTACTGTGGTGACGCGTGCCAAGTTTCACGAATTTGTTTAAGGCCATTGCACACACGGTACTTTTAGTTCTGCGTCTGCGATTCAGCGACTAAATCGCTGAAAACGATAAGTACTTGAATTTTAATATATAATTTTATAGCTACTGGTGGTAGAGCTCTAGTGATGGAGCTCGCGGGCCTAGGCACCACCGCATTACCTAATGCACTTGCCGCTAAATAGTAGTACGCACTATCGTGTACAGCACTATCGTGTTCCGGTCAGGTAGTAATATACGGCCCTGTAATTTCCGACACAGAGGCATAACACCTTAGACCTCAGGAGTGGTAACGCATCTGCATTTTGACCTTGGTCTTTGTGTAGATGTCTATAGGCTGCAGTTATCACTTAACATCAATGTGAACTGCAAGCTTGTTTGCCACTAGCATTATATAAAAAAAAATAGGAACACGATTAGTCAATTAACGGCGACATAGAACCAATATAACACAATAAGAATGCTGTCTAAATTATCAGAAAAGAAGCGATTTCGGGGCAGCAAGTATTCTATAAGATTAAATTCACTGGACACAAATTTTTCGTTATCGTTTTATAAAATAGCACTTTGCATAATTTATTCAATTAGGAACACAACACAACAACGTTAGACCGAAGATAGTTTTGTACGTAACTTAACACTTTTATCTTGTATAATGCACACATTCAAAAATAGTAACATGTAAAAACACACGATTCGCCAGTTACTCGTACATTTTGTCTCATGTATGACATCCCCAGGCACATAACCAAATTCCGAGGGTGGCATTAAGAAACTTCAGAAAATGGGAAAATGACAACAATACTTATGATAGGGGATTGGATCCCATCATAGCAATAGTGGTCTGCTACCATTTCGCCACTAAGGCAATCGTGGTAGTTAGGTATGTGTTACAGAATTTACTACAATCTATGTACATATGCGTTCTTCGCCGATGCTAAAAATGTCATGTGTGTGTTGCTCCTTACGGTGGAAGGTATGGTTATGGGCAAATGGAACAACTATACTCCAATTGAGTTCAGATATCCACACTAACTATGTAAATTAAATCATATGCATGAGCAACAACTGTACGCATATACGCATACATTTTATACGCATATTCCGGGTGAAATTTACTGTAATAAACATGTTATGATCATAGACATACGTGACATTTTTGTTTGAAAGTCAAAGTAAATCTGTAGAGGTATTATGATTTATGAAACAGCCAGGTAGCAAAAGTACAACTAGAATTTTCTTTTATCTTTCGATACATCCGAGCTAACATTCAAACACAACAACAAAATTTTCTTTGATGCAAAATTTTATAGCGGTTTTGTTTTAACTGACCACATGTGGTTGTACATCAACAATTTTATTACTGATACATAATTAACCAGTTAACTGAATTGATTGCGTCCGTTGTCAGAGCTTGTGTTCTATGCTCCGACCTACTCTGTGTTACGATTTTAATGAGTAGTTTATTACTACTTTGGTAGTTAGTATTTCTTTTATGCGATAAAAGTAACTAGCGGGCGTGTATCACTTTGATGTTATGGAATTTATTTTGCTTATTTCTATTTAGCTCCATGTTTCTGTGCAGGTTATGGATATGTATGTTATTCTGGACAAACTAAAAATTATTATAACAATTTGAACAAAATACTTAATTAGCAAATAAATGGAAATTAAATAACAATAAGATTATGATTAAATTCAAAACAAACAACAATGGACGAACTGATATGTATATTATGTATTTATTATCACTTTCTTTCTATAAAATAAAGCAATTTGCTTACCATTGCTTACAATCAAACATCGAGAAAGTGTTTTAATACCTATGGCAGAGACATAACAACAAAGGTCTCGGGGGTGGCAACGCTTCTGCCGTTTGACCTCTGGTCTTTGCGTGGGTGTGTATAGGCTGCAGTCATCATTTAAATTTAATGTGAACAACATGCTACCTATGTTGGCTACCTTTATTACATAAAAAATATGAAAACTTCGATTTCACGTAGACGAATCGCCATTGCTTCTTTCTTGCTGGTTTTCTTTTATGCCAGCAATTACATTTAATACGCACCTATCTACCGGAACAGTATAGCAAAGAACACAACTAGTTAGACGTAGGTGTACATATTAGCGATGCTGAAATGCTTATGGTCTTAAGCTGCCTCATCAGAGCTTTACCTATTATAACAATTTATAAGCTCATTTGAAAAAGCATTTGCAATCCAGAAAATAAATAATGACAATCAAATATTTTGACGCAAAGATATTGTGCACTTGTGTTTTCAGAAAAAAAGCAAATCTTACCTTATAAATGTACCATAGTATTCTATCGTATTTTCCCATCCATCATATTTCCAATTTACAAAATGTCGCCTGAAGATGGTGTCTTTAGAAGGGGTAAATATTCCCATATCCACTGGTTTAACATGCATATCGTATCGTATCTTACGGATGTGATGACTCATATTTAGTAGTGATGGGCCGAATGCTATTGGATCGAATACAAACTTCGGTCGAACATTCGGTTAAAATGAAAAATGTTACCGAATTCCAAATTTTGCAGGACTTTTTCGAGAGTTCTGTTGTGACTTGTTTATATACTTATTTACCTCAATTACTGTTAAGCATTTAATGATTCACATTAAACTTAATGTTCACTTGCTTTTGCAACAAAAAGTAATACCTACATAATTAAGAAATTAGGTATGACGCTCTTCGATACTATGTTTTAATAATTCAATGTATGAATTTAAGAGGTTTGTTAGTAGAATATTTTTATTAAATGTATTTTTAATATTGATAGATACGTAAAATTTTAACCTTTCATATCTATTCGTGTGTGATCAAGAAAAGCATTATTTTTAAAGATTATATTTTGTCGCTTACCATTTTTTTTTTGTAACAACTTTGATTTTGTGTTCTTAGTTTTAGTTTTTTTTTTATGTTGTTACAAATAAAGTTTTTCTATTCTATTCTTTCTATTATACTATCTCTATGGCAGACTTATTTCAATCTTACTTCGTTTTGAGGTATAACAAACGACTTATTCCTAACTTATATGTATATATGTATCTTCACGCCAGGTCCCTAACGGGGTAGGCAGAGAGTGTAGAGCGCCAGACATCCCGGTTCTGACAAATCTCTCGTGCCTCGTCTACCTTCATCATTCTCTTCATACATGCACGCCGATTCCTAAGACTTTTGACACCACCATCAGACAGAACTCGACCTATTTGGTCATGGTAGGTCAGCCTTGGTCTTCCTGGGCCTCTGCAACCATCCACATTCGCATTGTATATCTGTTTAGTCATTCGCTCATTCGACATTATTCCTAACTTACTCGTTTAAATTTCAATTAAAGTACTTTGAGATGGTGGTATGGCTTCAGTATGGTTTAGGTTTTAATAAAGGTAATTTTTTTCTGCCAGTGAATGTCAAAAAATATCCCATATTCTTTTATTTATTCTTATCTTGCCATTTGTAAAAGTGAGTATGGAACATTCTGTTGATACCTATTTTTATTATTAAGTATTTTTGGACGACTATTTATTTTATTTTTGTTTACTTTGATACATTTATCAACGTATCAGTTGTTATTCGCTTTCATTTTATATTTTGTAATTTGACCTATCACAAGCAAATTCTATTATTTCCAAGTGATTAAATAAATTTTTGAGTTCGAGTTTTT
Source organism: Macrosoma leucophasiata (assembly GCA_036365455.1). Classification (NCBI taxonomy): domain Eukaryota; kingdom Metazoa; phylum Arthropoda; class Insecta; order Lepidoptera; family Hedylidae; genus Macrosoma; species Macrosoma leucophasiata. The sequence continues at coordinate 13,649,493 of JAWQUS010000010.1, read as the reverse complement.
ACATCTTCATGTACATATAGTCAAAGGATCAGATTCACAGACCACACTACGACTTTACTTTGAGCAAAGTACGCTTTGAATTGTCAAAACTTTACTGGCATACTTTGCTGAAGGTAGATAAAGTCGTAACGCGGTCTGTGAATCTCGCGCTAAGACATTTAACCAAATTAATTGCAAACAAACTACGCCCATCACTCATGATCTACTCATAGTAGGTAATCAATTGAGATGAGATTTTGCACGCGGCTACACTTAGGAAGCTATTTACATAAGACACGATTACAAGTGCTGATAGGATGGATGTAACATGCAACACTGATACATTGTGTTGTGCACCAATATTTGGGTTTAAGATTTATTTTTGAAGTGAAACTTCTTAATGCACGCCTGATTTGGGGAAGCTGGTGAGAGTGTTACGAGAAGTGTGACCACCAGTGTGAAATGATATAAGTTAGTGAAGATAGAAAGAGAGCGAGTGTTACATTTTTTTATATTACTGTAGGGGCAAAAGAGCAAGACACACTACGATTCTTTTATTTTTAAAGTTGTGAAAGTTGCGAACAAGCATGAAATTCACATTGATGGTAAGGTTGTATCTATAAATATCTACATAAAAAATTGAATAGATGCGTTACCACACCTGCAGCCTAAGATGATATGCCTCTATGTCGGAAATTTCAGAGCCCTACATTACCACCAGACCGGATCAGCAAGTAAATTAGGTAACGTGGTGGCTTACACCAGTAGAAATTATATTCAGTATTTATGATTGTCAGATTAGAATAGAATAGTATTTTTGTAGTTTGAGTTGCCCCGTAGAATTGTACGTTTGTTTAGTTCATACAATGTGCACAAATAAATGTTTGTTATCGAAGATTCAATACATAACAAAAAAGAAAAAGATAACAATGTATAATGTAGTACAATATAATGTAGTGCAATAAAGGATGACTACGTAAAACCGTTAAAAAGTTAATTTAGGTATGGTAAATTACACAAAACGTGGAAAAGTTAATAAATTAGTTCTCAGTGACATTGCATTACCGGGAATGGTGTAAACTAAAGCCAAACCAAGAATATAAGCATAACAGATGATTATCCAGTTTTTTATGAGTTTTGAATTCGCTGACAAAGTTAAGATAAGCAGAATGTTACTTCCACGTGTGATGAACTTTTAAGTACTGAAATATTTAATACGTTAAATTCTCTTGATTAATGTTATGAAACAAGAAGGGTTAATAGAGACTCGAAACAAGTTGTATTTCATTTAAGAACTGTTATTTTAAATGTAAATAATTAGGAGGATTGATTGACCGGCAATATGTTTTGAGAATATATTAAGATATCAAATGGTGAATAGTATGGAAATAGGTAAATAAAACGTGTCGAGATGAGATCTTTGCGCAAGATCTACGGTATATCGCTCACCGATCGTGTTCGTAGTGAAGATGTAAAAAGAGGTTTTGTGTGCTTGATAGTATCGGTGTCAAAATGAAAAAGTGCATGCTTCGATGGTTCGGGCATATAGAAAGAATGTCGAATGAGCGAATGACTAAACAGATATTGCGAATGTGGATGGTTGCAGAGGCCCAGGAAGACCAAGACTGAACTACCATGACAGAAAGGTCTAGTTCATCTGATGGTGGGTTCAAAAGTCCTAGGAATCGGCGTGCATGTATGAAGAGAATGATGAAGGTAGATGAGGCACGGGCGGTATGTCAGGACCGGGATATCTGGCGCTCCACACTCTCTGCCTACCCCGTTAGGGACCTGGCGTGAAGATAGCAAAACCTGCGCATCAGTTGGTTCATCAAATTTTAGTTTTAGATAGAAAATTATTGATATAAGGAGGTACTCATTGTGTATATTTTAAAAGTAAAAAATATATTGTATGCCGAATAAATAATTTTGCCAAAAAACATACCTACATACAAATAATAAAAAACAAAAGCCGATACTCAATAGACTTCCATCTACGCTGTCTCATTCAGGAGTCACATTGCCGCATCGTTTCGAATGACGAAAAGAAAAATGGCCTAAATTTGGATGCATAAAAAAAGTTGGGACGGTGCTCCGCTTACTCATTTTTACTGTCCAAAACATTCAAACATTTATCATCATCAGCAATTTCATTTGCATCTGTTGTTCGTTTGATTCTGAAAGATATATGTATGCGCAAAGATGTTTGTCGTTTTTTCGACGACTATATCGTAACACAAGCATTTTCGCTCTAAATAACCCTTGAGAAATTTAGTGTGAAGATAACGTAATAATTCGTCCAATAAGCGCTATGTTACAGCTGTTAATATATGTGACTACAGACTTCCAGATCCAATAAATACATTCCATGATACTAAAATAGGGCTCCGCCCGTACTGCCTAAGTATTTGAAAGTATAAGTATTCTATCTACACCACACCGCGGACACTCCGCCAAATTTCTATACAAACGTTTAATTTGACGCTATTGATTTGAACTTGACTTTGTCTCTATTACACAGCCATCAATCAGTGGCGTGTATTTACACGTGCACATGTGTGCGCAGCACGTAGAGAATACCAAACGTCGCCCATAAGAGGGGAAGAGGTTGGGTGAGGCGGGAAAGTCGGGCGGGACGTCGAAGTGTCCGTTCTATACGTAGTATTATTACATATTCTACAGCATTTTTAACTCTTTCGAATACTTCTACTTAATGTATGTTATCTCTATGTCATAAAGGGCGGAGTTCTCCGAGCAACCTTCAAAATCGCTAAACTGCAAGTTAAACGATTTCTGCTGTTGACCACTACTTTAGCGAGGTGTATATATACGTATTTGACATTGTTAAATATCAGTTTAAACTAACTTTGAAAATGTTACCGTCAGTTACGTTAAGTAGGCTTATACCTATAACGCCGGTGAAATTGAACCATAAGCTCTACCAATCTCGTTTTGAACCTTACCATTACAAAAACCATCAGTAAACTTTTAAGAAAGCATTATTTGTACGTACTGAAAGACAAAAGAGTAAAGTAGAAAATCAAATTAAACGCTAGTTGTTCTATTGAATTTATTTTTCGCACATTCCACGTTGTAATACAAACGATGTGGGTTTCATAATGTTTAAACCATGAAGCTTTTCTCTGTTACAGTTTTCAAGTACATTAACACAAATTAGAGCTGCCCAGATTGTTTCTTTATTTTCAAATTGTCGACAAATAAAAATACTATTAATTTAAAGCTTAAACGGGCAACGAAATAAACTGTAACAAAAGTACCCATAGAGCAACACCAGAGGAGAGTACCCTTATGCAGGCTTTCCCCTCTGTCAAAGTACAAGCCCAAATGGGCCTATACCTGTTGCCTAGATGTTTAAATGTGTGCGTGAAATTATTTCTGTATTTTGTTAAAGTCAAAGTGTGAGTTTCGTAGTAATAGGCGATTTTTGTAGTGTGCGTGTGTGTCGCACGCATTTCCCCCGCAAAAAATTACAGACTGTTTTGCATCGGTAATAAACGCTATGGCTACTCCCCTCCAGTCCGCCGCGGCCGGTGGCCCGCGTTGCTCTATGGAAGTACGTAACAGTTTGTTATTAGATGACTTCGGATGTGCGAAGAATGTCGAATGTGCGAAATGTGCGAAGTGCGTGCGAATGACAAAACAGATATAACTATGCGAATGTAAATGGTTGCATAGGTTCAGGAAGAACAAGACTGACTTACTTTATTGACCAAACAGGTTTGTGTATTGCCCGAAGAGGAACGGTGAAGAGTCTTTACAATCTTTTTTTTTATCGGACTTATGTAGGCGGCCTGTCTCGAGACGGCATAAATGAAAGTTATAAGTTAGCGCAACTGCCTAACCCTGCTCCCTTGTGGGTGCCTAGAGCCGTGTGGGTCCAAACCTCTGCTTAAGGTGTTGCGGAAGGTCACATAAGACTTAGGCGATTCACACACCGGACCGCGCGCTGCCGCGGATTGCGGTGAGTAAATCAATCCGCGCCGTCGGGCGGTGTAGTGTAAACGGTATCAACGTATTTTGGTAAAAGAGAGGCCAAGCGACATGAAATCCGCTTCACCGCCTACCGCGGCGGCGCGCGGTCCCTTGTGTGAAACGCCATAGGTAGGTGATTAGGGGTGGTGCAACTATCGGTCTAGCCATCAGTTTTCTTTTTATGATTATGATTCGTAAACTTCAATAGCTACAAGCGTGAATGATAGATATCTATTGGTAAAAATGAGTCGGGACGTGAAGACTCCACTGCCCACTAGCGGAAGAGTTTTCTTCTGCTGGAAGAGATCTCTTCCAATAGTGCAGTCAGTCAACCGAACAATGGCGGACAATCCATTTCAATGGGGGGGTAGTATGTGCAATAACGCAAGATGGGCAGCAGCGTCCTACGAGAAAACTACTACCACTACCTACGGTAGCCAATCCGCATGCCAAGTGTGGCGATTATGGCATATTCGTCTATGGGGAGGCTTTATTCCAGCTGTGGAGATCTTTCGGCTGATATGATGGTATAGGTAAACTTGTATGAACCTACGAACTAGTTTTTTTTTTAATTTCATGAAAGTGGCAAAAAGCATGCAGTTCACATTGATGTTAAGTGATGACTGCAGCCTATAGACACCCACACAAAGACCAGAGGTCAAAATACAGATGCGTTACCACTCCTGAGGCCTAAGGTGTTATGCCTCTGTGCCGGAAATTACAGGGCCGTACATTACCACCTGACCGGAACACGATAGTGCTGAACATTTAGCGGCAAGTAAATTAGGTAATGCGGTGGTGCCTACGCCCGCGAACTCCGTCACTTGAGCTCTACCACCGGTAAAACTACCTCTACCACTTTTCCTCATGTTTATGTGTCTCAGAAAAGAAAAAATAATAAGGAAACGTTAAGAAAATATCACCGCGTATACACAGACGGACAGGTGATTTTTGATAAGAAAACAGATGACAGGTGTAAAGAATGGGAGTCAACAAACAGATGGATATATTGTGCAAATGATTAGAGAGACTCAGCAAAACATGTAAAAAGCGTCATACAAAATCTGCAAACAAAATCTTTTAATCATGTTTTCACAAGAGTTGAAATATTCTTCTATCATTATAATATGAATAACAAGTGATTTACTCGCATTCTTAGGGATCCGCACCTCACAAGGAAAAACCGGAATCACTATAAGATGATTCGTAATCGGACAGACCGATTTTGACGAGACAGACAGGTCACAGCCATTTGCTCCGTAAATAGTATTGAAATTTAGTACACAAATATACGGTACCTATTCAGTGTGATAAATCTAAAAAAAATAAATATGCTGCAGTTCAGTTTCAAATTTAGTTTGAACAAGATATTTATAAGGGATTTTGGGCTATGAGATATTTTTAATAACTGCGAATAAAACTGTCAATAATATCACTTGATAATATGGAACCCTTTATGGGCAATTCCGCCTAGCACTTGATCGCTTTTTATCGGAATAGAATAATACGTAGTGAACTCCGAGAGAGCGTGAATATTCCCAGATATAAATATTTCAATATACTGAAATTAAACAAAGATATAAAACTTTTTATTAGATAGACATTCACCATCATAGTAAAATTCTTTAAGGCCAGTTTTTATCAAGTGAAGCAATCGACATTTCATGAACACTTTAATATACTCGTAATTATTCTTATTTAAATAAACGTAGAGACACACAATAATGACTTTGTTATGTGTCCTAACGTTCAATGAAAGCTTAAGAAAATGTGCGACATATTCTAACTACAAAATTCCGATGTCGATTAAACTATGCCACGCATATCTTTCAGGCCCTTACAATGTTGCGAGCGTTTACATATTACAAACGCCACGAGACCAGAGCAACTGTGTATCAGATGGTTCAATATTACTATACATAGATGTTGACGAGTTAGAATAAGTTAATTAAACAAGCATGTTTACCCATAAATAACATTTTCATGAACGTCGGCAGTCAAGGGTGGGTGTACAAGCGGCGAGGACGCATTCGCCTCCGACGGTCCGCCGCGACTCTACGCCTGCGATGTGAATCATCTCCTGAAACTTTCAGTCGCGTTACCGCCTCTACGTATACGATAACAAAAGTTTAGATTGATAATAAATAAAATAAAAAAGTAATAAAGTAGTGCAAAAATAAATTCTTAGATAAAGTTTAAGTAGCAATTGAACTAACGTATATTTTCAATCGTTGTTATTTTCTTCTTAATAGTGCTGATGAAGTGGTTTATTAGTGATGTTCTACAGATAAATTAAAATATTAATTGGTGAAAAACAAGTGGATTTTCAGTAATTTTACGCCGCAGATATATATTGCACTGATCACGTAACAAACACTGAAGTTTGCTGAAGTAATTTCTGTACCAAACGGCAAGGTTGAAAAATCACTAAGTGCGCAATGTCAACTTTGGGAGCGGGGACAAGCGTGCTAATCGTTTCGCAAACAAGCTGTAAGGTGGCCGTCGAGCTGTGCCCCTATTGTATGCTGTGCGTGTTAGCACAGTGAACCAAGGAGGCCACACTGAACAGAGAACAAAACCATTATTGGCAGTGCATAGCCTGAAAGTTCCAGCTTCCGCAATGGATACAAGGCAAGTTCACAAGGAAATTAATTCCTTAATTAAATAAAATCATAGCAGCACTCTCAAACGTATGTGCAGTTCTTTTGAGATTGTAAAATGTAAATTAGTAGGGCTCTAAAAGGATTATTGAACGTGACGTACAAGACTATTTGCTAGATTGCGTTAGCTATACTATTTTTATCATATTCTCTGTATCGTACAAGTATTCGTGTTAACATGACTAATATTAATCTATAGATAAAAAATGGGCTAGCTACTTACTTTCTTGTTGCTGAAAGTCCATGAACATTGTTAATTTAAGATCGCCATTGCTTATTGCTTATAATAGTTTCAAATATTGTTTATGAAAAAAAATAATTAAGAATTAAATGTAACAATTGTCTCTAAATAGTAAAATCTATTCTGTTTAATTTATGCTTCAATTTCCTTTGAATTATTTCTATTACATGATGAATGATGATGGTGAAAAAAAAAATTTTCACTGTCATTATCACACCCTTCACAAAAAAGGTGAAATTAAAAAAAAATAACGTAAACCTACTTACAATTTTTATTTTTTTACGGTCCTGTGATTCCCGGCACAGAGACATAACACCTTAGGTCTCAGGAGTGGTAACGCATCTGCATATAGGCGCAGTCATCACTTAACATCAATGTGAACTGCATGCTTGTATGCCACTTTCATTAGGTACATAAAAAAAGTTGTATTACTAATGTAGTATTTGTAAATAAATAAAGTAGGCACAAATACGGGAGTATTTGTGCCTACGGGAGTAGTTCCAGGGGACTATATATTTGTGCATTTCGGAGTCAAAACGTTTGGTCCATGGGGGCCCAGTGCTCGGCTCTTGTTCAAAGAGATCTCCAAACGGTTGGTCGACACTTTTCGTGACAGGTTCGGTAGCCACTTCACAAACCATTTTCAGGGTACTCGTATACAGAATGTAGGCATTAAAATGCAAAATCAGTTTTTCACTTTTCTTACCTTATACCTATAATAATGGGTAGGTACAAGTATTTTATCTGTTACATTATTGTCCCCTGGATTTCAGAAACGACTCTTTGTTTATCTTGTTTACCTTGGCGGCGAACAAAGATAAACGGATTAAATACATTAAGTCCTTGTTTATTTATTTCCAGTTATTCTACTGCCTGTATTTAATTAGATATTGTTGAACCATAATTTTATTATTGCTTCAAATCATTTTTGGGGAGCGTCCGTTAATAACGTGAGTTGTTTAAGGGGGAGAGGGAGTCGAGTCGTATCTCATCTATCTAATCTTAGTATACGGAGTATCAAAACTCGGCAAATATCATGCAATTTTATTTCGCAGATACCAGAAACATATGAACGATGTCAAATTATGTAAATGTAAAACATTTCCCATTACCCAAAATGTCAACCTAGGTCTAGCCCATTTTTTGAGCAGTATTAAATACTAGTATTAGATAAACATATTGGGGAAACGTATTTTTTCTGTTTAGAATAAATTCAATAATTTTTAGAACAAATTAAACGCATCAACACTACACACACATTTTGAAAAACTAAATACGTGTGATTGGGAGATGAGACAGGGGATAGAGGCAAATCTCACGATATCTTATCAGGAGGAGGGGAGGGGTTGAAAATTTGCTAAAAACGTAACTTATGGACGCCTCCCCGTAAAATATAGGTGAGTTAAACTGCTTTAAACTTTTCAACCGCATTAAACCTAAGCTTTAACAATCTGTGAACAGACAAAGAGTTCTATTATGTTTCTGAAACGATTTTTATGATAATAATATAATGGTGGCTTTAAAGGATGCAGTTCTCATTGTGAGTAAGCGAATGCTGAAGCATATAGACATATACACAAAAACCAGAATTCTTATCTGTATGTTGAGTAAGTATTCTGGTTTCTGCTGATGAAATAATTTTATTATTTTTCTTCACAATGATTATGATCGCATGTTATGCGGTTTGGTATGACAAAAGTAGATAAATAACATCAATATAGGTATTTCTTTAAAATGTACAAATCAACTACTTTGATAAATTTAAGAAAATACGTTTTAAAAGTTGAAACTAAGTTTACAAGAAAAGTTTGAATTTGAATTTTCATTTATTTGAGGTGAAAGTAGTTCGCGAATTCAAAAGGTAGGTTATTGATTTACAAGCCAATTGAGGAAAAAGTCTTACACAGAAAAATATAGATAGAAATAAAACTATTTTTACGGATTTATCTCGCGTATATTAAACTAAAATGATTTTTAAAATCAACCCGACGTTTCGGTCGCTTTTCAGCTTCCGTGGTCCCGGGCAGACTGAGGTGACATTTGTCTGACAGAAGTTTGAAAAAATTTTATGTAGCTACCTCCATCGATTTCGTAAACGCCTTGCGTAGCGTTCAGGATTAACACAATAATTACTTATGGTATCTTGAGGTCTTGCAGACTGCTGCGGCTGGGATTTAATCTTGCTAAGTATGGGATCCCATGATAATCGCCATCCATCTTCTCTATTGAAATTTGGGTGTTTTTTAATTTCAATAGCCTCGCGTACCATTCGTGGAATGGGTTTGTGTTCTCTAGCGAGTATTTGAATTTTATCAAACCGGATGTAATGGTTTGGCTTATCCGCTATGTGTTCACAGACTGCAGACCTCCCTGTTCTTCGGTTTTTGACATCAGCAATGTGCTCTTTAACGCGGGTGGATACAGCTCTCTTCGTTTGACCAATATATGAGAGTCCACAATCACAATCTAATTTATAAATGCCAGAATTTTGTAATGGAATATTACTTTTAATGGGTCTTAAATACTGATGAATCTTTTTATATGGTTTGAAAACTGTTTTAATGGAATTCTTTTTTAAAATGTTGCTGATTTTATCTGTGACACCCTTAACGTAAGGTAGTATGGCTGGTTGTCGTTCTACTGTAGGTGGTTTCACGCGGCCTCTGTGACGGACGGGTGGTACATGGAGCTTGTTGTTATGTAGCACCTGGCGTAGGTGCTTCAGCTCCCCCTGAAGATGGTGGTCGTCACAGATGCCTCGTGCTCTCTGAAATAGAGATGAGCCAACGGCAGATAAATGTGCCGGGTGATGGTGTGATTCACCATTAAGGTACCTATCAGTATGGGTAGACTTCCTAAACACAGTGTGACTGAGTGTGTTATTGGTTTTTCTAATTAATAAAGTATCTAAGAAGGCTAATTTATTGTCCTGTTCCAATTCCATAGTGAATTTAATTTTATGAAAGCACATATAAAAAGGTAAACAAAGACCCCACCTCTAGTATATTAAAAAAGACTACCGATTTACTGCATAAATATTCATATTCATTGGATCTTGACGTACCAAAACTTTTACCTGCTTGTCCAAAGCCACCCAAACTGTATGGGCTCCCTAAAATACATAAGACTGGCGCTCCCCTTCGTCCCATAGTTAGTCAAATTGACACTCCAACTTACAAATTGGCAAAACATGTGGCACAGATACTTTCACCACTGCGGGGACAAACTAGAGCGTATGTCAAAGACTCGTACAGTTTCATTGCTGAAGTCAAACATCTACAACTATCAGCAAATGAAACAATGGTCAGCTTCGATGTTGAATCCTTATTTACATGTTTACCGGTTAAGGATTGTGTCGAGATTGTTAAAAGAAAGCTAATTGCTCACAATATGCCCCGTCAATATGCAGAACTACTTGAATGGTGCCTGACATCTGGCTATCTAATGTGGAATGGGGAATTCTACCTACAAATAGACGGAGTTGCCATGGGCTCCCCAGTTTCTCCCATAGTCGCCGATATATTCATGGAGGACTTTGAGGAGAGAGCCCTGAGCACTACAACCATAACACCTCGCATTTATAAACGATATGTAGATGACACATTCACCATATTGGATAGCAATAATGTTTCTGTTTTTCTTTCACATCTCAATTCCATACACCATAAAATCAAATTCACTATGGAATTGGAACAGGACAATAAATTAGCCTTCTTAGATACTTTATTAATTAGAAAAACCAATAACACACTCAGTCACACTGTGTTTAGGAAGTCTACCCATACTGATAGGTACCTTAATGGTGAATCACACCATCACCCGGCACATTTATCTGCCGTTGGCTCATCTCTATTTCAGAGAGCACGAGGCATCTGTGACGACCACCATCTTCAGGGGGAGCTGAAGCACCTACGCCAGGTGCTACATAACAACAAGCTCCATGTACCACCCGTCCGTCACAGAGGCCGCGTGAAACCACCTACAGTAGAACGACAACCAGCCATACTACCTTACGTTAAGGGTGTCACAGATAAAATCAGCAACATTTTAAAAAAGAATTCCATTAAAACAGTTTTCAAACCATATAAAAAGATTCATCAGTATTTAAGACCCATTAAAAGTAATATTCCATTACAAAATTCTGGCATTTATAAATTAGATTGTGATTGTGGACTCTCATATATTGGTCAAACGAAGAGAGCTGTATCCACCCGCGTTAAAGAGCACATTGCTGATGTCAAAAACCGAAGAACAGGGAGGTCTGCAGTCTGTGAACACATAGCGGATAAGCCAAACCATTACATCCGGTTTGATAAAATTCAAATACTCGCTAGAGAACACAAACCCATTCCACGAATGGTACGCGAGGCTATTGAAATTAAAAAACACCCAAATTTCAATAGAGAAGATGGATGGCGATTATCATGGGATCCCATACTTAGCAAGATTAAATCCCAGCCGCAGCAGTCTGCAAGACCTCAAGATACCATAAGTAATTATTGTGTTAATCCTGAACGCTACGCAAGGCGTTTACGAAATCGATGGAGGTAGCTACATAAAATTTTTTCAAACTTCTGTCAGACAAATGTCACCTCAGTCTGCCCGGGACCACGGAAGCTGAAAAGCGACCGAAACGTCGGGTTGATTTTAAAAATCATTTTAGTTTAATATACGCGAGATAAATCCGTAAAAATAGTTTTATTTCAATGAGTGTAGCTCGCGAAAACCTAAGAACATATCAAAATATAGATAGTATCTAGGCCCTTTGAAAGATTGCTTCTGTCATTGTGAGATTTGAACATTTAAATTTTATTTATACTACTCGTATTACAACCAATACAACCCTTCATTTTCATTATAACAAGGATTTCGATATCCCGTGATTATTGTCAAAATAACAATATTCTCAGAATATCCGATTGCAATAAAAAAAATTGAATTTAATTAAAATTTTACTTTTGTGCAGTTTAATCTGTTGTTGTAAATAAAGGACCTTTATAAAATATTAATATTGTCATTCTTCTGTGTATCATATAATATAATACCGTTTTGTGATTTTATAAATTAAGTTCTGTTTTGCTTGTTCTGGGAGGAACATGTTTTTTCTTCAATTTCGGAGATAATTATAAATTTATGTATGAAATTCTGATATCATATTTTTTCAAATAAATAAATAAAAACGCATACTCTCACAGTCCCGCACTAGGCATAAAACTGTATTGTGGGTACTGTTGTACACACAACACATACAAACAACCAGATCCGAAACAAATAGGTATCAGTAGGACATACAAATTTTAGGCCCGGTGCGGGGATCGAACCCGCGACCCTTCGAATCAAACGGTTGTCTCACACATAGACTAACAGATAGTCGAAATATTTTATATCTTCTTTCATTGCGTTTAAACCGCAAACATACATTATACAAGCATCTGAATTCGGTACAGGTCGATTATTTGCTGATTCGTTTTGAGTTTTTGCTGTTATTCAGATAAGAGGGTTTCTATTTGCTTTGTTTGACGAGCATAATCAGGTAAAGAAAATATTTACCCGAAATGATGACACACTAAATTTGGTATATACACATAGTAATTTAGACTAGTAAGTAGTCCTTTTCGCTTTAAGTCATAAGTGACAGCATACAGTCCACATTGGTGGTAAGTGAATAGGTACTGTGGCCTATAAATATACACATAATAACAGAGATTTTAATGTTCGTAGACATATTGTACATGTAGACTGACGGGAACACAATAACGCTAAACACTACCATTTGGCGGCAGATAGATTAGGTGGTGTCTACGCCCTCGAGCTCCTGCACTGGAACACTACCACCAGTGAAAATGTCTGTCTGTCTGTCCATCTGTCCGTCGGTCCACATGTCACAGCCACTTTACTCTGAAACTATTAAGACTATAATTATACATACTTGAAATATTCTGTAGGTATACCGCTTAATTATTTTTATAAAAAAATATGTAATTAAACAAACATGCAGAGTCTTACTTAAAATAGAAACAGAAAAAACTTTTTCTTTTCAAATCTATACTTTCTATACGTGTTGTCTATTAAATATAACTTTGAAAATTTTAAAGAAAGTTCTAAAACCATTATTTTTAAAGTAAATCGTTTAAAAGATCGACACATCCAAAATGGTAAAATGTAACTTCAATAATAAGAGAGTTAAAACTAAAAAAAAAGTGTTTTATAAAAAAGCATGCTGTATTTTTTAACGAAAACTATCAACGAAATTTAATTTGCGCAAGATTTTCTAGATCAAACCTTGTGGCACTAATTTTAAGCATTGCTTGTTGATCTTTAACCGATAAATTTTATGCACCTGTAATTACGGACAACATGAATACAATTCTATTTGTTACTAGGGCTTATTTCTACCTTTTCATATAGAAAAAAGTCCGTAGATTATCGAATATGATAACGCAGACAACATAAAAACATACAATTAATTATTATTACTGTCAATATTTCTTTAGTCTATGTACTTACTTATATGGATTGAGTAGAAATAGATGAAGTTGTATTAAAAATTACAATTATTAGTTTGTTGTTACTTCACGTTGCGCCGCCATACACCGCAACGTCATAGGGCACGATGCCATACCTACGCTACGACGCTTTCCTCCGCGACGCGTTACGTCACGGATTACAGCAACATGCAGCTTACACCGCATAAAACAACACTCGAACTTGGTTGCATGTTTCTCTGCATGTAGGTACGTGATCTGCAATACTGCGCCTGTATGCATTTTCTGTGTTTTGCACTACAGCGTAGCGTGGCAGCGCGTAAGAACACGCTGCGTGATGCGATGCAATGTGCAAATACGCCACAACAACGCATCGTCATTCGCAGCAACACTATTTACTCGTAACCACTTCCCGACTACCTTTTGACGCGACAGTGTAGTGTGGTACATTGGTGTGAAGAAGTCTCACGGCAGATATATTAAGCTCTTGTACAGAAGAACATACGCCCTTCACTAAACTCTACCATTTGCGAAATGGTACTTATCCACAACTACCGATGTTAATTGACATATTGACCACAAACAATCCAATTACTTTACTCATAGAGCAATACGGGCAACCGGCCGCTTTCCCTTTTGTCAAAGTACAAGCACATTGTGCCTATGCCTGTCGCCCAGATGTTTAAATGTGTGTGTGATTTGTTTATGTATTTTGTTAAAGTTAAGTAGTAGTGAGTTTCGTAGAAAATAGACCATGTTTGTAGTGTGTGTGTATCACACGTATTTACTCCCGCAAAAAATTACAGATTGTTTTGCATCGGTAATAAATGCTATGGCTACTCCCCTCCGATTTGCCGCGGCCGGTGGCCCGTGTTGCTCTATGACTCTACTAGTCAGTAATTCAGCCACGCGCTGATGTAATCATGTTTACTAACAAAACAGTACCACACCGCGGACACTCCGCCAAAATTCCACACAAACGCTTAATTTGGTCTCTATTACACAGCCATCAATCAGCGACGTGTATTTACACGTTTACCTGTGTGCGTAGCACGTAGAAAATACCAACTGTCGCCCATAAGAGGGGAGGAGGTTGGATGGTGCGGGGAATTCGGGCGGGACGTCGAAGTGTCCATTCTACACGTAGTACTAGCTGTTGCCCGCGGCTTCACCCGCGTGGATGTCGTTTTATAATCCTGAATTTTCTTTGCTATAAACCACACGGAGCCCGAGACCTTTCCAACGAATTCAAAACCGTGGATATCGGTTCGTGCGTTCTGGAGTTATAGCGTCAGGAAGGAAAACCCGACTTATTTTTATATAATAGATTATTACATATTCTCGTAGGTGGCTTTATGACGTACAAAATGATTGAGTAAATTAAGTAAGAGGCACACTCAGCTCAAAAATTTATTTAATCACTTGGTAATAATAGGATTTCCTGTCACGTCAAATTAGGCATTACATGTATAGGTAGGTATAATATAATGCCTACTAACTTACTGGCTCAGTAGTCTAGTGGTAGCAGGCCACTACTACCTACTACGCTGGGGTTCTGGGATGCTTTATTCTGTGTAAAATCCTTTATCACTGGTTCTATTGGGTTTTTCCAATTTTCTGGAATTCCCCAGTAACTCGGAGTTTGGTAATGTGCCCGGTGATGTCAACAGGCCCACAAAACGTAACCGGCGAATCGTGAGTGTTTGCATGTATCCATACAAAGTTGAGTTTGAGTTTTAGTTTAATGCCTTCGCTCGGCGGTCGCGCTAGGGATGTTAACATTGGCTTATGCACAAAAAAATGCCGTTGTAGTAGTACTAGAACCTTATACTATAATATCAAAATTAAATGATAAAAATACTATCACAATACAAAAAGTTTACACAGCAAAAACAAAACATAGAATTTTACATTTCACAATTTCCACAATGGAAAATCCCTAATAACTTCTAAGGGATTACTTAATCCCTTAGAAGTTATTAGCCCTATTTACCCAATTTGTTTTGTCCTATAAGTCTTAGACCTAAACCTACCAAATGAGATTAAGAACAACACAATATCTACACAAAAAAAATCAAACTTTCAATCAACTTGCCTACTTAATATTTGGTGGCGTGAATGTTTCTTACAAAATGGCAGTCACACGCGTATTAGACTGAATCCGACCGAGATAACGTGTCGGTACGTAGTATTATTACATATTCTCTGGTGTCGGTTAGCGGTGTCTATGTGTGCGTTGCTCGAGCGCGCTTTATGTAGATTTACTTCTGTACCTTTTATTTTGTGTTACAGGCGTGAAGTTACTAAGATATTATAGGTATATTGTTTGTTTAGGAGTGGCAAGGCCTTACTTGAAATCTCTGATTTCTGTCTGAAAACTTTGAAATCTCTGTTTATAGTCTACAGTATTACTTACCATCAATGTTAATTTTATGTTTGCCACCGAAACTACTGGGCATAAAGGTACGATTCCGAACTCGGCAGCACGCGGCAGTGCTGCCGCAGTACCATATTTCTCTATTTTCTATTGCTATGCTGCCGCGACTGTGGCGCGTAGCTTGGAATGTAATGTTATATAAATTCGTAGATAATATTATTATATGGAGACCAGTACTGTAGTGCTGCGGCAGCACTGCAGCGGTAGCACTGCTGAGGGCTGCCGACTTCGGAATTGTACCTAATAAAAACTGTACGTAAATTTATATCGAGTTCGAGTGCATAGCACGCGAATCCAACTCTCAGAGAATGAAAGAGAGTGAGATCCAACTCTCAATTGTCCGGTTTAAAAAATTTAGTTATCCTTTCATGACAAAACTACACTATTTTGCGTTGCACTAACACTAAATAGGTGACTATTTGTAGAATTATAATTAAACTGTTAATGAAACGGCGCAGGCTGGTCGCCTGCTGTTCCGTAACAACTTTAACAGAAATGTATTAAGTTCAACAAAGACGTTTCGAGCTTGAATACTAGCCGGTTCATGAGCAAAAACTTATTTATAGTTCGCCCAGTTATAATTGAGAAAACCTCTTGAATATAATTTAATGTGACTTTTTTTTTGAGAGGTAAATTATGAACGTTTTTTAAATAGAAAAATGGTCATATTAAGTTACATTTAAGTTCATCGTGCAGACGTATCCTTATCCTTATCCTTATATCTTCCTTTTTTATACTAGCTGTGCCCGCGACTTCGTCCACGTGAGAAAAATATGATTGTTCAGTATCTACCCGGACGAAGTCGTGGGCGCAGCTATTATGAAAGTAGCCTAAGTTACTCCTTATTAAATCAGCTATCTGCCAGTGAAAGTCCCGTCAAAATCGGAGACACTCAAATTCTATTTATATGTATGTAGGTATGTATGAATGTATGTATGGAGATAAAAGTAGCCTAAGTTACT
This sequence comes from Macrosoma leucophasiata, assembly GCA_036365455.1. Taxonomy (NCBI): domain Eukaryota; kingdom Metazoa; phylum Arthropoda; class Insecta; order Lepidoptera; family Hedylidae; genus Macrosoma; species Macrosoma leucophasiata. Next base: position 13,632,736 of record JAWQUS010000010.1, on the reverse strand, counting down.
CCTTATAACATCAGCTAGCTACCCTAGCTAGTGCGAAAAAGGTCGTGGTCAAAGGCCGGTCAGGCTTCACAGACTGTGGCGAAACCCGGGTTAACTCGCAATAAGGTGATGTTGTGTGTGTGGTGGGATTGGAAGGGCATTATTCATTATGAGCTATTACCACCAGGCAGGACTATCGATTCTGAACTCTACTGCGAACAACTGATGAGATTAAAGCAAGAAGTTGAGAGACAGCGGCCGGAATTGATCAACAGAAGGGGTGTGGTGTTTCATCATGATAACGCTAGACCTCACACATCTATAGCCACTCAGCAAAAATTAAGAGAGTTTGGTTGGGAGGTGTTAATGCATCCGCCGTATAGTCCTGACCTTGCACCTTCAGATTTCCACCTGTTTCGGTCTCTTCAGAATTCTTTATGCAATGTTAGGTTAACATCACGAGAGGACTGCCCAATCCACTTGTCGCGGTTTTTTGATGAGAAGTCCCAAAAATTTTATAGCAATGGGATCATGTCCCTACCTACAAGATGGCAAAAGGTTATCGAACAAAATGGTACATACATACTTTTGTTAAATTTAAATAAACTATATTAAAAAATGTTTTGAATTATCTTAAAAAATGCGAAGAAACTTTTTCCCCAACCTTATGTGTATAATCTTTACTTATAATAAAACTGTAGAAGTGTAAATTCTGTACATTAAAAAGATTGAAAAAATAAATACCAGGGGATGTTACTAGATCGATACCGAACCCAAATATGTGATTAGAAATTTTTTTGTCTGTCTGTCTGTCTGTTTGTTCAAGCATCACATAAAAACTACCGGTCCTATTACAATAAAATTTGGTATGATTATACTTTAACCTTTGGCGCACAACACTGGGTACTTTTTATCCCGGAAAAATGTCTGTTTGTCTATGTGTTTGTACACGCTAATTTCAGAAACGGCTTATTCGATCTGCGGTTTCACTAATATATTGTGGTAAGTTTCACTTAACATTTAGTGTTCGTTTCATGTGAATCGGTTCAGAAATAAAAAACTAATGTCAATTTAAAAAATCGTATCGAATATTTTAAAGCTATTTTGTATCTTAGTTTTATTTTTTAGGGGGTTTCGTACCTAAAAGGTAAAAACGGACCCTACGGATTACTTATCCTCCGCTGTCTGTCTGTCTGTCCGTCCGTCCGTCTATCTGTCACCAGGCTGTACTTATCTCATTTAATAGTGATAGCTAGAAAGCTAAAATTTTCACAAATTGTGTATTTCTGTTACGGCTATAAATATACGGTTTTTTTTTCGTATATGCTTTTGCTCGATAATAACGGTAGCAAGTAGACGCTTAAAATTTTCATAGAATTTGTAGGTCTTATGTTGTATATTATTTTCCATATTAAATCTTCTATACAAATAAATAAAATTGGAGTGTCTTTGTAATATTAAATAACCGCTTTTTACTAAATGCATATGTATGTATACACGGTACGGTATATATACCAAAACAACAATTTTTTACAATTTTTGTCTGTCTGTCTGTTTGGCGAGGCTAATCTTGGGAACGGCTTTACCGATTTTGACGGGACTTTCACTGGCAGATAGTTGATGTGATAAAGAGTAACTTAGGCTACTTTTATCTCCATACATCCAAACATACATACATACCTATACACAAATAAGTAGAATTGTAGTGTATCCGACTTTGACGGGACTTCCACGGGTAGCTAGCTGATGTTATAAGGAGTAACTTAGGCTACTTTTATCTCCATACATACATTCATACATACCTACATACATATAAATAGAATTTGAGTGTCTCCGATTTTGACGGGACTTTCACTGGCAGATAGCTGATTTAATAAGGAGTAACTTAGGCTACTTTCATAATAGCTGCGCCCGCGACTTCGTCCACGTGAGAAAAATATGATTGTTCAGTATCTACCCGGACGAAGTCGTGGGCGCAGCTATTATGAAAGTAGCCTAAGTTACTCCTTATTAAATCAGCTATCTGCCAGTGAAAGTCCCGTCAAAATCGGAGACACTCAAATTCTATTTATATGTATGTAGGTATGTATGAATGTATGTATGGAGATAAAAGTAGCCTAAGTTACTCCTTATAACATCAGCTAGCTACCCGTGGAAGTCCCGTCAAAGTCGGATACACTACAATTCTACTTATTTGTGTATAGGTATGTATGTATGTTTGGATGTATGGAGATAAAAGTAGCCTAAGTTACTCTTTATCACATCAACTATCTGCCAGTGAAAGTCCCGTCAAAATCGGTAAAGCCGTTCCCAAGATTAGCCTCGCCAAACAGACAGACAGACAAAAATTGTAAAAAATTGTTGTTTTGGTATATATACCGTACCGTGTATACATACATATGCATTTAGTAAAAAGCGGTTATTTAATATTACAAAGACACTCCAATTTTATTTATTTGTATAGAAGATTTAATATGGAAAATAATATACAACATAAGACCTACAAATTCTATGAAAATTTTAAGCGTCTACTTGCTACCGTTATTATCGAGCAAAAGCATATACGAAAAAAAAACCGTATATTTATAGCCGTAACAGAAATACACAATTTGTGAAAATTTTAGCTTTCTAGCTATCACTATTAAATGAGATAAGTACAGCCTGGTGACAGATAGACGGACGGACGGACAGACAGACAGACAGCGGAGGATAAGTAATCCGTAGGGTCCGTTTTTACCTTTTAGGTACGAAACCCCCTAAAAAATAAAACTAAGATACAAAATAGCTTTAAAATATTCGATACGATTTTTTAAATTGACATTAGTTTTTTATTTCTGAACCGATTCACATGAAACGAACACTAAATGTTAAGTGAAACTTACCACAATATATTAGTGAAACCGCAGATCGAATAAGCCGTTTCTGAAATTAGCGTGTACAAACACATAGACAAACAGACATTTTTCCGGGATAAAAAGTACCCAGTGTTGTGCGCCAAAGGTTAAAGTATAATCATACCAAATTTTATTGTAATAGGACCGGTAGTTTTTATGTGATGCTTGAACAAACAGACAGACAGACAGACAAAAAAATTTCTAATCACATATTTGGGTTCGGTATCGATCTAGTAACATCCCCTGGTATTTATTTTTTCAATCTTTTTAATGTACAGAATTTACACTTCTACAGTTTTATTATAAGTAAAGATTATACACATAAGGTTGGGGAAAAAGTTTCTTCGCATTTTTTAAGATAATTCAAAACATTTTTTAATATAGTTTATTTAAATTTAACAAAAGTATGTATGTACCATTTTGTTCGATAACCTTTTGCCATCTTGTAGGTAGGGACATGATCCCATTGCTATAAAATTTTTGGGACTTCTCATCAAAAAACCGCGACAAGTGGATTGGGCAGTCCTCTCGTGATGTTAACCTAACATTGCATAAAGAATTCTGAAGAGACCGAAACAGGTGGAAATCTGAAGGTGCAAGGTCAGGACTATACGGCGGATGCATTAACACCTCCCAACCAAACTCTCTTAATTTTTGCTGAGTGGCTATAGATGTGTGAGGTCTAGCGTTATCATGATGAAACACCACACCCCTTCTGTTGATCAATTCCGGCCGCTGTCTCTCAACTTCTTGCTTTAATCTCATCAGTTGTTCGCAGTAGAGTTCAGAATCGATAGTCCTGCCTGGTGGTAATAGCTCATAATGAATAATGCCCTTCCAATCCCACCACACACACAACATCACCTTATTGCGAGTTAACCCGGGTTTCGCCACAGTCTGTGAAGCCTGACCGGCCTTTGACCACGACCTTTTTCGCACGTTCTTGTCGTACGTGATCCAATTTTCATCACCAGTTATTTTATTTTTATTTATTTATTTACTCTTTTTATGCACGAAGATGGTGTACATAAAGGCGGACTTAATGCCACTAGGCATTATCTCCCAGTCAACCTTTGGGTTATGAAGAGGGCGACGATGTAGGTGCAAAACGGGTCTAAATTTAGAAATTATGAGTGGAAAATGATTTGATCAAATAATTATATCAATAAATATAGTATATAAATAGATATATAATAAAAATTACATATATACAGCAACTATACATATGGTATATATAATATAGAATATATATATATATATATATATATATATATACAAACACATACATACAATTCAAATCAAATATTTTAAGGAAAATCCAACGATGAATGCCAAACTTGTGACTTCTAAGAAAGTAAATTCAAATAGTGTTCTCTAATTTTCCGCTTGAAGGTGAATTTACAAGTAGATTTTCTGATAGCCACAGGAAGTGCGTTCCAGAGCTTTATTGCCGAGACGGTGTAAGAGTTGGATACAAAACAAGTGTTGTGAGAGGGAACGGCCAGGATAAGATTTTCCGAGGAACGGAGATTAAAATTATGACAATCGCCCAGTGTTTGAAAATTAATGTTGAGATAGTTAGGAGAACGTGGATCATGAATAACATTAAACAATGAGGAAAGTATTCTAACAGATCTTCGCTGACGAATGGGAAGCCATTTAAGTTTGGCGCGATATGAGGAAATATGATCAAACTTTCGCAGACCGAAAATGAAACGTATACAACTATTAAGGAGGCGATCCAGTTTGTTCAAATGCTCCTGGGACAAGTCAGGATAGCAAACATCTGCATAGTCCATAGCCGGTAAAATAAGAGCTTGCACCAAAAGCTTCTTGGTTATGAAAGGCAAAAAATTTTTAAACCTATAAAGTGACCGCAGCGAGGAAATGACAATTTTACTTACATTACTAATTTGTTTGTTCCAAGTCAAGGTAGAGTCGAGATATAGTCCTAAATCTTTTACAAATGGTGAAAATTGAATAATCGAATTATTATAAATCAATGGTGGTAAATTACTCAAATCAATGCTATTAATATAAAATCTACTGCCCAAGATGATGGCTTGACACTTACAAGAATTAACCGTAACTCCAAATTCCTGGCTCCACTGTGATATTACTTGCAAATTTTTGTTGATGATAGAGATACAGTGAGGTAAGTTATCTGATTCTGTCTGAGCATATAGTTGCAAGTCGTCAGCATACAGATGGTAAGAGCAGTTGAGTCTACCAGTGAGAGAATTTATAAATAACGAAAAGAGTAAGGGAGATAGTATAGCGCCCTGTGGAACACCAGAGCTTAAATCACACCAATCGGATAAATCCCGATCAACGCGAACAGCTTGCTGGCGACCAAAAAGGTAGGATGAAAACCAGTCCTGAACTGATGATGAGGCGCCAGCTTGTCTAAGGATAGCAATCAAAACATCATGGTCCACGGTATTAAATGCGTTGGAGAAATCGATAAGGACTAATACCGTTATCAGCTTCTTCAAAAATTATTCGGTTTCATTACGTCGTAATAAAGTATCTTAAATGAGTACACGGTTCATTAGATTTCTTTCAGTGAGCTCGTGAGGTTCCCAAATATCGAGCTGTTTTTTGTACCCAGCATTTTTCAAATGCGTCAAAACTGTTTTGTGATCAATTCACAGTTCTTCAGCTACGTCGTAACTACTGATATGTCGATCTTGCTCCACTTTTTCAAAAATGGCATCCATTTTATCCGTAATAGGGCGAGGTGCATCTTTGACATCAAAATTTCCGGATTGAAAACGCTTAAACCAAATTTGTGCTACTCTCACAGACACTGCACTAGGTCCATAAACATCGCAATTTTTTTTCGCGGCTTGCGTTGCATTTATACCTTTTTTGTAGTAAAATTTAAAATGTATCGAATTTCTTCATTAGATTCACTCATCTTGACAGTACGAAAAACAAATGAAAATCACACATTTGCCTAACTTGAATTTGGAATTATGTTCTTTAAAATTTTAACTTTCAATTATACCAAAACCAGCCAGATACAAATACTACGACCAAAGAGATTTTATTACAAGTTCATACATACTATAATGCGAAAAGACTTTTTCCCCAACCTATTTTTATTCTATCTTATATCATTATCCTTATATCAATAAAGGTACGTTCAAAAATATGTGCATCTAATTTGTTGTTCATCTACCTCTGATTTAATTTATATCATTTGGTAGAGCTCCATTGATTAAGCTCGCGGGCGTAGGCGCTACCCAATCTACTTGCCGCTAAATGATAGTATCAGCAATATAGTGTTCCGGTCAGGTGGTAATGTACGGCCCTGTAATTTCAGACACAAAGGCACATTACACGTCTTAAACCTCAGAAGAGGCAATACATCTGCTTGTTTGTCGCCAAACAAAACTGGTCATTCATTAATTTATTGTCAGTATAGAAAATATTAGTTGTTTCATAATTTTAAATTGTTTTAGGGAGACCTACGAATAAGTAATAGGGAGACAGTTTAATTTTTAAATTATGTTTTTTTTATGTGATATTTTAAAAAAGTCTAGGTAAGCGTATATACCTAATGCTTATCTTTACAGCCTCACACCTGCGTCGTGGGTACACGCTCATTACAGTAATATATTATCACCCAGACCCGAAACACATACTCGTATTTGTAAGCTATACAAATATTTGTGCCAGTGTGGGTATCGGACCCGCAATCCTCGGATTTGTTCCCCTATTTTATTACTTACATATTATCGATATGTTATACCTAATAACTGTACCTATATTGTTCATGTTCCTTCCAGAAATTCGTGGATAGCCATATCTCATAAACTACTGAACCGATGTTGATGAAACTTGGACTGCTCCCTAAGTTGGAATATACCTAATTTATATTAAAAAACATATTTTCTATATGTCAATTTTTGGTATCCGAGAAATTCGTGGACAAAAATAGAAACATACATACTAATATCACAGTCTAAAGAAAACGAACGTGTTAATTATTTATATACTGTGCTAATATTATATACTTATGTAGTTACAAAATGTAGCACAAGTGTAAAGTAACGTAAATAGATCATCGTTCTCAAAAACTAGCTAATTCCAAAAATATCACAAACAATTTGTCAAATTGACAAACAATGTGTGAAATTGACCACCTACTTTTTTGAATGCGGTTAATGAAAAAGTTTATTCATTGTAGATGCGTTCACTCTCAAGGCCTAAGCTGCTATGCCACCGTATCAGAAATTATGGGGTCGTACATTAATATTTGACCAACACCACCACACATTAGGTAATGTAGTGTTACGCTTACGAGGGTGTTACCTACGCCCTCAAGGTCTGTCACTGAAAACCAGTAAAATTCTGTTACGTGTTCTAATATTTTCATTGAAATAAAATCCTAGAACACTAAAATCTCTAGATCGGTACCTACTTTAGGCGTTTTAACGGAAAGCACTGAGACGGATAAATACTTCTAATATCGAAACTTTCCTCCCCTTTTTGCAAGGCTCGGCTTTATCGTAAAGCGACCCAATTAATGGCAATCAGAACGTTGAGTCATGGTTCAGAGCCGCATGATAATGCCCAAAAATATTTTTATAGCTGGTGAAAAAATTTACAGATAGAATTACTTGCTTTAACTTCCTAATGGCCGAATACTCAAACGTCACGCAATTTTAAGCAACCCTCAAAAGTGCGCTCTCTCTATCGCTTGAACGTGTTTTATAAAGACAGAAGGCTTTTAAGTCCCACTTAGATTTAAGTGACTTTTGAGTATTTGGCCGTAAGTCCCGTCTAATAAAGTTGCTTTAAGAAGAATTGTAAACCATGCAATATATAATTTTGTTCAGAGTGACGTCAAAGAGTAAAATACTCGCAATAAACATACTATAACAAACCAAATTTTGGTGTTTTCCCACTTTTAGTGTTATTATTTTTAATGCAAGTTTCAATTAAACAACTACTTATGACCTCTTTCTGTTAATCAAACATTTTTCAATCAAATTCTATTACCAATAGGTATAATTCGTGTGTCACAGTTTTGTAACCTTCTCCGAAATGGATTCATCGATTTTAATATATTTTGTGTATTTTTGGTAAAAACTTTGTATATCAATATTCAACTGTGCAGTTATTGTAATGATAAAGGAGATGGTTTAAAGTTCTATGGGACTTGGGCCACTACTTGTGCATATAAGGGTAACAGGGAAATGAACCCATTAAACTAATACGAACATTCTTTTTTGAAAAATATTTGTATATTTTTAGCACACGTTTTATTTAAAAAATGCTTGACGTTTCTAAAACACTGAATTGTCAATGTCAGGTGACATGACAATTAGGGATATCAATCTGAGGTTTATTAATCGGAATATCGATTTCTCGTGGCAAGAATCGATTATTTTAATCGATCCGTAGTACAAGATCACGTCAGTAAATCGATAATTCACCCTAGAGAATCGAGGTTTGATCTTTTTGTTTCAATAACAACCATACAAACCATAGACCAACACGGGCCACCGGCCGCGGCGTACTGGAGGGGAGTAGCCATAGCGTTTATTACCGATGCAAAACAGTCTGTCATTTTTTGCGGGGACAAATGCGTGCGACACACATGCACACTACAAAAATCGTCTATTACTACGAAACTCACACCTTGACTTTAACAATATACAGAAACAATTTCACGCAAACATTTAAACATATAGGCGAAAGGTATAGGCCCATTTGGGCTTGTACTTTGACAGATGGGAAAGCCTGCATGTGGCTACTCTCCTCCGGTGTTGCTCTATGATACAAACAGTACAATGTAGACACAAATTAACACAAATACAGTGAAAAATCACAAACCTACTACAACTTCGTGTTACACAATACATATAGATATTATATAATAAGTATCGCGACATCTCTAATGACAAGATCGATGCCGTTTTTCGTTCTGAAATAATCGCATTTTACAGTATTTTAGTTTTATTTTTGTTTTAGTTGTTTTTGTTGAGCATTTAGCTCAGTTAAAATATTTTTTACTTTAAAGCTGTAGGTACATTTACTGTAGTACTCTGCTCTGTAAACGTCAACGTATCCCTTTATTATTTAACCATTTATATGTTCATGAGTACCGTGCCGTTTGATTCGATTTTTGAACGAAGGTATACATTGTCATTCAAGACGCCGCCATGTTGTTGTAGTATATCAATTATATGGCAATATTTCAAAACTATTTTATTTTCGTACTAAGCGATCTAGACAATTACAAATTATTATTTTTCCTGAAATCAAGATATTTTTCTCCTTTTTTTGGTACATGCACAAGCTATATCCCAAATTGAAACATCTCCTTTGATTGATCATTTGGTTGTGAATGCAGCACGAGTAATCACAAGTATGAAATGTCATTGCGTTTATGCTTCTCTAATTTTCGCAGAATTATAGCAGCAGAAATAGTAAATGCAAGTGTTATAAAACTTGCATTTACTATTTCTGTTAGTATTCTTGGAAATTGCAACACAAAAACAGCTGCAGCTGTAGGTATATAATTTTGGTCGGCGGTATAATGTAATTATTAGAATAAGGATACCAAATTCTATACAAATTACTTTGAGATATAATAGATGACAGAGCCAACATTATTTTTAATTTTGGCCACCATGAGCGCTGCGATCGATTATATTACTCCCACCTAGTACTATGCACCTAGCAAATATACTCAACTTGAATAAACATTAAACAAATTTTAACACCTCCCTAAAATTATTGTCCTTAACTACGGAGTATCAAATTATTCAGCCCAGGTTATAACATCATTAAAGTTACAAAGTGAACTAAGGTCGTTTCATATACCAGTCTATTATTAAACGACTAATCATCTCATAACTTTGAAAGCACATTACAAAATTAGATCTCTAAATGTGCCTTCAATTTTTTTGTTATAGGTATGCTCAGACTCTGTCGCTAGAAGATGGGATAATTAATACAGATTCATTATTTAAACATTAATTACAAATTCAAATTGAAATTAATAAAATTGCCTCGGTAGTCTAGTGGTAGTCCTGAGTTTGATTCCTGGGTCGGGGGCTATCAATTTTTTTGTGTTGTAAAGGTGGAAAACAAGCATGCAGTTCACATTGATGTTAATTAAAGAGGTATTAAAACATAGATTTCAGAAGTGGCAACGCATTTATATTGAAATCTCTGGTTTTCATGTAGAATTTTATAGGCTTCAGCAAAGAACAGTACTGTACTGTATTCCTGTTACAGTATTCATTTACCATTTAAATAAATGCCTAAATGTATGCTTGTTCGTAACTTCCTAAATATTATTATTAAAAACACATAGTGTAAATGTGTTTTTATAGTAATAATAAAAAAAAATCATGTCCATAATGTAGGTAACTTCACGTTTTATTGAATTAAGCTAAATGAAGCGATATAAAACCCTTTCTCTGTTAACTGATCAATTCAATACATAAATTCAATTCAAATTGGTTTCTCTTTACCCTAGAGATACATTTTTAAAACGATTTCAATGGTTACATGACTTGTCCATTGACTAAAAAGCTTGCGGATTTTTTTATCGCGGAATCAAATGAATATTTCTGTAACTGCCTCAACAGGTGAAAATATAAAATCTTATATATAAAATTCTCGTGTCACAATGTTTGTCTTAGTACTCCTCCGAAACTGCTGAACCGATTTTAACCAAATTTTGCATGCATATTCAGTAGGTCTGAGAATCGGCTAACATCTATTTTTCATAACATTTTTGGACATTTTTTTTTTAATTTTCTAGGGCGATACGAAGTTTGCCGGGACAGCTAGTGAAATATATAATTGATAAAACATAAAATATACGCTTGTTAAACAACAAACAACAACATTTCAACAAACATAACAACAAACTATATTGCTACTATATTATGTCTTTGTAATAGAGAAATCGATAGGTACCTAATGATTTATATATCTATACTAATACTAGGTGTCCCGACGAACTTTGTATTGTCTGTAAAAAATAGTTAACAACATTTTCTCAAATATATGCGAACACAAAAAAAAAAATCAATCAAGCCGTTTTGAATAAAATAATTATATTTGTTGATGGTACATGTTGTTTAAGTTGAATGTAAGAGAATGAGTTGTGACATAAAGAAAGTACCTAGATGAAACATGATGCCTAGAAGTGTAAATAAATACCTACGTTAAACTGAATTTTAAATATATTTAAATGAAATTATCTTGTCTTATCTATTTAAAAAAAATACTTGAAATAACTTTTCAAGTACAGTGTTAAGTAACAGGAAGATACATTATAACCTAGTAAAATTATTGAATAATTATTACGATTTCATTTATTAAACTTAATCTACGATAAACATTGATTATTTTGCTAACATTTTACCCATATCTCAATATTGTGATGATTAAAACAACGTACTTATCACTTTTCCTTGTAGAACATAATAAATTACAACCTTTCCAGGTTCTGACTCAACGTCGATAAAAAATAATCTTCCAAGTGCTCTTAAATCATAATATTAGTGGAAAGATATGTTGTCCTTCAATGAAGCTACAAACCAGCCGCGTTAGAACCACGCCCGACTACAGTCGTATAGTTCCCAGTGAAGAAACTATAAAAGTCAACGTTGCGTGTGTTTCCGTAGATATAAAGAGGCGTATGGTGCTCTTAATTTATTTAATTTTCTTGGTGTATTTTTAAGTTATATCGAATAAAATTGGTGGCATTTTGTTTGACATAGGTTTATTACAGTGCCCGTGTATAGTGAAATAGAATAACAGTGCGAAAACACGACCTTTCAGGTTGCCTCCAAAACTTCATTGTAAATGTTCTGGTAAAGTAGCCATCGCTTTACTCGAATAACTTGATTGTAACTTACTTGACTGACATATTTTACTTGATAACTTTTATACTTGATGACTAAATTATACTAACTTTTACGCTGCTTAAATAAATATGAAATATCGTTTTACTTGACACTGGCAATATGCGTAATAGCGATGCCATAATAACAAAAAAAAAAAAAAAAAATTAGAATTCGGGGCGTAGATATTTTTTTATTGTAATTGGAGGTCCGACTTCTAAATAGCATATTCTGTATTGTGTTATTGCTCAGTTTTGAGTGTAACGATAATTTGGTTTTGAAGTCGGCATATTATTTGTGAAATGTTTTTTTTTTATTCTTAGCCCGTAACAATTATTTAAGTAAACAAAGATGTGTATAAAGTAAAAAGAAAGAAAGAGAAAATAGATCGGATCAAAAATCGCCGCGATTTCGATAATTGGTATTTTTGTTTTGGTAACTGCCTTGGTAGCAGGCTAGTGGCCTGCTACCACAAGGCCTACTTCGCTGAGGTCCTGGATTCGATTCCCGGGTTATGAGAGATAATGGTGTAAAGTCCTTTATCTCTGGTTCTATTGGGATTTTTCCATTTCCTGGAAATTTCCCAGTACCTCTAAGTTTGGTAATGTGCCCGGAGATGTCAACAGGCTCGCCACCTGTTACATGGTCCAAAAAAAAACGTAACCGGCGAATCGTGGGTGTTTGCATGTATGCTTGAATGCATGCATTTACCTCTGCCTACCCCTTCGGGGATTATAGGCGTGAAGTTACGTGTGGTATTTAAATAAAAAATTCGTACGGTTCGTATTTTATTACATACAATAAACAAAGCAACAAAATTGAAAACGTCCTACTTTTTAGAAGTCAGTTAAAAAGTGAAAATGAATTCATTACTTTAATGCAAAGTCATAATCTTTATCGAACCCAATATCATTGAAATTAAAGCCGTAAAGCTCCGGGTTTTTACGGATTACATCTACATTATGAATCGATTTGGACCATCGATGAGGGAGATATTTTCGAGAATGGGGTGTAAATAGCTGTCAAGTGCGAGTCGGACTCACGTTCACAGGGTTCCGTTTCTATAAGTAATGGCCTAAATATGTCATAGGAAATGTCATATTTAGGCCTCCCCCACGTTAGGCGTTCGCGTTCCTGGGGATTGTGAGTAACGCAGAGCAGCAAAACGCGACGCTCACGAAGCGCGCTCGCGCTTCTCGCACGCCCGAAGAACGCGCACGCCTAATGTGGGAGAGGCCTTAATGCCTTAGAAGTCTACGGCATTAAATATGACAAAACTAATATAAACCTAATCGGTCGAGCCGTTCCACAGTTTTAGAGAGACAAACAAACGTTATTTCTATATATATGTATATACAAGTATAAGGGGCTACTAAATTCATTATTATAAAATTTATTTACTAAAACCTGAATGATGCGTCGAGTGTTTCTATAATAAAATATTGATAAAGCCGTAGCTTACGTGTCAACACTTTAATCTGATGTAAAGGATGTTATAAAGAAAAGCAAGGAGTCATTTTACGGCATCTTATTTTAAATGAAAATGTTGCCACATAGCTTATCATATTTTACCTAAAAGCCTTTCCTTTGAAACTGATTTAAGGATCTTACAGAAATGTGTAGAGAAGCGAAGCTCAAAAATAGAATTTGGAATAAATAAAAATATAACATATCTCGGCAGCTTAATAGTAGCAGGCCCCTACCGCTTGACTCCAGGTTTTAGGTACGATGCTGGGAATGCTGGGATCATTAAACAAGTGATATTGAGATTTCTGGCGTGGCGCCCACTAGTGAAAGAATTTCTTCTACTGGAAATTTATTCTTCTACTAGTGCAGTCAGTCAACAGAACAATGGCGGTCAAACCATTTCAATGTAGTGGAAGTAAGTGCAATAACGGAAGATGGGCAGCAGCATCCTGCAATCAAACTACCGCCACTGCGATCGCCAAGCCACATGCCAAGCGTGGCATATCCCCCTTATGCGAAGGCTTTAGTTAGCTAAAACGGAAGCACGGTTGTTCCAAACCAACATGGCGTCGTTTCATCACTACGGAAGTGAAGTCCGTTAGAAAGTCTTGGAATGATATTTAGCGTGAAGCCCAAAACCGAACTACCCGGAGAAATACTATGGGTGCCTTCTGCTCCATCTCGAGGACAAAGGATATTAAGTAAAATAGCCTATAATAATAATAGCAACCCTTGATACTGATACGTCCCACTGCTGGGCATGAGTCTCTCCTCTTCTCGGCTTCCACTACGCTGCTCCAATGCGGGAGATAAGGGTTAGTGGCCAACCCGCTGTCGGATGTTTTCAAACCGCCCATAAAACCTCCGACTAGGTTTAACGACTGCTATCTACTTATCAGTAGCAACCGAGACCGACAACTTAACGTGCCCTCTGAAGCACGGAAACAATACTTATAAACAGAAATTTCAATGTAAATGCAATGCCACTCCTAAGAACTAAGCTGGTAAGTTTATTTGCTAGATATTGCTGGGCCAGTGTTGAGCACTGCCATTTAGTAGCAAGTTGATTAGGTAATGCGGTTGTGCCTACGCCATTGAGCTCAGTCATTAGAGTTCAATCACCAGTAAAAAAAATATTCTGCATGTTTTATCACCAGAAAACGTTTTCGTGTATAACTATTGACTACGTTACGTAGCTACGTAGCTTTGTGCTACGAAATCGCAGAATGTCTACGAGTCGACGAGGAGCACGTTAAAATTAAAAACCGATCAAGTGCATGTCGGGCCACGCGCAGTGTAGGGTTCCGTAGTTACAGAGTAAAAGATGTAATGAAAAAAAATAATAAATATTGTGTAAGGTCTTGTTTGAAATTTTCGAGTAAAGTACATTTGATCGACTATTACTCGCAAACTTGCAAGGCCAACTTAAGTGTGATAGTTTTCCTTTTAATTTCGCTAAAGGTATGTAGCTACTATTGCCGTAACGTTTGAATTTCTAACAACAACCGTTTACTCGGTAGGGGGGGGGGACACTTGAGTCTAATGAATATTTGCACTTTAAAACTTAATAAGTCACGAATAGTTAACTAAATCGAAAAATGATGTTCAAACACCCATACTATTTTTAAAGACTTATCCAACAATACTACACACTAAATGGAAATCGAAAATAAAAAAAATATCCGCGAGTTACATGTAGGCGAGGTTACCCTAAATATATATTTTTCTATGTTTTTATTCTACCACTTTGTCGGCGTAATTAAGATGTATACTTGTGCCAAATTTCAAGTCTCTAGTACTTATAGTTTTTACGCTAAACCGCGGACGGACAGACAGACAGACACACAGACGGACATGGCGAAACTATAAGGGTTCCTTGTTTACTACGGAACCCTAAAAAGGATAACAGGTCTCAAGATTACAAAAGCCAATACTTTTTTAATAGTAAAGTATAAATTTTATCGTAGAACTAAATTTTTTTTATGTCATGAAGTGGCAAACAAGCATAGAATTTACATTGATTTTAAGTAATTCTGCCTATAGACACCTACATGAAACTAGAGATTTCAATGTAAATGCGTTGCCACTCCAGAGGCCTAAGGTGTTTAAGGTGGTGGAAATTACAGGGCCGTACATTGCCACCTGACTGGAACACGATAGTTCTAAACCAGTGATTCCCAAAGTGGTCCATATAGACCCCCTGGGGTCTATGGGAGACTCGATGGGGTCTACGTATATGCGTAAATAAAAATAGGATATATGGGAAAGTGATATAAATGTTAGCAAGGTGGTCCACCGAAACCAGAAAAATAGTTTGGGAACCTCTGTTCTAAACACTACCATAACTCGGCAAATAGATAAGGTAATGCGGTGGTGCCTACGCCCGCGAGCTCCGTAATAGGAGCTCTACTATAGTAAAAGCGTTGATTATTGCTTCTGCATATCATATTATAACTTATTCACAGCTAGACTAAAGCCTTCCCATAAGAGGGATATGCCATGCCCATCTTGCGTTGTAGCACTTACTTCCACTTCATTGGAATGGTTTGACCGCCATTGTTCTATTGACTGACTGCACTAATGAAAGAATTAATTTCCAGTAGAAGAAAATTCTTTCACTTGTGGGCGGTGGGATCATTACGTTCAGACGCCAGAAATCTCAATACCACTTGTTAAATGAGCCCAGAATTCCCAGCATCGTACCTAAAACCTAGAGTCAAGCGGTAGTGGCCTGCTACTATTAAGCTGCCGAGATATGCCATATTTTATTTATTCTAAATTCTATTTTTGATCTTTTCTATACATTTCTGTAAAAGATCCTTAAATCAGTTTCAAAGGAAAGGTTTTTTAGGTAAAATATGATAAGCTATGTGGCAATATTTCCATTTAATGTGCTTTAAAATGACTCCTTGCTTTTCTTTATAACCTCCTTTATATCAGATAAAAGTGTTGACACGTAGGCTACGGCTTTATAAAAATTTGATTATAGAAACACTCGACGCATCATTCAGGAAACATACGTGTCGTAGTATCCTTCGAAATAAAGCGACGTTTAATTACGCATCGCGACTTCATCAGCGTGGCTCTCAATAGGAAAAAACATACTGGATTTTGATACCTTCTTCATATCCTTCCTCGATAAATGAGCTATCTAACACTGAAAGATTTTTTCAAATCGGACTTGTAGTTCCAAACAAAGAAAAAACAGACTCTTCAGCTTTATAATATTAGTATAGGGTAAGTAAATATTATTACTGAAATCATTGAAATAAAACCGAAAATAAATTGTCTACAAAAAATTTTTACTACACGCTGTGTCGTGCCGAGCCGCCAGTGGATGTCGGCCCTAGTAAATATGTATATTGTCGTGTTAGGTTTTTAAATATTTTTTCCTAATGTTTCAACAGTTATTCTGTTGCGTGCTTCAAAGCGGAGACAAATTAAAAGCGGAGAAAAATACCATATTTTGTCTGTTTAGAATACAAATAACAAGTAACTTAACAATTAAAATCAATATGACCAACAAAACACACACAAAATATGTTTGAGTTCCTATTATCTTTAATCTATTATCACACTGTAGGTACAGTATGCATATGGTACTCTTAGATAGATATTTGTTAATTCGCTTCGCTATAATCGCTTTTACAACCCTATGAGACTTAGAAAGTTTTATTTCCTCAAATTCCATCTAAATAAAAATCCGTACAATGAATAGGTAGGGCCGGACAAAGTCCGGATAAAGCTCTAGAAGTCCGGATATGTCCGTTACTATCCGGACGGATGGTAACCCTACCCGTACAAAACCGGGGCGGGCCGCTAAACATGTATAAGTGTAAGTGAACGGTAAGGTTTAAATTGGTAAACATGACATGAGGTAAGAGAGATAGCGGCAAGCTATTTTACAAAGTATTATGAATAACCTTCTCCCTAATGGAAAGAGTAGGCGTGAATGGAAAATTATGACAAGGCTACCACACCACTCAAGCAAACGTATTTAGATAAGATAACTAAAATATTCTAAAAAGTTCAGCTACCGTAACCGGGAAGTATCTACGTATGTATGCAGATATATTAATATGGATGAGCCGAGGGTGACGCATCAGGATCGCAAGGGGAAAACTAATCTTCTATTCACTTTTTGGGAAAATTCCCCTTGTGCATATCTACATTAAATATTTTTTTTATTAGGATGTTTCCATTTTCTGAAAGCTTTCCATTACCTTGGAGTTCGGTAATGTGTCCGGATGTCAACAGGCTCGCCAACTGTTACCTGGGTCAAAACGTGACCGACAAATCGTGGGTGTTTGCATGTATGCTTGAATGCATGCATTTACCTCTGCCTACCTTTTCGGGGATTACAGGCGTGAAGTTACGTATATTAATATTGAGTAGATATTTCACACTATTTTCACAATATTTATATATTTTTCCTATACTTTTTGGAATCACTAAAAGAAACACTAGTCAACCCTCGTAGGTACAATTTATTAATGTAATGCGATGTAAAACATTTTAACTTAAAATAATAAATATAGTACGGATTTGTGACCTTTCAGCTTTTCTAAATTAACTCCATTGGATACCTGAAATCGTGTTTTTCAACATAATCATACGATTGACACAGATATGAGCTTGACGAGCGTATTGTGAGAATATCATATTAAACCATTTTTTTCACTTCTGTCGAGGATATGGTACGTGGTGTGTGTGAAAATGTGAATTGATGTTTGTTTATACGTTTTATAGCAAATCAGTACCACAGTGTCACAATCCATCGTATATCGTACTCGTATATCGTAAAATACACGTTCCCTAAAAACTGTTTACAATTGTGCATTTTTTATACAATTTTCGCTTAGATGACTTGGTGATGCCAACACTAATTTACAGTAATAAGGGTAAGATAAACATGAGCCATGAGGCCATTAGGTCCTTCAAAATTACATATCGCCATTGGATACCTGGAAATACCTGGAACCGCATTTTCAACATAATCATTATACAATTGATACGGATGTCACGGATTCGAGCTTGACGAACGTATTGTAAAAATATCATATACTAGCTGTTGCCCGCGGCGTCGCCCGCGTGGATGTCTTTTTATAATTAATTTAAATTTTACAATCCCATGAAAATGTCCTAATCAAGTTTCCCGTCGCGTACCTTTCTTTTTTTTATGTTACCTATATGTGGAGTACTTAATCACGTCTACAACTTCAAAAATCTCTATTTAATTTTAACCCCTTATATTTGAAAGTTTAGGGGTGATTTTGACAAAATACTGATACACGTACCTATTTTTTTATTCCTAACAGATAGACTGGAACATCACTTTCAAGTCTCTAACTTAGAAACTACCAAAAATTCCACACATATTTTAACCTCAATTCCATACAAACAGTAAGTACCCTGCCATTTTTCATTTAGGGGGCAATTTTGTCCATTTCACTTAAACAGATCATATTTACTATTGTATACCAATTTTTATACTGTTTAGTTCAGGAATGAGAAACTTTCCATAACGGTACGGCCCTGTAATTTCTGACACAGAGGCATAACACCTTAGGCCTTAGGAGTGGTAACGCATCTGCATTTTGACCTTGGTCTTTGTGTGGGTGTGTATAGGCTGCAGTCATCACTTAACATCGATGTGAATTGCATGCTTGTTTGCCACTACATATGCATAAAAAATACCACTTTATTTTCCCCCTTTAGGACAGAATTTGTCCATTTCGTCTACACAGATCATTTTTTATTGTAATCCAAAATGTTTATACCTGTTGTCTTATTTAAAGTCCTTAAATTTATCTTCAAAAATCCTTTCTTATACATCATGAAAGGAACCCTTGTACCAAATTTTAAGTCTCTAGGAACAGTAGTTTCATATAACATTTTCGTATACAATCACAAAATCAAAAGCCATGAAATAATCAATGTAGAATCAACCGTTTAATTCAGAGCATAGGTAGCGCGGCCGCTGCCCCGACTTAAGTGCAGATCTCAAGAAGACAGCGTTAGCGCGTTTTAAAAAACTTGTGACCCCATCCATCAAAGGAAATGGGTAACACTGCCTCTTATATTTTGCCAAGAGCATCAATATTTGTTTTGTTTATAGATATTGCTTTATCTTTTTTTTGTACCATAGAGCCTGTTCACTAATATTCCACCTTGAAAATTGCGGTAAGTCCCAAACCAATATAGATGCAACTATTTTTCCTACATAACATAAGAAGCCTGTAAACCAATTTCCAAGCAAATTTCAGAAAAATAACGTTTCTGGTGGTAGAGCTCTAGTGAAGAAACTCGCGGGCGTAGGTACCACCGAATTACCTAATATACTTGCCGCTAAATGGTAGTGTTCAGCACTATCGTGTTCCGGTCAGGTGGTAATGTACGGCCCTGTAATTTCCAGCACAGAGGCATAACAATTTAGGCCTCAGAAGTGGTAACGCATCTGCATTTTGACCTCAGATCTTTGTGTGGGTGTCTATAGGCTGCAGTCAATCACTTAACTACAATGTGAACTGCATGCTTGTTTGCCACGTTCGCGACATAAAAAACGGCATTAAGAACTAACAAATACCCGTACAAACTATCACCTCCTCTCTTAGAAGTAGAGGTGACAAAGAGTCTGAACACCAATTTTTGGCTTAAGTCCAGTACAAAAATTTACCCCCTCTGATAAGGGGATAGGGGCAGATGTCTAAAAAAAAATTATGTACGAAATTATTTCTTGGGTTCAAAGAGTCCGCATACCAAGTTTCAACTTTCTACCTCGAAAATTGTGGAATGCTCCCTACAAATTGCCACCCCCTATGACAGAGGGTGGGGGAGATTTCCAATAAAAATTATGTACGAAATTATTTGTTAGGCTCAAAGAGTCCACATACCAAGTTTCAACTTTCTACCTTGAAAATTGTGGAATGCTCCCTACAAATTGCCACCCCCTATGACGGGGGCTGGGGCAGATTTCCAAAAAAAATTAAATATCAAGTAAACGTTGTTTTTTTAGTATCAAAGAGGCCGCATACCAATTTTTGGCTTTCCAACTTGAACACTGCGGAAAGGCCAATACAAATTTCACTCCCTCCTTTAAGGGGATGGGGGTAGATAAAATATAAAATATGTATTTATAGTTTGTCAGGCTTATAGAGTTCACATACCGAGTTTTAACTTTCTACCTTGAAAATTGTGGAATGCTCCATACAAATTTCCATCCCCTATTTTAGGAGGTGGGCCAGATTTCTAAAAAAAAATAATTCAATAATAAGCAAATGTTGTTTTTTTTAGTAACAAAGAGTCCGCATACCTATTTTTGGCTTTCCAGCTTGAACACGGCCGTAAAGCCCAATACCTTCAAATTTCATCCCCCGTTCTAAGGGATGGAGGCAGATTTCTAAAAAAAATTATGTACGTATTGTTTGTTAAACTCAAAGAGTTCACATACTGAGTTTTAACTTTCTATCTTAAAAATTGTAGAATGCTCCATACAAATTTCCACCCCCTATTTTAGGGGGATGGGGATAATAAAAGGAGACAAAAAGTAGTCTATGTTCTTTCTCAAAGTCAACTCTATCTTTGTACCAAATTTTATCAAAATCAGTTCACTCGTTTGGACGTAAAAAGGTAACAGACAGACAGACAGACAGACAGACAGAGTTACTTTCACATTTATAATATTATATAATATATTAATATATAATAGTAGGGATAGCTATTACTGCTCACATCCGAGGATCCGACACGTCGTGACTTGTGAATGAAAATGTGGATTGTTTGTCCATTATTATTTAAAATCAACCCAACATTTCGATTACTTTTCAGCTTCCGTGGTCTTGGGCACAGATATCTGTATATAAGCTTTGGGTAGACAGAGGCACACCGCGGATTCTCGGCTAAAATTCCATACAAACGCTTATTCTGGTTACCTACTACACAGACAGCAATCAGGACGTGTTTTTACACGAACACAAAGTTGCCCGTTCGCAACCTCAGTGCACGAGGCTGCTGGCAAGGTACTCAAGGGGAGGTGCGGGCTACACGAGGGGAAATCAGGCGGGACGTCGAAGTGTCCATTCTATAAGTAGTATTATAACATATTCTCTGACTGAGGTGATATTAGTCTGTACAGTAAAAGTACAGTTCCCATAGAAGAGGTGTTATCATTTGTATAGAACGAGGATTTGCATTAATATTTTAATATCTACCTACTGGCAGTTTAGTAAAAATTGGAAAATGAGATATCCAAATATTTATTTATCCTGAACATAGGAGCGGGTCTTGGGCTCAGATTTCAGCTTGATTTATTAGAGCAAACAAACAAAAAAAGTTTATTTCACGTCTATAAGGAAAGGGTAGGCAGACAAAAAATTTTGCTTTTGATATATACCTACTTAAGTACACCGCCATCACACTTTTAGGTATTTCTCATAGCCCTTGACCCGAGGATCGAACCCTTGACCCGTAGTAGACCATTAGCTTGTTACCATTGGACTACACAGACAGCTTAAAAACAAAATGCTAAAGGCAAACAAAATAGTAGACTCGAAGTTGAGTACCGCGTAGAGTCAAACAACGAACTTCATACCATACATGAGTGCAATTTTTCAAAAGCAATTTGCTCCCTACCTCACTGACGTCATATCCGATTTGCTTTATTACCCGAAACCATGAGTGTTTTCACACTGTAATGCGGTTATAAAAATTATGCATGCCTGGCTTGGAGTTATGTTTTACCTTCGTAGAGAGATGCCTTTGAATAATGTATCACTAGATACATCCTTGGCTTGCATTATAAGCTTTTAGTCTATTTCTTGTGTAGTTTCTCTATCCAAGTCTGAGTTCTGTGTAATACTCGTAATCTATGAAAAAAAACAGCTGCTCCATACACATTTTATCGCAATTCAAAGTGCCTCGAAAATCACCTTGTATTTAAAACAATTTCTAAAATAATGGATTTAATCCTAGTTTAAGCCGTAATACAACTTGATACATAAGAAAAATATTATCTGTATGTATAATGAAATGACGTTTTGGCAAATTTTAGGTTTATGATATTCGTAAAAGTCCAAGGAATGTTTAAAAGATGAGAAAATATGAAGAAATTGTAAGGAAAATGGTACTTTAAAACAACAATTTAATTTTCCCATACACATAGTTTGTGTCTGTGAAATCTTTTTTTTTTTTATGTAATTGAAGTGGCAAACAAGCATGCAGTTCACATTGAAGTTAAGTGATGACTGCAGCCTATAGACACCCACACAAAGACCAAGGTCAAAATGCAAATGCATTACCACTCCTGAGGCCTAAGGTGTTATGCCTCTGTGCCGGAAATTACAGGGCCGTACATTACCACCTGACGATAGTGCTGAACACTACCATTTAGCGGCAAGTAAATCAGGTAATACGGTGGTGCCTACGCCCGCGAGCTCCATCACTGGAGCTCTACCACCAGTGAATCTTCGACACGTTATTTAATTATAATGGATACAAAATTTTGCGGATCAGCTAGTAGTGTACACATGTACTCTGGTACATTGCAATACCTACAGATCAATTAGTTATACTAACTTACTTCGGAAATGATCTTTGATCGTTACAGAACAGAAAACATGACTTTCCTTTTAAGCAATATTGTAGTTACGTAAACTGTTTATGAGAATTGTGTAAACAGTGTATAAAGTAAATAACTCTTTCGTGTTTTTCCTTGCACTTGTATTTTTTATGTTAGAAAAATGGCAACAGCACATATGTATATAGGTATCCCATTGATGGTAAGAAGTTATAACAGGCTGGGGGATTCAATTCACATTGATTTTCGTTAAGCCAAAACATATCTACATAAGAGGACAGTTTATAGATACGTTCTTTAGGCTGGGATATAGCTTTTAATGGACAAGTATCTTCTAAGACCTCAGCTTTTTGCTGATTGCCAATATTCAACTCAATACTGTCTTGTAGTAATTATAAATATAGGTTTCTCTTTTACTTCAGATTCAATAAAACCTTATTAATGTAGGTACCTTAAATAAAAACATTTAATTAGTAATTAAAGTTCATTAGGATTTTTGTCACATAATAAATGACGAAAAACACAACCTGTTCATGTATTTACGTTAGTTATTTACGTACACTTGAAGAAAGGTCAAACTATACTCACTAACAATGGAATGATAGGTAATGTAGTTTTTATTGCCGCCCCGCACAAGACGCCCATGTGTATTTGGCTTAATTTTTCTTTTTCTTTTATCCAGCACAACAAACTCCGGACAAGATGAGGACTCAGACTGGTCGAGAAACGCCACCGTTGAAGAATATTTGGGTCAAAACAGCACAAGCGATACATACGGTAAAGTCTTTAGTAATGTTTTACCAATTTGAATCAATTTAGGCAAAAAATACTTTTATGATTTGTTTTTATTTTTTTAACTGCCTCGGTAGCCTAGTGGTAGCAGGCCACTACTACTACGCTGAGGTCCTGGGTTCGATTCCCGGGTAGGGGGTTATCAGAGATAATGGTGAAAAAGCCTTTATCTCTGGTTCTATTGGGATTTTTCTATTTTCTGGAAATTTCCCAGTACCTCAAAGTTTGGTAATGTGCCCGGAGATGTCAACATGCTCGCCACCTGTTACATGGGCCAAAACGTAACCGGCGAATCGTGGGTGTTTGCATGTATGCTTGAATGCATACATTTACCTCTGCCTACCCCTTCGGGGATTACAGGCGTGAAGTTACGTTTATTTTAAAGAACTTTCAAAACGATTTTCATAAATGTACTTAAACAAATAGCACTTTTTTTTTTTAAAAGTTAAAGAAAAAATTAGTGATGACTGATATAAAATAAACAATTTTTCTTTCCATTTTTCAATCGCATGTGTTACGAGTATTGCGAAAAATAAAAATATTAAATACAACTTTAATTAAATTTCATTTTTCACGTCTAGTATTCTCTAGTATTTTATTTTTCAATGTGATCAAATTTCAGTTCTAAAACTAACATTTTTCTAAATATGTATGTATATAAAAAAAATTTGGACTGGACGAACTAACAGATACGATATGCACGGTGAAACCAAGTGTCCGAAAAATTACATGGAGCTCAAAGATGATAGTTTTCAGTCGTGTGAATGCGCGCTAAATACTTATTAGGTACTATAGTCCACTCTCGTATATAGATAGATACTCGTAGATAACGTTTTTTAAAAAAAACGAGAAATCATAGAATCACATATAAAAATACAATTCTAAATACAAATTGAAACTCGGCAAGATCAAAACTAACCCACTTTGACCAAGTCGGTTAGAAATATTATCGGCAGGTTGGGCTGAAAGTTTTCATTTCTAAACGTGTGTAGTAGAGCAAAAATACTTTTTTTTTAAGTTACGAAGGTGGTAAACAAGCATGACTCAAGGCTATAGACACCTACATGAAAACCAGATGCAGTCAAAATGCAGATGCATTGCCACCCTTTAGACCTAAGTTGTTATGTCTCTGCGATAGTTATTACGGAGCCATATAAGAGTGGTGAATATAAAAGATGAAGATACCACGCAGATGTATCATCTGCGTGGTTGCAAAGTGCACGTGATCTGGAATAATATATTCCATCGCATTTCACCCTCTTGTTTTAAATATTTTGCTTCAGAACAATTAATTGTTGACTCCAAATTTTAAAGTATGTACTTGGAGAATCTCTAATATCCACACTAAAGTTGTTCGCGGTCAGTAGAGTTTGGAGTTTATTTGAGTAACATCTGAACAAGCTAAAGTTAGAAATAACCCCTTAGAAACTTGTTATGAATACATAAACTGATGCAAAACTATCGCCGTGATTTTATTATATTACTCGTAAATACGTGAAGGAAAACATTTGTATCCTTTTACGACCATTGCGCTAACGGAGGAATATGTTTGACACAAATCAATCATTTTATTATAAGCTATATTTTTATATTATCATTTAGAAGCTCACATCTTTATGTAATGACAGTAGTGGCAAACAAACAAGCCGCGCACGTGAATGTTATAAGTGACAACTGCAGCTTTTAATACACAACATAGAAAAAAATCACAAAGTACTAAATACAAATGCGTTGTCACCTCTGATACTTAAATTTTTTCTGCCAAAATAGTGAAATTAAAAATGTGTATTATAAATATTATTCAAGAAAACTATTTTAAGTATTTAATCCTTTCGTATTAAAATATTTTATTTTTTTAAAGATACAAACCAACTCAAACTCAAACTCAAACTCAAAAATTCATTTAATCACTTGGAAATAATAGAATTTGCTTGTGATAGGTCAAATTAAAAATATAAAATTAAAGCGAATCACAACTGATACGTTGATTGATATGTCAAAGTAAATAAATTAATAATAGTCCAAAAATACTTAATAATAAAAATAGGTATCAACAGAATGTTCCATACTCTCTTTTACAAACGGCAAGATAAGACTAAACAAAAAAAATATGGGACATTCTTTGTCATTCACTGGCAGAGTTCCAAAGCCCACATTACTGAGAAAAAACCTGCCAAAACAAAACTCAGTAGGGCCTTTTCAAAATATGTTCCTTAAAACTATTTTCACAATATGACACTTATAACTATGTTTTACAATATCAAGTACAGTGCACATTCATTTCACAAGATTATTGTTTAGTCTTGTGGAGCTAGATCAGCATTTGTCCAGGCATCTCTATTCTTTAGATAGTCATCGAGTCTATAGTACGCATTTTTACAAAGTGTGCGTTTAATACATGACTTGAATTTATTATCTGTAAGTTCAAGAATGTTGGACGGAATTTTGTAATAAAACTGTATACAACATGTTAAGAAACATTTATGTGTTTTCGATAGGCGAAAACTTGGAAATACTAATTTATTTTTATTTCTGGTATTATAAGTATGTATATCATTAATTTTCTTAAATAAGTGCATGTTTTCCTAGCATACAATATATTTTCATAAATATATTGGCAAATGACCGTCATTATATTTATGTGATTGAATAATTCTTTCAAGGAGTCACGACTATTTAAGTTATATATCGCTCTAATAGCTCTCTTTTGTAATATAAATATTGAATCAATTTCAGCTGCCCGACCCCAACCTGGCTTATACCAACCGGTATAAGAACTCTGACTCAGATCATGTAAGATTTTAGTGATCGAACAGATTAAATCTTTAAACTTTTGCATTTAAATCTACGCCTTTGTTTTATTACGGGGCCATAGGTAGGTACATTATTATCTTAGCGAAACACGATAGTGCTGAACACCACTACTTGGATAGATACACAGATAGATTAGGGAACGCGGTGATGCCTACCAAGGTCTACACACTTGAACTCCAGCACTGGAGCTCTAATACTTAGGTAACTGTGAAGATTTTATGCATCGATAAATGTAACAAGTGATGGTAATTGAAACGCTCTTTATGATAAATGGGTGTAACGGAATTGAAAAGAATCCAGTATAAAGAGGGATAGAACGTGAGTATACCGATGAAAATGAATTGAAAATCTTTGAGCTTATTACGGTATTCAAAGTGGTCATATTTGCGATGGCCAAATACGAAGTTCGTAGCGATTTAGAGACGTTCAACCTAATTCAAGTTGCTACAGTTAAAAATTAAAAATTAAACATGAAACAAGCCCTACAGCTGTTTAAGGGCATAGGTAAATTTTAATCATAAATAAGTAAATCGTTTAGGAATATTAACATTCAGAATATTCTTTGACTAACCTGAAGCACAAAAATATATCGTGTTCCAGGTCAGAACATAGTTTTTTTTAATGTATTGGAAGTGGTAATCAAGCATGCAGTTCACATGGATGGTAAGTGATGACTGCAGCCTATAGACACCCACACAAAGACCAAGGTCAAAATGCAGATGTGTTACCACTCCTGAGGCCTAAGGTATTATGCCTCTGTGCCGGAAATTACAGGGCCGTACATTACCACCTGACCGGAACACGATATTGCTGAACACTACCATTTAGCGGCATGTTTATTAGGTAATGCGGTGGTGCCTACGCCCGTGAGCTCCGTCACTGGAGCTCTACCACCAGTAAAAAGATGTAAACAACTTAAAACAAAAATAGTTTCAAAGTGATCAACAAATGATTTTCAGTTTTAAGACCCGTGGTTCGATCTCTATATTTGAGAGAAAGTAATATTGGGATTTTTCCAATTGGAATGATTATATGGTAGGACCTTCGTACCTTGGCAATATGTTCAATGAATTTCAATTGAGTCGCTCCTTTTACATGAATCAAAAAACATCTAGCGAATCGTGAGTGTATTTCTACATATTTATATGAATTAATATGCACATATATGCCCTTTGGTATAATTGAGGCAAGGAAATTAATAACAAAGTAGGTGCACTCCACGTACCTAATTTCTTGGGAAGGTCAAATTGAATCTTAATTGAATTTGGTGGGTCCTTTAATTTACCCGAAATATAAAGTTGTTGATCGTCTACATAATTCCGAGCGAAGAAAGGATAACTTGAACTATGGGTAACGTTACTTCCCCGTAGTACAACCAGTTTAGTTTTAGTTTTATTACTTGTGGTAGAGCTCCAGTGACGGAGCTCGCGGGCGTAGGCACCACCGCATTACCTAATATAATAAATAATGGCAACCCATTATACGTCCCACTGCTGGGCACGAGTCTCTCCCCTTTTTTGGGGGGAGGCCTGCAGCTTACTCCACCACGCTGCTCCAATGAGGATTGGTGGAGGTGGGTGGGTTAGTGGCCAACCCACTGTCGGATGTTTTCAAACCGCCCATAAGGCCTCCGATAAGGTTTAACGACTGCTATCCATCGACAGCAACCGGGACCGACGGCTTAACGTGCCCTCCGAAGCACGGAAACGCGCATTTAATTTGCCACTAGCGGTCACCCATCACACTACCCGACCGCGCCCGTAGTGCTTAACCGAGCAGATCGCTTACGATCTACACCAGCCGCTGGGCCATGCGCGCTTCCTAATATACTTGCCGCTAAATGGTAGTGTTCAGCACTATCGTGTTCCGGTCAGGTGGTAATGTACGGCCCTGTAATTTCCAGCACAGAGGTAAAACACCTTAGGCCTCAGGAGTGCATCTGCAATTTGACCTAAGTCATTGTGTGGGTGTCTATAGGCTGCAGTCATCACTTAACATCAATGTGAACTGCATGCTTGTTTGCCATGTCCATTACAAGAAAAAAAAAATTTTGAACATCGCAGTTGTACCACGGGTCGGTATCGATAACTTCTGTCCGTAATGATTTCAACGTTTTTATTGTCAACGTCAATCTTGTGTGTGCTTTTTGTGTTAAAATTTTTTTTACAGGTTCGTAAATAATATGAATGTTTTCAATTTACACAATACTTGATTCTTCCAAATTATATTACTGTACTGTGTGTAATTTGTGAGGAGCTTTTGGAAACAGAAAATGAAGTGTCAATACAATAAAAGTTTATGAGTATGTCGTAGAGCTATGCAAACACATTTTACTCGACAAATCAAATATCAACACTATTCATCAAACAACAAATATACTCGTACATGAGTTGCTATTAATAACTAAACATATTTTTCTATTGTTCCAGATACATTGTACGATGTGCCGACTGGCATGATAGTTTTGCTATCATTCCTCTACGGATCAATATCTGTGCTGACGGTGGTGGGTAATTTCCTCGTCATGTGGGTGGTAGCCACCTCGAGAAGGATGCAGAGTGTCACCAATTGTTACATAGCTAATTTGGCTCTAGCCGATATTGTCATAGGATTATTTGCTGTTCCATTCCAGGTATGTTTAATTTATACGTAGTCATATTTTATTTACATCACTCTCCTTTCTTTAGTAAATATTTGCAGATGGTACTTAAGTGTTTTGGAGAATAATATTAATGTGCAGATAAATTAATCTGAATAAGCAGGGGAGATGTGTAAGGACCGAGATGTATGGTGCTCCACACTTTCTGTCTATCCTGTAAGGGACTTGGCGTAAAGATACATACATACGAATCTGAATAATTTCGTTAATAAACATTGGTAGACCCTCTTAAAGTTTGCAGAAAATTCGCTTTCCGATTCTTATTTTCTCGAAGGTATTCTGCCAACAGACAACACACCCCACTCCTCACACATGTTTATTTATTTATTTTAAAATGTTTATATTTGTTAAAGTTATTTAAAAGAAAAATTAAGTAGATTTAGGATTGTTTGAATAAGTCTTCATTGCTCTGATTACGCCAACAGATGAAGATGTACTTACAAAATAATGTATAAGTTTCATGAACGTAAATCGCTGAATTTGAAATGGGAGCAAAATTCGGTTACAGTGAAAAGAAATATGTGTTTCGAACATAGGTACCTAGTATTCCCTCTGACGACCGAACATTTTTGAATTAACTTTTTGCTTCTCAGTGAAACGTTAAAAATATTTCTCATGCTTTTCCCAAACAGGTTTTAGTTTGTTACTTTTATAAATAATCATGAAAGAACGAAGCTACTTACAAATAAAATGGAGGATTAAGAAACAGAAATTCGATGTCTTTAGCTAAGATAGAAATTTACATGAATTATGTTAGCTTCAAAGTTTATTAATATTTGTGTTAACTATTGGTTAATATTTAAGTGAGATTACATTTTCTTAGGTAGTTAAGGTTAATTCTAAGTAAAAGTTGTAACTACAAAAAATAAAACAAAGATATATGATTTTTGAAGACAAAAGTTATCACCTACATTTCGTGTTCTTATGAAGAAGGCAAAATTGAAATATCGATATCCCGTATTTGCAGAAGGTCTGTGTACAGAGACGAGTGGATGTTTGCCACACTATTTTATTTTCTACTTGAGATGTGATATTCGTCCTTGATTTGTTATAATTCCAAAAATCTCTTTACTCTCTAATATTTACAGCCAAATGAGTCAATTTATTACGAAATTATAGAAATAAAAAAAATATAGAATCTCCGTTGAAACTATATTATTCCAGTTTTAGATAAAAATCAGACCTCGGACTGAATAGGCAAATGTTTGCGGCTAATTGTTGAATAGTTGTCTGGAAATAATTCAATGCAAGATTTTCAGTTTGATTCTGCATTGTCTGGCGATTGTATCCAATTGCTTGCGTAGTTGCTGCAAACCAACCGCTGACGGAATGAGTTGACAAGCAAAACGCAAATTATGTGTACGCGTTTCGTTTTTAAAAGGGTGGCAAACAGTCATCAGCAATCTGCTTATATTTTTAGCAAACTGTTCTACTGGTTGGTTAGCTTTTCCAGCAACCGTGGCATTATTACATATTTTCTGCCGTGGTCACAGGCAGATTAAACATAATTTCCACAATGAGAGCGTCGGTGGAAACCTACGAAAAACGTTTCAGTTCAGAATTTTAAGGTCGAATTTATATTATTATACTAGGTATGTAACGAATATTTCTTCTTTTTTAGTTCCAAGCGGCATTGTTGCAACGATGGCTGTTGCCACATTTTATGTGCGCCTTTTGTCCATTTATTCAAGCGCTAAGTGTAAATGTTAGCGTGTTCACACTAACTGCTATAGCTGTGGACCGGCATCGAGCTATCATCACACCTCTCAGGTATGTAAATATGTTTTAAAGGTTAAAAATTTTAATGCAGCTCAAAGCACCGTCACTTTCGATTTCGCGGCGTGAAAAATATCAGCAGCGTTAAATATATGAAGAAGAAGGCATACCTTCCTACTACAATGCTTGTGAATTGTGTGAGATAGTCAATAGGTATATTGTAAGTGCTAATCATGTGAACACGGTCGATATTAAGTTGTTAAAGTCGTCATAAGCATCAGACGGACTTGTATTAAGATAAGTACCTGGGAGTCTTTTTTTACGTTACGGATGTGGCAAACAAGCATGCAGTTCACATTGATGTTAAATGATGACTGCAGCCTATAGATACTCACACAAAGACTGAGGTCAAAATGCAAGTAGGTACGAGTATATTAGGTAATGCGGTGGTGCCTACGCCCGCGAGCTCCGTCACTGGAGCTCTACTACCAGTAAAAAGTCTGAATTTTAATTGGGTAAAGGTGAAAATAATATCATCTCCAGGCACCGACGATACACCCAAAAAGCTGCGTTGTGTCGTCGATATCTTCAGGATTTTTTTTAATTAATCTTCTACAGATACATAATCAAGTAAACTTATAAACTCACATCTCGCCAAACTGATGAAGTAGTTTGTTGGCAAGGTACAAACTCAGTTCTATACTATATGTACCTACCATAGATGTTAATAAGACTTGATCCGAATTTTGAACTTACTGACAGACTTTGATTTTTATAAATTAATACTTTGATTTTTTCCGAACGTCCTAGGATATTGTCATGTTATAATTATTTAAGACAGCACACATATCTACCAAGTATTATCTCATTGGAACACTATTTGGTAAAATAATAGGTAACTGTTTATTATCCACTACCGAAATTCATAGGTAACAAACAAAATAAAATGCAATGTACAAAAATATAACCAAAAATGGCAATCTCAAAATAAGAACAAAAAAACAACAGGGATTGGATTCCGGTCTCAGGTGTAGCAGGTCTTTTATCCAATTAAGCTATTTAGTCTATTCAGGGATAGTAACGACCGTTATCAATGCGAAATTACGAACCTCCGCGTGCAAATATTATGCATCGTTAGCGTAAAATTACGCTGAAAATATTTATTCTTAGGAATGAGCTAAATCCATTTCTCGTAACCGTAAACCTCTAAGTATAGTAAAGAAGACGTTCCAAAATGTATGGAGCTTGGGCCCGCACCTTGCACACTATATTGAGAAAAGAAGCATAAAATCCTAAATCATTTTTTGCTATTCAAATTACCTTCAATTTGCCTTCAATTAACTATCGTAAGTATATTTCAAAAACAAGAATGTCATAGTAGCAATATTGTGACATACTCGAATTGTTGTCATTCATTCAAAAATCACATAAAATATTTTGTTGCGACAAAAAAACAACGTTTCAAATTACTTTTCAGTATTTTTCTATCAATAGACGTATTTTTTTCTATCTTTTGACATAATGTACAAGGTGCGGGTCCAACGTGGAACTTCTTCTTTCATCGAGATCTTCGGACCGTTTTCGAGAAAGTCTGTACAAATATATACACACATAAACAAAAATTGTTCGTTTATTATTACCTATAAGCATCGACGACACAACACATCTTCCTATAAGGTTATAATTATATGAATAGATTAAGTAGATACCTTAGTAATTTGTAGATACATAATGTAAGCACAGTATACGTTTTCGTTTTCTTTTAGATAATTAACACGTACGTTTTCTTTAGACTGTGATATAAGTAGATGGAACATCAAAAGTATCTCTATTATAATTGACTCAGGTACTTTCAAGTTTATATAACGAAACAATAACTCAATTACGGTAGTCAAAGTTTATTTAAATTCCTATAGTAACATCGATGTCCTTGTTTTAATGTTGTTAATTGTAAAACATCTTTATTGCTTACAGTAAAGGTAATTTATTCAAATTTCTAAAAGCAGAACGTTGACTAAGCCTTATTTAACTAATTACTTTCTAGGATGACGAAGTACTTGAACCTGACTTTTCGCCACCCTAAATAACACCCCTTTTATTGTCTTTGATGGGATTCAGCACTTCATTCTTCGGTTTAGTAGGACGGTCACTATTCATTCACGTAAAATGTATATCAGCATATTTTCACTCGAACTAGTGATTGCTTTAAGCATTCACTCTGTTTATTTTGCTATTCATTATAGTATTAAGCCAGAAAATTGCTAGAAAAATCGCAGTTTCTCACGAAAACCTGACATCGCTTAGGTATGTAAATGAAAACAATAACTAAGTTTTAAAAATATCTTAGGTGTTATGAGTCTTCCAAACGCATCTGTATATCGACCTTTGACATATTTGAAGATGCTGCATGTTATTCTAATATTCTCCTCATTGCGTCGTGTGTCCTCAATGTTGAGGGTCGTGACCTCGACGAATAACTTTCGTTTGGAAAATATTACGCCATGTCGTCCTATCTTCGGCGATGGCTTGGCAAGCTGTGGCTTCTAGCGTGGAGCGAATTTGGTTGGACCATTCTAGTGGGCTCCTGCCTCTGAGCCTTTTCCCCTGAGCTTTCCCAGTTAGCATCGTCTTTTCCGTATTGTCATTTATTGTATTGTCTATTTATTACTATAATAAGTAAAAATCGAGTATCTGTACATTAAATATTTTTCCAAAAAAAACTGATAAGGGGCGAATAAAGAAGAGGTAACAGAAACAAAAAAAAACAATATTTGGAATTTTTGTCTGTCTGTGTGGTACGTTATAACTTCGAAACTTCTCAACGGATTTGAACGCGATTTTCACATGTAGATTACATATAATAAGGAGCGTTGTCAAAACGTTTTTGTTTCGTCAAAATCGGTTAAGGGAAACAGAAGTTATGATCAATTGAAAATTTACTTCATGCACTGCTTCAAAACTTTTGAACGGATTGAATGCCGTTTTCAAAAACATTTTTAACTTGTACTAGCTGTGCCCGCGGATAAAATCGCGTAGAATTTAACAAAATTAATGGTTTAGTATCCACGCGGACGAAGTCGTGGGCACAGCTAGTATGAAATGTGAAGCAAGCGTATCTACCTCCTCCTAGAAAAAGTGAATTCGTAAAATGAAAACGGTATGAAACTGCTGGAAATATACTATATAAGAGAAACGCGTGCTGTTGATAAGTAGACAAGCAATGGATAACTAAAGATCGATGAAAAGGGGCGGTTAAAAATTGATAGTCTTTCTTCAGCTATAAACTTCAGCAAAATAACGTAAATGGAAGGGAATGGATGAAAAATTATGTCAAACCAATATGCCGTAACTCATCCTCGAGGAACGCCCTATCTGAAGCATTCCATTGATTCATGTACAAAAACGAGTTTAGTTCCGTGAAAGAGCATTAATCTCTTCACATTAATTCTTTAGCATAGTCAATTATGTATAGAGTTGCTTATACGTGATATTTTAGGGTACCTCTAAATGATAGAAGGAATCTTTATATGATCACTGTATTATGAGTTTCTTTGTTTGTAGATACCCCATTTCAGGCTTGTTTTGTTCTATTTAATGTGTTAAGTGTCCAGTTGCCTTAAAACCGTGTGGAGTTAGTTAAATCAAACATCTACTATTCAAGTCCACTAATACCTAGGATTCAGTCAGTCAACCGAACAATGGCGATCAAACCATTCCAATAGGGGCGGCAAGTTTATTTTTTAACACCAGCTTTCTACTAGGTAGGTTTATCGGTGTCATTATGCCGAAATCGAGATACGAAATTCTTATTTTCATCGTGTTTTTATGCTTTAAGTGCGTATACTGTATACAATTCCTTAAGTTAAAGTACTTTTAAGAATTGAGAGTGCTCAGCTTGCCATTTGAAAAGTTGGGTTTTCCCTACCATTACTTCTCTCCAACCATCAAATTGTACAGACACCAGCTCTTGAAATAAATTTTGTTTTTTTTATATGTCTTTTGTAGAGGTACTAAACTGATATTGATTACTTTGCATTAGGTGAATAGAAATAAATAAAATGCTTCTTAGCTTGTTAGCTCACTAAAGCTATTTATTTTTACAAAACTCTGTCTGCCTTCTTTGATTTATTTGTTATTTATAGTCTCATTGTAGTTAGATAATATAAATAATCATATAGTTATTTATAGTTCTTTGTTGTCCAGTGACCGCTTTTATTTACCATCTCGTATTTATTTCTCACAAAAGAAACGTGCCAATCCTAGCGCAAGATGTTCGTAAGAACCCAACTGTAACATATTGACTCATAAGATATGTTTTTTACTTTTCTTTGTGTAGAAAAAATCATATTAAACTTGTAAATGTTGAGTTCGTTGCTTACGTGGACGTCAACATCGTAAAAAAAAATACGTAGTATAAAATAATCTCATCAACAAATCGTAGCAACCAGAAATAAAAATCGTTCAAGCTAAATTAAAAACAGCTGTCGAATTATCAGAAATCAGTCAAATAAATAAAAAGTAACAACTAACATCGCATCTATTCTCGTTTGGATACATTTTATGAACAGATTTCCGTATACACGAGGAGGAAAATTACAGATGGTTGTGAATTCTCTATCGCACTATTCCGTGTCTATCTCTTAAGCTAATAACATGTTGTTGCAATTGAGCTGATGTAATACTAAAATCTGATTTATACAAATAAACTGATAAAAAATAGGTTAAAATGTTACAAAAATTGTAGTAGGTAAATAGGGAAATATTTTTTGTTTGAGCATATATGTTCAAAGATCTGTGGTCTGAGTTCGAGGGTCTAATTTTCTGTAGATCAACCTCCTATCTGAATTGCTCTTGTGCTCGTTATTTGGTCTAACTAATAACAAATTATCGCTATTGCTCTCAGTCATCGGCGATGCGAATGGACAAAAAAAAAGCCAACTAGTCCTATCTACTATTAGTTTGATAATCGAACTGTTTAGACATTATAGCAGTACGATAGATATATTTACTTTTATATATTCACTTGAGTGATATACCTACTAACAATATGGTTTTCGTTCAAACACCATAATTGCTGCTGATGCTTTAAAAAACAATTTATCCGACGTCGGTGTTTGCCTAACGTAGTTTGTGTTCTAATATGTAACGACAATAAAGTTCCTTTTAGCGTCTCCCGGTCCTTAGAATTTACAAATTTTCCAACTATGTCTTTCAAGTCAACATTTCTAAGCACTGAGGAGGTATTACAGGGAGGTTTTAAAAGCAAGAACCCTGTGTAAATGCCTTTCATTACTTAGATGTAGCTCAGTGCGGCTGTTTGTTAGAAGTAGACTTTTTTGTAGGGATACAATTTTATTTTACTGATTGTTCGAAATGCTTCTTTATCATTCGACATTTAGCGTCCATTTAGGAGTCTTTTATTAAAGTGAGAAAGTAATTACTGGTAAATAAGAAATAAAAAATATTTAAAACTTTTACATTTAATTTTATATGGAGGTAATGTGTTCGGAGATGTAGCCTTATTACATGGGAAAAAAGTCAGTTACTTTTGTCCCTACATTTATTAATTTGCCTCTGACTACCCCTACGGGCAAAGCGGGCGTGAAGTTATGTATCATTGCTCCTGCAGAAAGACATCCAAAGACGTCCACAGCTGTGTTGTTCGTCATTAGAGTAGAATATACCACAATCGCCACGCTTGGCAGGTGGATATGCGATCACAGTGGTCATAATGGGACGCTTGACAAGTGAGTGAGAGTGACCATGCATGCAGTTCACATTGATGTTAAGTGATGACTGCAGCCACACAAAGACCAAGGTCAACATGCAGATGCGTTACCACGCCTGAGGCCTAAGGTGTTATGCCTCTGTACCCGAAATTACAGGGCCGTACATTACAACCATGCCGGAACACGATAGTGCTGAACACTACCATTTAGCGACAAGTATATTAGGTTTTTTTGGTTTGAGATGGCTTTTAGATTAGTCAGAATATCCAAATGAAATCCAACAATATATCTAACTTACCGTACTTACGATTGGGTAGGTACGTAAAAAATGTTCTTACGTTACATATAGAAAGTGAAAGTTTTTACATAAAGGTACCTAATTTAGGTAGAAGCCTAAATATTTGCAAGATTTAAATAAAAGGTTCAGATACCTGCTCTTGAGAAAGGTTGTTAAGGAAAGGCTCAATGAATTTAGGGTTTATTGACGAAGCTTTAAATGAACGATTTCAATGTGAATCACATTTCATTCAAACATTATATTTTTTATCTAAATAAATTTTATTATTCTTATATAAGTACAAAAGGCGAACCTGACTCACTAACTTAAATATCAACGCACACCGGAATCTACTTTACACAGAAACTTGAAATTTAGTACAGGATTTCCTTTCATGAGGTACGTTTATTTTTGCAATAACACAAGCATTTTTGTAAAAAATATGAAAGCAAAATTTGATATCGGGCTGGACTTGAACCTGCCCCCACTGGATTACCGACACTCCAAGGCGATGTCATAAAATGTGTAAGAGAAATTCGTATTGGGTGTAGGACATCGGTAGGTTAGTAGGTAGAGCGATTGGGCTGGTGTTCCAATGGTCGCAGGTTTCTAGTGTCGCCTGAAGTCTTTTATTTTGTTCGTTTTTTTTCTATAAAAATATTTAATCGATAGTTTAGGTGCATTCACTCACACTACATTATAATTATGCATCAAGTAAATACACAACTGTCGTTGTCGCGTTTGTTAAAATAAAACATATTTTTTAAAATATGTCGTACTAAGTTGTACGTTAATATAAACACGATACACGATTTCATTTGTACAATATTGATGTTAACTACCTCAGTAGTCTAGTGCAAGCAGGCTACGATGAGGTCCTGGGCTCAATTTCCGAACAGAAAAGGTCACTATGGAGTCCTATGGAGCTTTTTTCCCATTTACAGAGTGTTCGGTTATGTAGCTCGCAGATCAGCAAATCCTGGATGTAGTTCAGGCATTAACTGTTCAATTTTTGAGTTAAAAGCTGAACTGACTGCAAAATATAAACGATAATCTACATTGTATAATTAACTCAGCCGCAACCGCAGTTGTTACATGTCACGTAGCTTTCCCAGAACAAGATTTAATATGCAATGTATCGACTTATGCATAGATACACAATATATTACTAAATTCGTGTTTTAGAAAAACCAAGCAAAGCCTTTTTTTTAGGTTGACAGACTTCTTACTTCGTGGTTGAACATGTTGAACTTTGTATTTAAATTTTTACGCAACCGTCGGTGCTCGAGTCCATTTTTTTATGTAGGCACGTAATCGAGTCAGATGGCTGTTTTTTATGTAGGAACGTAAGTGGCTAGTAAGCATGGGGTAAGCGATTGATGCAGCTTGTATGTTGTAATTCCGAAGACCTAAGTGGTACCTGTGTCAGTAATCACCCGCATTGACATAATAATATAATCAGAATTCGACGACTACCATTTTGCGATAGATTGCTAATGCGGTAAGGTCTAGTGTGCCCGTAAACTCCGTCATTTGAATTCTACGACAATGAAGTTTGTACCACTATTTGAAAGTATTAAAATGCACCGTTTTGTAATATTTTTTATTTTTCGCAATAACAAGAAATTTCTTTAATTTCGAAATAATACACTGTTTACTTACAATTAACTTTTACTTTGACCATAAATACCACAGAATTTATAAATAGTACACCCCCTAGGGACGTATTTCAAAAAAGCTCATCTTTGTCTTCATTTACACTTTAATGAACCCCAGTGCGAAATTACAAGATAATTGTGTTACGCTGCGGTTGCGACTGTGAATTGATAAGTCTGACAGTAATTTTGTATTTTACATCATATATTATTAAATGAGCTAAGTTTGTCAATTTGTATGTATATAATAATTATATAAAAATACAGGTTTGGAGGACAGGTGTTCTCGAAAACGGCTCCAACGATTTTGACAAAATGTGCAATAAAGAGATCACGGTTACAAAAAATCGATTTGCTAGGTTTTAATCCTTATGATTTTTTTGTGTAGGTACAGTTACGCAAAATTGTACAAAATAGTAATTGCTTTCGACGATTCGTAATTTTGCGTTAGGTTAGGTTAGGTTAGTTTAGCCTAATCGGTCAAAGGTCTAAGATCGTAGGTTTTGGATCAAACCACAGCTGAACATATCGCTTCTTTACAAGAATAATGTGACATTTCATATAGAACGATTTAGATGAAATTTCACGTTATTCTTGTAAGAATAATGTTGCATTTCATAAAGAACGATTTAGATGAAATGTCACATTATTCTTGTAAAGAGGCGATATGTTTTTTGCATTTTTTTTATTCGTATTTATAGATTGCCTTTTTTAAAACTTTAACACTTTGTACCAATTGCGATAAGGGTATCGCAAAATAGATTGTAATAGAATTGTTATTTCTTACAGGGGTAAGAAATAACAATTCTATTACAATCTATTTTGACTCGAATGAATAGGACTCGTTCGCTCAGGCCCAACTAAATAATCCTCACCCATCTATATACATTCTAAGTCTGTGATAATATTAATACTTACATCGTCAAGTCGGTTAAAAATGTATTTTTTATATTACGAGCTAGGTTAACTAATTAGTGCCCCTATGTAACCCCCGTTATAGCAGACATAAATACCTATACGTATCTACAAAATTATTCTTCAATGTTCTGTAATATGTAGACACACAAACTTTTCTAGATAAAATAATTAAATCCGACTCAAGAATGCTAAAGCATCTTCGGTGTAACATACGTTATAATTTACCTCAAAAAGGGACAGAATGTTCATTTTCTCAAATTGTGGACCATTGTGTTTCAATGATTAAATTTATCCGCATCACAGCGAACAACTTGCGTAATTACCTATGAAGTATAGATAATAAAATACATCTAGGTATACAAAAACTTGTTGCTTCTGAATGACAGAAATTTGAGACTCTGAGCTCCGTCAGTGCAGCACTGGAGTGAATTCCCAATGGAATTCTTGGAGTTTAGACAGATTAGTGATGTACCCAATGAATGTAAATAGGCTCGTTATTAGACACAAAAACAACTGGTGAAGCAATAAAATTACCCCTCGGGGAAATATAGGCTTAATTCAGCCACGAAACCCCTTCGTTTAACTT
Organism: Macrosoma leucophasiata; assembly: GCA_036365455.1. Lineage (NCBI taxonomy): Eukaryota > Metazoa > Arthropoda > Insecta > Lepidoptera > Hedylidae > Macrosoma > Macrosoma leucophasiata. Next base: position 13,592,797 of record JAWQUS010000010.1, on the reverse strand, counting down.
ACTAAGATAAAGAGTGGCCCAAACATAACAATATTCAAAGAAATAAAACTTGTTTTCGGATTTATCTCGCGTATATTAAACTAAAATGATTATTTAAAATCGAACCCGGTCACTTTTCAGCTCGTGGTCTCGGGCAGACTGAGGTGTCAGACAAATACCACCTCAGTCTGCCCGAGATTTTATTTAAATGAGTGCAGCTCGCGAAAACCTAAGAAAATACAATATTCAAAGATTTTTTTTTAGTGGAAGTTATTGAAAATATAAAAAGTAACTCGAAAAATACGAAAAATCGGCGACATTAAAAATGTACAGTATTAACAATGACGAGAGGCGGTTACCTCTATCGTAGAAGTAACCGCCTTCTACCACTAGACTACGGAGGTGGTTTTAGGTGTCACCTTAGACATTTGACAGCTAATTTTTAATAGTTTTGTTCAGTTTTTTAATTAATTTAACCACAGTTTGATTATTTCAGCGCCCACACATCTAAACGAGTGGCTAAGGTGGTGATTGTGTTTATCTGGCTGTTTGCGTTATCAATAGCTGCGCCGATGGCGATGTCATGGGAAGTTATCATGGCTGAAGAGCAAGACCCAGGTAAGAATATAAAATGAATCTAGAAAACGGTTTTAACACATTTTCTTAGACATTATTCAGGATCGAATGAGATATCGAACTTAGTTTTACAACCATTACCTCTATATTTCACCCTTTTCAACTCGTGATCTAGTCTAAGACTGCTTAGAAGTTTTTCTGTAATCTAAAGATAAAGAACTATATATATAGATATAGAATATATATGTGTTAAACTTATTGAGAAAAAATGTAATCCTTACAATAAGACCTGTCTCATGATATTATCACACTATAAATTACGAAAACTTTTTTGACGAATATAGTTTTATTAATAAGAATATTGATTAATAAGAATTGGGAAATAAAACCAATTCTTCGCCACAAGAAAATGTTTCAATAATAGATATAAAATGAAAACATAAGAATACTTGAAATAATTAACTTATTTTTGTTACACACTAATGTCTGTGACACTGATTTACATATATTTTCTACTAGCTGTGCCCGCGACTTTGTCCGCGTGAGAATTTATGATTGTTCAGTATCTACCAGGACGAAGTCGTGGGCGCAGCTAGTATAAAAGTAGCCTAAGTTACTCTTTATTATATAAGCTATCTGCCAGTGAAAGTCCCGTCAAAATCGGTCCAGCCGTTCCCGAGATCAGCGGTAACAAACAGACAGACAGACAGACAAGAAAATGGTTAACAAACATCACATAGGTAGTGTGCGAAAGAGATGACGCTTTAAGGTAAGCGTCCACTTGTCGGTATCGTGCGTATCGGACGCATCGCACGCCACGGATCGTAGTATTCTTTGTATAAAATAACTCATATACGTGTCTCCATTGTGAAAAAAATATCCGTTTGATGCGATGCGTCCGATGCGTGCGATACCGACAAGTGGAACGCTTACCTTTAAGAGACGAAAATAGTCGAAGTCTTTTTCCTAAAGTCGAAGTGCAATATGCTGGGGACTGTAGGTACATATTTACGTCCCAACATGCGTATGAATGAATGGAGGACACGCAGCACCGAATCAAACCAACTTGATCCAGTCCGCGCTCGTACATTCTGTAATATATTTTCGTTTCAGTAATAGGTACTATTTCTGTATAATATTTAAATTTTCGTAGAGGGTGATTTTCTCATTTGGAAATGAACGAAAGATTTTTCGCGAAACACTTTTCTAATTTACATCGTAATGAAGTTTGTTGCTGTAAATGACACACGCACGCAATCCAATTCGTTTTTCAAAAACATATTCCAAGGTCGTATTTTGTGGGAAACGTGTCGTCAAATAAAATCTCAAAGACCATTACAAAAGCTGGATACAACTTTCCCTGTTTGAAAGGCATTTTCTCACAAGAAACAATTGTAAAGTTTTTTAATTATTGAAATAATTGTACGTTCGCTTTTCATGTTTATGAGGTTGGAAATGTTTTCTCAATAATTTGAATATCAAAATAAATAGTTACTTACATTTCCTTGTACCATACGTAGGAGTAAGGTGTACCAGATGATCTCAAAGGATCATCTGGTACACTGGTAAGATGATCCTTTATATTTACAGCGAACTGCCAACGCAACCTAGCCAATAATTTCGGTAATATATAGGACCTCGGTCAAACCACTTTTTCAAAAATGGCATCCATTTTATCCGTAATAGAGGCGACCAGAGCGAGGTGCATCTTTGACATCAAAATTTCCGGATTGAAAACGCTTAAACCAAATTTGTGCTACTCTCACAGACACTGCACTAGGTCCATAAACATCGCAAATTTATTTCGCGGCTTGCTTTGCATTTTTACCTTTTTTGTAGTAAAATTTTAAAATGTATCGAATTTCTTCATTAGATTCACTCGTCTTGACAGTACGAAAAACAAATCAAAATCAAACATTTGCCTAATTTGAATTTGGAATTATGTTCTTTAAAATTTTAACTTTCAATGATTCCAAAACCAGCCAGATACAAATACTACAGCCAAAGAGATTTTATTACAAGTTCATACATACTATAATGCGAAAAGACTTTTTCCTTAACCTAATATAATAAATCTATGGTCAAACCGTAATTACGAAGTGCGATGGTTATCTACCATTGATTTTTAGTGGAGTAAAGACGATATCTAGTAACTTTTAATCGTAATGACCGGCATAAATATACCTAAGTAGTAAAGGATCATTCCGTGTTTCTTTATGTATTACTCGTTTATCTCGTTTATACACCCCCATCATCAATATGATTTTGATTCTCTTAACAAAAACTAAAATTATATAATATTTAGATCTGTAAATTGATTGTGACAATAGATGGCCAAATGAACTTGCTATCAGTGAGCACTTTCATATCCGTAATAAATCAATTTTCGTGACATCCTGTAAACTACGAGCATTTTCCCTTAAGGGAATCGTCTCGTACACCGTTCCCCTATAGGAGGTTGGCTCTATTACATGTTGTATTATAGATAGATAAGGTAGGCATACCTCTGTGGTATTCCTATATCACACAAGCAAAACAAACAACTTAGAATGTCGAGCTGAGCTGAGCATTAGCCCGCAAAGGTAGTTTAAATTGAAAGAAAACGTAGTTTACAATGCAGTTATGGTGATATAAAGCCGCTAGGTACTTAATGTTGTCACTACAAAATTACTATGAAGTATAAACCGTATCGCAGACATGTAAATAGTGCGAAAAAAAATTAAAGATTTATATTCTGAGAACCCTTTTGAGATTCTCGAAATTAACAACTTTTAAACGCGCTATCGATATCTTCAATGTCACAGATTGTAGTCTGTAATTGCGTCAAACTTACGATTTCATTTATTAAGGCCCGTTTATTGAAGAGGGCTTTAATAAATGAAATCGTAATTCAATGAACACTGAGAGAGTACAACGGTTTCAAGCACTTTTCGTGATATGCAAAGAATACTGAAAATGTAGCATTATAATAGCATACTTAATACACTACAAATTACTAAGAAAGTAAAAATATTTTTCTTACAAGCAAGTTTTACAAACGGTTAAATGTCGGTAAGCTTTTCACATGATTCACGACATGAATAATAGATTTGCAGTTATAGAGATAGATTGTTCAACTCGTTTGCCGTTCAGTCAGCACAGGAAGACACAAAAAGGTGGTATTTAGCAACCGATTAGTTACGGTATTTTATATATGTTAACTAATTAAATAAACGATGGAAAGGGTACAAAACAGATAATACAATAGTTGTCACATTCACTTATATGACGACAAACAATGTCGTCTGTATGTATGTACTGGTAATGTACTGCTGGTAGAGCTCCAGTAACGGAGCTCGGGGACGTAGGCACCACCGCATTACCTAATATACTTGCCGTTAAATGGTAGTGTTCAGCACTATCGTGTTCCGGTCAGGTGGTAATGTACGGCTCTGTAATTTCCGGCATAGAGGCATAACACCTTAGGCCTCAGGAGTGGTAACGCATCTGCATTTTGACCTTGGTCTTTGTGTGGGTGTCTATAGGCTGCAGTCATAAATAGATAGGTACATATTAGTAAAATAAATTTCAAATATTTATCGAAACTCCATTTAAATCCAATACCTACTGAATATTTTTTATATTTCTTATAAAGCTGAGAAGTTCGGTCCTCAATTAAAATCAAAATAACAATATCTCAGTGTCCTAAAAAAATTTTGAAAATTAAACTTGAATATAAGTACGCAGAAAAACCTACCCCCTTGTTTCAATTGCTTACAAATTATTAAAGCGACAACAGACAGCGCCTCGCGGTGATATAAAAATAGGTACGAAAATACGGATAAGTTCATCGAAGCAGGAAGTCGGTTCTTCTCAGATACACATATACCTGTGTTACACAAGTCAGCGCCCTCTCCCATTGTATGACACTGTAAAAAAATTTACAAGTATATAACTTTAAAAGAAATAAAACATAAAATAAACCAAATAAAAATGAAAAAAAAAACTGTGAATAAGGAAATCTTAAGAGAACATAATAGGTTGGGGAAAAAGTCTTTTCGCATTATAGTATGTATGAACTTGTAATAAAATCTCTTTGGCTGTAGTATTTGTATCTGGCTGGTTTTGGTATCATTGAAAGTTAAAATTTTAAAGAACATAATTCCAAATTCAAATTAGGCTTATGTGTGATTTTTATTTGTTTTTCGTACTGCCAAGATGAGTGAATCTAATGAAGAAATTCGATACATTTTAAAATTTTACTACAAAAAAGGTAAAAATGCAACGCAAGCCGCGAAAAAAAATTGCGATGTTTATGGACCTAGTGCAGTGTCTGTGAGAGTAGCACAAATTTGGTTTAAGCGTTTTCAATCCGGCAATTTTGATGTCAAAGATGCACCTCGCTCTGGTCCCCCTATTACGAATAAAATGGTGCCATTTTTGAAAAAGTGGAGCAAGATCGACATATCAGTAGTTACGACGTAGCTGAAGAACTGAGAATTGATCATAAAACAGTTTTGGCGCATTAGAAAAAAGCTGGGTACAAAAAAAAAGCTCGATATTTGGGTACCTCACGAGTTCACTGAAAGAAACCTAATGAACCGTGTATTCATTTGTGATTCTTTATTACGACGTAATGAAACCGAATCATTTTTTGAAGAAGCTGATAACTGCTGATGAAAAGTGGATCACGTACGACAAGAACGTGCGAAAAAGGTCGTGGTCAAAGGCCGGTCAGGCTTCACAGACTGTGGCGAAACCCGGGTTAACTCGCAATAAGGTGATGTTGTGTGTGTGGTGGGATTGGAAGGGCATTATTCATTGTGAGCTAGTACCACCAGGCAGGACTATCGATTCTGAACTCTACTGCGAGCAACTGATGAGATTAAAGCAAGAAGTTGAGAGAAAGCGGCCGGAATTGATCAACAGAAGGGGTGTGGTGTTTCATCATGATAACGCTAGACCTCACACATATATAGCCACTCAGCAAAAATTAAGAGAGTTTGGCTGGGAGGTGTTAATGCATCCGCCGTACAGTCCTGCACCTTCCACCTTCAGATTTCCACCTGTTTCGGTCTCTTCAGAATTCTTTATACAATGTTAGGTTAACATCACGAGAGGACTGCCAAATCCACTTGTCGCGGTATTTTGATAAGAAGTCCCAAAATTTTTATAGCAATGGGATCATGTCCCTACCTACAAGATGGCAAAAGGTTATCGAACAAAATGGTACATACATACTTTAGTTAAATTTAAATAAACTATATTAAAAAATGTTTTGAATTGTCTTAAAAAATGCGAAGAAACTTTTTTCCCAACCTTATAACGAAAAGTGCTAGTTTACATGTTATTTGTACATTAACATTATAATATGTGTGTGTCTGTGTATTGCATGTGTGATGCGTGTTCGCACATGTAACACACACACACACACTCACACACACACACACACACACACACACACACACACACACACACACACACACACAGACACACATACACATCTGCGGTGCGACCGCCTATCGAAAGTGTTGTCAACATTGTTATTGCTATACATTTTTCATATCAATTGTTCCCTCTTGATAATCTGGCACTCGGATGGGCAGAGGTCGGGAAACTACGATATATCTTCTCGTCCAATTTACCGCAATGTCCGAAGAAAAAGGTCTTTGACCAGTGCGTCTTGCCAGTGATGACATTCGGAACCGAAACGTGGTCGCTCACTGTGGGTCTCATAAGAAGGCTCAAGGTCACTTAGAGAGCAATGGAGAGGGCTATGCTCGGAGTTTTTCTGCCCGATCGAATCAGAAATGAGGATCCGCATGAGAACCAAAGTAACCGACATAGCCCACCGAATAGCGAAACTCAAGTGGCAGTGGGCAGGGTACATAGCTCGCAGAACTGACGGCCGTTGGGGCAGAAGAGTTCTGGAGTGGCGACCGCGTACCGGAAGACGAAGCGTAGGCAGGCCCCTCACGAGGTGGACCGACGACCTGGTGAGGGTCGCGGACAATCGTTGGATGAGGGCGGCCCAGGACCGTTCGGTGTGGCATTCTTTGGGGGAGGCCTTTGTTCAGCAGTGGACGTCTTATGGCTGAAATGATGATGAAGATAATCTGGCTGATACACATAATTGCTTTTGTAGGTGATAAACAAGCACTAATAGTAGGTTATCGTTATTGGTTTTAAAGGAGGCACAAATGGACATGAAAAATTGACAGCAATTACGTAGGTACAATGTGTCGCACCATTGATGGAAAACACTCAAACACTGTAAATTATAAAAATGATCCTTTCCTTGTCATCATGCTTCACAATTTAGATACATCCAGCTAAATATTTTTCAAAACCTTAAGAGCTCAAAATTTTGTAGCTACGAGTTTTTAATTAAATATAAAATTACTTATATCACCGTAATATTGTAATCTTTTGTAAAATATTAATGTTTCAGTTACTAAGGTGTTTTACACTAAACCATTTTGTGCTCCCAGCGAATTTGGTGCACATTCCTTGTCCATCTACAGACTGGTGTTATATATTTTTCAGGTGAGTTGTTTTATTTTATCTGCGTTAAGAAATAAAGAAGAATTTGACTTCGGGCAGAAACCCAACCCGCGACCTCAGGATAACGAATCCAGCCGCTTTTAGGAGCCCACATCCGGGCGACGAATTTCTCTTTCCCTTTTTGATTTAACCAATTCGGGATCGGTGAACGACAATCCACTGATAGTAATTAAAAGCCAAACAACCGATATGAATGACTTCGCGGCTCATACATAAATTACATAAAATAATATAATATAGGAATTTAAAAAAAAAAAGGGAAAGAAAATTGATGACTTCTGACAGTATAATTCAATAATACAATGGCCATAATGATAAACGTTTGAGCCGCTCTCGAATACCGAATCAATTTATTACTTTTGAATTTCCATTCGATCTCTCGACATATTTTAGGAATGAAGTTAATTATTTCTTTTCAGTACATAATTCCATTGTGCGTCATAACGTTTGCGTATGCGCACATCGCACTAAAATTGCGGAGTGCAAAAGCTCCAGGCAACGCCCAAGAGACACGAGATGCCAACCACATGAAAAACAAGAAAAAGGTGAGAAATGAATTCTTTTATTTTGTGTATTAAAACTATTTACAGGGTGCAACTAACTGTAATAAGTTTTTACTTCTTTTCTGACTATACTTTTATAATAGCCAGTTTTTCGTTTCTAAATAGGAATACTTACTAGACATTTTTCCTCGTTTTAAATGTTGTGATGCTAGTAAATGCAACGCAAAACAAAATGGCAACAATTTCAATGAGATTACTTACTTTGGTGATGAGGATAAGAGATGCGAACTGACGGGATTAGATACAATCTTTAAAAATAGGGATTTATTTTTACTTATTCGTAGCCTCTGTTATGGAATTCTTCGGTCCGAATAAAATGTCAAGGATTATTAAATATAGTTAATATGGAGATTATGTAGGTACCTACGCGGTGGAGTTGCAGACTTGATAATGAAAACTTATACTCAAACATGATGACAAAACTATGACAATTGTAGAAAAAAAATAGTTTACCAACTTTCCCGGCGAATTTCATGCCGCCTTAGCGGTGTGAAATATAACTTTACGACATATTTCTTTACCTGCTAGTAAACAAATAAAAAAAAAATTGTTTAAAATGTTTAGGAGGAGTGCGACCACAATTTTGCATATCTTACTAGTTAAACTAACGGCACACGAGATTTTCACATACTATAAGTATTATCAGATAAAATTATATAACTGAGATGGAGCTGGATTTTGTCACTCAAAAGACTTATTCTACTATCGCAAAGGAAATTTTTTTTTTAAAAAAACGTTCAAAATATGCTGCATTACGGTATAAGTAGCAACACTGTTTTTCGGTAGGTTACACTGAGCGTAAATCGGCACGTTATTAATGTGCACATAAGAGTTAGAGTCGGTCCTGAATTACCTTTTACAACCACGTAACGACGTGACTTACACTTAAATGTATTTGAACACTATTTATCTTCTGTTGCGATTAATGGATTCTCATTTAATTCTAAATTAAACTACTGATTTACCGATTTATAGTGTTTCATTCAAGTTATTCGACGAAATAATTTCACTTTTAAAAATATGACCCAAAACGGCTCATAAAAATTATAAGAACTTACGGCTTCACATTTTGTTTCAAGATCTATAAAATCTTTAGATATTATGAAGATTTGAGCTTTTATTGTAAATTTCTTCATTAAATTTTTCCAAATTCATGCAACAATAAAGCTATTTTATTTTATTTTCATCTGTAATGGTTATACCCATATGGTATATGTTAATGTGTACAGCAATTATCACAATATGGGTATAAACCCATTTTTTATACTTTTATTGGTGGTAGAGCTCCAGTGACGGAGCTCGCGGGCATAGGCACCACCGCATTACCTAATATACTTGCCGATAAATGGTAGTGTCTAGCACTATCGTGTTCCGGTCAGGTGGTAATGTACGGCCCGGTAATTTCCGGCACAGGGCGTAACACCTTAGGCCTCAGGAGTGGTAACGCATCTGCATTTTGGCCTTGGTCTTTGTGTAAGTGTCTTTAGGCTGCAGTCATCACTTAACATTAATGTGAACTACATGCATGCCTCTTCCATTAGGTACATAAAAAAATTAAAGATGTTAATTATCGATATAGGTATCGCTCGTGGCTCGATATGGGTATAAACCCATATCAAGATAATTGCTATACACGTAAACACAATATGTTAGCTGAAGTCAAAAACAATATAAACGACAATGTGTTTGATAAATACCTACCAAAACACAGAAATATAAATTTGAATAATTATTTAGATTTCTGCATACCACACAGTTACTTTTATTTATATCTGCATTATATAAGAAATGGATAGAAAGTAACAATTCAGATATTACTTACATACCTACAGGTACTTATAAATAAGACCATTTAATTCCCATCCAATTATAACACGAATACAATTTAGGTCACCTTTAAATCTGACTATGTGTCTGTGTCATATTCACATTTTTCACATTTTTTGTAGCCAAGGAAAAACAATGAGTGCCACTTAAAATTGAGTGACAGTTTTGTAGGAAAACAGCAGTGTTGAAAATCTTACGACGTTAATTAAACTAAACATCACCTTTAGAGCAAACAGCTCAAGCGAAAACAACTCAAGAAAATTATAAAATATCCATTTGAAACTTTTACCCCTTTCGTATTTAAAGTATTATTTTACACCGCGTAACAGTTTTTCTCACTAAGTTGAACAAAAAGAAAGAAAAATATTTAAAAGCGACGTAGAAAAAAAGCGAATGAAAAGCTTCATTGAAAAAAGATTTCAGACTCTTTTATAGAGTCATAAAACACGAAATCTTGGGCATATAAAGATTTATGAAGTCTTTTATTATACAAATAAAATTAGAATAATCGCTCAGTGTAAAGAATAAAACAAAGTCGCTAATAGCATGGATCTTAATTTTAAGAGTTTTATTGATATAGTTACACTATATTTCACCTCTAATAATAATATATTTATATACACATATATAATTATTGATTAATAAAGTTTAATTGAATAACTTCTTTTTCAATTTTAAATCTTGAAGTCAAGTGGTACCTACATGGCGACTCGCATACCAACATAATCATTTCTAAGAAGACATAAACATAAAGTTTAACTGCATTTAAAGGTCTCGAAAAAAAATAAATAAAAATAAAATACGCTTACACTCACAGCTCCACATTAGGCCAGCCCAGCGTCCCGACGCCGGGACGCTGCTATCCGGTATGCTTAACGTTACTAACAGAGAAAAAACCGACCAAGTGCGAGTCGAACTCATGCAAAAAATGTACGTTTATGAATAAGGGGGTAAATGTTTAGTAAAACTTACCACAATATATTAGTGAAACTGCAAATCGGATAAGCCATTTCTGAAATTAGCGTGCACAAACACACAGACAAACAGACATTTTTGCGGGATAAAAAGTACCCAGCGTTGTGCGCGAAAGCTTAAAGTATAATTATATCAAGTTTCATCGTAATCGGACCGGTAGATTTTGTGTGATGCTTGAACAAACAGACAGACAGACAGACAAAAATTTTTCTTATCACATATTTGTGTTCGGTATCGATCTATTGACATCCCCTTATATTTTTTTTATATTTTTAATTTACAGAATTCACACTTCTACAGTTTTATCATAAGTATAGATAGTCACACTGTTGAATGATGTTGATGGTATGAAAACATTAATGAAGTTCGTTATATTTAACCTACGGACTCGGACGGGTGAAAAGACTAGAAAAACATGTTTACCGAAATACTCGTATTACGACAGGTTCTTGTGTGAAAATAAGGTACATTTCTACTAACAATATTCCTACATAATTAAAATGTGTATCCACGTGAGAGACTCGAGAACAATAGAAAAACGTCACGATCTTCAAACAAGAGCTCTTGCGTTTGATCGCAAATAGTTTATATATTTTTTTTATGTAATGGAATTACGAGTAGCAAACAAGCCTGAAGTTCGCATTGATGTTACGTAATGACTGCAGCTTATAGACATCCACACAAAGACCAAGGTCAAAATGCAGATGCGTTACTGAGGTCTAAAGTGTTAGGCCTCTGTGCCGGAAATTACAGGGCCGTACATTACCACCTGACCGGAACACGATAGTGCTGAACACTACCATATAGCGGCAAGTATATTAGGTAATGCGGTGATGCCTGCGCCCGCGAGCTCCGTCACTGGAGCTCTACCATCAGTTAAATATTTTTGAGTTTACAAGAAAACGTTGAAAACTCTTGAGCATTTTCTGTTCATATACAAACATTATGAATCCTTGAAAACTGAAAACAGTCTAAGTAGGTATGTCGTTCATAAATAATTTCATTTGAGAAAAATGTGATGAAGCTATTTATTTTTACAATCTAAAAGTTACTTTGATAATCCAAATTTGAGTATATTTTTTTTGAAACCGTGCTTTGTTGAATGTAATATTGAACCAACTATTACTAAAATGAGAACGACTTAATCAATATTTAATTTCTGGAAATACCAAAAGCCACTGGATTCTTTGAAAAAAAAAAAGAGCGTTTAGTTCAACGCAGATACCCATCTTCTGTCTATCTCTTTTTTTGCAAATGGGCATGCAAAAGGAGATGTTGTGAGCTCGGCCCTGGTTTGTATATGTCCTCAAAAAATGGGTAAACTAAAGAAGAATCTGAAAAAAATACAATTAATTTAATCAAGAACATATTTTAGAGTTACCACCACATTTCATTCAAACGATTTTATCATTTTCAACCATGTTCAACACGGCGGCGATACAGCCAACGCTTGGTATCAATCAATTTCGATAGTATTTATAAAATATTTTTTTTTCTCCAAGTACTAGATAATCAAAAAACAATTTAAAAAATGAAAATGTCAAAATGACATCGTCCGCCATATTCGCCATGTTGGTTTTAAGTTGCAATTCTAACTGCAAATAATGTTTTGTAACTGCAAACAAAGCTAAATAAGTGAAAATATGCAGTAAAAACGTTTTTATATTGATTTTGCCTGTTTAATGATATTGTGTACAATACATGGCCGGAGGTCCATACATTCTTGCAACATCTCCTTTCGCCGATAGATAAAATTATTCATAAGGAAGCTCTGTGTATAGAATTTGTTAAGCTTTGTGTAAATTGGTTGGAATACAACGATAAATGTTTGAGGTGTCGGGAAAAAACAAGCATCCGGGAGATTTCATCAAAGACGATGCCTCTTTGTTATATTGTAGTTGTTTGTTGTATTGTAGTCGAACTATTTCGATCAAGGAGCAATCCTAGTAAATATTGATATCAATCATTTTTAAATTTGACTGTTATATTTATAAGGAAAGGCATAACTAGGTACGGAATAAATAAAATGTTAACGTCTATTTTGGACAAAAACGAAATAAGAAGCAAATCATTTTTTTTTATGTTATCAAAATGGCAAACAAGCATGCAGTTCACATTGATGTTAAGTGATGACTGCAGTCTATAGACACCCACACAAAGACCAAGCTCAAAATGCAGATGCGTTACCTCTCCTGAGGCCTAAGGTGTTATGCCGCTGTGCCGAAAATTACAGGGCCGTACCATTTGAGAATAATATATTGTTTTAAGTACATAAAAAACCTGATTATATAATTTTGAATTAATTGCTTTCGAGATGTTTAATATTATAAATATAAAGCTGGGAGATGACAATCGAACTCACTCCGCAAGAATTATTCAGTAATTTGGCACGGTACTGCCTTACATATTGTGAAAACACTGAAATTTTGTGTAGCATACTACATTTCCTGTGAAATGGATACCATCAACAACATAATGTGAAATGAGAGCCAAGTTCAATATTAAAAGATGCGTCGTTTTTGCACTCACCGATGAAGGAATCAAGATCTATATTTATAATTGTGTTGTGGTCACTCGGGATGCAATAAAATTGTAGCTCAAGATTTGAATTGACCATTTTTACATGGGATAGGTCTACCCTCTACGAATTGTCAATAATTTTCAATTTTAGAATCTTTCTTATAGCGAATTAAATGTATGTAAGTACCTACATTAAATAGTTCTATTAACAAATTTTGAAGGGGTTAAAAGTTGCTAGAAATCGTTCGCGTATACTACTCACACAACATACTCCTATCCTCCTATCCTACTAAGTATAGTAGGATAGGAGGAACTACTAAGTGTAACTACTAACTACTAACTACTAAGTGTAGTAACACATCATCATCATAATCATCATTTCAGCCAAAAGACGTCCACTGCTGGACAAAGGCCTCCCCCAAAGAACGCCACAACGAACGGTCCTGGGCCGCCCTCATCCAACGATTGCCCGCGACCTTCACCAGGTCGTCGGTCTACCTCGTGGGGGGCCTGCCATACTACACACTCGTTGCCAGTTTCTTTTTTTGATCCAACGTTATTAATTTACTAGGTATTATAATACTTTTTCTATCTACTCAGATAAGTATCTTGTTGGCACAGGTGATAAAAATGTTGGTCCTGGTAGTGGCGCTGTTCGCAGTGTGCTGGCTTCCTCTACAAAGTTATCTACTGCTACAATCGTTCTTCCCGTCCATTAACGAGTAAGTTGTAATGTTATGAAGATGACAAACAAGCACACAGTTCACAATAGTTCACATTTTTAGGGTTCCGTAGTAAACAAGGAACCCTTATAGTTTCGCCATGTCCGTCTGTCTGTCTGTCTGTCCGTCCGCGGCTTAGCGCAAAAACTATAAGTACTAGAGACTTGAAATTTGGCACAAGTATACACCTTCATCACGCCGACAAAGTGGTAGAATAAAAACTAGAAAAAAATATTTAGGCTAACCTTCTAACGCGCAAATATTTTTTTGATTTTCGATTTCCATATTGTGTGGTATCGTTGGATAGGTCTTTAAAAAATATTATGGGTGTCCCAACATAATTTTTCGATTTAGTTAACTGTTTGTGACTTATTAAGCTTTAAAGTGCAAATTTTCTGGAGGTGTTATGCCTCCGTGCCGGAAATTACAGGGCCGTACATTACCACGACCGAATTCGGTTAGGCGGACTGAATCCGCCGATCAAACCCGCGCGAGCGGACCGCATGGGACTTGATTAATAATTATTATGTCCGCCGGACTCCTCTAAGCACGGCCAGATTTGGTTTGGAGCATCTGTACGCTCCGTACCAAATCCGGACGTGTGTTACTACTAGTAAAACCATATATTACCATCCAACCGGAACACGATAGTGCTGAACTATATCATTTTTCTGTAGATAGATTAAATTATATGGTGGTGCCTACGCCCCCCACCAGTGAATAGGTTATATTACAATCTATAATCTGCACTAAATAAATTTATTAAAAATGGTATTTTGTTTACCATGCAATCTTAAGCCAACTAACTGATTATCAAGCGAGTAAATTAATATTTTATTCCCATTTTCGATAGTAACTTAGACCGTAGTACAAAAAAAAAACAAATTTCACAATATACGCCTCGGCCTCGGCGAAAACAATGTCAGATTAATTAATGTCCGTTATAAATCGTGATTCTTTTCTTATTCTTGTAAAAGGTATATTTCAGAGCAATATTTTAATAAAAATGTACCTACACAATTTTTTACCGATATAGGTATAATCCTACGTTTCACGTTTTCATTAGGATACATTCATGATACATTTAAGAAAACTCCATTTCATAAACATGTTTTTCTCTACATTATGAACTATACCCATGTTGAATTTATTTCTCCCACGTTAAATTTATTTCTATTATTTGAAACTTCATCATCACAGCTAAGTATCAAAGTTGAATTAAAGTGAAAGGTCGTATGAAAATTGGGGAAGACGCTCATGAATAATTTATTCTGTCTTGCAATTAAAATATTAATCACTGTCATTGATTTTCAGGTACAAATATATTAATGTACTTTTTTTCTGCTTCGACTTGCTGGCAATGAGCAACTCCTGCTACAATCCCTTCATTTACGCTATATATAATGTAAGTAAAACTATTTTCTTTTTTGTTCGGATATCTTAGGTTATAAAAAGCGTAAGTAACTTAATTAAAATATTAGTTTTAGTGGATCACTAACTCCAGATTTAGTGATCCACTAAAACTAATTAGGTAGTTACATTTGCGCTTACCTATCTCAGTAAGATAAAATTTAGATAACTCGTTAATGTTTAAACTGAGGCAAACCACAGGTCTTAAAATTAGTAAACACATTAACGAAGATACGAAAAAAAAAGAAAGAGTAAAATGCGGTTTGGGTAAATTAACTCTACATTTAATGCTATCCCTGGTTAACGCAAGTTAAAACAAAATATTCGATTCCTTTTGTCTTTATTACAATAGGAAATGACCCAACAACCAATTTGGGTGGAAAATCGATGCGAAAATTACCTTTTGTTGAATACAAGAAAGTTTGCAATGTAGGAATAACAACATAAGACAAGATTAAGGCCAAATGTCTTTCCATGTAAACATTCACTAACAGCAACATCTTGTTAGAAGTTTAAACTATAGAAATGAAATTTTGTGATAATATAATGGACTTACTTATTCATAAGAAAGTTGTAAGTTTACTACAGCGTCGGTTTGTCTGTCTTTGGACAACTTAATTTGAACTTTAGTTTTTAATGATGGATACGCGGCTTGTGTAAATCTGAAGCGATCGACTCGGTTAAGCGTTACGGGCGCGGTCGGGTGTGTGATGGGTGACCGCTAGTGGCAAATTAAGAAGCGCGTTTCCGTGCTTCGGAGGGCACGGTAAGCCGTTGATCCCGGTTCCTATCGATAGATAGCAGTCGTTAAACCTTGTCGGAGGCCTTGTGGGCGGTTTGAAAAAATCTGACAGCGGGTTGGCCATTAACGCTTATATCCACCAACCCGCATCCCGCATTGGAGCAGCGTGGTTGAGTAAACTCCAGGCCTCCTCCCAAGAAGGGAAGAGACTCGTGCCCAGCAGTCGGACGTTTCAAGAGTTGCCTTTATTACAATATTATTTGAAAATATTCTCTTGTATTCATATTAATCTCATAAGTCTGTTTGAGATGCCTCATCTGCCTCAGTAGCCTTGTGGTAGCAGGACACTACTACTACGCTGGAGGTCCTGGGTTCGATTCCCGGGTCGGGGGGGCTATCAGAGATAACGATTTTAATCCTTTATCTCTGGTTCTATCGGGATTATTCCATTTTCTGGAAGTTTCCCACCTACCTCGGAGTTTGGTAATGTGCCCGGAGATGTCAACAGGCTCGCCACCTGTTACATGGGCCAAACGTAACCGGCGGATCGGGTGTTTTGTGCATGTATGCTTGAATGCATGCATTTACCTCTGCCTACCCCTTCGGGATTACAGGCGTGAAGTTACGTTACGTTTATGTACTTATCTTATTTCCCGATAATGGATTACTTGAAATCTCTTTCAATCAAATTCATTTAATTTCATGTGTATGTATACGTACTATTGTGTACAAGATTAACGAGATTTATTGTTCCAGGAAAAGTTTAAGAAAGAATTCAAACAACGATTTACATTCAAGCAAAGAAAAAATCGTTTTACAAACGATAGTTATGAGGTAAGCTATTTTTATAATGTCTTTATTTATGTCGTAAAATTTTACTTACGTGTTTTACTACGATAAACCGCAATAGCCCAGTATTTACAAAATACAAACATCGTTTTTATTTGATGCTTAGAGATATTGTAAACTTTACGTTTAGTTTCCTAAAGCTCTGTAAACTGAATTCCAAACCAAATGATTTGTAGATTAATGCTATTGTTGGCAATTTAATTCACATTTCACTTCACTTGCCAGTAAATGGTAGTGTTCAATTCTTCCTAATTTCCAGCGCATAGGCATAACAGCTTAGGCGGCAGAAGTACCATTTGGCAACGCATCTACTAGATTCAAACCGGAGATTTAAATCTCAATTTCTTATGTACATGTTAAATAGACTACAGTATTCACTTGCCGCCAATGTGAACTGTATCCTTGTTTGCCACTATGCCAACAAATAACACTTAATAGACAGTAATCTCAATTGAATTCTGATACTTCATACCTACAGGTACCATAAAGTGTCTTTATATAAACATGTGACCATACTTTTCCCCTGATTCTAGTAAATAAAAACAATATTTTTTCCTTTATTACATTAATACAAGTATACTATTTTTAAATCACAGGATGGTATGTCATACAGAACAAGAATCTTATCATTCCGATCTACAAATGACAGAAGCTTGTATTCGACTAGAAAATCTATAAACATAGGCCCCGTTGACACACTTAAAAACCGAGCAAGAAATCCATGTCATTGTATGAAAAACCAGAATCGAAACTCTGAAGGTGATAATCAATACAGAATAAACAACGATGAAATAGATTACTACAAAAATGATAATGGGTTCACAAACAACTTGGAACAAGAGCCACAAATAAGACGAATGAAGAACAAAAAACTTTTGTCTGAAGACGATTTACCGACAAGTGACGAGAGAGTTAGTGAACTGTACATATTTCCAAATAGCAATATTGTTGAATTTACAGATATGCTATGTGATCATAAAGTGTAAATATACTTAATGCTATTAGTAAATAAATTAATAAATATTCGATGTGATAGAAATTAAATATAGTATCTCAACATATGGAGTTACAATTTCTTTACCTTTGAATTAAAATAATAATGGCGCTTAAGAAGTGTTAACATTCCAAGAAAGAGGAGAGATATTGAAAAGTTTTGCTTTCATAACTTCAAATGTTTTGAACATTAAATCGTTATAAAAATATTGCGTTCTGAAGATTAGGGACGCAATATTATTGTTACGAACTTGCCTTTTGTTTTTGAAAGTACATAAGTACATGCTTACGAATTTGGAATAAAAATCAAATATTGGAAAACAATATTCATACCAACAATCTATAAAAAATATGTATATAATGTAACAATAAGAAACATGTGATACCAAGAACAAGGTTATCGTATTTTATTTAAAGAAAAAAATGAAAGAAAAATTTGACTTCAGGCGAGACTCGAACTCGCGGCCTACTGGGAATCTAGCCATCTATTGCCAACTATGCTAGTTAGGCAACCGATATAATAGACTTTGCAGTTTATTGAATATCGTAAAGAAGTCGCTTTTACCCTTAATAATTGTTTTATATTATTTCGCATTAACACATGCTTGTGAAATATATTTTATTTAAAGAAAAAATGGAAAGAAAAATTTGACTTCAGGCGAGACTCGAACTCGCGGCCTACTGGGAATCTAGTCCAGCCGCTCTTCCAATTGAGCTACTGAAGTCCTGCCCGATTTGTCAAATCTTTCCTTCACATTTATTGCATTGCTTTATGGTAGCAGCAGCGCTATCTATTGCCAACTATGCTAGTTAGGCAAAGGTTTTTCTTTAAATAAAATATATTTCACAAGCATGTGTTAATGCGAAATAATATAAAACAATTATTAAGGGTAAAAGCGACTTCTTTACGATATTCAATAAACTGCAAAGTCTATTATATCGGTTGCCTAACTAGCATAGTTGGCAATAGATGGCGCTGCTGCTACCATAAAGCAATGTAATACATGTGAAGGAAAGATTTGACAAATCGGGCAGGACTTCAGTAGCTCAATTGGAAGAGCGGCTGGACTAGATTCCCAGTAGGCCGCGAGTTCGAGTCTCGCCTGAAGTCAAATTTTTCTTTCCATTTTTTCTTTAAATAAAATATATTTCACAAGCATGTGTTAATGCGAAATAATATAAAACAATTAAGGTTATCATATATCAGATTTCAAATTAAGCTCAATAATTTGATTTTCACTCGGATTTGTTTTTCTGTGTACTTAATTTCATTGATATTGTTTTCTATCGGAAAATTCCAAACATCATTAGATAGTTTTTCGGCGTACATACAAAAATCGTTGTGGGTGGAGTCGTCGAAACGAATGAATAAAAATAATACCATAACCTTTATTTGTTTAGGTTCTAAAACCAACATTACTTTACGCCTGTAATCCCTAAAGAGGTAGGCCATTCAAGCATACATGCAAACACCCACGATTCGCCGGTTACGTTTTGGCCCATGTAACCAGTGGCGAGCCTGTTGGCTCAAACTTCAAATAACAAACTTCGAGGTACTGGGAAACTGAAAATGAAAAAATCCCAATAGAACCAGAGGTAAAGCATTTTACATAATGATCTCTGATAGCCCCCGACCTGGGAATCGAACCCAGGTCCCCAGCGCAGTAGTTATGGCCTGATACCACTAGGCTACCGAGGTAGTTTCTAAAAGCAAATTTACGAATTAAAGATTTACCTAATCGATAGCTCTTGCCAATTAATGAAATGCCAATTTTGGATGTTTGTTATCTTACCTGTTACGTACGTTTCTAAATTTTTGATAAATTAATTAATAATTGATTTGTATCAATTAATAATTAATTAAATAAATTCAATAATCAATTTCTAGTCAGTTAAATGGAAACGAGGACAACCTCATTTTCGTCAAATATTTGCCTACAATGATTGGGAATATAGGTAGCTCAAATTAAATTTGTCCGCTAAGGGAAGGCGATTCCTTTTGTTACAATATAATTCTAGTCTAATGATATTACTATCCGTCAATTCGTTTTTGTATACATATACGATTTAAGTTCACCCATATAAAAATGTTATATTAGCTACCCATCAAAATTAAAAAGCTATCTTCAGCTTGCATTGGCTTGATGCCAGAAACTTTTTAGGTTTGATAAAACAAAATGTCTTGGTTTTATCAATACTTATAAAATGAAGAGTGTGAATATTTTAATTTTTTTAAATAGTTTTTTTTAAATATTACAGTCACAACTACACAACTAGGTTCTAAAATCAGTAAAATAACTCCACACGTATAAACTTCAAGATTCATTGTACAATTACGTAAGGGTGTTGAGTCAAGCTGATCAAATATCCCAAGAAAATAGAAGCGGAAAATAAGAATCAAAAAATACAGAAAATTGAAGAAAAATCAAATAATACGCTTTGACTGCATAATAACTCGCACACGATACATAAACTAATAGGTCAATGCTCAAGGCAGAAATTAAACTGTAATTCTCTCTGTGAGCCTTCTTTTACAATGAACTTATGGTATGAAAGCTAACAATGTTGACAAAGCACAACTCGGACTTAATCCGTTTTTTTAATATGGGTACTATTTCTCACGCATTTGAAATAATAGCCATATTAAAAGAGGTTAAGGCTGGGTGTCGGTAGATGTTTCGTTCATTATTGCGCAGCAGTAAATTAAAGTATTCTAATTAAGTATATTTCTAGATAGATGTATTTTACTTCTCTTCAGCAGTAGTGTAGTGGCACTACTATTACTAACGAATACTATTACTAACTCTACAAACCGACATGCGCTTCGAACAATTTTATTGTGATAGTTACTTGAAGAGGTATTCTTAAGCTTAAGTAAATTTGTAGTTGTACGAACAAAGAACGTCCATCATATTATACATCCAGACAGCAACTTTAAATTTTATATTAGATATAATTATTACAACTTAACGATATATAAATATACCTACAATAATTTCACAGTTGATTTAACCATTTTAAATATTAACGGTATTTTATGAAGAGAGAGAGAGAGGTAGAGTTCCAGTGACGGAGCTCGCGGGCGTAGGCACCACCGCGTTACCTGATATACTTGCCGCTAAGTGGTAGTGTTCAACACTATCGTGTTCCAGTCAGGTGGTAATGTACGGTCCTGTAATTTCCGCCACAGACCACTTTAGGCCTCAGGAGTGGTAACGCATCTGCATTTTGACCTTGGTCTTTGTGTGGGTGTCTATATGCTGCAGTTATCACCTAACATCGATGTGAGCTGCATGGTTGTTTGCCACTTCCATAACATAAAAAAAATAAAAATACGGAGATAACGCTCTACAAACCCGAAATAAACCGAAGTCTCCTCCCTGGGGTCGATGTGCAATATTGCTTGGATACTGTACATCGTAGCGGAGAATGACATACAACATCGTATGGAAGACTGAGGATTATATTCTACCAGTAAGTATGTAGTTTTTTGTTTCTTTAGGGCTATTCCATTCTATTGAGTGTAAACAGTGTTGGAGTTTTTTTCACAACAAAAACTCAGGATTGTTTCAACTGCCTTGATACAACGAGAAAGAGAAGTATTTTGACCACAACCATTTTGATCCAATACTTTATTGCACATATTTTAATGAGTTGAGCTCTATTGTATAAAACATATATTAATCCTTCATAGCTAGAAACAAACTATATTCATAAATGTGAACTTAACTGGTTTTATTTAGGATCAGTTATTTTGGCAGCTAGATTTATGCAGAATGTAAAAGATTAAGAAATTCCTAAAAGTCTACCGCGTCTACACCTCGATAGTTAATCAAGCATTGAAACCTCAATTTACCACTTTCTATATGAATGTACAAAAACGTAACGTTCAACACACAGACTTGAATTTACCACCATTATGTAGTTTAGGAGGGCATTAAGTAATTCAAATGATTTTTCCGAAAAAACTAAATTATTTCAAACCTTACAGTTACTAAATATACAACCTAAGTCATTTTTCTATGAACAACTGTACAAATCTCACACTGTATAAAATCAATACGTTGTTCTCCGAATTCTAAACTTACTTTCAATCACACAATCTCCGGATCTGAGTGTCTTGAGTCTATTGAAACTTAATGGGATTTAATCGTGGGTTTGCCACAATAAAGGACGACTGAAATCCTCATTTACCACTAACCAGAATATCAGATGGTTCACTTTGATTCGTATCCTTACTCGCACAAGAGATAGTTACTATAGATAATGAGCTACGTTAAAAGTTTATCACAATAATTTAGAAGCTTTAAGGAGGCATAAATTATTTAGTGCGCCCTACGCCTGGTACTCTGATACTGGAACTCTACTATCAGTAGTACCAACAAACACCTTAATGTAACGGCCTACCCAGTAAAAGACTTGGCGTGAAGATAGATACTAACTTTCTCGGGCACAATTTAAAAAAAAAGAAATTATCCGATAATCAAGCATTGGATAGCGGCTCACCCCTGGTTCGCACGGGTGCAATAAATGTAATATAGTCAGTGAAGATGCAACTTACTAATGGCACAGCGCGGACACTCCGCCAAAATTCCAAACAAACGCCTAATTTGGTCTCTATTACATAGACATCAATCAGTGACGTGTATTTACACTTGCACCTGTGTGCGTAGCACGTAGAGAATACCAAACGTCGCCCATAAGAGGGGGAGGAGGTTGGGTGAGGCGGGGAAATCGGGCGGGAGTCGAAGTGTCATTCTATACGTAGTATTATTACTTAATCTCTGCTAGTGGTGAAATAATTTTTGAAATTGGTTTAGTAGTTTTCGTGTAAAAACATTACAAACATACAAACAAATACACCAATTTTTCCGCTTTTTAATATTAAGTATAGATAACAATAATATTTCTACATTGAATATTAAAAGCAATGCACGAATTGTGAGAAAGTATCGTTATTTGTACTAATCATCAATTCAAAGTAGAATAATTTCACGAAGCTGTGTGGTCGATGTGTCAAGCTCACTCGATTCCGGCATAAAGTTTGGCAAGCAGACTAAGCAAGGTATTAAACTTTGTTCCAAGTTAAGAATAAAATTTCAATAATTTTGAATACCACCATCAAACTTCGAAATCAGGAGGTAGGTACTTTTTAGGAGCAGCGATATTGGAATGATGTACTTTCTTTAATCCCTGCCTCCAATAATCTATCTGTTTTTGTTTCCACGTCAACGGAAGCGATCTGTTGGAAAAGTTTAATAGAATAGAAAATAGAATAGAATAGAACTGAACTTTAGTTTTTAAATTAATTTTATACTTGTAAACTTGCTTGAATCGTTGTAACACAATTCTTCTTTCATTTTTTTATATTCTCCTAAAGTTTTAAATTCTCTAACATTATTTTACTCACCAACAGTTTAAAATCATCATCTCATTATTCTCCATACTGCCAATGGTTGACTAGTAGAGAATGCTTTTAGCATTAAGTCCGCCATTTGTTACATCTATTGTTAATTTTTTGTAACAATAAAGAATAAATAAAATCTCAACATCCGCCATGTCCGCATAGTCGACATGTTTAAATTACAAAACAGGGCCATTCTGTTTCTATATTTTTTTAACACAAAAATGACGAAAATAATTGGAAGACACAGATTTAGTGTTAGTGCTAGATTTAAATCTATTTAAATCATTTTAATTCTCGTTTACGTTTTTTATTTTTCTAGGTCTAGTCGCTGATCGTAGTGTGCACTGTCTAGACATATAGGCTAGACGTCCGTCGTAGACATCTAAGACGATATGAACTAAAGGCCCTTTCTTCTACTTCATCAGCATCGTCTTTCTTGTTAGTCTCCATACAAAACTGAATGAAAAGGCCTTACAAATGATCCACTCATGATCGCAATTATTAATGAGAGGAAGCTGAACATCGCCCTTTCAACGATGTATTGTTACGGATTTTTTTTCAATTCAATTTAGATTCAAACGCAAAGCTTTGGTATTTGTACGCGTCTCTAATGACGTTTATTGTCTATAATAATAACTTTTAACAAAAATGTTAACCGCAGAAAAGGAAAATTGATAAAATAAAAATGATAGGTATATAAATTGACGACCCGGTTAGTCCAGCGGTGTGAGATGACCGTTTGATTCGAAGGGTCGCGGGTTCGATCCCCGCACCGGGACAAATATTTGTATGGCCTATAGATATTTGTTTCGGGTCTGGGTGTTTGTGTATGTGTTGTATGTGTACAACGGCACCCACGACACAGGTTTATACCTACTGTGGGGCTGTGAGTGTAAGCGTATTTTATTATTTCATTTTATTTATTATAAGGTATACTGAACTAAATTAACTTCCTAATTTTGAGTTGGTACCGAACAAATCCTTAAATCACTTGTATGTGATAAAAATACCAGTAAAATTTACTGTGTGTGGTCTTGACGTCTTTTAAAGTATCCCTGCAAAAAAAATATTATTTTATAATATTCTCTGCCTGTGGTAAAAGAGAAAAACTGTAAGGCTGTAGCGCGACATGCAACGCAACTTTGTGCCTAGCTTACTTAAGCAGACGAGCTACCTGATAGAGAGTGGTCACCGTCACCTACGAATACTTGCAACACCAGGGGAGTTACCAACGCGCTGATAGCCCTGAAAATGAATTGAATGGGTCTTGAATGAATTAAATCTTTAGGTTATTTGCCTCTGTGATAGCAATTGTGGAACCATACATTAGCCATAAACACTGGTAGGTGGCAGTTAGATGAGGTAATGCTGTGTCCTACTCCCTCGAGATCCGACGTTGAAATCTACTATCTCACTAGTCCTTTTTTGTTTTTCGTTGGTTGAAAAATATTCAATTTGTTCCAATAGTAAGAAAATCAATAATATGTAGTGAATAACTTACCAAAATAAGCAAACTTTGCCAAAAACACTAAAATGAAATAAAGTATATCTCATATTTAATACCAATTACGTGATTGGTTTAGTCAGGAAATCGTAAAGAGTGTTGTCGCTCGTTACGAATAAGTTCTCTCTCTTTATTCAGACACGCTAATATTATAGTAGTCCCAGAGCCCAAGAGGGAATTTTTGTATTTATTCGGGCGCGTCAAATTAAGGTTATGGCGTGGATATGGCGGATATCTTGCACCATGTTGAGTTTCTCTTCCAAAGAGCCCAGCGTCCTTAGCTGTTAAAATTTTCAAAATATCACCACCAACTTACCTCTATTCCAAATCTTCAAAATGTTTTTAAAGATCTATCCAACAACACCATGTGATACGCGGGAGTTAAAACAAACATCATTTTACGTTTAACCCTTAAAAAATGTTTCCTAATTTTATTTTACCACTTTGTCGACGTGACTAAAATGTACAGGCCTGGGTTGCACTACGATATTTGTTTGAAGTTATTGTACAATTCACATCCTTCTCTAACTTTCACAGATTTCTTTAAGTTAAAGAGGGATGTGAAATGTTACAATAACTTTCAACTTATAACTAATATCGTGGTGCTATCCAGGCTAAGTATCTATTGCTAAATATAGTTCGGTCTGGTATGAACAAAACACAATCGTGTATGCCTGCTAGTGTGCGTGCATATTGAGAATCGATAGGCTGAACTATACCTACAAATGTCAACGAGGTCGGGAGTATAAGCCTAGTGCTTGCCGCTGCTGTTTTCCAGTTGAATGGTAATTTATAACCCTGTAATTATCAACTGCGTTGCTGAAGCGATCGTAGATTAATGGAGCTTAACGTTGAATGTGATCGATAAAATTAAGCACAAGTAGATACGTGTAAGACAATTTCTCCTTTTATATGATAGACTAGCTGACCCTGAAAAAGTCGTTCGTTAATACCATAAATGTAATAGCCATTGCCGGAGAAAACTTTTAAAAAATACAGGTTGATACCACAGTCTGTTTGAGTAACGCGAATGAATTAAATTTATTTTCATACGCGCTTTTTCTCGCGACTACTTTAATACGACTAATATATTAATTTTAATTAGGTATTACATAATGTAGAGGCCCAGGAAGACCAAGACTGACCTACCATGACTAAACAGGCTGAGTACAGTCTGAGAGTGAGGTCAAGTCTTAGGAATCAGCGTGCAAGTATGAAGAGAACAATTAATGTACAAGAAGCAGGGGAAGTGTGACAGGACTGCGTTTTTTTTACAAATTGATTTGTCATTGTCTTTATTTAAGAGCCGGACTTGATTTGATTTGGGGATTAAATTTCTTGGAATCCTTTGTAAAGAGAGAAACGTTTTGTTATTTTGAGTCGTGATTCTCACACGTAAGTATATTACCCCGAATTTTCCCAACAGGAAATCACAAACGCAGTTAAAACAACAGCCATTAATCACTGGGTTCGTGTAATGGACATGAGTAATCAAACAAACAGCAGTTTTTAATTAGGTTAAACACAATTTCTTCGAAAAAGCGTAAATGTTCTTATAGACGTATAAACGTTTGTAAACACAAGAATCTCCCACTTCATTTTCGTAACACAGTTTCGTCAAACTTATGAACTGTTCCATGAAACTTTTGCCTGTGTAGCAGTTTTTGAACTTACCGACCGAAATAGATACTGAACTTTAATCTCTTCTACATAATTTGAGACTCATTTCGTCAAGTAATAGGTACATAATGTACAGTAGTTACATAATTTCACATTTTTCTTATTGAAGCCCTTAGAGATGTGAATCCCAAACATTGTTCTGCCATGAACCGGTAATTTTCACACTTTGTGAAATAATATGTAATAATCTACACAAAAACTAGAGGTCAAAATGCAGATGCGAGGCCAACCCTGAGACCTAAGTTGTTATATCTCTGTGATAGTTATTACGGGGGCAATTAAAGAACATTTACGATAGCGTCGATCGATAATTCGTAATATTTTTAAGACGAGGAAGTGTTGTGACTGGTTATTTTATCCTGATGGCCCGATACCGGGTCGCGACCCGGTATCGGGCCCGGAAAACGCTGTTTTCGAGAAAAAGCTTTTTTTTTAATGTTATGGAAGTGGTAAACAAGCTAGCAGTTCACATTGTTTTAAGTGATTACTGCAGCCTATAGACACCCACACATAGACCAAGGTCAAAGTGCAGATGCGTTACCACTCCTGAGACCTAAGGTGTTATGCCTCTGTGCCGGAAATTACAGGGCCATACATTACCACCTGTCCGGAACACGATAGTGCTGAACACTACCATTTAGCGGCAAGTATATTAGGTAATGCGGTGGTGCCTAAGCCCGCGAGCTCCGTCACTAGAGCTCGACCACCAGAAAAAAAGCTGTTCTATATTAAGCGTTAAATGTTTAGCAATCCGATTGTAGGTAGGTACTCCACGTTTAATAACAAGTTCCACAAAATACAAACATGTTTATAAAATAAAAAGATTATATTATTAATACCAGTTGTGATTTTGTACTACTCGTCAAAAACGCAAGTCCGGAGCATAATTGAAATAACTCTATAGGGATCCGCGTTAGCAGCCGGCCGTCGGTCTTCTAAATACCCTCGCTTGTCTTCGGAGACCTGTCGAGGTATTCTGACTGAACAGCATCTATTGGCGACACCTGGGGTAAAGAACAAAATAAAATGCTCAGTAAAAACATAATGCTTAAGCAAACGAAATGTTTAAAATCTAGTTAGATGATTTGACCCACATATGGAATTTTTACGATAGAAAACTAAATAATAAGACAACAGAAATGCCTTATGAGCTAAATGCAAATCAGATTTTACAGCGCACGGCAAATTTCAGTCGCATCACTAGAAAGGCGAAAGCACATGGGCATGTATGACCCCGCAATAGCTATCACAGAGACATAACCACTTACGAGCAGAGGTGGCAACTCATCTGCATTTCGACCTCTGGTTATTTGTGTAGATGTCTATAGGCTGCAGTCATCACTTAACATCCATGTGAACTGCACGCTGGTTTGCCACCTTGGTTACATAAAAAAAGCACGACGTTATCGTTCAAAGCATTACACATTGCTTTTGGCAGTGCGGTGTGTTTTTAATGTTATGAAACAAAAGCAGCATTATAGTTAAAACTAACTTTTTCTGTGGTAACGCACTCATACCTATTAGGTGGGTACTTTTACTGTCTTATAATTCATACTTCAGCCGGTATAACGAATTTGGGACATATTTTGAAAAAAATCGGAGGAATGTCGCATCGCACCTAGAGACCTCGCAGAGATAAATACTTGTAGTTATACATACAAGCAAACACATACGATCATCGGTTACGTTTTTCGTGTACCACGCACTTAATAGGCGACACTGAGCATTTTCTCGAATTTCTCTAATGGCGTAAGTTCGAAAATCCCCAATTAACATAGAATTTAATGAAAGCTCACGTCTCAAATACTACTTCTGCA
Source organism: Macrosoma leucophasiata (assembly GCA_036365455.1). Taxonomy (NCBI): domain Eukaryota; kingdom Metazoa; phylum Arthropoda; class Insecta; order Lepidoptera; family Hedylidae; genus Macrosoma; species Macrosoma leucophasiata. Next base: position 13,564,690 of record JAWQUS010000010.1, on the reverse strand, counting down.
ATGCTAATATCGGAATACTGCTACTAGCTACTACAGCCTAGCCCTATTTACAAAATAGTAATTAAAAGCTACAATTTAATTAAACTCTAAAAATGTTTTTCAAAAATTTGAAAAATAATATTTTAAGGATTGTTTGTTTGATTTAAAAATAACAAAAGAACTTTAAGTCGTCTCTTAAATAGAAATAAAACCTTACATGAAAATAAATACGTGGGTGTTGGTAAAAATAATAAACATTCTGCAATATATTGCGGCTGGCCTAACGTTGCTGATAAAAAGAAACGATTTCGTAATCCACCAGCTTATACAGAAATCGATGACTATCTGTTGCACAAATTGATGACATTCAAATGAAAGAGATATTGGTGATACGAGCTTAATTGTAGTGACGTGCTTACGTAGATGACCTTGCTATAGAGCCCGAAGGCTCTCGCCTTTCGAGAACTAATAGAAAATTTTAAGGGCACCACTTTGGGTATCCTTTCCTCATCATTGCCCAATTAATAGTTTGTCTACTTAGACCTAGTCTTACCCAACATTCAGCCGAAAAACGTTTACTGCTGGATCAAAGGCTCCCCATAAATGGGGATGTCCCATTTTACTGGTGGTAGAGCTCCAGTGACAGAGCTCGCGGGCGTAAGCACCACCGCATATACTATATACTTGCGGCTAAATGGTAGTGTTCAGCACTATCGTGTTCCGGTCAGGTGGTAATGTACCGCCCTGTAATTTCCGGCACAGGGGCATAACACCTTAGGCCTCAGGAGTGGTAACGCATCGGCATTTTGACCTTGGTCTTTGTGTGGGTGTCTATAGGCTGCAGTCATCACTTAACATCAATGTGAACTGCATGCTTGTTTGCCACTTCCATTACATAAAAAAAACAAAATTATTCACTTAAACTTATAAACCCATACATTTAAACGAGTATGTATGTATATTCATGACAAGTCCCTCGCGGGGTAGGCAGAGAGTGAGGAGCTCCAGATATCCCGACCCTGATACACCCCTCGTATTTCATTTATTATATTATATCATGCCCATTCGTTGCTAAGCAAATTCAATAAAATTTTCTCAAAATGCTCAAACAGTTGCTGCTTTGTATATTCTATCTATATAACGTTTGTGTTTTTTTCATCTGTATTCTAAACAAATAATGTGAAACGAACATCACGTAGGCTTCTCATAACGATCTTTTTCACATAATACAATAGAAATGTATGTCAGCGGAACCTTTACATAAAGGTCACGTCAACATGGACAATTTGAGGGTGCTTACATTAATGCAAAGAAAGGAATTGTCTCCATTGTCATCGTCTTGAACTTATTATATTATTTTACAACAGTTGTCATGTTATCTTTCTGTCATATTAATGGCTGAATACGGTTATCGGCAATGTTATAGTTCTCGAGCTTTCGAAGTTTTTATCCATATATAGGTATATAAAAATCAATTGCTGTTCGTTAGTCTCGCTTAAACTCGAGAACGGCTGAACGGATTTATCTTATCTTGGTCTTGAAATGTTCGTAAAGGTCTAGCAAAGGTTTAAAAGGTGAGAAAAATTGGAATAATTGCCGGGAAAACCCTAAAAACAGTTTTTTTTTGCCTATACAAACGACTTCTAACTAAAACGTAAACTCAATTTGAGCTTTATGGTTATTGCATTAAGTTCATATTAAATTACAAGCACTTACTCTCTAAGCAATGTAGGTGTGTTCCTAACGTCAAAGAGTCAACAAATCTTTTTAACAGGACGAAGTCTGTCGGGTCCACTAGTAAGAAATAAATAATTACCAAATTTCAAGAAATAGACTACGTATCTACTTAGGTATAATATTTATACAAGTTTATCAAATAACAATTATTTATTGTTACTTACCTTTTTTTATTTATTTGTCTATTCTTTATTGTTACAAAATAAACAATAAATAGCGGACCTTCTTCGTTCGGGATACAAATCTATAACTAAGCATTTGCCAGTGAAATATCTGAACAATAGATGACCACCATTGACGTGATATAAATAAAATATGGGTTACTACTCGTATTTCCATTTGATCCTTTTCCGCACATCCAAAATGCTACAGAATCCATAACGAGCATTAACCAGATGATTCACGTATCGATAACAGAGCTCACCTACACATCTTATCCCGGTTGCATTTGCGTTGAATAAGCATTCGAGGCAATCCATCGTAATAACGCATCGCTTACATAAACATTCTACGTATATTTTCTTAATACAATGTTGTTGTAATAATATGCATTTAGATACCGACGGGTTGAACGAAAAAAACTTGATAATTGCTAGCGTCTGTATGTAGTATTATTACATATTCTCTGGCGTCTGTGAGTTTTGTCAAAATATCTATCTCTGTGGCCAACTGGTAGGGAGCTACAGCTGCTATGCATAGGTATACTCTAGGTAGCTTAGCAATGTCACTGATAAATGACAAAAGGATCGTCGGGTTGAAAACATCACCATGTTTTCAACCCGACGAACTGACCATTATTCACCAATAATGGTCAGTTTTAACTTTATCTACATAATATTAATTCGTATATCTATCTACTTCTACGACTACGAAATAAATACAAGCATAGTTGTGTTTAAAAAAGTAGTCTGTGTTTACTGATGCTAAATATGTTTGCCACAGCACCTTTACGAGGAAATCTTATCATTTTCACGCCATTGAACACTGAACACGGTCACTAAAGCTCTACAGTTGATAAAATCTGTGTGAATCGATGAACTATGATGAATTTACCTGCAGTGAAATCACGTATATGAGGCATGCCATTTTTGCCAGTAAGTCGGCGAACATTGTCCGCTCCATTGTTCGCGTCGTACTCGTTTATATGGGCGCCGTGTCTGCGCGCCAACTTATCTATCGCTCTTTCGATCACCCTGTGAAAAGGATTTTGTATTTAAAATTTCTGGTTCAATTTATTTGCTTTTGTCTATGACGCGTCGATCCTATCGTTAACGATCCAGAGGTCAATGATAGGTTCCAACATCTGAGCATGCCCAGAGGCATTGCGAGTTTGTGCGCTTTTACTCCTTTATAGGTTCCAACATCTGAGCCTGCCCTGAGGCATTGGGAGTTTGTGCGCTTTTTACCCCTTTTATAACGGTGAACGCTCTGCTAAACTGTTTGATATGGTGCCATCCCTGCCACCGGTGCCACCCTTCACCGCACTATTCGCCCAAAAAGAAGTTGCCATACAGACTTCACATGCACTCATAAATTCGGTTTACACGTCCGATGCAGGCCAGAAAATGTAAATTGTGTAACGAACTTCCCTTTGAGGTGTTTCCTCGGAGCTACAATATGGGATTCTTCAAAAATGGCGTCAAAATAGTTCTTCAGGGCTGGCAGCGCATTGGCAACTCCCCTGGTATTACAAATGTTCATAGGCGTCGGTGATCAGGTGCCATCAAGTGGCAAGAAAAAACAAATAAATATTGTTGCGGAGAATTTCGTAACAAAAATGTGTCTGTCCGACAGCTTTATCAAATTATGTGCTTAAACTTATATATTAAATATAAGTATTACATAAGCGTATTCCGTCGTCGTCGGAAGTTATCAATTCCTTTGCAATATTTTCAAAACAAAATGGCTTAACCATCGCTTAGAAAAATATCCGACATCCGAATCGCAGTTACGAATGAAATTGTAACTTATTCACGTCGAGTAAAAACGTCTGTGAATAAAAACAAACATGGGCGTACACTGCAAAACTATATTTTTCATTCTGACAACAACGTGAATCAATTACAATGTACATTCGTCAATGGAGAAACTTAAATGAACGTGCAAGTGAATTTTCAATATTTCGTCACATCGAAACAAATTTAACAATAGCCGAGGGCAGTCGACAAAAGCGATTTTTATGCCGTGATATATCCACCTGACATTGCCAATATCGCACCTGGTCCATTACTCCCAAACGGGCATTTACCTGACGGGTAGTAATAAACTATGGAATACGGATCCCTATTTATTTTTTCATGCGCAAAATAATAAACAAAACTTTGTCAATGTTTACACAGCTAGGATAGCAATAGTTAACAATGGTCCTTATTGGCGATCGTGTGTAAGTAAGACTATACTTTTATTTGTAACTATGTAATAAGATAAATCTGCTCTATAAATCATGGCCAACTTTCTATTCAACACTCAATAGCATCATTATTTATGTATATTTTTATATTACTTTATTTATGTAGGTATAAGTATTGTTTGTTCTATATATATTTATATCTGTACGTATATTTTAACATATTCATAAATAATTACTTTAGTATGTTTAGTTTTTCTTTTCTTTTATGTCTTAAGATTGAATCATTCTTGCACCTCGTCGTCGTTTTTCTGTACTACCCAATGGTTGACTGGGAGATAATGCCTAGTGGCATTAAGTCCGCCCTATGTACTGTTCTTGTGCATTAAAGTATAAATAAATAAATAAGTAAAATCTGTTAGAACGAAATGAACTTCAAAATAAAAGGAGTAATAATAATAAGTGGAGGAAAAAAATTCAGGAAGAATGCATCCCTAATCCTGCTCCAAATTGAGTTCTCTTCATTAATCTTCATGTTCTGGTTTATTTTTTTAATAATTTTGCAGATAATTTTGGTTAACGGCTTCTGTGGGTTTCATAAAAAAACGAAGTTCAGCAGAAAATGAAAAATATGTTTTTGGGAGTTTGATTAAGTGCGACATCAGAAAATTAGCTTTAATAATGAATAGATAATTTTAGCCAGATAATTTTAGCCAGATAATTTTTGTCTGAAATTCATCACAAAGCATGTGTTACAGAATATCTATGCAAAAAAATCATTTTTTAATGTAATGAAATTGTTTAATGATGACTGCAGCCTATAGACACCCACAAAAAGACAAGAGGTCAAAATGCAGACGCGTTATCACTACTGAGGCCTCCGGTGCAATGCCTCTGTGCCGGAAATTACAGGGCCGTACACTACCATCTGACCGGAACACGATAATGCTGAACACTACCATTTAGCGGCAAGTATATCAGACAATGTGGTGGTGCCTACGCCCGCAAGCCCTCAGTCACTGGAGCTCTACCACCATTGCCTTAACAACTGTGACTATTACAATCAAGTTACAATATGCCGTCAACTTACAATATGCCGTCTTCTTCCCTCATGTCTTTCGTAGAAAAGTACACAAAGGTACCATTTCCAGGCCAATCGACCACTGGTTGTGGTTCAAATGTTGCTACTGTGCCGTATTCCTCTGCTAGCCTTGCCAGAATGTAGCGAGCCATCCACAAGTCATCCGCAGAGCGAATACCGGGACTTGGACCGACCTGCGAGCATGATTTTTGTACTGATGGTTGAGTTCTGGTGTTGGAGCTAGAGTGCTTAGCCACCATCGCATTACCTAATCTTTTAAGCTACCTAGAGTGAATGACTTACAATAAAAATCCAATAGGTATTAATGAATACCAATTAAATAATAAAATTAAAACGATATGTAAATTATCAAATTTTCAATTCCTTCATAGAAGAAAAAGAAAAATCTGTTCTCTGTTCTCTATGACGCATGTGGCAGCCATTGCTCTCCTCGACAGAAGGGAAGTGATCAACCCGTCACACGACGCCGCCGAAAGTGTAATGTGTTATATGTGTACAACGGCGGCACCCACGACACAGGTTTAAGCCTAGTATTGGCCTCTGTGAAGCGTTTTTATTTTTATTTATTTATTCATGCTGAATGATAGGATGGGAGCATGATTTTTGTAGCCAACTGATGGTAGAGTTTCAATGTCGGAGTTTCAGAGCGTACGAACCACCGCGTTAGCTATTCGCGGCCAAATTCAGCGCTTCCGTGATCGAGTGAAGTTTGGACATTGATGTAAATAAACACATTTCTTTTCTCATTCAACGTCTCATAATAATTTACGTTACGTGGTTACAGGTGCTGCCTCCCGAAATATACCTAACCCATGTTAAGTTTCGCGCCGCCATGCCATTGCGTGGCTAACACAAAGGCACACGACAACACATCTATAGAAACCTCTAATTGACATAAACATATTTAATTACATAAATCTAATTTGTACAATTTCTTAGAGTACCTAACTTTACTAAGAATAGTAAATCCGTGATTAACATTATAAGACTCCGAGTGTCGAAAGAGAATTTGAGCTTTCACAAAACTATAGCACTTTAAATTTATTGTAAATCTATTAACAAAGTGTTAATAAGAGTGGATTATAAATCCACTCTTTGTGCCTAAATTAAAAGTATTCAAATTTTAAGGAATGGACAATCATTTTCAAACTTGAATTCGCTTAGTTCAGTAAATACTAAATAAATAAATAGATACGCTTACACTCACAGCCCCACACTAGGTATAAACTTGTATATCTGTAGGTCATACAAATATTTGTCCCGGTGCGGGGATCGAACCCGCGACCCTTCGAATCAAACGTCAGTAGAGCTCAATTTAAATTATATACTAAAAGGAACCACAGATCGGCGATTTATGTGATTATTGCTAATGTCCATTAGTAGGTAGGTACTATATGATTTCCATCATTAGGGTTCCGTACCTTAAAAGGAAAAAAGGAATATATATGATCTTCTGACCCTTATATGATCACTCGTGCGTCTGTCTGTCTGTCTGTCTGTCCGTCTGTCACAGCCAATTTGCTCCGAAACTATTCGACCGATTGAGTTGAAATTTGATGAATATATGTAAATTGGTGACTCAAAGATGAACACGTCAAGTAAAATAACAAATTTTAAACAGGGGGGGCGCTTTCGTAGTGTAGATCAGAAAATTAAAAAAAAAAAATAAACTGTATCGTGTGACATTTTTTATAATTTTTGCATAAAGAAATTTGAAGTTATTTAAGAAAAACGCCGAAAATTGACCATTCTACCCCTTGTATCTCCGAAACTACTGAACTTAAAATTTTGAAAAATATGTGGAAAATAGTTCTTTGCCTATAGATTACTGGAAAACCTATAAGAAGTTTGAGTATTCAAATTAAATCGAAAATTCTTAATAATATAACCTCCCCTGCCGGTACCACCGTAACCGCTATTTAAATCTGTAATATTTTCGAAAATATTTATTTAAATTAAGTAACCCTCACCACGCGAGCTGAACTCGCACTTGTCCGGTTTTTATTATTTAAATGTAAGTACGGTGGCAAACTCGCATGCAGCTCACATTGATGTTAAGTGAAGACTGTAGCCTATAGACGTCTACACAAAAACCAGAGGCCAAAATGCAGATGCGTTGCCACCCCTGACACCTAAGTTGTTGTCTCTGTGATAGTTATTACGGGCCCATACATTACCATTTAGAGCGCCCACACATAACTGCGAATTCGCATCGCATCGCAAATATCTGCGAACTCGCACGAATGCATCGCCTGCGATGCAACGTCGCATGAGTTCTCTATGAAAATTATTACGGGTCAATACATTTAATGTAAACTACCTAAACGGCATTCACACCTATGTAACGACCATTTTTAATATACTTGTACGAATGAGTAGATATCGCAAAAGATATAAGTAAGTACCTGAAAATTCCATTGAGAGGGTGTAGTACCCGGATTGATACCATTGATATTTACTCCAGCATAAAGGCAGCATCTGTGAACGACAATACACCCGATTAAAAGGATACAAGGATTAAATACTGTTTTCCATATTAAAGTAAATATAGTCCAGTGTAAGGCAAGAAAGAAGAAAGAATTACTTGAACCTAAATGATGACAAAACCGGTGGGCCATGCCATTATGAAAACCGTAGCGCAATCACTTTAATATCTTTGCCTTCGGCGGCGTCGTGTGACGGGTTGCTCACTTCCCTTCAAAATGGTCGAGGAGAGCAATGGCTGCCACATGCGTCATACTCGTGAACGGGTGCTGATTGTGGGGACTGGTCTGTTGTCTGTGTTCACATTATCTTTATTTTATGTAATAATATTTTTATTAAATCTAAGGTTTTGACAAAAGAGCAACACGCTGAGTTTCTTGGGTAGCGGAGTTCTTCTCAGTAGTGCCTGCACTTGGAACTCTGCTAAGTGAATGACTATGATTATGACGAACAGATTTTTCATTTTCTTCTATGAAGGAATTGAAAAATTTGTTGATTCACGTATCGATTAAATATTATTATTAAATTGGTATTTATTAATACCTATTGAATTATAATTATAAGTCCTTCTCTCTAGGTAGCTTATAACCCGACAATGCAAAAGTGTCCTTGTAGACCAATTTGAAATAAAGGAATTTTTAATTTTTAATTTCCACCCACTGTAAAATAAGCCTATGTCCATAAACCCCATAACACTACTACTACTCGTGCTTTAACTACTAAAGTTTGATCAGAGATCAATAATACTTTTAGAATGATTTCATGAGATCTCTAGCGACAATTTTACAAGTCCATGTAGCACAGTTATATGGCCCGGGTGGAACAGGGAACCGATCCGGGTGTAGCAGGACGGAACCCACCCGGCTACTCCAGCATCTGCTGTCAGTCGCCGTTAGAAATCATTCTCAAACCGAAATGAAGACAAAATCGATCTGCCATCTGCCAGGTCGCCACGAAACCCGTAGAGCGTTATTATTATTTTTAAATAATAAGTTACAATTTTTTTTATGTTATAATAGTGGTAAACAAGCATGCAGTTCACATTGATGTTAAGTGATAACTGCAGCCTATATACACCCACACAAAGACCAGAGGCCAAAATGCAGATGCGTTACCACTTCTGAGGCCTAAGTTGTTCTGCCTCTGTGCCGGAAGTTACAGGACCGTATATGACCGGAACACGATAGTGCCGAACACTACCATTTAGCGGCAAGCATATTAGGTAATGCGGTGGTGCCAACGCCTCTAGCTCTACCACGAGTAAAATCTGATCACAAATCCATAATACTGGCCTGTAGAAAGCTTCCATGAGATCTCTAGCGACAATTTTGTTAGCCCCTGTAGCACAGTAATATGGTCCGGGTGGGGCAGGGAATCCACCCGGCGGCCACCCCAGCGGCCTGCCGTCGGTCGTCGTTAGAAAGAATTCTTGATTAAATCCGAACCACGGCTCCTCAACCTCGGCCTTTTCGCATAATATAAGGCACCCCTTACGATGATTTGTTACTGAAAATATCAATAAATATTCACGTTCACCGATCTAATATTACAAATACTTGTTGGCTATATTTGAAATTAATTCACGGTTGAATGGTTAGGATGCTCAAATTATTTTACCAAGTAAGGGGATGAATTAAATAGAATATTTATTAGAAACATTCAAGGAAACAAAAAGAAACAGACAATACGATGACAACTGCGTTAATATTACTGTGCCGCAGTTATCGACCTCGCATAAAGTCAAAGACCTCCTAACTCGAAACCCTATGACATATAAAAGGTAAAGATTTTGATTTATTCTCCGTTGACCACGGGCTGCAGTAGGTATTCAGTTCTCTATAACATGAACTACACGTCAGGTACTAACCACTTATGAATTATAGCTGTTGCCCGCGGCTTCGCCCGCGTGGATGTCATTTTATAAATAACTAAGTTCTTTCTCAAAGTCAGCTCTATCCCTGTACCAAATTTAATTAAAATCGGTTCAGTCGTTCGAACGTACAGGTATAGACAGACAGACAGAGTTACTTTCGCATTTATAATATAAGTAGGGATAGGGATTAAAATATCGCTAAATTTCTCACTTAAATCCTAATAAGAAAGCAGATGTTGCAAAAATGTATGGACCTCCGGCCATGTATTGTACACAATATCATTAAACAGGCAAAATCAATATAAACACGTTTTTTACTGCATATTTTCACTTCTTTCGCTTTGTTTGCAGTTACAAAACATTATTTGCAGTTAGAATTGCAACTCAAAACCAACATGGCGAATATGGCGGGCGATGTCATTTTGACATTTTAATTTTTTAAATTGTATTTTGATTATATAGTACTTGGAGAAAAAAGGAATATTTTCTAAATACTATCAAAATCGATTGATCCCAAGTGTCGGCTGTATCGCCGCCATGTTTAACATAGTTGAAAATGATAAAATCGTTTGAATGAAATGTGGTTGTAACTCTAAAATATATTCTTAAATAAATTAATTGTATTTTTTTCGGATTCTTCTTTAATTTACCTATTTTTTGAGGACGTGTACGATCCAGAGCCGAGCTCGCAACATCTCCTTTGACCCATACTCCAAAATATTACGGCATGCATTAAATTTAGGGCAATTCATTGAATATATACACATAAATAGCAAAGTTAATTAATCGAACCCTCTTGTAGGGGTGTAAGCGTAGCGGCATAGGTAAGTGGTAATATCAAGTTATCGACACCACTCCACTTAATGCTTACTCCACACAGTGAGCGTGCCGGGACGTAAGTGCTATATTGTTGTCATCCATATTCACAGACCGCACCACGACTTAACTTCGCTTTATAGTCGAACTTTCAATGCTTATTTTGTTTCACAGACGTCTCAAAGGTTCAAAACTCTTGGATTACTTTGGGAAGCTTATTTTCAGTAAGTAAAATATATGTAAGTAAAATTAAATAGGGTTTGACTCGTTTATTCAAACAAAATAAACATTGAAAGTTCGACTCGAAGTCAAAGTAAAGTCATAGTACAGTCTGTGATTTTCACTCTTAAAACACAACGAGCGATACAAAATTGTACATCCAGTGCGATGTTTTAGGCTGATTTTCCTCATAGTTGAGGTATTATCCTCACCTATTGATAAAAATATATTTTTATGCAATAGATTTATAATTTGATTTATAATAATTTGACGAAATATGTGAATCCTAATTATCTAAAACTAAGAACTTATTATGTACCATATTTCAGGCAAATAAATGTCTTTGTCTTTGTCTTTATTTTTTAAAACTTTACTTATTTTTTGGATGGGGATCAAGAAAAGAAATAGCGAAGAGTAAATAGCGTCGCAAATAACATATTTTATGGTATTGAAGTTTCAATGAAAGACATGGTTATTGTGAGTCAACCATAAGCATATTAATTTTAAATTCGTATGCGAAAATTTAATTTGTGCAACCCAATATTGACCCAATATGTATGTATATTTTATTTATTTTAAATCATAAGTTTTCATAATAACTTTCGAATTAGCTTTAGTTCAGTTTAGATTTCGATTTAATTCTGTACACAGGGTGAAATTTTACCAGAAGGCCAAGCTGGCCTTCACTAGTATTAAACTTAAGTTAAAACTTAAAAATAATAATAATTTACAATTGATAGTCATCTCGAAAGCGATAAAAATGATAAAGCGTAAGAAACGAACCTAAATCGACCGAAATGCCTTTAATCCTATTATAGGGCTGATAAATTTTAATGTCAATGTAGTACGTATATTAGAAAATGTATTAAAAATAACCACTAAAATTTCACCATTTATAAGAAAGGTTTAATGAAAATGTGGGTCAAAGAATAATGTACAAACTGTCGAGTCAGCATAAAAAGCTCTCTAGAAAATGCTGGTCCATGTTAATGCCAAGTAATGGCAAGTGAATACAGCATTTTACGGACGTCTATAAAAGAAACAGGATCTATGTAGTAGCGCTTGCTGTAATAACTAAACCGATTATTCAGAGGTAGCTAAATTCGAATATTAAATTGTAATAATGCCTACGAGTTCCACTTTGACAATATTAATACTCTGCTTACGCTACTGGATACCTACTCTCATGTTTCCAATTAGGGTTGTAACGGAACTTCGCATCCGATTCTGTAACTGCAAAAATCCACATAAATCGGAATTCCGCTTGTAATTCTCTCTGCCAGAAATTATTAGGCTATACGATGATACCGCTTAAGCAATTTAAAGGGGCTTACGAGCACCATCACTAGAACTCTACCATCAGTAGGTATTAATGATTAGGTCCGAATACCATGTCATTAAAAAGGCAATCAAAATCAACGCATAAAGGAAAATACGAGTATATAAGGAGTTGTGTAAAATGGAAGAAGAATGAGAAAGAATAGAATTGAGTCAAATAAATATTTACTTAGTGTAGTGGAATAAAGTAGTTTGTGCACCTGAGATACAAACGTACGTATGAATAAATGGCTTTATTTCGGGGAAGATGTAAATATCAGAGTTGTCGGGATTAACTTGATCTGTGTTGCTGATGTTAGTTGGTGACACAACAGGTTGGAGCTGTTTTTGTTACGAAAGGCTCCATGGCCAAATTAGGTTTCAGTGGGAAAAAATATTGAAATACTTTGTCGGATTTTTTTTAACTTTGTAAAATGAAATTATAAATTTGAATTAAGTGAAATATTGTAACTTAAGACTGAATAAACTTACAATATTGTACATAATAAAATTGCACTGTAACAAAGCTGAAACGGACTCGCTAGTACATACCTAATATAGTTAAAAGTATTATTCAATAGACTAACCCGTAGGCTGATAATTGAATTGATAGGTGTCAGCCAAAACCAGAATGTGGCTGCCGCGCCGGAACGGATCGTGATAAATGACTTCGGGGAAGATGTAAGTGTCAGAGTTGTCGGGATTAGCTTGATCTGTGTTGCTGCCGTCGAAATACCATATTGGCAAGTCTGGAACAAACTACGTTATTAAACTATTTGTTAATTTTAATAATGAGCTCAAGTAACGTAGCATAACCGGTTGTAAAGGTACCGCTGGTGCTATTCTTATAAGAATTTACCTCCAGAATACTTTTGTCCTGCTCCTAAATAGGAATGTTCACCGTTACCGTTTTCTGTTTAGATGTGCAGAAAAGTGGTAGTGTCATTTCTTCAAAGGGGCAAAATAAAACAGGACTCAGGCCTGGCAACATACTCGTATCTACTGAAATATAGGGATGGTTGTTGGCCGATTTCATTGCATAAAAATAAATTTATGTGCGTAACTGTATTAGCTGGCAAGTTGAAAACATTTGTTACGTTAATACACTTTATTTTAGTGTTTTTGTTCTGCTATAACAGCTTAATGGAATAATAACCTTAGCCTACTAGTAAGCCAAATTCAAACAACAAGAATATCTTCGATGGCTTTAAAACGTATAATTTAATTTGCTCTCGAGTTACAATGACAATTTCAGGTATACTGGATTTAACGTAACGTAAAAAAAAGACGTAAAACGTAACTTTACGCCTGTAATCCCAGAAGGGGTAGGCATAGGTAAATGCATGAATTCAAACATACATGCGAACACCCACGATTCGCCGGTTACGTTTTTGGCCCACGTAACAGGTGGCGAGCCTGTTGACATCTCCGGCGCATTACCAAACTTCGAGGTACTGGGAAATATCCAGCAATTCGAAAAATTCCCATAGAACCAGAGAGTATCAAACCCAGGACCTCAGCGTAGTGGTAGTGGCCTACTACCATTAGGCTACCGAGGCAGATAAAGAAACGGTGAAATATTCATCGGTACATCAATCTCAATGTTCAAGACCAAACGGTAGTTCTCATTAATTCTCGATCCTCTAATTTAATGTAGATGTAAAGCGTAACATCGAATTCATATTGCTTCTCAACTTTCCAATAAGCCAAGCTATTTAAAATACATAATAATATCTACATTGGATAGTTTATCTCAAATACCAATAATCTCAACAAGTAAGAAATTCGAAATGTATTATATCTTTTTAACCGACGAAAAACACGAAGGAGGTTCTCAAGTCGACGCGTATATTTTTTTTATTTTATGTAACTTTTTCTGCGTAGTCCGATTTTGATATTTTGTATTAGAGAGGGCATACCTTGAAATTGGTCCCATATAAATTTTAAAACAAAATTCTAACCTAAAGGATAGAAAAATAGGGAATGATTGTTTATTCGGCCCACGATTGCAACGTGGTTATACACATAACTTTTTTCAGAGTTGTGAGATTATGATAATTGTGTTTTTTATTAGGTAAGGTGTGTGTGTGTGTCTGTCTGTCAATTTTTTATAAGCCACAAAAAATAAGAATAAAAACTTTTCAACAAAAAAAAGATACCGCCGAAAATAACTGAAACTGAAAAACAAAAAATAAAATTTTGAGTTAAGGCTGCTCCTATTTGCGTCTATTTCTGAGATATTTTATAATTATAAATTCACCATTATTTTACTCAGTACCTTTGTGTGATTTAGGAACAAAATCCAAGGTTCTGTCCTTAGAGCGTACATTTATGCCACTGCCATCGACCCAAACGTAGCTGGCGAGGATGGATTCACACGGCACCTCAAGATCTTCATACTTTCGCATAGCAGCTTTATTTAATGCAACCGGAACAGAATTCATGATTGGTAACTGAAATAATAGTAAGCGCCATCAAAGTAATGGTGTACCTTGAACTAAGAACACACAGTTTACTATACAAAATAAGAAATACAAATGAGAAAATACGCTCTTGGCGTAACACATAAGTAGTTGTAAACAGAAAAGTATGATCCAATCAACAAAATATACTGCAAATCTCAGGACGTAGTTTTTTTGCCGTAAGGAGTGTGATCTAACATAAAATAACATGTAAATGTCAGTGACCGTTTCAATGATAGATATAATTGATATTTAAGTATAAAATGAATGACTTGGATTGATACCTAAATTGTAGAGGCCCTGTACAATTATTACCTCCGGGGTCATATTTTACCAACCCGAACACGATAGTGCTTAGCATTAGCATTTGTCGGCTGATAATTTAAGTTCCTACGTTCACAAAAAATATGAAGTAAAATAAAAACCGGTCAAGTGCGTATCGGACCAGGCGCAGTGTAGGGTTCCGGAGTTACAGAGTAAGAGATGTAATGAAAAAAAAAAAGTAAGTAAATATTTTCTATGGAGTTGTTCGAAATTTTCTAGTAATATACATTTGGTCGACTATTACTAAACTTGCAGGGCCAACTTAGGTGTGATAGATTTCCTTTTAATTTCGTTATATGTAGCTACTGTCGCCGTAACGTTTGAATTTCTAACAACAACCGTTTAGTCTGTAGGGGGGGGGACACTTGAGTCTTACGAAAATTTGCACTTTAAAGCTTAATAAGTCACGAACAGTTAACTAAATCGAAAAATGATGTTCGCACACCGATATCATTTTTAAAAGACCTATCCAACGATACACTCCGAACGAACCACACTATATGAAAATCGAAAATAAAAAAAATAATCCGCGCGTTACGAGTAGTGGAGGTTACCCTAAAAAAATTTTTTTTCACATTTTTATTCTACCACTTTGTCGGCGTAATTAAGGTGTATACTTATGCCAAATTTCAAGTCTCTAGTACTTATAGTCTTTGCGCTAAACCGCGGACGGACAGACAGACAGACAGACGGACATGGCGAAACTATAAGGGTTCCTTGTTTACTACGGAACCCTAAAAAGGACATTCGTTACAAAGGAAAGAAAGTTTTTTGATTGCAGATAAATGCCTGATTAGGTACTGTATCCAACAATAAATATTGCACATCGACATTAGGAAGGAGACTTCGGCTTATTGCGGCTCTGTAGAGCGTTATCTCTTTCGCGCCTAACCTATTTGCCGTTTGTCGACCAATTTTGATCCAGTTTTGACCAAAACCGGACTATCAGTGCTTACGTAGAGGCAGTGTGCAGCAGAGATACCGCTCTACGAAGTTGAAACTATCCGATTGTCACTTTCTAATAGGCTCGATGTGCATTCTTGATGAGCACTGTATAGGTATATTAGTGCTAAAACCATGTATTAATCAAAGTACCAACATATTGCGCACCTATATTAAACCAGATAGGTTTATGATAGATCAATTCAATTAAATGCGGCACCTTATGCGGTCGTGTATGACAATTTCAGCGAAACACGGACATCCATTTAGCGACAGTTAGTGTAAGGCATGTTTTTTTTACATAATAATTATGTCTGTCAATATCTTTTTAGTAAATCACTAGCATCAAAAAATATTTAAAACATATCAAATTGCAACTTTGTATGCAATTTTGTATATCATTTCCGTAGTATGGGATTCCAATATTTGCTTCGATGGTCATGATAATATATGTATAGCGTTAATGGGCCCAATTATTTACATTTACAAGGTAATTTTCCTCTTCAGAACTCGTTTCTTTTTTCAATCCCTTGTGATTTTATAAAATGAAAAATACTTATTGGAAGCGCTCATGGACCGATAATCCAAATTGGACAAGTGATGGACTTACGACCGAATCTCGTTCTACGATTGAATGTTTTAGAATGAAAAGTATCGTATGGAATAGCTCTTTTGAATATAATTTAAAACCTGTTTCTTTTTTACTACAGAATGGTATTTGATTCAAATTCAAAGCCATTACGAACTTACGAATAAATAAAGTCAATAATATTACGAATGAGATATTTGTATGGATACTATATTTTTATATTTTAACTTTTTTCTTACCGCATGAAGCAAAAAACATCATTAAAACGCTTGCTAAATTATTAACCACTTTTTATATAAGGTACATACATACTACATATCTATTTTGACTAGCAGTGTGTGACGACCGCTTCATTCTAGGTTCGCGAGATTGATCCCCGGGACAAATATTTGTATGGCCTATAGTTATTTCGTCTCTGGGGTTTTAACCGACTTCATTGTGTATGTGTTTTGTGTGTACAGCGAAACATAGGTACAATATAAGTTTATACCTAGTGTGGGCTGCGAGTGTAAGCTTACTTTATTTTAAATTTTAATTAATTGCTTGGGATACATTTATTCTTCATAATACTTTTTACAGCAGTTTACTTACCTATTGGTACTCAACGTTACTATTTCTTTTACTATGACTTTTAGCTTTTGTGTAAGTAAATGTTTAGTGCGTGAATATCAACGGCCCGCCCCGGCTTCGCCCGCGCTGCTCTGCTCCTATTAGTCATAGCGTAATGTAAGCTATCCTATCTCTCAAGTTGGATCGAACTGCACATGGTGTGCGAATTTTATTATAATCGGTTAAATGGTTTAGGAGTCCATTGAGGACAAACATTGTGACACGAGATTTATATATATATAAGATTAGCAGTTCCGAGCATAAATAAGTAGACCAATATATTGACCATACACGAAAATTGTAGTCGTAAGACATGTAGAAATAGTAATAGTAAACACCAACAATAAAGCAAATATACGGATATTCAACTTACGAGATAGTTTGCTAAACCTCCAGGAGAGATTGTATTCCGGTAAATACTCTTTATGTTAGCGAAAACTGATAGCTACGCAAACATTGGGCCACCGATCCACCTCCGATCTGATTTGACGATCCCAAGAGGATCCAGAGGTCGGATATAATAGGAATAGCTACCCGCGTTACAATTTGATATAACAGCAAACAAAAGAGATATTTAAACGATTTACTTTAAATGAAAAATTAGAAATAGTTCAATTATCTGAACTTTGTCTCTAATACAATTTTGAACTAGAATTTATGCAATTTTTATTGTTCCGTGTTATTATTTACTTTAGTGACATGTCACAAAATGTCACGAATAATTATTTTTTTAAATTATCTGCCATACATATTTTCTGAAGATTAGGGAAACTTTTTGTAAGGCAAGTCATCGGAGAGTCTTTAATTAATTGAAAAATAAATTTAGTAGCTTCGTTCCGTTGTGATGTAAAAAAGAAAATTAGATAGCAATTAGGGTTGAAATTAATTAAGGTGTAACTTTTTTAACAAGTTCGTAAAAATGTGGCAAATTAAAATTACAAACCTTTTACACACTTTTTTATGAAGGTGACAAATAAGTATGCAGTTCACACTGACGTTTGGTGATGACTGCTATAGACACCCAAAATGCAGATGCGTTGCCACCCCTGAGACCTTAGTTGTTATGTCTCTGTGATAGTTATTACGGGGCTTTACATTACCATCTAATTGAAGCATGATAGTGCCGGACACTACCATTTAGCGGCAGATAAATTAGGTACTGCGGTGGTGGCTATGCCCTCGAGCTCCTACACTGGAACTTTACCATCCGTAAAACTAAAAACTTTGCCAAGATAATCAAGTTAGGCTTTCAACCATCTACGATGGTATACTTATACCATCATACCATGTAGATGTATGTAATAAACATTTTAGAGATTATGATGATGTTCATACTAGTAGCATGTTTTTTTTTTTTTTTTTTATGTAATGGAAGTGGTAAACAAGCTTGCAGTTCACATTGATGTTAAGTGATGACTGCAGCCTATAGACACCCACACAAAGACCAAGGTCAAAATGCAGATGCGTTACCACTCCTGAGATCTAAGGTCTTATGCCTCTGTGCCGGAAATTACAGGGCCGTACATTACCACCTGACCGGAACACGATAGTGTTGAACACTACCATTTAGCGGCAAGTATATTAGGTAATGCGGTGGTGCTTACGCCCGCGAGCTCCGTCACTGGAGCTCTACCACCAGTAAAAATGTATGTTCAAACCCCACGTACTATACCTACCTAGTCATTCGTTCAAGATACGATTAACATCCAATAATCTATCTATAATCATCATCTTGAAAAAGAGCAATGCCTACCTATGTATAGCCCACAGAGCAATCAGCCTTCCTTTGGTTCCATAGTCGATGGTATAGCCAAATCCAGCTATTTTCGTGTAAGTGGCCTTTAATTTCATTTCATTGTGTAGTTTAGAGCTGTTTAGAGCGTGATAGGAGTTCGACATTGATTAACACCAGTCAAATTGGTCTCAAAGTTGCTCAAAGTGACATTCAAAATTTCATTGGGTCGGTTTTGATTATTATTTATTTAATATACCTGTAATGCCCATAATTCAAAATTTTATGTGAATATGTGATACAAGACATAACGAAACAGCAATGTCGTTTTATTTCTCAAAACATTTAATATTTATTTTTTTAATATTGCTCCATCAAGGTATTACGAGTTCTAGTGTACAAAGAATTAAAGAAAAGCGGGATAACACAAATACTACCTTTACAATTGACTACAAAAGTTTCCTGAAACAAAATAATACAAATAAAAAAATAAGTACATCTAAATATCATAAATCAAACGGTTCAAACTATTTATCGTTACCTGTGTCAGGCAAAACGTGGCAAGTAGGTAGGGTGAGCCGTAAGCAATATGAAATTATTAACATGCTTTGGAGAAAAACGAAGATATTTCTTGATGTTGAATCTACAACTGCGATAAATGTATCACATCAATATGTTGAAAACTCAGCTTTTCATTCCGCTCGTAAGCTAGTGACACCAATTCCACAAAACAAAGCTCAAGAACCATCACAGTGTTCCATTCCTGGTTCCCGAATATTGCATACGCCGACACCGAGCTATATAGAATTTTATTACTTCGATGAAAATGAATACAAAAGTTATCCAGAAATCATTGAAAGATCTAGTAAAGAAAAAACAAGATCCGCTAATATGTCTGGCGCAGTACGACCGCCTATCATTACATTTCATGTAAATGGTGGTTATAAGCATTCTAGACGCCAACCTATATTCCAAACCAGCAGAGATAGTAAAAAATATTTCACGAATTTTAAGAAGAGCCGTTCTAGTACAATCATACAATCATTATTAAACGAAAGTTCTGATACTCATTTTACTGTAAGCAATTTGTTTCTTGAAAAGAATACGAAAT
Organism: Macrosoma leucophasiata; assembly: GCA_036365455.1. Classification (NCBI taxonomy): domain Eukaryota; kingdom Metazoa; phylum Arthropoda; class Insecta; order Lepidoptera; family Hedylidae; genus Macrosoma; species Macrosoma leucophasiata. The sequence continues at coordinate 13,545,047 of JAWQUS010000010.1, read as the reverse complement.
TGTCATTGAAAAGTAATACCAAATTAAAAAATGATGAGACAAAATCAACACATAGTATAAAACATGAAAATAAAACACGTTCCGAAACACCATCTCCTTTTACAAAATTGCTAACTTCTCAAAAAACAAAGACGACAGCATTCGATAAAATAAAGTTTTTTGAAATATATGATACTAACACACAAGAGCTGGATAGTCCAAAAACGGTAACGTTGAGTAAAACTGATATATTGTATGAAACAAATAATGTCCTCAATGTTGACAAGAAAATAATTTTACATAACGTTGATTTTCATCTCCACACAGACAGGCTTGACGAAGGGTATAATAATAATACACGATTTGCCAAAAAGCATATAATTAAAATCAAGGAGAACAATTCCACAATCTTAAATGATAATCCTTTGAAGGCAGAAACAAAATCAATGAATGTACCTAAAATAGAAAGAGGAAGTTTTTTCAAGCAGAATATAAGTCAACCTGTAGCATGGGATAATTATCCTTTTATAGCTCTTTATGTATATGAACCATTTCAGGTAAGCAATATCTAAAAATAGGTATTAATTTATTTCTTAAAATCTAAGCGTAGGAGGCTCTTAGCGTTATAATTTGTGAATCTTCGTATTCACCACGGTGGACTTATCGGTGTGAACTTGGCAGGTTGGAATTTTTTTATTGATTAAGTTGTCACCGACACCGCTGATGCCGAAAATAATCTATATAAATAAAACAAAGTCGGGTTTGTTACAACACTTATAACTCGAGATCTGCTGAACCAATTTTCATGGTTTTTGATTTGTTGGATTTGTCTCCGCCCCGAATAACAGAATACATCTTAAAAATAAGAAAAATTGACGAATATTTGAAAAACCTACAAGTTCTTTAGTTTCGGAGCTGTCAATTTTTTTTGTCAAAATCTGTAAGTAATGATTGACATTTATGCATGCGTTCATAAACTATTTAAAATGTATCATTTTTTTTTTTTTTGTTGTTGATATGGCATCGCTATTACGCATATTGCCAGTGTCAAGTAAAACGATATTTCGTATTTATTTAAGCAGCGTAAAAGTTAGTATAATATAGTCTTCAAGTATAATATGTAAGTATCAAGTATATAAGTTATCAAGTATAATATGTCAGTCAAGTGAGTTACAGTCAAGTTAAGTCGAGTAAAGCGATGGCTACTTTACCAGAACATTTACAATGAAGTTTTGGAGGCAACCTGAAAGGTCGTGTTTTCGCACTGGTATTCTATTTCACTATACACGGGCACTGTAATAAACCTATATCAAACAAAATGCCACCAACTTTATTCAATATAACTTAAAAATACACCAAGAAAATGAAATAAAATAAGAGCACCATACGTCTCTTTCAAGGTTCCCGCCAAAACCTCCACAATACCAAATGTATCATTAAACTATTACGTGTATTGAATTTTTTTTTTTAATATTATTGCATCGCTTTTACGCCTATTGCCAGTGACAAGTAAAACGATATCTCATATTCGTATTATGCAGCGTAAAAGTCAGAGTCAGGCAGTCAATTTATCAGTCCGTCAGTCAGTCAATTTATCAGTCCGTCAGTCAGTCACAGTCAGTAATTCGATTGATAAATGTTCTGGTAAGGCGATGGCTACTTTACCAGAACATTTACAATGAAGTTTTGGAGGCAACACGAAATGACGTGTTTTCGCACTATTATTCTATTTCACTATACACGGGCACTGTAATAAGCCTATATCAAATAAAATGCCATTTAATATAACTCAAAAATACACCAAGAAAATTAAATAAAATAAGAGCACCACACGCCTCTTTCAAGGTACCAGTACCAGGCCAGAACTTATATTGTTTTTTTTTAAAGATTGAAAAGTATTACGCGTGCGTTCAAAAATGTGTAATGAATACTTATAATTTCAATAAATGCTCATTTGAAACTATTCTCTATCTTCTATCTTTTTTAGGCTTCCGTAACTAAAAGGTAAAAACGGACCCTATTACTAATCCTCCGCTGTCTGTCTGTCTGTCCGTCCGTCTGTCTGTCACCAGGCTGTATCTCATATACAGTGATAGGTAGCTAGAAAGCTACATTTTTCACAAATTATGTATTTCTGCTACTGCTATAACGACAAAATTAAGTACAAAAAATAAGAAAATGAAAATATTAAGGGGTTCAAGGGGGCATACAATAAACGTCTTTTTTTTTCATGTATTTTTGCTCGATAATAATAATGGTAGCAAGTAGGCGCCTCAAATTTTCACAGAATTTTTAGGTATTTGGTGGAGTTAGTGGGTGTTGGTGGCATTGGTGGTGTTGGTAGTGGTGGTGGTGGTGGTGGTGTTGGTGGCGTTAGTGGCGTTAGTGGCGTTAGTGGCTTTGGTGTAATTGGTGTCATTGGTGTCGTTGGTGGCGAAAAGTGCACTAAACTAAACTTTTTATTTTGATGTATTACCGAAACTGGACAGGCCATGCAATTTTCAAAAATCAATTGCTGTTTGTTACTTTCGCTAAAACTGTAGTGTATTTTTTTAATCTTTACTTTAAAGCGATACAAAGTTCGCCGGGCCAGATAGTCAGTAATAAAACAATCAGTTACTCGGCTATCTTGTCCGAATTAACTCTCAAACTAAATTTTTAACTTCACGTGTATTATTATATATATTCACCTACAGGGTTAATCGAAATTAGCGCATCACCTCTTGGGCAGCATCTCTTCTTCAATCCCTACAACATTTGTTCTGCTACATTTTACAAATCTTGATAAATAACCCAAAAAAACGTATAAATTATTTTTTATAGTTTAAAAGAGTGTTGCCGCCGCTGCGTCACCTCATAACCCCGCTCCCCGCTACACGTGGCGATATTTTGCCTGGGCATACCTACGCGCTGAGAAAATGCCAGTTCAGAGGCAAAATAAAAAAAATGTTCGGAAAAACTTAAATTTTAAAAACTATTAATTTTAAAAGGTCGTAGAACAAATGATGTTGGAATTGATGTAAAGAGGCTTCCTGCAAGAGGTGATGCGTTAATTTAAGTTAACCCTGTATATTATATAGGCTACAGTATGCACTTACCATTAATGTAAAATGTATGCTTGTTTGCCACTTCTTGACATAAAAAACTGCCGATACCCCCGTGATACTAATCAGATTGAAAAACCAACTCCACTAGAGCTTTTCCACTACTAGATAAAAGCAGTTAAATTTTATTTATGGGTAAAAGATAATTCAATGATGTAACGATACGAAATGATAACATATTTCTAACATTATTCTTGAACCTACATTACAAGACAAATTACAGGAAATACGGCTACAGTGCAGTTTCTCAAAGCTTAGTCAAGCGTAGCAAATTGCTACAGGGACAAGCTGAGATTAGCTACACAAGTATATAATCACTGTCCTTGCGATGTAAGCGCATGTAGTATCAAGGCGAACTTTATCATACGCCAGTAGTTTACATTATGTGATTTGATTCAATGTCAAATACCGCGTTCCATTATAATGAGTGTTCAATAATGTCGTTGCAAGTCCATGCCAAGCAGATTTCAGAGAAGAAGCTGCCTTCCCCTAAAAGATAAAATAGACCTTTGTTCAGCTAACTGGACACTTGACAGTGTTCAACGGTGCGATTTTCACGTTCATTTCTGCCCAGTACGTGCAAATTGTGGAATGAATTTCCCTCTGTGGTGTTCTCTCGGTGCTACGATATGGGGTTCTTCGAAAATAGCGGCAAAAGAGTTCTAAGGGGCTGGCAGCGCTTTGAAACCTCTCCCTAGTGTTGCAAATGTTCATAGGTGACCGGTTGACGGTGACCATTTTCTATCAGGTGGCCCGCTTGCTTGTCTGTTAAACTTCAGACATAAAAAAAACGAAACGTACAATTCCTATAATCTAAATCTAAACTCATATTATAAAGAGGTAATATTTTTTTGTTTGTTTGTAATGAATAGGCTCAATTACAACTGGACCGATTTAAAAAATTCTTTCACTATTCGAATGCTACGTTATCCACAGGTAATATAGGCTATATTTTATTTTGGAAAAAATAGGGTTCCGTAAGATATTTGGGTTTTTCAGACACAAGGTGTAAAAAATCAACCAGAAAAGTTACTTATTTTGCGTACGCTGAACAATCATTATGCTGCTTTTGACCGCGGCTTCGCTCGCTTCGCTCTGCCACATTAATTTTCGTGACATTGTTTTGGCGGGAACCTTGAAAGCGGCGTGTGGTGCTTTTAGTTTATTTCTTTAAATATATAATATACATATAAGGTTGGGGAAAAAGTTTCTTCGCATTTTTTAAGATAATTCAAAACATTTTTTAATATAGTTTATTTAAATTTAACTAAAGTATGTATGTACCATTTTGTTCGATAACCTTTTGCCATCTTGTAGGTAGGGACATGATCCCATTGCTATAAAAATTTTAAAATGTATCGAATTTCTTCATTAGATTCACTCATCTTGACAGTACGAAAAACAAATGAAAATCACACATTTGCCTAATTTGAATTTGGAATTATGTTCTTTAAAAGTTTAACTTTCAATGATACCAAAACCAGCCAGATACAAATACTACAGCCAAAGAGATTTTATTACAAGTTCATACATACTATAATGCGAAAAGACTTTTTCCCCAACCTATTATATAGGTATTAGTATGGAAGTGTGGATTGTGTACAGCATAAGAAAGTTCATTTTATATGCATCAAAGGAAACTTTACCATAAGCTCAATATGTGCTTTTATTATTTGCTATGTCATAAACCAGTGGTCTCCGTTATGTGGTTTGATTCAACGTTGAATTCCGCATTCAACTTAGATTAATAAATTGAACGTTGTCTAGCAGGCTTGACTAAACTTACATTGCATTTTCTATTAATCCACCATACAAACATCAATCCTCTCACCACTCTACCTCTCCTAGATAGGCTGGTGATGCCTTTAGGCACCATCATTAAGCCGCGTGATGCATTTTAGGATACAATGTGATAACACAGGTCTCAGATAATTCTTGAACATACATTAGACAGATTAGGGGTAATACGACAACGGTGCAGTTTGTCAAAGCTTAGTCAAGCGTAGCTAATTGCTACGGAGACAAGCTGGGATAAGCTGCACTAGTAGGTATATCTTTGTGATGTTCTCGTTAAGGTACTCATATTGTATCAAAGCAAACTTTATCATAAGCCTAATATTCTGGGTCATGTCCATGACGTGGTTTAATTTTGCATTCAGTCGCCTTCAATTATAATGATTGTTCATTAATAGCACTTATATCCAATAAATCAAATGTAATGTTTGCTTTTATGCTAATTGAAACACGCAAAGCTCGTTCGATTTGCAATTAATCTTTGTCAGATAAGGTTTCCTAAGAAATTTACGCGAACAACTCGCAGGGAACTAAAAGTTTATTCACAACTCTACATTAACGGAGGTACCCGTTAACGGTAGACTGTATTTAATTATTTTAGTTAACGGTATTGATCAATAAATAAGATTAAAATATTGTTTCTTCATGTCTCAAGTAACTTAAGATTCAACTGACAAATACAAAGCATTGGTTTGATACCGATTAAAAATATTTTTTTTAAATAAAAAAATCTCTAATAGTACTTTGAATGTGTTCGTTAATTAATTCGGTCCTTCGGTAGGCCCACATATAGGTAATTATCAATCCTATTTTATAGCCGGCAACATTATACAGTTTACAGGTATAAATTTTACGACCCAGTTGGTCCAGCAGTGTGAGACGACTGTTTGATTCGAATGGGCGCGGGTTCGATCCCCGCACCGGGACAAATATTTGTATGGCCTACAGATATTTGTTTCGGGTCTGGGTGTTTGTGTATGTGTTGTATGTGTACAACGACACCCACGACACAAGTTTATACCGAGTGCCCCACACTAGGTATAAACTTGTGTGGTGGGTGTAAACGTTAAACAAAAAGTTGCAGAATACATCTCTACCTATCTTTACAGAAAGATATAAAAATATGTTTTTAAATTTTATTAAGAGTAGAAAACTTCCTTTATTGATTTCTTATGATGATTGACTTCCTTAATTGTGCCCAATTCAGCCTGTCATATATACGGTATACATACACACATACTGCTGCATAAGTATCCAAGTTGAAATACGTCGTACTAAGTTAAACGGTAATTTTGTAGTGAATTTAACAGTGGTTCATGAACCATATTTATGAATAAATAATTGAATATCGTTGTTAACTGACAATTTGATTGCCAGTTACTTAATAACGTGTTCTATTTTCAAATATGTATTCTTGATTAATGAACACCACATTATCTTTGATTTGTTAGGTTCGTTGCGACACGGCAGCAATAAGTCCCCATTGGTTAATAGGAGCAGGTTCGTGTTTATCGCGGCACCGCAAGGATACCAAGACGGGGCAGTCGGCCTTCGTAGCGTATTGCAGCGGTGACTGGAGACAACCCGGTCGCATAGCCTACGTTAAATACACTATAATTCATCCCAGTTTCCATCCACGGGATCGAACGAGACGGCATCTTTACAATATCGGTAAGTTAAGAATTATATTACTTTGATATTGTATGGCGCGAACGAGTGTCTTAATACTTAAATATACTTAATAATAATATGACAACACAAAAGCTGAAAAGCGACCGAAACGTTGGATTGTTTTTAAAAATAATTTAGTTTAATATATCTACGCGAGGTAGGTACATCCGTAAAATTAGTTTAATTTCAATAATAGTTTTGACTTATCATTTACCTACAGGAGTGATTCAAGTGATAAACTCCATGGCCCATACGTGTAATGGATGGTCACCGATTTCCTTAATGTCTCATCAATTTACGGCTGATCCAGAAGGCTCCTTGGCAACAGCTATTGGCTGGGGATTAGATAGGTAGTTATCCAATTTCAAATTATATCGATTCTGAATTCGAGGCAAGCATAATTTGCGATTCACAGAAGAAATTACATTTTATAATAGGTTGGGGAAAAAGTCTTTTCGCATTATAGTATGTATGAACTTGTAATAAAATCTCTTTGGCTGTAGTATTTGTATCTGGCTGGTTTTGGTATCATTGAAAGTTAAAAATTTTAAAGAACATTATTCCAAATTCAAATTAGGCAAATGTGTGATTTTCATTTGTTTTTCGTACTGTCAAGATGAGTGAATCTAATGAAGAAATTCGATACATTTTAAAATTTTACTACAAAAAAGGTAAAAATGCAACGCAAGCAGCGAAAAAAATTTGCGATGTTTATGGACCTAGTGCAGTGTCTGTGAGAGTAGCACAAATTTGGTTTAAGCGTTTTCAATCCGGAAATTTTGATGTCAAAGATGCACCTCGCTCTGGTCGCCCTATTACGGATAAAATGGATGCCATTTTTGAAAAAGTGGAGCAAGATCGACATATCAGTAGTTACGACGTAGCTGAAGAACTGAGAATTGATCACAAAACAGTTTTGGCGCATTTGAAAAAAGCTGGGTACAAAAAAAAGCTCGATATTTGGGTACCACACGAGCTCACTGAAAGAAACCTAATGAACCGTGTACTCATTTGTGATTCTTTATTACGACGTAATGAAACCGAATCATTTTTGAAGAAGCTGATAACTGGTGATGAAAAGTGGATCACGTACGACAAGAACGTGCGAAAAAGGTCGTGGTCAAAGGCCGGTCAGGCTTCACAGACTGTGGCGAAACCAGGGTTAACTCGCAATAAGGTGATGTTGTCTGTGTGGTGGGATTGGAAGGGCATTATTCATTATGAGCTATTACCACCAGGCAGGACTATCGATTCTGAACTCTACTGCGAACAACTGATGAGATTCAATCAAGAAGTTGAGAGAAAGCGGCCGGATTTGATCAACAGAAGGGTTGTGGTGTTTCATCATGATAACGCTAGAACTCACACATCTATAGCCACTCAGCAAAAATTAAGAGAGTTTGGCTGGGAGGTGTTAATGCATCCGCCGTATAGTCCTGACCTTGCACCTTCAGATTTCCACCTGTTTCGGTCTCTTCAGAATTCTTTATGCAATGTTAGGTTAACATCACGAGAGGACTGCCAAATCCACTTGTCGCGGTATTTTGATGAGAAGTCCCAAAATTTTTATAGCAATGGGATCATGTCCCTACCTACAAGATGGCAAAAGGTTATCGAACAAAACGGTACATACATATTTTAGTCAAATTTAAATAAACTATATTAAAAAATGTTTTGAATTATCTTACAAAATGCGAAGAAACTTTTTCCCCAACCTAATATATTACATCAATACAAATAAATAAAATTGGAGTGTCTGTTTGTAATATAAAAATAACCGCTTTTTACTAAATGCAAATGTATGTATACACCGTACATATACCAAAACAACATTTTTTACAATTTTGTCTGTCTCCCTGTATGTCTGTCGGTCTGCTTGTTCCGGCTAATATCGGGAACGGCTGGACCGATTTTGACGGGACTTTCACTGGCAGATAGCTTATGTAATAAGGCGTAACTTAGGCTATTTTTATACTAGCTGCGCCCACGACTTCGTCCGGGTAGGTACTGAACAATCATAAATTCTCACGGGGACGAAATCGCGGGCACAGCTAGTTTTTAATAAATTCGGCAGATGCTTTACATTTGTTACCAAAAACTAAAAAATCTTGCATCTAGACACATACTCGTATATAAGTGAACGAAGCCCTCCACCCTCTAAGCTTTCTTTCAGGCTTGCCACTACTACAACATGTGGGACAGCGCTTATTTATAAAAAAAATACCTAAAAATTTTATCCACATGGATCACATTTTGTAGGTACCACAACGCAAGAAGCGGCTGCGTATACACACGTATTTTTTTAAATACTAGACAGTGTTTGCATTATTGAAAACATATAGCAGCTTTTCCTAAAGATTTCTGCAAATGATATTACAATTAATTCTGTTATGGGGTTCACATGGTTACGTGTTTATTTGTTTTAATTAAAGGTATGTCTCCACGTACTATGGTAATGATTTTCCAAAAGGAATTCTTACAAAATATGAGGAAATGGTGCATTCAGTAATATGTCCTGGAAACGTCGAATACAGGTGTGTATTACTAATCTGAAATTAAAAAAACCATTGATGTCAGCAAAATATTATTTTATTTCAATTTTTATAAATTATTTTTGTTCTTAGTTCGAAGAAATTTATCTACCGTATACTAAATGTATATACATAATAATAAATTAAATTATCTGTACAATATCTGCCCGAGACCACGGAAGCTGAAAGGCGTCCGAAACGTCGTATAGATTTTAAATTATGATTTTATAACATACATATATACATGCGTTACATACTTACATCCAAAAAAAACAGTTTTATTTCAATGTTTTGATGTCCTACTGAATTTCATTCGCATGTATTATTGCGATACAGTAACACATTTTATTTTAGTAAAGAAAAGCGTATGGCCGTACCGAGTATGAAAAACGTTTACTGTTTAACTTTGCCACCATATTCCGAAGAAGAAAGTGACCCTGTCCATGGATCTCTACTTTTGATTGGTGGGAAACTACTGGGTCTCTATTTACAGGTAATTATCACGTTAAATACTGACCCCCTTATTCATAAACGTATTTTAGTTAAAGTGTTACTAATCTCTCCTTTGTCTTTTTCTATCCTGCACATTTGACAATGCAACTGACAAAGACAAAGCCTTCTATAGCTAAAACGCATCTAATGTACGTTTATGAATAAGGGGGTGAGATTTTTACACGTACAATATACAACTAGTAAATAGGTATATTAACTAGTTGTTAATTAAAACCAGGGATATTCCAAAATATCGAAAATCCGGATATTTGTTTTCAAAGTTAAATAAAACAATATTTATATTTTAATATCAGAATCAGAATCAGAAACTCATTTATTCATTTAGGGTGACAGGCACCTCTTATGACACGTCAAAAACAAACAAAATAAATTAAAGCGAATAACAATTGATATACATGTCAAACAAGATAAAAAATATATGTAAAGTCAAGAATATCACTAAGATAAAACTAAATGTCATAAACTAATGTAAAAAGTATATCAGTAAAATGTCTCTTTTCCCCTTTACAAACTGATAACAAAGAGTAAAAAGAAAAGAAAAAGAGTCATTCTTTGTCATTCACCGGCAAAGTTCCAAAGGCCAATATGATCTGAGAAAAACTTGCCGGAAAAAACTCAGTCGGCTCTTTTAAAAATATCTCTTAGGCATATTTTTACAATTTTCCATAATTTAAACAAGCTTAAAATTAACAATATAATATCAACATTACACTTTGATTATTACATTTAACACCTTTGTGGAGCTAGATCAGCATTTAGCCAAACATTTCTATCCTTGAGATAGTCCTCGAGTTTATAGTAAGCCTTTTTACATAGAGTGCGTTTAATTAATGCTTTGAATTTACCATCGGTAAGTTCAGCAATCCCGGCTGGGATCTTGTTATAAAATTCTACACTATATTTTAGGAAAGATGTATTAGTTTTCGTCAGTCGAAAACTTGGCAGAGACAACTTGTTCTTATTCCTCGTATTATAACTATGCCTATCGGAGATTTTATCAAACAGATGTAGATTTTTCCTCGCGAAAAGTATATTTTCATAGATGTAATGGCAAGGGACTGTCATTATATTTATTTCTTTAAATAGTTCTTTCAAAGAATCACGACTACGTAAGTTATACATCGCTCTAATGGCCCTCTTTTGTAATACAAAAATTGATTGTATGTCAGCCGCTCGACCCCACAATAAAATACCATAGGACATGACACTGTGAAAATAGCTAAAATAAACAAGTCTTGCAGTGTCTATATCAGTTAATTGCCTAATTTTTCGAACAGCATAAGCTGCGGCACTCAGACGTTTCGCTAACTGCCTAATATGTGGTCCCCATTGTAACTTCGAGTCAAGCGTTATTCCCAAGAAGGTAGCGTCATCAACAAATTGAATTTTGTCATTGTTTATAAAAATGTCTCCTTCTTTACTTTTTACATTAGGGAGGGTAAAACGGATACATTTGGTTTTTTTACTATTCAGTGCAAGATTATTGACAGTAAACCATTTATGTACTTCTCCTATGACCTTATTTACAGTATCGTAATCTGGATTCCGTCTGTTCATTTTAAAAACTATTGAAGTATCGTCTGCAAATAAAATTGTTTTGGGCATACTATTAGGCATCAAATGAAGTAAATCATTAACGTAGACTAAAAACAGAAATGGTCCTAATATTGAGCCCTGTGGGACACCCATTCCTGTCTTTGCACCTTGAGATTTTACTCCATTCACTTGAACTACTTGTTCCCGATCCTTAAGGTATGATTGAACAAGTTGAAGAGCTTTATTTTCAAGTCCATAATGATCAAGGTTGCCAATTAATGTATTGTGGTCCACGCAGTCAAACGCCTTTGAAAGGTCGCAAAATATACCTATAGCATCTTGTGAATCCTCCCAAGCTTCAAAAATATGTTTTAATAAAGCAACACCGGCATCGGTTGTACAACGTCCTTTTGTAAAACCAAATTGCTGTTCGTGTAAGATGTTATTTGTATTGAAATGTTGCAGCAATTGAGTAAGCATCAGTTTTTCGAACACTTTACTGAGAACGGGCAGAATAGATACCGGTCTATAATTATTAGGGTTTTTATTGTCACCTGATTTAAATAGCGGTATAACTTTACTAAACTTTAATAAATCTGGAAAGACTCCCTGATCAATACATAAGTTAAAAATTGATGCTAAGTAAGGAGCTAAGGTATCTATAATCGACTTACACACCATAACAGACATGCCATAAATATCTTCGGTAGCTTTTATTTTAATTTTATGAAAAGCTGATCTTACAGACTGTGGGCTAACATGTTTAAACCTAAATTGAATAGTACAAGCTTCTACGTTATTTTTCAGAATATCAATGGATAATAAAGAGGATGAGTTTAAGGGTTTTGTAATTTCAAAGGGAATCTTAGCAAAATATTCTACAAAGTGCTTAGCAATGTCAGGATTCGAACTCACAGTACCCTGAGATGTCTCCAAAATCACGCGACCATCACTCCGTTTATTTTTGCCTGCTTCACTATTTATTACTTTCTACGTAGCCTTCATCTTATCGTCTGCATTTATTATTTTCCTACTCAAATATATAGACTTTGCCTTTTGACACACATTTTTGTAAATTTTTGAATATGTAGCAATATATTTATTAAGTTTTTCATTTTGCATACAATTCTTAAGGCCATATAATTCGAATAATCTCTCCCTACTTTTACGAATGCCAGTTGTAGCCCAATCACAGAAACTAAATTTATATTTGGTAGATTTAGTTTTAATTTTAAATGTTTTATTAAATTGTGTATTAAGTACCTTAAAAATTTGCTCATAACAATTATTTGCACTATTTAAATCAAACTTTTGGGAATATAACTCTTTAGTTAACATGTCATTAAAATAGTTTAATTTAGCAGAAGTTATTTGTCTGTATGTTTTTTGTGTTATATTTTTACTATTAGCAGTGGCAAAAGTCATTATTTGCCCGCTATGATCCGAAGGCATGCAGTTAACAATATTTTTATCTAAATATTTAAGGTCACAAAATATATTATCAATACAAGTTGCTGAGGTTGGACTCACTCGAGTGGGTTCCAAAAAAACATTACTTAGATTGAACGACATAAAAAGATTCAATAGTCTACAACTATTATAGCTATTTTCCAAAATATTAATGTTGAAATCTCCACATACAATAACAGATTTTTTACTAGAACAAGCTTTTTTCAATACATCCTCCATAGTGGAGTCAAATACGTTAATGTTTTGGTAATTTGGTGGTCTGTAAACGCACACTATTATATGCTTCTCCAGCTCAACACAAGATATTTCCGCAACATGTTCCACTGATAAGTCAACTATGTCCCTACGTTCCCTGGAATTGATTGAATTCTTTATCATAATAAGAGTACCTCCATGATGCATAGTTTTTCGGGTATAACAACTTACTACAGAGTAATTTTTATAATTAATCAACACTTGGTTTTCTTTCAACCAATGCTCAGTTAAACAAATAATATCAAATTGAAGTTTCTCTAATACTAATTCTAATTGCAATATCTTAGAAGGGAACCCTTGAATGTTTTGGTGAAATAATACCAAATGACTACTTCTGTTTAACATAGGAGTGCCAGAAGATACCGATTTATTTGAATGCTTGTTATTGGTAACTTCCTTTGTCTTAAAATCTAGTTTAAATTATAATAATACAGAGTTCGTCCTCCATCCCATAACCACCACTAGACAGCGAGGCCATACAGTGTGTATTTCCTCGCTGTGCTGGAGAATACTCCACGTCTCTAGTGATGGAAGATGTAGACTGAGGTTCAATATATGAACACTCTGCTTTGTCATGTACAATACAATTTGTAACATTTATGTTACTGTCCAACAAATAATTGTTTTTAGTTACATTTTCCATAACTAAGTAGTAATATTTTTTTATATATATATAAAATATGTTTGTATGCGTCGTTTACACGATACGATACTTATTTATCTATGTCGTTTATTTTTTGTATTGTCGATAACTTAATATTAATCTTTGACGTAATGAATCATATCTTTTCATTGCGGCCAAGTGCCTGATGCGTTGCAGTTGTAATAACTGTTGGAGATCCAATTCGACCTGTGTGTTTCAAACCATTTAACCCATTCCCCTGTCCCATGTACCATATGTGTCCATTTGCATTGTTTTAACTATTGTGTCTCCTTACGGGACAGTGAACGTGTTAAGAAATGAAATAATAACAAACACCACGAGTACCTAGTATATTAGGTAAATCGGTGGTGCCTGCGCCCGCGAACTCCTTCACTGGAGCTCTACCACCAGTAATTTCATACCAACTTAACTTCCAAACCAATTAATTTGAATGAAATATTTCTATCTATTCTTTTTGCTAGATAATTTGATTTTTCCAATTATCATATCGATTTCAAAAACAAAATTGTTTTGGTTTTGTCCCGTGAAACTGAGGTAGTTCAATTTGTAATTTGAGATATTGCTGCTTATTAATCTTTTTTATTGTACTTCACGAAGTAATTTAATAATGTTTCCTTCCATCTTCTTCCATCTTTTATGACTGAAAGACGTGACCACCAAAAGTACCTGCACGGGTCAGTTCTCTACAAACTTCTCTATTTTGGACCATATGGATTGCCGCTTGTCCCTATTGTGGACGCCCTTAAACGTACCACCCTTTAAAGGACTCCAGAGTGGCATCTATCTACCGAGTGGGCTTACTGCTTCTACTGCTTCCCTGAATGTGGCTTGTTAGTATTACCTTTTCAAAATTCCCAGAAATCTCCATAAATAGATAACATAGAAATAGATTGCAACTTGCAGCTGCTCGAGAATAGAGGTTTTAGTACGATGAGCAGCCCATGGAATGTCCAGTCCATTTTGAGCCAGCAACCTTCTAAGCGTCTATCCTTGGCCTTAGCTTTGTATGCAGTGTACCATCGAAGAAATGTCCGGTAGATAACGTGCAATGGTATTAGATCACCGAAAAGTTCTTCGATAGTATATGTTTCGGAAGCGTACAGAAAGATTAAAAATACTGATCATACATAATTAATGGAATAAAATATATTTGAATATATATACAAATCTATACAAAAAATAATTAATATATACACAACAAATATATACAATTAAACATACATGCAAATATGAAATAAATACAAAAAATATTATGATGATTTGTAAAGCAAACTTCGTGGTGAGTCGCAAGTCCTCCGGAAGAGCATTTCACAGGCGTGTAGCTTGAATCACAAAGGAGCTGGATAGTGTATAGCGGCTGGACTGATTTGGCTAATATTGGTTTTGAATGATTTTTGCAAGTCCAGGGAAGGTTTAAAAGATAAAAAAATATTAAGAAATTGAAGAGGAATAGTAAAAAACACAATTTCATTTTTCAATACTAATAGTCCGTATCTATCAAACCTTTGACACATTATTTTATTCTGAGGCAAAACGTAGTTTGCCAGCTTAGCTAGTTAATCATAAATAATGGACAGTAGGCTTCTGTTATCTCTAAGATGGTTATTCTGAAAGTCTGTGTTCAATCCCCGGTAAAAGTTTCTCTGCATATTTCGTTTGTAACTGCTCCTAATCTATTAATTTTCAGGAAGAACGTCGTCCTTGGGGTTATCAGTCAGCGCAATATACAGGTGTTTGGCGTCTTGTACCCTGGATCCATGACGTAGCTGTTGAATCTGAAGAATTGGATGCTTTTAGCATATATTGACATGTTTTTTTCTCGGTTTATATTGTTTATTTTTGTGAAATTACAAGTTATGTCGCATTTTATTCATGTTTTACCAGATTTTTCCTGCGACTTGTCCGCCTAAAGAGCCATTTAGATGGAGAGAGTTTCTCGAACGTTTTGGTTCGAGAAATCGTAAGCTACTATCACGAGCAATAATCGCCTTAACATAATCGTGTCAAAATGTTTACACACAGACAAGAACTAAAATCTCGCGTACGATCCGATTTCAGTGAGAGATATGTCATCTTTGAAATTCTGTGTACACGGACACAATAAAATTCCGTTGCGAGGCGATTATCGCCCATGGCAACGAGCGAGAAGAGCGAGTGTTTAGACGAAAACGAATGTTTTATATTCCTTCGATAATCGTATCTTCGAGACGAGAAACTCTCTCCGTCTAAATGGCTCTTAACTGAATAAGTTTTTTGTCCTTTCGTACAATCTATGAGAACAATAGCGATAGTCTTGTCGTTAAGTCGCGGACATCAGTTAGCAGTGTATATTAAAATAATAATATTACTTAAGTAATAATTCGTTGACGTGATCATTGACTACATAATTATAAAGAGTGGTGTTCAGCGCTAACCGAGGGCACACCCCGGACACTCGGGTAAAATTCCATGCAAACGTAGTTGTGTGGTAGTGTCGTAACCTATCACACAAACATCAATCAGTGACGTGTTTTTACAAGCGGTCCCAGAAGCGAAGCTCGTTGGAATTTTTTTACGCCATTATTTCGCTTATGTTTCACAGGAAACATTCTTCAGAATAATATGACGAAATAAACCGAGATCAATAAATAATCCCATCTGCTATGTGCAAAATGAGTTAAACGGGCCAATTTCCGGGATATCCTAACTAAATAAAAAAGGATTTATGTGAACAAGCAATTGTTCAAAGTTATAAAATAAACAGAGACTTTCTATTCCGTAGTTCAACAACCGATACCGTTATGGAAAGTAAATATAATATTTATGAGAACATTTATAAAATTCTAAGGGTGCTTTTGCAGGCTAAAGGACTTATTACACGGCGCGGTATTCAGGGTACGATAGCAAGGGGCAGGGTAGTGTAATAACATTTAGGGAGTTAGAGCCCTAATTAGGGCGACCGGGGCGGCCCGTGTATTTGTACTGTGAACTGTGACTGAGTTAGGACGCTGTCGACCGGATAATGTAATAAGCGGCAACACGGGCGCGAGGCCACGCCCACCTTTTGTGCCGGACCCTGTATACCGTGTAGTGTGGTGGTGCCTTTTTAGTCTAGAAAGATACCTAAGCATTTTATTTTTTCTTCAAAACATGTTAAAATTGTATTTGTGATCTCATGTACGGCATCAGCGCTTGAAATACCTGAACGGAGACCAAATTGATTACACGATATTAACTTATTCGTTAAAAGAAAATTTACCGGTTGCTTGTTCATTAGTTTTTCTAGTATTTTTGAAAGCGTTGGTAAAATCGATATATATAACGGTAGTTATTTACACAGCCTTTATCACCCCCTTTGTGTATTGGCTTAATTATCGAAAATTTAAATATGGAGGGGAATGACCCAGTTTCAAAGGACAAGTTACATATATAAGTTATTGAAAGAATAAAAAAAAATAATAATAAAAATAAAAACATTTTTATTTAGTAGATCATTCATAGGTGTTTGTTTCTACTGGGTACAGCTAGAATCCGTAGAGGGTTTTGCCCTTAAGTAAGATGCGTCCATGACCTTGAAGGTTATCGAGAACGTAAACACTGCAGTCGCTAAATGGTACCTCCTTGTCTTTTATCGTCATCGGATCAAGCTTGTTTGCAAATGAACAGTTTCCTACACCGAGGCAAACATCTCTTACCTCAAGAGCAGCAGCTGTCTCTGGTATTTATGCAGACGTCGATAGGCTGTGGTTGTAAGCTTGCTTGACACTCATTGAATGGTCATCTACACTATGTAGGTTATATTTATAGGTTTGCTTTGATATTCAAAATAAGGGTGATAATGATCTATTGACCGAAATAAGGTGTGGTTGTAAGCTTGCTTGACACTCATTGAATGTTCACCTACACTAGGTAGGTTATATTTATAGGTTTGCTTTGATATTCAAAATAAGGGTGATAATGATCTATTGACCGAAATAAAACAGAACTTCAAAACTTAGAGAGACTTTATTTATACTATATCTAGACTACACATATCAGATTCTTAAATAGACTTTACAAGTTACAATAATACAATCTTCAAAATTTTAACATTAGGAGACTGTGCGTGTTCTTTCAAGGATAAGACCGGTAGTACAAGTCGGCACTTTATACGGTGAAAGACAGGAGAATACCCTGGTTGTATATTAAACATATTAAATATATGTACTTATATTATACTGATACAGGCGAGAATGTTATAACATTAAATTACCTCTAAACAATAATTAAAAATGTTCAGTGCTAATAATTTTAACCATCGGCATTCTGCAATATCACTCTTTCACATAGTTTAAGAAAAACTAATTTCATTACATACATTAACGGAAAATTTTTTCTGCTTAAATTAAAGATACCTTATTCCAATATATTATTCTTTGAAATTTTTATACTAACGTGAACTAAAGTGATACTTTAAAAATTAAAGAAAAACCACTACTAGATAGTAATATACTACTAGTAGATACTTCATAAGCAAAATTTTATCTGAAACAGGCAATTTAGGTAAGATCTTTTTTGCCTGGCAACAGGAAGACCTTCACTACCTGAATCAATTACATTTGCTAAAATATACATTTGCAAAAAAAACAAAACAAAGTTCCCAATAAATAAGAGCGTTAAGACAAACAAAATTCAATAGCTAAGTCAAAAGTCATTCAGACCCATCTGGGTCCAGGTCCGGTAGTCCAGAACGAACCAAAGATCAATTAAAAATAAGCAATAAATATACCTAGCTAACAGAAGACACCAGTTAGGATCTACTCAGACACCTCATTTCGAAAATGCATGAAACTTATTCTATAAACTTATAGAAAAGGTTCGAATAACAATAGGTATGATCAAATAAACCGAGATCAATTAATGACTAACTAAATAAAAAAGGATTTGTGAAAACAAGCAATTGTTCAATGGTATAAAATAAACAGAGACAAATTTATATTCCGTTAGGCCAACGGGTTTACCATTATGGAAAGTAAATTGAATCTTATGGAGAATAACTATACCTCAGAGTATTTGCATTTGAAAACTTAGTGGGCGTTAGGATGTTTTCGCTTTTAGACTTATTTGAATTTATTTATTACATTTTGCATACATACCATAGTTGTGTATATATTAGGTTGGAGAAAAAGTTTCATCGCATTTTTTAAGACAATTCAAAACATTTTTTAATATAGTTTATTTAAATTTAACTAAAGTATGTATGTACCATTTTGTTCGATAACCTTTTGCCATCTTGTAGGTAGGGACATGATCCCATTGCTATAAAAAATTTGGGACTTCTCATCAAAATACCGCGACAAGTGGATTTGGCAGTCCTCTCGTGATGTTAACCTAACATTATTTTATTAAAGCATTTTTTTCACAAGCATGTGTTAATGCGAAATAATATAAAACAATTAACCTAACATTACATAAAGAATTCTGAAGAGACCGAAACAGGTGGAAATCTGAAGGTGCAAGGTCAGGACTATACGGCGGATGCATTAACACCTCCCAGCCAAACTCTCTTAATTTTTGCTGAGTGGCTATAGATGTGTGAGGTCTAGCGTTATCATGATGAAACACCACACCTCTTCTGTTGATCAATTCCGGCCGCTTTCTCTCAACTTCTTGCTTTAATCTCATCAGTTGTTCGCAGTAGAGTTCAGAATCGATAGTCCTGCCTGGTGGTAATAGCTCATAATGAATAATGCCCTTCCAATCCCACCACACACACAACATCACCTTATTGCGAGTTAACCCTGGTTTCGCCACAGTCTGTGAAGCCTGACCGGCCTTTGACCACGACCTTTTTTGCACGTTCTTGTCGTACGTGATCCACTTTTCATCACCAGTTATCAGCTTCTTCAAAAATGATTCGGTTTTATTACGTCGTAATAAAGAATCACAAATGAGTACACGGTTCATTAGGTTTCTTTCAGTGAGCTCGTGAGGTACCCAAATATCGAGCTTTTTTTTGTACCCAGCTTTTTTAAAATGCGCCAAAACTGTTTTGTGATCAATTCTCAGTTCTTCAGCTACGTCGTAACTACTGATATGTCGATCTTGCTCCACTTTTTCAAAAATGGCATCTATTTTATCCGTAATAGGGCGACCAGAGCGAGGTGCATCTTTGACATCAAAATTTCCGGATTGAAAACGCTTAAACCAAATTTGTGCTACTCTCACAGACACTGCACTAGGTCCATAAACATCGCAAATTTTCTTCGCGGCTTGCGTTGCATTTTTACCTTTTTTGTAGTAAAATTTTAAAATGTATCGAATTTCTTCATTAGATTCACTCATCTTGACAGTACGAAAAACAAATGAAAATCACACATTTGCCTAATTTGAATTTGGAATTATGTTCTTTAAAATTTTAACTTTCAATGATACCAAAACCAGCCAGATACAAATACTACAGCCAAAGAGATTTTATTACAAGTTCATACATACTATAATGCGAAAAGACTTTTTCCCCAACCTATTATTATGTATACTTAATGAATGATGATTTAAAATTTTTGAATTAACTGATCATCTCTGCATCACTTATATACCTATCATAAGTATATCTACTTACCGACATAAAATAATAAAATTCTATAACACACTTCGATAATATAAAATCTGAAATTACGTCACGTTAAGAGAGTGGAGAACGCGAAAAATCCCTTACAGTTTAGTGACCCTGACAAATCCACACTAACTGAACACTATGGTCTAGGATCAGTTTAAGTTTAAGATATAAGCGGCTCCCCCTGGCTTCGCACGGGTGCAATGAATATAATATAGCCTACATAATTTATAATTTTTGAAATCGGTCCATTAGTTTTTGGGTAAAAAAGTTTGTTAAATAGGAAACATTTGAGTTTCGTATGTGCAAACAAGAGAGATGGACAGGACACATGTTGAGGGAGAAACAAGAATAATGGAGTAAAATCATCACAGACTGGTACCCCAGAAATACCAAAAAAACCAGAGGTAAACAATTAAGAAGATGGGAGGACGAATTAAAGCTCACAGCGGGTCCAAACTGTAGACGAGTGGCTCGTGATAGAACCCAATGGAAAAAGCCAGAAGAGGCCTTTGCCAGGAGGCATACTGAATTAAGAGACATCTAGAAACCTACAACAAACATTTCAGAATGTAAAGGCTATAATAAATAAATAAATAAAAATGTACAAACATAAATAACATAAAACACAAATGTTTCTTCTTTATAATAGTAGTAGGTATAGATTGTCAAGTACATTCCAACTGCATAGAAATAACGCGAACGGAACGTTTTTTATGAAACGCAGGTGGCAAACGAGCATGCAGTTCACAAAGATGTCATGTGATGACTGCAGCCTATTAAGCTAATACAAAAACCGATGTAGAAGAAACTCGGAAGATATGTTAGTACCGGGATATCTGGGGCTGCACACTCTCTACCTATCCCGTGAGGGACTTGGTGTCAAGATACACAAAAACCAGAGGTCAAAATGCGGATGCTGCCACCCCTGAGACCATAGTTGTATATCTCCGAGATAGTTTTTAGGGAACTAAATAATTGAAAATTGGAATACTTATCTGAAGTATTCCAATTGAATAAACAATGGAATTTAAATAAGAATATGTGTAAAAGAAGTATCATCCATGGACCCATAGCAGGATAATTAACCGTCGTACGGTTGGGAGGCTTAACACAACACCATTTTATGTGATCGCCGCCAGATTACGCTCGATTCACGGCATTACACGTCGCCCTAACACCGTGATATATTTGCACTGTTATCGGACTTTGGACATTCGACCAGAAAGCTACATTTTCCTTTCAGTATTAATTGCAAAAAAATTGAATAAGCCTTGCGACTGACCTTTTAAGACGAAGACTTTAAAATACCTACTTCGTTATCCAAACTTAGATATAATTATTATTATGGCGGTCGGAACAAATGATTAAAATAAATAAACAAACTCATATGTTTCTCCTCTCTCTTCTTCGCAGTGCCAATATTACGATATGATTGACCATAGGTACCAACAAATATCAACTAAACAAAAATACAAATGCAAAACAAGTGCTCGAAACTATCACTAATAATATTATTCTCGTGTAAAATCTGTGCGCAATCAAATTCGATCTCAACGAGATATATTTGGGATTGAATCTCGTAACTTGATCCGAAGGCATCAATCATCAAAGTATTTGTTGTTCATGACGTCACGCATCCAATCCACGTACCCGGCGGTGCGGGTATATATCCCATACTTGCCCCGCTTGCCGCACCCGTCGCCGAAGCTTGTTATACCCTGAAAATATTAACATTCATTAAAAACAAAACAGTACAACTTCAATGACCTACCATGACCAAATAGGTCGAGTTCTGTCTGATGGTGGGGTCAAAAGTCTTAGGAATCGGCGTGCATGTATGAATATACATTATGAAGGTAGAAGAGGCACGAGAGGTATGTCAGGACCGAGACATCTAGGCGTTTCGGCTCTACATTTATTATACGTACAGCTAAGTTATGGAATACTTTGCCGGCTTCTTTGTTCCAAAAAACTACAACCTCGGCATCTTCAAATCTAGAGTGAATAGGTACTTTCTAGACCAACGTGCTTCATCTTCGGCTACATCTATACATATTAAAAAATATATATATATATATCTGGGGCGCTCTACACTCTCTGCCTACCCCGTTAGGGACCTGGCGGGAAGATACATACATAAATACATACAACTTCAATTAAATTAAAACATAGGTATTATCGCCTGAGAAGCGGCTGTCATATAGCAGAGGCGTAATTCGATACGACAAATTAAGGATTTCTCGGGGATTGGACTACAGGATCCTGGTGGCATGAAACTATTAATCAATCACACTTTTTGGTGGTAGAGCTCCAGTGACGGAGCTCGCGGGCGTTAGCACCACCGCATTACCTAATATACTTGCCTCTAAATGGTAGTGTTCAGCACTATCGTGTTCCGGTCAGGTAACGTACGGGCCTGTGATTTCCGGCACAGAGATTGTGTTGTGTAGATAGCGACGATGCAGGTGCATTATCACATCATATCACTTCATCCGAAAGACGTTTACTGTTGGACTAAAGCCTCCTCTAATGATGCAGGAATAATTTGTAGTTAATCTTATTGCAGGACGCTCCAGCCCATCCAGAATGGTTTGACAGACATTGTTCGGTTTTGCTAACTGGCACTTGCGGAAAATTATCTGGTGCACGACTGCTCTAAGTAATAAAATCAAAAAGTTTTCTACACATAGTGTAGCCAATTGGTGATGTAAATGCGTTCAAATATCAGTGAATAATTTTCAAGTCGGTAAATCATTATTTAACGAAGCTCCAGTGAGGCTACTAAGATCAGCTTAACCACCACCATCTGCAACGAGTCAACAAGTAACCCTTATCTCAAATGCCGAATTCCTATCAATAATAAAAGCTAATGGAATAAAAAATAGGCCTGAATAGAAAAATCATTTGAGATATAAATAAAATTTAATAATGTTAATCTTGAGGTCGCGCTCTTAATCGCCCGCGCTCACAAGCGCACGCACGCACGCACTTCAATCACACACACACACACACACTAAGAAACACATCCACACTTACCCTCTCCCCCGACACAATCCTTTACAAAACCTTTGTAACTATACTGTGCCGAAACTCTTTCCACACACTTAGGGCCGATCTCACCGTCGTAATAAAGATAGTTTTGCGTTCTTAAACAAATTCAATGACACTATTTGGATTTCACTGACGAAATTTGTTCGTGATAAGGTTGAATTTGGATTCGAAATCTAGCCTAAACCGCGTTTTATTAAACTCAGCTCTCAAAGCAACCGGTGAAATTCGCTCTCAGACTCCTACATACTCACGTTAGTCTAAATAGTTTTTTTCTATTTTGTTGTTTGTTTACTGCACCTGTTTATTATACGTATTCATGACATGTATGATGAGGAAGACACTGTAGCCTGTAACACAGCTATGCTAGCACAGGCTACAGAGCTTCAGGGATTTTTGTGCCATTTATGTGCGATCAATAAAAAAATATTTAAAAAAAATATTTTTTAAAAAAAAGGTTAAAACGTACGTCTATCCGTTCTAAGTTCAAAATCTCTAAAAAAGGTGAAATAGCGGGCCGAGAACGCAAAAGTTATGGTAAAGAATTTGTAATAAAACTTAATAACAAATTGGCAAAAACGCTGGGATTCTTGCAAACAGCGAAACTACTTTGAGGGATAAAGAACGACGCTAAGGATCTACTCAGGCGAAATTACATTTGAAAAAGTTAAGATTATTGTGTTGTATTTCTCATATAACAACAAATTTACCATCGCTCGTCAAACAATTGCTACTGTGAAACGAAATATTATTATCATCTGATTGCTCAAACTCGACAAACTTTATTCATAACTTGTATGGTTTCATAGAACTCAACTGAAAATTAAAGCTAAGCACGAATATCTAACACCCACAGCCTCTTTTAATAAAGTAAGAATATATATTTTTTAATAATTTATATTCTTATTGTCATGAAATTCAACTAGTGAAATAGAAAATGAATTGTAACACTGGATACATAGGTTTTTGCATATTCTCTTGTATAGGTATATGGATATATTATAAAACCCGTGGCCCAGTAATACCTCTCACAGAAACAAAACCACTTAAACCACACATTTAAGCTCCGGTTTGTCAACGCCATCTGTGTCATCACTTATCATCCATGTGAAGTACATGCTTAGCTAACATTAGTCATTACACAAATAACATAATAATCGGAGCCTACCTCGATGGGAGCTACCACCACTTATAGCAGGTCCTACGTTGAAGTCCCGGGTTTGATCCCCGGGTCGGGGACAAGGAGATTTGTCTTTATCTAGCTTTATCTACAGATTCTCAATGACACACTAAAGTTAAGAAACCTACATTTAATTTGTCAATAAATTCGTCTCCTTTTATAGGCGCCCCGTAATTTGTTACAAATGTATCTTTATTTTGATCTCTTGTTTTTGTGCAGATGTATATAAGCTGCAGTTGTCAGTTACTACTATATGCTTAGTTACCATCTTTATTCAAATCATAAAATAACATAATTATATTATATAAAAAGAGTCTCGAAAAACTAGAACACCATGTACCAACATATAAATACAATATTATTGGTGTTTAGTTAGGTACATTTGATTCCTATCATTTCAGACAAGAAGATAATATGAAGTTAAAGTGTCTTAAAAGTACCTACTAATACTCGCATAACCTTTCTAACTTCGCACGGCCTTTGAACTTCATACGGAGGTCAGTTCATCCATTTGGTGTGATGGGTAAAAATCTAATATAATCCTTTCGGTGCAGAAAGTGTATGTAAAGTGCTTCTCTAACCAATCGTTTGCTCGAAATAGAATGAAAAATGTCTGGGATTGGCATGTGCTTACGACATAAGCCCCCAGTTATGGATAGAGGGTGCTTCAGCGCTCAGAAATTCAAATACGGAAGACTAACTTTATACTCGTCGGTACTGGTTTATCGACAATGCCTAATTTTATTTGATTGATTTAAACTGTAAATTAAATATTTATGTGTTATTTCGTCTACATCTTCTAAATTTCGTTATTTTTTGTCAGGCTTTCCGCTATGGCTTGATGCTATATAGCATTATCTAACAATCAACCTTGGATTTGTTTGGTAAAAAATTTAAATGGTGGTGCTAGCTAATATGTACCTACGTATTCCGCGTATGTAGATACATACTTTCGATTCAAAAACAACATTTAACTTGCAGTTTCCGGTGGATCTTGAATTTTATCTCACACTAGTGAACCCGGTAGACGTTATCCTGTATGATATTTCAAGTCGATCCAGACGTTTAGTCGCAGTACCTATAGATAAATAACCTAGATACCGATTCCAGCGCCATCTGCTGGGCTGATTTGTGTATTCAAACCGTCCAGGGCGCCACCCTAATGCATACAAAAAGATGCATTCAAATCGGTCCAGCCTTTTAGGAAGAGTTCAGTGATATAACTACACACGTACAGTAGAATTATATAGCTAGCAAGTAGGTAAGTAAATATGATAGGTAGTATTCTTACAAGTTTTTCTTTTCTTCAATACATACGTTCAATTTAAGCTTTTTGATCGCATATGTTTACGCCACAAAACGTATATTACATATTCTCTGGTATGATGATGCGTGATATAGGTAACATAACACCCGAATGATTCAATTGTGCGTAATATTTATGGTAATAGCAGTTTACAGCCGCGTCCCTACCTCCGTGATGATGACTATCCGATTTGTGATGGGGAAAAAAGCAACCTGTAAATGCTTGTAAGTATACCTATTATTTAGAGGTATTTTAGCATTCAGTAGTTGTGAGAATTACTGAAATCTATACATATAATACAACTGTAGAAGTGTGAATTCTGTACATTGAAAATATTTAAAAAATAAATACCAGGGGATGTTACTAGATCGATACCGAACACAAATATGTGATTAGAAAATTTTTTGTCTGTCTGTCTGTTTGTTCAAGCATCACACAAAATCTAATGGTCCGATTACGATGAAACTTGGTATACTTATACTTTAACCTTTGGCGCACAACACTGGGTACATTTTATCCCCGAAAAATGTCTGTTTGTGTGTGTGTTTGTGCACGCTTATTTCAGAAACGGCTTATTCGATTTGTGGTTTTCACTTATATATTGTCGTTAGTTTCACTTTATATTTACTGTTTGTTTCATGTGAATCGGTTCAGAAATAAAAAAAAAATACGACAGTTTAATTAATTAAAATGTATATCCAAAAGCGCTGCCCAAAGTCCCAAAGCCACTATTCCACGCAAACAAAGTTGCGCGCACAGCTAGTCTATAATAAAAATAAAAAGTAGCCTGTAAATGCTTGTAAATATATTATTTAGAAATATTCTAGCATTCAGTAGTTGTGAGAATTACTGAAATTTATCTTGTATTTTTTGAGTTTTCTCGTTACAAACTAATACAAATATACGAAAATACAAATGGTTTCTTCTTGTAACATTACAGATGATGTTTGGCGAAAGTAATCAATATTTTATATCCTGAAATTTCTTAGACATCAAATAAATAAGCTTGAGTATTGACTTGTTTGCTTCGATATTTGTCAAACAATTATCGGTATAATGTAAGTATTGTTTACATTAAATTCAAGATACAGTTATACTGAAATACAAGGTGTGAATGGCACGTCTATATATATTTAAAAAGTATAGATACACCTGATAGGATAGGTATTTGACAATGTTTTTTTTTTTGTTTTTAATGACACAATCCGAAAGTAACATAAAAATGAAAAGTATTTTAATACATGAAAATTATTAAAACCTTAAAAAAAAATTAATCAAACTGAACTATTTTTTTATTATTTTGTTAACAATTCACCCTCGTATTGCGTGAAATTGAAAATTTTCTGGTACATTCTTGATAAGAAGAAGACAACCAACCATTTTTTAAATATTAAATACATATTTAACTAGCTGGTGCCTGCGACTTCGTCTGCGCAGGATTAGTATTACACTCACTATCTTTATAAACTGAAGTCTATGTGTTATTCTGATGTACTTACTTATAAGCATCCATACATACAGACTTTCGCATTTATAATATCAAAAGGATAATAATATTAGTAGTATAAATACTTCCTAATATTGAACTATGTAAGTCGCTTGAGCTATAAGCACCACAATGTATCCTATATTACATGGACTTAGAAACAAGACAGCGCCACGCGCGGCTTACTGTCGTCTCTGAACTTACGTAATCTCTGTGAGATGCCCGTCAAAGTATCGTGCTGCATTTAGTAAGTACGTACCTAGTACCTAGGTAGATACCTGTAGTTCAATTCAAAATACACGAACTACAACATTTCGATCTACTATTGGTACCTTGAAGCACAGCTGTCGAATTCAACTGTCTAATATAGGTACTCGTATATCTTTTATCAAAACAATTCTTTTAAACTGCTCAGTAGCCTAGTGGTAGAAGGCCACTACTAGTACGGTGCGGTCCTGCCTTAATTTCCAGGTCGCGGGCTATCAGAGTTTGGCAATGTGCCTGGAGAAGTCAACAGTGTCGCCAACTGTTACATGGGCAAAACGTAACCAGTGAATAGTGGGTTGTTGCATGTATGCTTGAATACATGCATTTACCTCTGCCTACCCCTTCGGAGATTACAGGCGTGAGGTTACATCTATACAAATAAATAAAATTGGAGTGTCTGTTTGTAATATCAAAATAACCCCTATTTACTAAATGCATAATTCATAAATAAAATATGCATGTATACACGGTACATATACCAAAACAACATTTACAATTTTTGTCTGTCTGTCTGTCTGTTTGGCGGGGCTAATCTTGGGAACGGCTGGACCGATTTTGACGGGACTTTCACTGGCAGATAGCTGATGTAATAAGGAGTAACTTAAGCATTTATACTAGCTGCGCCCACGACTTCGTCTGGGTAGATACTGAACAATCATAAATTCTCACGCGGGCGAAGTCGCGAGCACAACCAGTCTTGAAATAAAAAAATATTTCAACGTAGATACTATAAATCTAAATGCGAATTATGATATAACTGTTACTTTATGTAAGTTATATCTATATATACCATAGACTAAACATCAACTCACATTTATTTACAGAGCCTATTAGATTATCTAATATACTCGTAAAACTCGATATCGCTCTCTTTCTGTCGCAATGTCCCCAAAACTGGCAGCATTACCACGTTGAATCAGAATCAGAATCAGAAATTCATTTATTCATTTGGGGTGACAAGCACCGCTTATGAAACGTCAAAAACAAACAAAATAAATTAAAGTGCTTATTCTTTGTGTTTTTTTGACGTTCAGCGGCTAAGATCCCACTGCAGAATCATTTCGTTCATCCAGATATGCTGCAAATCTACAATCTATTTTTACGCAACTTTATAATCTAGAGAATATATATCCACTAGGTTGCCTATAAAAATATGGCCTAGTGGATGTAAATATTCTCTAGATTATAAATATGCGTAAAAAAATAGATTTGCAGCATATCTGGATGAACGAAATGATTCTGCAGTGGGATCCTAACCTACGAGTATTAGTACGTCCGTTTGAAATATCTTTCGAACTGAACTCATATACGTTACCTAGGTTTAAATTAAGTCGTTAGTCCACTCCAAATGGTAATATTCTCCACTACCGTTTTCCAGTTTTTCAATTAAATGTTTATTGTCCAATATCGCCCTGTTATGGCAGGTAATCAGCAATGAATTTGAATGGTCACCTGAACTATTTTGCTTACATTTCGAGCTGCAGTATTCATTTACCGTAGTAACATAATAGAAACCGGCCAAGTGGGAGTCGGACCACGCGCAATGTAAGTATTCGATTTTAAGCATTTTATAAGTTAGAAAAGAAAGAAAAAACATTTATTTAGCGCATACCTGGAAATATAACAAACGTTACACCTACCTACCGACAAAATATTAATTACATGATAATCGAAATGAAAAACAATTAAAAAGTAGGTCTTAAATAAAAATGGTTCGACTATTAATGGTGAAGTGGTAAAGCCTATTTAGCTGATATAGTTTTCTTTTAAATTCATATTACCGTATTTTTTTTCACATGTCCAAATATCACCGCTTAGCTGGCAGAGGGGGAGGAA
The DNA here is from genome assembly GCA_036365455.1 of Macrosoma leucophasiata. NCBI lineage: Eukaryota > Metazoa > Arthropoda > Insecta > Lepidoptera > Hedylidae > Macrosoma > Macrosoma leucophasiata. The sequence goes on along the minus strand of JAWQUS010000010.1, from coordinate 13,515,830 downwards.
CTCTCGACTCTAATAAAAAAAATATTTCCCAAACGGTTACTTTAATTGTGAAATGGTTTATCAAACCCGCAATATTTTTAAACTGCCTCCGTAGCGTAGTGGTAGCAGGCCACTACTACTACGCTGGGGGTCCTGGGTTCGATTCCCGGGTCGGGGACTATCAGAGATAACGGTTTAAAATCCTTTATCTCTCGTTCTATTGGGATTTTTCCATTTTCTGGAAGTTTCCCAGTACCTCGGAGTTTGGTAATGTGCCCGGAGATGGCAACCGGTTCGCCACCTGTTACATGGGCCAAAACGTAACCGGCGAGTCGTGGGTGTTTGCATGTATGCTTGAATGCATGCATTTACCTCTGCCTACCCCTTCGGGGATTACAGGCGTGAAGTTACGTAATATTTTTAAAACGATACATAGACCACACTATAGTTCCTACTGTATAGACAGGGACCTTGACAATTTTATTTTAAAAAAAATATTTCCCCCGTAATGTCACATGAGTAATCTGTACATGCATGCTAAATTACACCTTTCTAGTACTAAGAGCCTCTGCGCTAACCTGTGGATAGACGGACACACAGACGGACCAACAGACATGGTTATCAGGGTTCCTTACGGAACGGTAAACTACAGAATCCTAAAAACATAAGCATTCAATATGTTTGTTCGTCGTTATTGATATTACTCCCATAATAGCTCCCATTTGCATTAGCCTCGGGATTTGTTATAGATGTCCAATCCAATAGCGTAACGGTTGGAGGATTGCCTATTATTTCTGTACCGTTCAATTTTGACATCATTTGAATTCATTGCAATTGAAGATTGGATCATTCTGGAACATTGGATTTGAAGCCCAAGTTCTCCAATTACCTTATTTAACAAGCATTAGGTACGTAAAATAGCGCGATTTTAGTCGAAATCATTTAGGTTCTTAAGTAAAATAGCACGCAGATTGCGTTAGAATTTAAAAGTCGTTTTAAAGTAATTCTAACAATTCGACAAATTGTCGTTTGTATTGATTGTTATATTATAGGTAGAAATTGAAAAACACACTTTTACAATGGAAAGCTTAAAGCGTGCAAATCTTCGACGATGGATTCTGTGGTGCAAGTGTACGTAGCGGAATAACACCACGGATAAGGCGGGGACGTGACGTGCATCATTCACAAAAGGGTGTGGTTTTAAAACATTCGAACACGTGTCATTCATCAACGTCACTAAGATAATCGTGTTACTGTTGGGTCATATTTTTTAACAAGCAAAATATTTTGCAATTTTCAAGTACCATCCGCAATGGCGTTTTTATAAGTCCCATTCCGTCCCGTCCGGTTTCTTTTGGTGTAAATTTGGTCGACGTATTTTATGTGCAACGATATTATGCAAACTATTGTACCTAAGAAGAAAAAATGAAAAAAAAAAAAGTATTAAAAAAATTGTTTACATACACGTATAAATTGTATCATGGGTGCCGCTTTACGCAAACAACACATACACAAACAGCCACACCCGAAACATACCTGTAGTACCTACATACTCATTAGTCCAGGTGCGCGGATCGAACTCGCGACCCTGAATCAAGCGGTCTTTTAATATTGCTGTACCAACTGTTTTGTCAAATGGTTTGAAATATACCATTTTTGGCGCTGCTTTACTTCTTATAGCTATAGTAAAGAATTTCCTTAATCGCATATGTCGCCGATCGGACTAGTCGGACTAGCAGGGTTCTCCTTCAGGCATTTGTATTTAGGTTGAAATGGCGCTTGCCGATCGCTCGGTGGAGTAGTGACGTCTCGAAACGAGCCGCCTGCGTAAGTCCATAGTATATCCAAGTATATCACACTTTATTTCCCAAAATCGCTAATATGCATTGTATCCATTTAAAGGAGTCGTGTTTGAAGAATGTAAGTTAAGTTAGACAGCAATTTTCACTTAATTAATTGTATATACCAGTAACTTTAATTCTAAAATTTGTGTACCTACCTACTGTGCTATTGTGTAAACTTACTTGGAAATGAAGTGAAGATGAAGTGCTGAAGTTAGAACTTAGAAATACGATATATAGCGTGTGGTAATGAAATATGTAACTATTTTGTTATTTTTTTATTGTTAAAATTGATGTAAGTACCTACTAATAAGACTGATAAGTGATAACAACTGCCTCGTTAGCCCAGTGGTCGCAATCGCGATGGTGAAGCCTGAGGTTCTGGGTTTGATCCCCAGGTCGGGAAAATCTGATAGTGGGTTTTTTCTGTGAGGAAATTCACAATAGTAGCCCGAAGTCTGGTTGTCCCTCCTCTGGAGAGCACGTAAAGTCGTCGGCCCTGCGCCCGATCTCTCTCCGGTCGTGTCGGATTACCGTCCCATCGGGCTATGAGAGTGAGGGAATAGTGCACCTATGTTTGCGCATACACTTGTGCACTATAATATCTCCCGCGCAGTTGGCTAGTCTCCGTTGAGATTGGCCGCCGCGCGCCGTGACTGAAATTCGGTCTGGAAGACTTTAAGTGATAACACAATCTGTTGCCATTTTGTAACGATTTGTGGAAGAGCGAGATCCTCTGGAACAAGTAATCACGTTTACTTTAAAGAGTTTATCAGCAACGCATATTGTTTTTATAATATTTTGGCTACAGCAATAAACGATATTTTATTTATTATTATTTCCCTATTTACCCCTCAAGAGTAGCCCCTATGTTTCAAATTTGCTTTTCTTGCACGTTCATGTTTGGGTTACTTATTTACACATGTATAACAAATTTCAACTCAATCGGTAGAATGCTTTTTGAGTCGGCTGTCAGACGCACGAATAATGTTACAAGGGTTCCGTTTTTTACATTTAAGGTACGGAACCCTAAAAGTTTTGAACAATGAATAAATTCACCTTACGCCCATGGGTTGGTAGCAAAATTGATAAATCCACACATTTTGACTAAGTGTAGAGTTTGTGAAATTAGGGCTTGTAGAGTTAGGAAGTGTAGAGTTAGAATCTTGGCTCTGTATGAGATTTGATAACTTTTTGACAGTGAGAGCCATATGAGAAATGTTTTTGGTGGGTTTGTTCATCTTCTCCGAAATTATTGAGAACATCGTCATCGATGTCTACTGAGACCATGCTTTTGTTCAATTCCGAGGTGAGGCAAGAAAACCCCTTGCATATTTTACATACAGGCAAGCAGATTACCTATCCCAATTTTTCGTAGTTACAGCCACTTTTCTACGAGCAAAATATTAGAGCCATTATTTCATCTGGAGCTGTTAGGGTTGATAGGGCAGACCTAACAGGGAACACATAACCGTTTTAAGGACACCAATTTATTTCCCATTCATTACACAGTTTTCTTTTTTTATCTACAATAATCCTTCATATCTCGCAACATATTTTGAAATGAAAGGAGATTTCTTGCTAAATGTTTATTACAAACTTACATTTCTGTAATAGATAGACACCTCGATATTGACGCCAAAAAAAAGAGATTCAAGAGATCGCTGGAAATTCTACCGCGTAATGTTGCACACACAAAAAAACAATAAGTGCAGATTAAAGTAATAAAAGTTTTTAGTGCGCATTCATACGACTGAAATTAAACAAAATATTGACGCTACATATGGAGATGGTTTCATTTGATTCAGAGCAAATAAAACATAGAAAATGAAACTTCACTCGCCGAGTTTGAAAAATGTATATTTTTGGTACGGCTTGGTAGTAGATCCTTATTTCTAGTGCCAAGAGTTAGAAGCAAAATTTAATTGATGTACCCATTGATATTTTGCCGCCAAACAGTAAGTAATCTTATTTTTCCTGAACCCTTTCCACGCGCGTGTGAATGTGGCGTACCTATTGCCAATAACATCAGAAACATAATTATCTTCCGCTGTCTATGAAGGCTTTGGGTATACGTAAAGGGTTTTTGTTATAAACCGGCATCCTAATAAAGGTCATAAGTCATAATAAACAACATTTATTTTGTTCGATGACAAATGTTTACTGGTGTTACTGGTAAAGAGAAAATTACGGAAAACAACCATGCAAACATTTATTACATTACCTGAAAATAATACCGCGTGCATGATCGATCGATAGATTTTGACACAGCTACAGTCCTCCGAAATCAACTGCTCACAAAACTCTGCGTCCCCGACCCGCGCACACCATGTTGTCGGTTATGGCGTATTGCCAATAAGATAACCAACGAAATGCTGTCGCAAATACGCTCAAGGACATGTTTAAGATTGCAGCTTTGAATTGCTTACAGAAAACAACCATGCAATAATGTAAAACAGACAAACAGTGCCGCGTGCATGGATCGATCGATGACTTGAAAGCAACTGTTGCAATATGCAGGAAAATTCGCTGAAGTGTATGTTTAAGCTTTCAGCGCTAAAGTTGCTTATGGAAAACAACCATGAAATAGTTTATTATAATATATTACCTGCAAATAATACCGCGTGGATCGATCTTTACACAGCAACGGGCCACCAGAGTCACCTGCACACGAATCTCGTCGTCCCCGACCCGCACACACCATGTTGTCGGTTATGGCGTATTGCCAATAAGATCGCCGACACACGCCCTGCTGGATCGTTGATACCTGTTATGTAAACCACTGTGATTAAGCATTGGGTTGTAGGCAAGTCATGAAGTACTATTTTACACTGAACGGCATAAATGAGTTTTATTCGTTGGAATTTTATTCGTTGGGAACAATGTAGAGTCGTATGACAGTTCCATAAACCAGCTCTTTTTATTAAAAAAAATATGAGCACTCTACATGTCGTATTGAGTAATATGAGATATTTCATTGGTGCTACAGACCTTGCGGGCGTAGGCATCACCCCATTACCTAATCTTGCTGCTGAATTGTAGTGTTCAGCGCTATCGGTTTCGGTCACGTGGTTATGTAATGTAATTTTCGACACAGAGGTATCAAAACCGAGATCTTACGAGAGTGACAACGCATCTACATTGAAATCTCTGGTTTTTGTGTTGATGTTTACAGGCTACCATACATTTTATCACTTCATGATATAAAAAATACCGACCTCAGTAGATACTATAAATATGCAAGGGTCATACTTTTATTGATAGTATAACGTAGTTTATCACCAAAGAAAAATAGAATTCTAGTGGTGGAGTTTACCAACATTCTAAGCCAAACTCAAGCTTATTCAAAGTTCAAATTATTTTTATTCCTTACTTCTACTTATCCAGTATAACATAATGATAAAATTTACTAAGTCTACGGCGGTCTTGTCACATCAGATTAGCTTGATACGTGAAGGAAATCTGTGTTTTTTAAAGCCCTCCAAAAGGTACTTACGGCAATCCAAGAAACTAATAATTAAGGCTCTGTGTTGTCTGTGTGTTGTCTAGCATTGTATTTAAATATTATGTAGGTGTATGATACCTGCAATTTTAATGATTCTTGGCCTTCTTATATCATTGCACCTAAAAGAATTCATCCTGATTTTGTGCGTTGGATTTTTTACCTTGATATATTCAAATTTTAATAGATTATCTACCTATTAGTCATATTATTAAAATAGTATCTATGATACAATAGCCTTTACCTTTAGTTACATTGAATTCTATATTTTGTTTATTCCCATTTCCTCGGAGAATAAGTATAGCGTGAATTTCCATTTTGCTTAACACCAGATTAACGTTTGTGTAAGTAGGTACTGCTCAAATCAAATCAGCGAACACGGTTCTAATATTCAAACCTTTAAGCATGCGCGCGTGTCTTAGAAAACGGAAAATGGATAAGTAAGTTAAATAACACATTCAATACGCTTTCTTCATATTGAAAATTGAATTACAATGAAGGGAATAAATAAATTCCAATCATTTATCGCTTGACACAATAATACCCAAATCTCGAGGTACATACATTATAATAATAATGGCAACCCATTATACGTCCCACTGCTGGGTACGAGTCTCTCCCCTTTTTTGGGGGGAGGCCTAGAGCTAACTCCACCACGCTGCTCCAATGCATTTTACTGGTGGTAGAGATCCAGTGACCGAGCTCGCGGGAGTAGGCACCACTGCATTACCTAATATACGAGTACTTGGTAGTGTTCAGCACTATCGTGTTCCGGTCAGGTGGTAATGTACGGCCCTCTAATTTCCGGCACAGAGGTATAACACTTTAGGCCTCAGGAGTGGTAACGCATCTGCTTTTTGACCTCGGTCTTTGTGTGTCTATAGGCTGTAGTCATCACTTTACATCAATGTGAACTGCATGCTTGTTTGCCACTTCCATTACATAAAAAGGGGTTTACCATTTCAGATTTTTTTTCAGTGCCACCCATAGAGTTCGGTTACGTGCCGGTGAGTATTAATCGACTCTTGACATTCAAGGCATTTACCTATGCCTACAGTGCCCATGCCTTCGAAAAATAAGGGTGTTAAAGTTGCGCTTAAATCCAATTAAACCCGGCTAGTCACGAGAAAAATATGACAATTGATTTTCAATTGTACCTAGCCGGCGGCGGCTTAACGTTCCTTGAAGGATAAATCATGAGATATATTTTATGCGTAAATTTGAACTTGTTTTTAAGTTATGTAACACTGGTGTTGGTTAGCTAACGAGCTTACAGTTGACAGTATTACGATTTATCTTAAAATCTGTAGATTAATGAATTTGAATAGTTTCAAGCGAGTAAGATTAATCACTGTAATAATTACAGTTACAGTTAATATAATAAAGCTCCTTCCACACGGTACTCGTAAGTATGTAGATTGTAGCCAGTAGGTACCTAGAAATGGTGGTAGAGTTCCAGTGACGGAGCTCGCGGGCGTAGGCACCACCGCATTACCTAATATACTTGCCGCTAAATGGTAGTGTTCAGCACTATCGTGTTCCGGTCAGGTGGTAATGTACGGCCCTGTAATTTCAGGCACAGAGGCATTACACCTAATGCCTCAGGAGTGGCAGCGCATCTGCATTTTGACCTCTGGTCATTGTGTGGGTGTCTATAGGCTGCAGTCATCACTTAACATCAATGTGAACTGCATGCTTGTTTGCCACTTTTATTACATAAAAAAAAAAAATAAATAAATAAATGAACATGATGAAATCATAAAAATTATAACATATCAAATATACATATCATCTCATCATCATCATCATCATCTCTGCCAAAAGACTCCCACTGCTGGACAAAAGCCTCCTCAAACTCAATCACTAAACATTTAATCACTTGGAAATAATAGAATTTGCTTGTGATGTAAACAAAAATAAATAATGGTCCAAAAATAGTTAATAATAAAAATAGGTATCCTACAACATCGAACGATCCTGGGCCGCCCTCATCCAGCGATTGCCCGCAACCAGGGACGCACCTATCGAAATTATTGTCGACTTCGTTATGTTCGTTGTTTGTTTTTTTTTCTTTATTGTTTTTGTTTTACTTTGTTCTGTTGTGATTAGTACACCCCTGTTACTGTTCGATTTATTTATTCCTAAAAATTGGTTACCTGGAAGAAATGGTTTTAAAGCGATAAGGTCACCATTTGTGCTTTTTTCTAAACATTGTACTTTATATATATATTTACTACTGTTTGGTGTACAATAAAGAGTATTATGTTATGTTATGTTATCTGTGATAGTTATTACAGGGCTACCATCTAACTGTCACACGGTAGCGATTATTATTTGACGGCAGAAAAAATAGGTAATGCGTTGGTGCCTACACCCTTCATTCTTGAAAAGACCCTACTGTGTTTTGTTTTGGCAGGTTTTTTCTCAGTAATGTGGGCTTTGGAACTCTGCCAGTGAATGCCAAAGAATGACCCATATTCTTTTATTTAGTCTTATCTTGCCGTTTGTAAAAGAGAGAAGAAAGAACATTCTGTTGATACCTATTTTTATTATTAAGTATTTTTGGATTGTTTATTTTATTTTTGTTTACTTTGACATATTAATCAACGTAGTGTCTAATTCGCTTTAATTTTTATATTTTGTAATTTGATCTATCACAAGCAAATTCTATTATTTCCAAGTGATTAAACAAATTTTCGAGTTTGATTGTAAGAGCTCGAGAGCGTTCCAACTCCAACACCAGTAAAATGGGTATTTTAAACTATTTTATGTATATTCTTATAATATCGTATTGTATAATCGCTTCAGGGAATAGCGGTGTTGACGATACAGAAACTTTGTAGTTCACAGACAAGAAAATGTTCCTACATAAATGTACCGGAGTTAGATTTTGACTTGCGGCTCGTTCGGAGAATTGAAACTTCAGAACTAACTTTCGCGGCATAGTTTGTACGTTTTCCAAGCAACACAAGTAGTATGAGAAGAGATCACTTACGGTTTACGCGGAAATTAAGAGCTGTAAAAGACAGTGTTACTATAGAGTTTACAGCGCTGCAAACACTGATTAAACTCTTATTTGGGCACAAATTATTCAGCCTTTGGTTCTAATTTAGTTCACATTTCTACTTAAGAGCATTATAGTAGCACTATATTGGAATTATTTTGGGTCACAAAGCTGTTTATCAGCTGCTTAATAGAATACGTGTGTCCCGTTATTCAGACTAAGTTCTAGCATTGGATGACTGTTAGTCTTAAATAATGCTTTAGGTTCTGCATTATGGTTGATAATCAGATTTTTTGTGCACACGTTTCTGCTGTGTACGCTAAGAGCATTATTCATTGTCAGTTTAGTAGTTATAACAGCGGTGCTGACAAAGTCCCTTAAATAAAGTGCTGCAGTGAATTTATAAATGGTGGTGTGTGAAATAAAATTCGGAATCGTGTTAACATAAGTATAAGTACCTACACTTTTGATGTTATATCCTGTGAAAATATTTGGGAATGCAAGTTTACTGTGAACGTTGAAATGGTTTTATGGCAAAATTTTACGCGCTTCGGAAATATCTCGTTTTTAATTAGAAATATAAAAAAAACAAGTCAAAATTGTATGTGTATATTTTTGTCTCAACATTATAGATTTAAACAAAGTTTTACATTGCACTATAATAAGTATATGTATAACGTTAATTAAAAGCAATTAAATATAATAATTATCAATAAATACGGTTGAGGTTAGAAAAAAATGGCGCATTCGCAGACATAAACATAAGTGAACTCTTTTAATCCTGAATTGGGGGAGACTATACTTAACTTAATAATATGTAGTGATTTTTTTTTCATAGCATCGCTTGTTATGCTTATTGCCAGTGTCAAGTAAAACGATATTTCGTATTCGTATTAGGCAACGTAAAAGTCAGAGTCAGTTAATTTATCAGTCTGTCAGTCAGAGTCACAGTAATTCGAGTAAAGCGATGGCTACTTTACCAGAACATTTACAATTAAGTTTTGGAGGCAACCCGAAAGAACGTGTTTTCGCACTGTTATTCTATTTCAATTTACACGAGCACTGTAATAAGCCTATATCAAACAAAATGCCACCAACTTTATTTAATATAACTCAAAAATACACCCAGAAAATGAAATAAAATAAGAGCACCACACGCATCTTTCAAGCTTCCCGCCAAAACCTCCCATATGTGTGATATTCTCTGACTTCGTCCAAGTAGTACAGGGTTTCTTAAACTTTCGGCTCCACGTACCCCTGTTAAAAAGTATGCAGCTGACACCGAACCCCTCAACTAATTAACTTTCCGCGAACCCCCTGCCGTCGAATGGCGAACCCCTCGGGGTTCGCTTCCCCGTTCGTGCCCCATTTTGAGAAACCCTGAAGTAGTACATAGTATGAATTTTTACGTTTGGTGAGTTTTAAATTGTTATATAAATATATTTGGGAACATAACATTATTTGAAAAGAAAATATTTTTACACTTACTCGTATGTTTCGAAAATACCACAAACTACTGGAAGCAAATCGTTCTGTCTAGTAAAACCACTAAAATTTTACCCTGTAGTATAAGAACATGATTTGTGTTCAGGAAAAAATATTTATTGGACAGCAATTTATTCCCCAGCGGTTCGGAACAACAAACTTTTAATTCTCAGGAGCAATCCGCTTACGCGGTTTCTAATTAATTTTCTGCAGAATCATTTTATTTACTAGGCTCAAAGTAATGACTGTATTTAAATTGTATACGTCGTGTAACTAAATTAACTTCAAGCTGTCTCTTTGTGAACCTAAATGTTTTGTGCTTTTGAAGTATGAAAAACAAGTTGATAGTAATTGGTTTCTGTTGCTAATTGAGACCTGTTGAAAGCCCGAGCTCCTATATAAATACTGCCTAGGCTATAAGATTATGCTACAGTGGTAATTACCATCCAATTGTGTATTACGTATAAAGAGAGTGGGGGAGAATAAGGGAAACGGAAAAGGGAATAGAGGAGTAAAAACGGGAGAACAGAAATAACACTTAAACCAGCCCTTAAGTCAACCTCACCTGTACGCTTCGGTGGTTCGCTATGAAAACTATGAATAGATTACGAATGAGCCTCTACCAACTCTACCAACAGAGCTTAAAACCGTAGAGAGAGTAAGATGGTCTGGCTGACACCCAGCGCCGTCTTTCCGGGGGAGATGGTGTTAAAGACGCACTTGTGAACCGTGAGACGCCGATTGGATATTCAGCTACTTTGAATATAATACCTGCAAATCAGTGCTCTACCCCCACCGTGTTGGGGCGCGGAATGTGCGCGGTCTAAATAGCCACAGTTATAGGATCTCAAACTATGACGGTCTTCGTCGTGTTATAGGCATGGAATCGCAAGGCGAAGGACTGATACAGTTCTGCTACGAAGAAATGTTTTTATCACCAACCTCTGCTTCAAAGATCATAATATACGTAATTATTATACATTTCAATATCCGCTGGTGATAGATACAGAAATCAAATTTACTTCATGCTAGTGTGAACGCGATAAAAAAAACTCGGGGACAAATACATTCTCAATACTACTGAAATTATATTGTCATTGATAAATATATTAAAATAAATGTATTTTATTATTGACCCATATCGTCAATATGCAGAATGAACTACCTACGTTGCAAAAAAATATCTGACTGATGAAATGAAATTACGGGTGCGAACACCCCGTTTTTCCCCAAGCCTATCCAAGATTGAAAGATTCGGCATCCGTCCGGAAACTCCGGAAAGGCAGTTAATTATGTATGAACGTTAAGTCCAATCTAAAAACGGAAATTTTTCGGTGTAGTAACGTATAAGATCTGTAGCTATGTAGTAATTCATGGTCTGAAATATTGATTTTCCAGCATTATAAACAAGCCTGTTTAACGCGCAACTGCTCTATTCAGATAAAAAAAAAACTTAAAGAGATGAAATGTATACATATCTACTTATTACATAGGTATGCTAAATGCATATTTTATTCGATGATTTGCTAATCTTAAATTAGGGTTGTCGTCCGTCCGGTTTTACCCAGATAAGCCTTAGCTTGAAAGGCGGCTGCAAAACGTCCGGAAAGGTTGTCGAATGTCACACAGTCCTTGGGTCAATTACGAGGGCTTGTATCACAGATGAATCTCCTAATCTCTCCTGCTAAATGATTACAGTTGAACATCATGACCTAGTGGCATTTATACGTAGTATCATGTATCATATGTAGCAGCAGATTGTGATTCGGTTTCCTTACCAATTCTTAATCTTAAAATTAAATGTACTTCAATTTTCGAATTAGTCAACGAATGACTATTTTTATAAGGTGTCACTCCTATGAATCGGCGTCATAGAACATTATTGTCAATATACCTACTATGCCTTTTTTGTATACGCCATACGATTAAAAGAGAGCAACGTAGGTAATACCTGTCCTGTCTACGATGACCAAAATATATAGGTACCTACTATTTATTAATTTATTTATTTATTAGCGTTTCCACAATAATACAGTACATTCATAAGAGTATAAAAAGATCTTAAATATAATATTGTGACACCCCGCTACCGCCAATACAACGCGCCGACGCGTTTCGCGCCGCGCCCGCCCCTGATCCCGACCTTATCCCCGGCCCCGCGAGGCCGATGACATTCCGGTTATCACCAACCGAATGAAGTAGAGCGAAAGTTGCACCGCCCATAATCGCATATGTCTCATATGTCCCTCCGCAAGCCGAGGCACGGACCCCCATGAGTCACCCTTAGGCAGTTGCGCTAACTTTTTTGCTAGGCTGGAGCGCCTTCTGCGCTCGCCGATTGCCCGGTGAAGTAAACTAGTGCCGTCTCGAGAGAGGCCGCCTACATAAAGCCCGACCAAAAAAAAAAAAAAAAAAAAGACACCCCGTTGGGGCATTGCTACTATAGACTACACTAGAAATAAGTTTTATAATGAAGAACGGATTGGAGCACTATAATAACGGATTCCTGTTATAAAAAGAAAATATTTTCAATATTTTCATTATGGTGTAAAAAATGCGTCACACAAAATGGCTTTTGATTATAAAACGTTATATGATATCAAAAATTCATGATGATTTAACGTTCGTACTTGCTGCTAAATGATAATGTTCGATCGTTCAGGTAATGCACGGCTCCGTAATTTCCGTCAGGATTGGCAACACACCTTCATTGAAATCTCTGATGCTAATGTAGATGTTTATACTTAGATTATGTATTCACTTACCATCAATATGAACTACCCCACTACTACTGTACCTACTGTACTGTAGCTGTATCTATGAATGGCACATTAACGACAACAAAATATGTTTAAAAAATCAGACTCTGAGTTATTTGGTACTTTTAAGTTATTGATTTAAACTCCCGATTACACATACATACTTGTATAAGTAGATATGTGCATTAGCAACCCTTGTGTTGTAATACCCACGCAATCTAGTCAGAAATGTCGCCCCATTAACCTCATTTCATTTATGTCTATAAAAGTACTAGATACCATGATAAATTGGTTCAGTTATTATACTTGGAAGCCTCATTATGGAAGAATATATTAAAAATGTAATTACGCAGACAACAGAATAACAAATACCCTCAATCGTATTGCCCACGAGATTTATAAAAGGAAATAAATCGGCATACAGAATATTATGTGGATCGAGTGCAGAAGAAAGTTTATAAAATTTATAGCTCACAATGAAAGCACTTGCCATAATATTTCGCAACTGAGGCCGCAGCTTTAAAATACAGTTGTGTAAAATATTGTCTACGTCTGCGCTAGTGCTTTACTCTGATTGCACAAGTTTAACTCGGCAACTCGTTTAGGTAATGGACTAATGGAAGATAGTGTGATGTAAGGTACCTGAGCTTCATGGAGTATTCGCGTGCCGTGAACATCTGTGGGCCTTTTCTTGCCCCACCCTAGTATGATGCAGCTAGTGTGCGGTGGTAGCGTCGCGTGGGGCTGGGGTAAACATGCTATACCGTGGCCCAAATCTGGTCTTGCGGGCATAGGTAAGCTGAAAAAGAAAATTGATTTGCATTTCTTTTTGGTCATATTTGCACAGCTGAATATTCTTCGGGGTAAGAGAGAAGATCAAAGGATTACGGCACTATACGAGTATGTTCAAAAATTGCAAAAAAATATCCAAATTGAAACGGCTTCTGAATATTATCTAGAGAGAGAACATCGGTATTTAAGGTTCTGTTGCACAGTAGGTGAGTAAAATTACCTATCGGTTTTATGAAACATAACAAAAACAGACGAAATGCGTTGCACCTTACACAGGTGTTTTGGGCATTATTAACAACGGTAGCACTACTTAGTAAGTTAATGCAAGCCTAATTTTCATGTACATGGACTCACGAACGAAGGGTTCCGTACCGTCATCTATAAAAGTAAAAAAATAAAGCGTCTCCCTGCTACCGTAATATTGAACAAAAATACAAAAAAAGAACTCACGCTTAACATTTCCATTTTTCTTTTAGTATTTGACGTTAAAGTGGCAACGGAAGTACCTACATAATTTGTGAAAAACTCAGTGTTCTAGCTATTACGGTTTATGAGCCAGCCTCGTGACAGACAGACAGCAGAGGCTTAGTAATAGGGTCCCGTTCTTATCTTTTACGTATGGAACCCTTAAAACTAAAGGGAATTCTGTAATCTTTCAACTTTGCATTACAAATTTATTCTAATCTACATCATATATTTTTTTTTTATGTAATCTCTTATTCAATAAAGACTCTTAATAATAACGAGTAAAAAGACTAGACAAAAGCTATTCATAAAATTATTACACAACATAAAATATTTCTGAGGTCATCTCTTTTCTTATCCTCGTTTAAGATTACGTTCATCTTACGACAACAATATCTTACCAGATTGGCATTCTTCAATGTGCATAGAAATGAATATTTTAAATTTTGAAGACATCAAGAAAATACAATTTTAAAGCGAGCTACAGGCGAGTGCTTGAAGATTATACCTATCACCCAAATTAGTTATAAGCTTTTACATGGCTAGTTTTCATATAAACTATGAGAAAACATAGCAAACAGGTGGTTAAAGTCCATAGCTTTATCTATACTTATAATAAATCTGTAGAAGTGTAAATTCTGTACATTAAAAATATTGAAAAATAATTACCAGGGGATGTTATTAGATCGATACCAAACACAAATATGTGATTAGATTTTTTTTTGTCTGTCTGTCTGTTTGTTCAAGCATCACATAAAAACTACCGGTCCGATTACAATGAAACTTGGTATGATTACTACTATTACTTTAACCTTTGGCGCACAACACGGGGTACTTTTTATCCCGGAAAAATGTCTATTTGTCTGTGTGTTTGAGCACGCTAATTTCAGAAACGGCTTATTCGATTTGCGGTTTTCACTAATATATTGTGGTAAGTTTCACATAACATTTAATGTTTGTTTCATATGAATCGGTTCAGAAATAAAAAAGTTATGTCAATTTAAAGAATTGAATCGAATATTTTATTATAATTCTATTCTGTATTATTATTCTATCTTTTAGGGAGTTTCGTACCTAAAAAATAAAAACGGACCCTACGGATAACTAATCCTCCGCTGTCTGTCTGTCTGTCTGTCCGTCCGTCCGTCTGTCTGACACCAGGCTGTATCTCATACATAGTGATAGCAAGAAAGCTAACATTTTCACAAATTATGTATTTCTGTTACCCCGATAAAGACAAAATTAATTACTAAAAATAAGAAAATGAAAATGTTAAGAAGTCCAAGGGGGCATCCAATAATGGTGTTTTTTTTTTCGATAATAACGGTCCTACCATTAGTAGACGCTTAAAATTTTTACAGAATTTTTAGGTCTTATGTTGTATTGTAGCTTCCATAATAAATCTATACAGACATATACATACATAGGTACATACATACATACAAATAAATAAAATTGGAGTGTCTGTTTGTAATATTAAAATAACCGCTTTTTACTAAACGCATATGTATGTATACACGGTACATATACCAAAACAATATTTTTTTCAATTTTCGTCTGTCTGTCTGTCTGTCTGTTTGGCGGGGCTAATCTTGGGAATGGCTGGACTGATTTTGACGGGACTTTCACTGGCAGATAGCTGATGTAATTTATTTATTTATTTTATTTAACCATTTATTTCAGTCAACCAGGGCCCATAACATAATAAGGAGGCCCGTAATAAGGAGTAACTTACGCTACTTTTATACTAGCTGCGCCCACGACTTCGTCCGGGTAGATACTGAACAATCATATTTTTTATCACGTAGACGAAGTCGCGGGCACAGCTAGTTATACATATGTAAATCAACAACACGAAGAACTGAACTATCAGTATTGATAAATTTGAGAAAAATCAGTTTTGTTCATTTGGGTGTCGAGTAAGTTGTATTTGATTTTAGTATTGAAATTGTTCTTAGTTTGTGGTAGATTATTTTGTTTGAGACAAAGGAGTATAGCTCTATGGTCAGTAACGGAGGAGCTTAAAACTATTGTGAGTGCTGTCAAGTTCGATTTTAGCATCACATGGTCTAAACAAGAACTGTTTCGGGTCGGATAATGATGCGCAGATAGCATACCATGGTAAGCTAAGAGGTCAAGGTAATCAGAAATCTGGTTAGAGCATGATGTATTTGTAAAATCCAAGTTGATATCTCCGATGATAGCTATGTTTTTATAGGAGGATAGTTTCGCCAAAAGTAAATTTAATGATTGTAGGAAATTTCTGATATCTCCAAAAGATGGTGAGCGGTAAACACAAATGAATGCCTTATCATTACCAATTTTAACAACAAGGCAACTCGCATCCATAAATTCGGGTTCTTCTACCGAACAGATTTCTACGTTTTTTATATAAACGACGACGCCATCATTCTGATTTATTAGTTTTCTTGTATAATAATGACAATAGTTATCGATGATAGGTATATTAGAATTACATTTAAGCCAACATTCTGTGAGTATTGCAATTTCGTAGTCTAAATTGGTTCTATGTAAAAGAGCAAGAAAAGAATCAAAGTTTGCATTATAGATCTGATATTTTGGCAGATTATCTTTAACTGATGAACAGGATCGTTGATATATGAGCAACATTCTTCAGGAGTAGAAATTACCGAATTAGAGATCGAAAGCTCATCAATGTTATTAAAAATATCAGTTATCTTGCCCTCCTTAACAAAGTATATTTGGGTTGTATTATTAGGAGCATTTGTATAAAGTTAAAAATTATTCTTATAGCATTATCTGTTAAATAGTCATTGAAATATTTAATTAAGTGCACCATAACAAATTCAAATCGATAAAACAATATGTTGTTGGGGATATACAGACCAAAGAGACAGGAGTGTATGTAGGCTAGTAGTATACATTTGTGTGTAGGGTGAGTAAAGAGTATGGTGTGAGTGGTACGCAAGATACGAGGTAATGCGAGATGTGTAAGTGTATGAGATGAATTATGTTGATAGCTTGCCTCATAAAACATATAATGAAGACATATTTGTAAAAAGATGAACTTATTATGTAAATTAACCTTAGAATATATAAACGAGTTAATATATAGATGTAGACTAGTCAATTATCTGTAGCCAAAGCTTCAATTTGATTTTCATTTTTTATGTTGATAGCTGGACTGCCGTCTTCTTTTCTAATAAGAACTTTTCCGTCACTTTTTTACTGGTGGTAGAGCTCCAGTGACGGAGCTCGGGCGTAGGCACCACCGCATTACCTAATATACTTACCGCTAAATGGTAGTGTTCAGCACTATCGTGTTCTGGTCAGGTGGTAATGTACGGCCCTGTAATTTCCGGCACAGAGACATAACACCTTAGGCCTCAGGAGTGGTAACGCATCTGCATTTTGAACGTGGTCTTTGTGTGGGTGTCTATAGGCTGCAGTCATCACTTAACATCAATGTAAACTGCATGCTTGTTTGCCACTTCGATTACATAATAAAAAAAAAAAAAAAAAAAACTTATCCAACAATATTTAATTTTACTCCCTTTCCTTAGTTGACGTGCTAAATAGAAAAGTTTTCTTGCGCTTACTGTCAGGTGTTCAGTTAAATAGATCGGGCTTGAATTTCCAATCAGGCCCGCATGGCTTGAATTGAGTTTATTATTTTGATTTAACTTATTTTGGTTCTTCACAGCACTAAGGAGCATATTTTTTATGTGAATGTGTGATAATTGTATTATTATTGGCCTGTAGGAGTTCTTATTTGTCTCTTTTTTTCCTGGCAATCTGTATATGTCGTGTATATCCGAAGGTGACATATTTAAATTTAATGATGTAGCTACTCGTATGTTTAATAAGTATTGTATGTAATCGCTTTTATTTTCCTTGTCTTTGTGTGGTATGTTCCGCAGTTCAACCATAGTTGATTTTGAAACACGCTGTAATTCGTCCACTTTTTCTTGAAGTGTTATTATTTGCTTGCGGTTGTTCTGACACTCGTCTTCGAGGGTTTTAATCTGCGTCCGAAATTCGTCAGCTGCATAGAGATGTATTCGCAATTTTTCTCGATGCCGTTCAAGGTTGCCTCCATTCGCTTCTGAAGTGAAGTAAACATTTGCCTTATCTCATCTTTAAACTCGTTAAAATCTTCTCTGGTTACAGTTTCATAGGTTTCATAGTTCGGTTTCATAGGATTCGTGTCAGATCTCTTCGCGCTAAGTTCCGAGTCCGATCTAGACTTTGTATTAGGCGAACGAAGCATCGTACCAATCAATCCGAAACTCAATCAAAGAAACGCAATAACAGCAATGTTGTACTTAAGATTGTCCTTATAGTTGCCGCGTAGCCACCTCGTAGGGCACAGAGCGTCGTAGAAGTATATTGTGCTTATAATGTAAGTCTAAGAAGTAATTAAGGAGGTATAAGTATATTAAGTATATGTTGTATCCATGAATACGTCTACGTATTCATGGATACAACATATACTTAATCCTATGTAATTGGTGGAGGTGAATCTATTGACATCGGATACTTTATCCAACTCCGTGCAATGGTAAAAACTTTTAGCGGAGGTAAAAATATTTGGCTGGCTGCCAACGTTATTTATTCATTTTTGTTGCCTATCTGCCGGATGTGAACCTACTGTGTGGAAAAACTGATAAACTTTATACAAGCTAGGAAGCGTAGAGGCGAAAAATTCCAGTGATATTTTACTTTCTCAAAAAATATAGTGGGATTGAAATGTGTCCTCTTTTCTTAGCTACGAAATGCAATAACGACAAGTAAAGTTATTTCTTTTGAGTAGAACCACCTAATAATATATTTTAAACAACTTCAAAAATCTTGTCAAATAAACATACCTTTTTAATGAAAAAAAAACATAGTTTCTTAAAGATCGGTAAAATCTTTGTAAACGTTTAAAAAAGGGGCATTTTATCTCGTAAGAATCTCATATAACTATAAAGCATATTATTATTGCAATTCAGTTTAGAAAAACGAAAAACATAGTATTATTTATGGAAGCTTACACATTCCATATAGTTTCCTTTCATGTAGTAAATAACCATAAAATTATGTGCCAAAACCAACCGAGATAATCCTAGGCCAGAGATTAGTGTGACTGCGTATAATACAAACTCATAATAATATTATATAAATAAACGGGATTTACGGATCAGCCAAGACTCAGTAAACAAAGAAATATGTATACCTACCTACAATATCTACCAATAGTCTTACGAATTTGTAAAATAATTTGAAAACAAACTAGCTATATGGAAATACTTGTTCATGAAATTAAAAGGATTTTTTATCTTAGTACTTTTCAATGATATACCTACTGAGATTAATGAAACTCATTGGCGTTGGTCCAGTACCCTTATCATCGTACTGAAAGATTAACAAATACGTTCTAAAAACACGGTGAATTATGGTAATTCTATTCAGAGAGAGGCACATCAATCATTCAAGAATATGGCTTTATCTACTTCTATAGTAGGTAAAGTTATAAAGAGTAGAGTTTCTTACTTTGTATTTAGGGAGAAGTTTGCGGAAAACCGATCATTAAAATTCTTTCACTAATAGAAAGTTACACTATTCAGGAGTGGTATACGCTATATTTTATTATAACTGAAAAAAATTGACTTGATTTACTTTGACTACTATTTTTAACTATAATAAGACTAAACTAAAGTCAGAGATAAGTAAGAAAAATGTGACGCTTTACCACCAAAAATATTGGGCTATATAAATTCTACAAAAAAGTCCATGATACTGTAGAGATAATTTATTTTTTATTATGAAAAAAGTGTTTTACCACTCAAATAACATACTTACCGAGTGCTCTTTGATTTTAAGAAACTCACTATTCAAACTATCTCTATGTTTATTTTCATCACCGTCGACTCAGCAGTTTGGTTGATTTGTATTTTTTCTATGTATATATCTATCTATCTATTTCTATGTATATCTATATAATATTTTATCTTTTTCTATTATACCATTTTTCTCATAACAAACTGAAGATATTGTTAAATGGGTTGACTAATCACTAAAACTAAGACATATATCTGTAAAAATGTTGAGTTTTGGGAGCATGGTGCAGTCTACTGAGAACAACTTGCTGTTGTCAATACCTACAATTAAAACGTCGCGTCTGCCCACAAACATAAAATGAACAGCTGTTGGTATAAACAAACCGTAACATGGCGACGTCGTTGACTACTGTGTCAGGGTCGTATCGCGGATGGACGACCGCCTCGGTGACCTTCATCTCCACCTCTCCGTAGTTCCGCACCAGCAGGTCGTATTCGCCAAGGCGGACGTACAGCCGCCTCCTCACGCAGTGCGCTGCTGTCACCACCCAGCGGAGGGACACTAATGTGCCTCCGCAGAAGGCTTCCTAGAGGACAAATTATAATTCATCATTTCTTATCACCCATTGATAGAAATTGGAACGACATTGTTTTTATGTTTGATGTTTTTTTTAAGAAAATCAGCAAGTCGAGGACAATATGATCCCGCCCGGAGGAGCTCGATCTGAAGCCCCATTTAGACCAGCGCAGCCGTGTAATATAATAATGTTGTTATGCGGTCTTAGTATCATCCGCTCGTGAATAGAATGCATTTACATATAAGTCTGTTTTACTACATGAAAGAAATAAACCTTGTGTTGCTGTAAAGAAGATTTATTGTTAGTTTTTTTTATACAGAGACTATTTTATTTAGGTAATATAAAACAATATGAACTCAAACCTGTAAAGAAGAAACGACAATGAAAGTTTATTCTTTCACTTTTAAAACATAAAATAATATAATATTAAAATTTTCATTGATTATCCAATTGTCAATCAACTCGTATTTAAATCTGTCATCTGACATTCTGAATTCGTTTCTTCTTTAAAATGAGACAATTAAAAAGTTAAAAACTATAACCAAACTTCATGGTATGTAAACACACAGAGTGCGAAGAAAGAAATAGTATTTCTTTACATCTCCCCCCATGGGGAAGAAAATTCACCCGTGAATTTTCACTCCAGTTCTCCATTTGATACTTGCACATTCTCATCCTCTGTTATCTGTACTGGAATTAGTTTTGTGATATGAAAAAGATTTGACTCTGTTTTTCTATGTCCTGTATCTATCTCGTAAATTGTATTAGATTTCTTTTTAATTATTTTATATGGTCCAATTCTCAATTCATCTAGCTTTTTCCTATTTAGTTTATTCCCATTTTCTATATATACTAGATCTCCCACACTGAATTCTCTTTGTTTTCTATTCCTATCATACCTCATTTTGTTATAGTAATGTGATTTCAAGGTATTATTAAGCGCTGTTTTCTTATCTCCGATCCAGTCACTATTTATACCTCCTTGTTGTAGTTCTTTTGGTAAAACCTTAACATCTGTTCCGTATAGCAAATAACATGGTGCATAGCCAGTTACTGAGTGGTTAGTCTGATTGTATTTTTCTACACATTCATGTGCTATTGTAGTCCACGCTCTGTTTTCTCCATCTTCATTGATTTTGCATCTAATTTTGTTAACTATCGTTTGATTCAACCTTTCATTTAGGCCATTAGAAAACGGTGCATTCACTGCTGTAAAAATTATTGTTATTTGTTTGTCAGTAAGGAACTTCTTGAATTCTTTAGAGTTTATTCCTGGATACTGGTCGGTAAGGAGCATCCCAATCTCTTCGGTTTCAGCGACCTTATTTATTAGCTTTATAAAGTCATGTGCACCCTGGGTTTTTGATGTTATAATAAATGCATATCTAGTGAAGTGGTCCACTAAAAGATGTATGTATTTCTTGGTTGATCTAGAACCACCAAAACCTCCAATTGTGTCTATTGATACTATTTCAAAGGGTCTTGTCGCTGGGCCTAAATATGACATTAATCCGTATTTGTGTTGTCCTCTTGTTTTGTTTTTTATGCAAATTTCACAATTCCTACAAACATTTTTAATATTTTTCGTTAAATTTTTTGTTGCGTACAGTGAACTAATAGTCGTTAGCATTTGTCCCACTCCAATGTGACATAGATCTTCATGTATTCGCTTTATAAATTTAATACTGAATTATTTACATGTTTAATATATCTTTTATTTAATTTATCATCTTCTCTAACTCTAAACCAGCATGCAGCTTCGGAATGATAGCGAACCCCTTTATTTAATTTTACGCATATTTTGCATGGATAACGTCCTTCATTTGTAATATTTATCCTTTGATTTTCATACTTTCTGTACGTTCCATTCCTATTTTTATTTACCAAATGTTCATACTTTCTCACCTCATTGAATAAACATACTATATCGTTCATTGCTTCTCTATTTATCTTCTCTAATACAAAACCTGGCAAACCTACCGCTATCAGATCCACCAGTGTACCTGTATCAATTGAATTTCTCATGTCCAATAAAAGTTTTTCCTTTTTAATGGCATAGTCCACTAATGAACCATCCTTATATTTAAATAACAATGCATAGGTCACTTGGTTCCAGTTTTGGTTTGCAAATGACTCGCACAACTTTTCTTTCCAAACTATCCACTCTGAGTTGAGTGTTAATTTTATAATCATTGAGCTGTACCAATCAACACAACTTTTATCCATAAATAGTCGGAGAATCTCAATTTTTTGTTCATCTTTCATAATACCGAAGCGAGAACATTCTCTCTCAAAAATGTCAATCCATTGCCTTGCATTCGAGTTTTTGCTCGTAAATTTCTCAATCACAAACTTCTCTGCGACATATTTCAGATTCTGTTTTTTTAAATCATGTGTATTTTCTATTAACTTTGTAAACATTTCTTCCAATAAATTCGAATCTCTAATTTGTTCTTCAGATGCTCGGTTATGTTCAATTTCCTCCAGATATTGTTCTCCAAATTGTAAGTTACCATCAGCATCTATGTAAATTTCTCGTAATTTATCTGTCATAGTTATCCAAACTCTTCGTGTCTGATGTCTTTTCTTTAAACTATTTTTTACTTTGTTGTACACAGCTGTCTCAATTAATTCTTTGTGAAATCCAACAGACTGTAATTCCTCTGGTATAGCAAATTTTTTTTCATCTTTAGTTGTGATTGAGGTTACACAACAAATATTAGATTTTCCATCATTCGCCGGTAAAATCGTGAATTCAAAACGTAACTGCTCCATTTGCATCTTTTTATAAACAAAATTGTCGTTTTATAAGTCTGTTTTACTACATGAAAGAAATAAACCTTGTGTTGCTGTAAAGAAGATTTATTGTTAGTTTTTTTTATACAGAGACTATTTTATTTAGGTAATATAAAACAATATGAACTCAAACCTGTAAAGAAGAAACGACAATGAAAGTTTATTCTTTCACTTTTAAAACATAAAATAATATAATATTAAAATTTTCATTGATTATCCAATTGTCAATCAACTCGTATTTAAATCTGTCATCTGACATTCTGAATTCGTTTCTTCTTTAAAATGAGACAATTAAAAAGTTAAAAACTATAACCAAACTTCATGGTATGTAAACACACAGAGTGCGAAGAAAGAAATAGTATTTCTTTACATACATATTAATATATTATTATGTATATCACATCTTAAGGGTTTTTTGGCGGGAACCTTCAAAGAGGCGTGTGGTGCTCTTATTTTATTTAATTTTCTTGGTGAATTTTTGAGTTATATTAAATAAAGTTGTTGGCATTTTGTTTGATATAGACATATTAAAGTGCCCGTGTGTAGTGTAATAGAATAACAGTGCGTCACAAAACACGTCTTTTCGGGCTGCCTCCAAAACTTCATTGTAAATATTCTGGTAAAGTAGCCATCACTTCACTCGATTTTCTGACCGTGACGCTGACTGACGGACTGATAAATTGGCTGACTAACTGTGACTTTTACGCTGCTTATGCTTATTACGAATACTAAATATTGTTTTACTTGACACAGGCAATATGCGTAATAGCGATGCCATAACACTAAAAAAAACACAATTTAACTCCATCAGGCTAGTTAATTTACCTAGTTATGGCTGTGTCAGATAGACACAAGTGAATAAGGGTTCAGATTTTTTTCAATTTTTTAGTAACAAACCCCAATACACGTACAATTTAATTGAGAATATCTTTACCTGTGAGACTGTATCAAGTATTATTAGTAGTAGTAGTTAAACTTTATTTGATGCAGAAAGCACAAAAGCGCTGATTTCAATCGGAACTCATTCGGTGACACACGGAGGTCAATTACTATGTAAAGCCAAATTAAGTTCACAAAAACAAAAAACGTAGCAAATTAAAAAGTATAGCGAAAAAAAAAAATTAAAAACCTACACATCACTATGCTCAAGATCTCTTTAATCTCAATCTTGCATTGATTATGATTATGTATTCTGATTTATAAAGAATATACAGATACACGCATATAGGTATATGGTACAACTTTAATACATTATTAATAATTTTAGAATAAGTATTATTATATAATAATTTTAAACAAACGAACTTCATAATTGTATTGGATCGAATATCGAACATCATTCAGACATAAAGCAACGCGGGCCACCGGTGGCCCGCGTTGCTCTATGCATTCAGAGAATAGGTCTAACGATCAACACGTTTTTAGATTTCGTTTTGTACGTTAATTAAACGTGGATGCAAATACAAATCGATTGAACCACACCATGTTTAAAAAAAAACTGAACGCGGGGAAATGCGGGGATCGGCAGGCCGGCGCAGGATGCATGTGAGCCTAATGGACTTGGTCCGGAATAGTCCGGATCATTAGTCGGATATTGGCAGGCCAACCCCACCCGGTAAATGGGTTCGTAATCTATCATTTATCTCTTTCTATCTTATTTATTTTTAAAGAAAAATGGAAAGAAAAATTTGACTTCAGGCGAGATTCGAACTCGCGGCCACTGGGAATCTAGTCCAGCCGCTCTTCCAACTGAGCTACCGAAGTAGTCTCGCCTGAAGTCCCACTTCGGTGGCTCAGGACTAGATTCCCAGTGGCCGCGAGTTCGAGTCTCGCCTGAAGTCAAATTTTTCTTTCCATTTTTCATTAATAATAAATATACTTCACAAGCACGTGTTAATGCGAAATAATATAGAACAATTCTTTCTATCTTACGCAATTGATAATGCGATTGGCAAAGACAAAGTATATTACAGCTACAACGTATATTATGTACGTTAATTAATGAAAATAACTACACATATATATCCCATGTATGTGTAGTTATTTTTTACTAATATTTTTAGAAACGTCATCATCATATTGTATGTTTATTGTGTTTCATTGTTAAGCCATGCTTAATATGCATAATTGTGTTATGAAGTGATAACCAGATAAAGCCTTGTCTCAATGTGAGGAGTAACACGACTGTGTATTTTACACATGGTTTGTTTCAATCAATATGAATTAATATACCCATGTACCATGTGCATGCTCCAATCGTGGACATATCCATGTTCAGTCAGTTACAAAACGTAATCTGAAAATATGTTCATCGTCAGACCAATTTTCTGAATTAATAATTGAATTTTCAAGTTTCAGCAGAAATTATCGGATCTGTTTGCTTCGATGATTGCTTTGGGGGCAATTTATTGCACCGTTTTTGAAGATGGTGAATAATGACGAAGTCCATTTTTGAAGATGGTGAAAAATTTAGCTTTATACAACTATTATGAACCTGGGACAAATCAATTTTATTTATACATTTCAATATTACCTTACCTTATAACGATTTAGAACAGCGACCTGCCATGCCCATTTGCCGGGCGGGGCTGGCCTGCCACCAATTATCCGGACCATGTCTCGAAGGCGCGCACGCATCCGAGCGCCCGACGAGCCCCGCACCCGCCCGGGTCGACCGCAAGGCGGCATTGTTCTCGATATGGATCGAGAATCTTCATTGTGGATTGCTGGTGCCGGTGATGGCATAGTATCTACTATGGTGTATTCTGTAATAAATTAAAATGGGACTAAATTTACTTAGCTAAATAAAATATAGGTAGTCATTATATTTTTTCTGTTTCCATTAAAAAACAAGATTGAAGGTAAAACGTAACGTTATGTAAAACGTTACTTTTAATTTAATTATGACATTAATTCATTTTTAATTGGTTTTCACTCATGAATTGCACCGCAAATTTACATAAAGTACGTAGGTACTCACACCCACTTCTTCTAGTTTTCATAATTTTAGTAGCATACTAGTTTATTACGGATTGATATCTTGTCATCAAAATAACTACACTTAATCAGGATTAAATTATTTTTTTAAGACTGTGCTGCTAACAAAATAGTTTTAAAGAAAGGAAGAAAATATTTTTTATTTCCAGGGTACATCTTTACAGACACTTTCGTCTGTCAAAAAGTAATTAAAAGTTACCTACCTATCTACAGTGAAATACCATCACTTAAAGTAAAAGTAACAAAGATAGTAATAATAAATTAAAATAAGAATTTAAAAATACAGTCAAAATATAATACAATTTTTCAATTTCTTCCTTTCAAATACAAGATCAGAAGAAAATGAAAAATATATTCATCTAAGTCAAAGTTATTCACTTAGCATAGTTCCAAGTGTAGTCACTACTAAGAAGAACTTCGCTACCAAACAAACTCAGTAAGTTAGGAGCTCTGTTTAAATTAGGAATTAAATGTAATATTCTAATTTATGAGTCGTCTATTCTCATTGTAATAGGTATCTGTAGGTATATTGTATTGTATGTATTATGAAACGTATGAAATAGGTATATGTATATGACTTAGTACATAGCAATTATGTATAATACAATGAATGGAATCACCAATGATTATCTGTGAAAATTCTTATCAGGGTAAAATAAAATATGATAATATACATCTCGTACCTGCACGCTTTAGATGAGAACCAAACTAAATTTAATTCACATAATTTTTAATTTATTTCAGTTGTGAATATCTACGTTCATATCATTGATCTTCTATTATTAGTAAACCTAAATCCAAAGCCGTTACAATTCTAACCATTATTGCCGAATTTGAACGATTCAGATACTATACTGGGTAACATTGATCTATTCCACGAGTGGTGGAGACCAACGTTAAGCCATGCAGTCTATTGATTAAAAAAACACACAAAATTTAAACGCTTAAACGCTTTTAAAAATTAGTTACACAACTGCAGTATTTTTATGTAACGGTGACGTTAATAAGCAAGCAGTTCACATGGTTGGGCAGTGAATACTAAAGACATTGTATACAGATAAAAACCGTAGATAAAAAATACAGATGCGTCGCCATCCCAGAAGTTTACGTGACGTTACGTTTAAGTTATCTATAAGAAGGCCAAAGGTAGGTACCTACGTTACCAACTAAACGCAAAACACTATCATTTGGCGGCAGATAGATGAATGCATTGAAGCCTGCACCCTCGATATCCGACACTGGAACACTACCACCCGTGGAGTTAGTAAAGGGAAGTTGAAATGTAACAATATTAGACTAAGCACTTAGGCTGGGTTGCTCCAAGATATTTGTTAAAGCATTTCACATCCTTCTCTAAGTTAAGGAAATCTGTTAAAGTTAGAGAAGGATATGGAATGTTACAATAACTTTAATTTTAACAAATATCTTGGTGCAACCCATCCTTACTAAAATCGTGAAGATCTGATTTCACCTAAACCTCAGTTATTATAAAAATCAATAACCGTTGGTGCATATAATTTTTCAAACCATTATCAGACAGATGTCTACTTAGCTTAGACACCACGGAAGCTGAATAATAACCGAATAATACTTCATCTACATAATGTTCACATCATCGGTTATTCTGCTAATGATTCTACCCAAAAAAGAACAAGGGCCGTTTAAATGCTAAATGTTGTTGATAAGTAATTGCCATTCATGCCGCAAGCTAAGCGAAACAATCACCGATATTCCCTCCCATTTGCAGCCTGAAATTGGTGCAGTAACCATCTAGACCGAGTTGCATAGCAATACCGGTATCAAACCTTTCCACAATTAGCACTGCAATGTAATTGAACAATTCAAATCCTATAGAAAGAACAGTATCCATGTCGACTGCTGAATATAAAACGAACCCAAAATTTAACTTTTTTAGACATAAAAAATTGTTAATCAAGTATCCAGTTCATATAGATGGGAAGTGAATATGATCTATAGACTTCTACACGAAAACCGTAGGTTAATATACAAATGCATCGCCACCTATAAGGTGTAATTGGTTTACTATCCAACCGTAACACTATTAGGTATAGTGCTGAGCACTTCCATTTGGCTGCAGACAGATTAGGTCATACGGTGGTGCCTGCGCCCCCGATGCTCACACTAAAACTCTCCCACCAGTGCAGTTGTTTTTATGTAATGATGGTGGGAAACAAGCATGCAATTTAATATATATTGAACTAGCGGCCCGCATCGACTTCGCACGGGTGCAATATAGGTACTTACTAATATAAAATTGCTACTATAGATAAATTATGATATACAGGGCACACAGTGTGCAAATTTGATTAAAATCGTTTAAGTAGTTTAGGCGTACATGGCGGACGAACACCATAACACGTAATGTATATAATTAAGTAGCCTATGTTCTTTCTCAAAGTCAGCTCCATCTCTGTACCAAATTTCATTAAAATCAGTTCAGTCGTTTGGACATTAAAAGGTAACAGACAGACAGACAGACAGACAGACAGAGTTACTTTCGCATTTATAATATTAGTAGTTACAGTTAGATAATACTGTAGCCTATAGTAATCTACACAAAACTTGACGTCAATATGCAGATGCGTTGCCACCGCTGAGGGCCAAGCTGTTTTTCCACTATGGTAGTTATTGCCATACAAGTTAGTAACAGTATAATTACGTGAGTAATACAACGCTCCAATTAATCATTATATAAATACAAATAATAAATACGCTTACACTCACAGCCCCACACTAGGCATAAACCTGTATCGTGGGTGCCGTTGTACACATACAACACATACACAAACACCCAGACCCGAAACAAATATCTGTAGGCCATACAAAATTTTTTCCCGGTGCGGGGATCGAACCCGCTACCCTTCGAGTCAAATGGTCGTCTCACACCGCTGGACTAACCGGGTCGTCAAATCATTATATTATACTAAATACTTGTTTGAATCCTGAAAAATAACTAGAGCCGTTTCCATTTAAACTGTTATTGAAAATGATAAGTTATTGCCATTCATGCTGCAAACTAAGCGAAATGCTCGACGATATTTCAAACCACTTGCAGCCTCAAATTGGTTCAGTAACCATCCAATACGCGTTGCATAGCAGTACCGAAATCGAAACCATTCCACAAATTAGCGGCGCATTGATATATGTAGGCAATTTAACGATTCAGATACTCCCTAGAGAACATTGACCAATTCCAGGAATGTTAGGTCAACCCCACGTCGAATGTTTGAATTTAAAAAACAAATTATAATAGACAATATTGGTGACTATGGAAATCTTGAGATCGTAAAATTAGTAAACCCACCTCGCTTGTATACTAGATTTAGCACCACGGAAGCCAATAGCAAACATTTCAGTAGATTAATTTATTTTCCAAATTGAATTTTCATCTATATATATAAAAATGCAACCCGTTTTCCTTGGTCACGGAATCACGCGTGAATGGCTGGACCGATTTGGCTAATATTGATTTTGAATGATTTTTGGAAGTCCAGGGAATGTTTAAAAGGTAAGAAAATATGAAGAAATTGAAGGGAAATAGTAAAAACCACCATTTCATTCTCCCATACAAATAGTCCGTATCTATCAAACCTTTGACACATGTCATATTTTTATTCTGAGGCAATACGAAGTTTGCCGGGTCAGCTAGTACGGAATAAATAAATAAGCAAAGCAGTGACAAATATTTCAAACCATTTGCAGTCTAATACTAATCCAGTAAGTATAAATAATAATTTCACAATTAAGACTCTTTAGAGGAGTAATGGCGGGAACCTTGAAAGAGGCGTGTGGTGCTCTTATTTTATTTCGTTTTCTTGGTGTATTTTTGAGTTATATTAAAAAAAATAGTGGCATTTTGTTTGATATAGGTTTATTACAGTGCCCGTGTATAGTGAAATATAATAACAGTGCGAAAAACACGGCATTTCAAGTTGCCTCCAAAACTTCATTGTAAAATGTTCTGGTAAAGTAGCCTTCGCTTTACTCGAATTACTGACTGTGACTCACTTGACTGACTTAATAAATAAATAATTAACTGACTGACTGATTCTCATTTTAACACTGCTTTTACACGAATACGAAATATCGTTTTACTTGACACGAGCAATATGCGTAATAGCGATGCCATAATAAATTTTAAAAAAGACTATTTGTAGAACTTCATGAACAAATTTCAAATCTTTAAATTTTAATGCATAGATAGATTGATAGATCTACTAAAATTCTGAAACCCTATAGTTATTAACCCATTCTCACTATAAATCCACTAGTCTATAAGATTCAAGACACCGTAACCGTAAGTCTTACATAAGAATTTTCTTAAATACTTATATAAGACTTTTGTGTTAACATTGACTTTCATCGCTGGATATAATTTTTCAAACCATTATAAGATAAATGTCCTTTTAGCTCGCTCGGCACCACGGAAGCTGAGAAATAACCTGAGATACGCGAGATAAATTCATACAAATTGTTACATTTCTATGCAAAATGTTCATGCCAATACAGAAGTTAATGCCAGCGGTTGCTACAAGGAGCGAGTGCCGCAAGCAGTCTCAAATATATTACACTTTCGAATTCTTAATTTATATACACTACTCCGCTCATTTATTCTTTTAAGTATATATGTATGTATCTTCACGCCAGGTCGCTAACGGGGTAGGCAGAGAGTGTAGAGCGCCAGATATCCCGGACCCGACATACTCATCTACCTTCATCATTCTCTTCATACATGCACGCCGATTAATAAGACTATATTACTATTACTATCCTTTATTCTCATACCTACATATTAAATATTTATTAACATGTACAAGTTACTAGAAAAATACAAATATAGGTATATAAAAATAGTGTGAAGGAACAGAACCTTCTCACTTATACATGCCGTGCCGAGGAGTAGGTACCGCTTTCTGCATCAGACCATTGACCCAACTTCGTAGCTTACTACTATAATGCTTATTATTATATAATGAAGAAATTTTACTAATTTAAAAAAGTATTCTACAAATTGAATGAGGTAGGTATCTATATGATATTAGAATAAAACAGGAAACCTATGTAGAGTTTATTTTGTTGGCAAGCGACAACATACTGCAGTCTGGGAACATGCTTCGACAATAAGTTACTCCAACTGAGATTAAGATTGTATCCCTCGTTAATTATTTGGCCAGAAATGACGTTCTACATCGAATACGATTAAACGGTACCTACATGAAACCTACCGAATATACTAAATTATTTCATTTTTCATAAAAACCGGTCAAGCCGTTTCGCGTTTCGGAAACGTTTGGCTACAAACACTATGACCATTGTGACGTGAGAATTTAATTAGATATATAAAATTACATAAAATTCAAAAAAAGTCCATAAATGACTTTTATGTATTTAAATAGTAATAGTATTTATTATTTAGATAGTAAAATATTTTTCATCTTTCTGGGTTATTCGTCATCTCGCCCAACAAAAACTCGCCTCTTATTGATAAACTTTCATCCATACCTATCTAGGTATGATTTTTCTATAACATGCTTTGTCTTTGTCAATTGCTTAAGATAGAAAAATACGGAAGATTGATTACAACACTTAACAGGTTCCCTGTTCCTTGAATCACGTGTGAGCATTTGCATTGTTTAAGCTATTGTGTTTGTAATAGGACAGAGAATGGGTTGAAATCCTTTTATGAATGTATAAGGTTAGACATCTCCATATTTTATAGTCTCCATCGGTTGCCATCACGATTCCACCAGGTTATTATTATACAGTTATGATAAATGACCGGACACACGTGTGTTCAGTTGGTGAAACATGAAATTATTATGATTTGTTATTTCATCGTCTGGACACGACAATATTTTTGCGTGTGTCCATAAAGTCCACCAAGCGTCAGAATCCTCCAGATCAACAAATAAAGTTAACAAAAACATTTACAACATCCTACAAACCCAATTGTTTTAAAGCTGCTCCATATTCTATAATATTAGTGTTGTTCATTGAATTTGTTAACAAACTTAAAAAATATACTGTTACTTTAGGTATAAATATTTAACCCATTCTCATTGCAAAAATAATACCTTAAACAATGCAATTTCTTTCTTTCTTGTTAAAGAACATGCGCAGCATCATTTGTGTTTACGTAGGATCATCTATTATCCCTGGGAATTATCATACATATTATAAAATGAAACCTCCCAAGTTAAAATTGACCAAAAGAGGACGACTGTATCAAAACCCGTTATAATTTAGTAAAATTAAGCAGATCGGATTTCGACTGCACAGAATAGTAAACATGCGATAAGCATTTCAATCAACCCTAGAAAGTTAACTGTCCATAAAATCCAAATACCACGAAAGAAAATACGTATATAAAATGTTAGCGAAGTACCTATGTGCAATTTCACCTGGTTCCTTTCGCCGATGCATCTTGTTCCGGATCCATAGGTGGCAGTACGTGCCTTCGAGGTAGCAGAAAGCTGACTGTCTAATTATCTTCTTGCCACACACGCTCCGTTTCTGGCAGTATCTGTGGAACAAATCGCATCTCAGTACACTCGAAGCACGCTGTAATGGCAATTTTAACATTTTAAATATAATTGTTATTGTTTATGATTTTTTTTTATGTAATTAAACGTAAACAAGCATACAGTTCACATTGATATAAAGTGATGACTGCAGCCTATAGACACTTACACAAAGACCAAGTTCAAAATGCAGTTACCGTTACCACTCCCAAGGCCTAAGGTGTTATGCCTCTGTGCCGGAAATAACAGACCCGTACATAAATATATAAATAATAGATATTACCAATACACCAGATAGTAAGTCATAGTCACTTAAATAACACATTTATAAAGATTTGAGAAATAAGCTAATATTGAAAGGTCATTTAAATGCCTCTTAGTCGTTCTGTTAATACTATTATTACCTTAGATTGAGTATAATTTTCAAAGTCTGGCTTTAGATTTAGGTATACTTACTACAAAAATCAAGAAAATCCTTGACTTTTATAAATTATATAAATATAAATTAAAATGGTTTCTGATAATATCAATTTTGTAAAAGGTACCTAAAAATTTACAAGTATAAAATGTGGCAAATGATTTTTCACATGAAGATTCACACAGGTAGGTGTCACGCATTTGCTAAAATGGCCATCATAGAGTGCGTACATTATTCATATATTTTATACAAACCAATTTTCCTTAGTAGGTAGATAGCAAGATTTAATTAAGAAAAAGTCAAGTTCTTTCGTATTTATATTAAAAAAGATGATTATGCAAAGAAGGGTTCAGAAGATTACCTTTCTACTTTTAAGAAAAGTAATTGCCTCATTTACAAGTTTTAACAATATTGTTATAAATACACAAATGCAACCCAGACCATGCTCGGACCACAAAATGAAATCATTGGAACAGGATATTAGAAGTAAAAAATAACAAAACTGAGTCTCTATCTAGATAAATTAAAAAGATCCTAATTTTAATATAGCTATAGATAATTAAGCACAGAATTTATCAAAATTTAACCTTAGCTAGTTTTTGGACAAGTATCTCGAAAAAGTAAGAACTTTGTCACTCCGCATGTGTCGCTGAGTTCATAAATTATGGGTTCATTTGTTGAATCTGAATCCATCCAAAATTACATGACACAACAAACAGCAACATGGGACAAAATTAATATCGCTATAGTTTTTAAGGAACTGCACGTCTATAACACCCGAAGGATAGGGATTTTTGAAGGATTTTTGGGCATGTGGCGAGCCTGTTGACATCTCCGGGGCCATTATCAAACGCCGATGTATTGGGAAACTTACAGAAAATGAAAAAAAAAAACAATAGAACCAGATAAAGGTTTCAATTGTTTTTGTTTGTCTTTAAAGACCAGAAATATCTATAAACAATAAGTGAAAATTATTCATGTTTACAATTATAATAAATTATTTTACCTTCGTCTTACTGTTACGCATTTTCGCGAACACGGAGTCCAAGGGCTCCACGGAGAAAAGCCACGAAACTTTTTCTGGACATCCTCTTCATTTAGCTGTCGTCTTTCATGCTAGAACAACAAATCCGATCAGCCTCCCAGTTTATAGGGTTCCGCAGTAGAATGGTTAAAAACGAAACCCATAGATTCGTCATGTCTGCTAGTTTGTCTGTTCGTCCGTCCGTATATCACAGTCAATTTACTCTGAAACTATTAGAACTACCTACATACTTTAAACTTGGTATGTGAACCACTTCGTGAGTTTTATACAAAAATAATATGCTATCACTCAGCAT
This sequence comes from Macrosoma leucophasiata, assembly GCA_036365455.1. Lineage (NCBI taxonomy): Eukaryota > Metazoa > Arthropoda > Insecta > Lepidoptera > Hedylidae > Macrosoma > Macrosoma leucophasiata. Next base: position 13,481,528 of record JAWQUS010000010.1, on the reverse strand, counting down.
CATACACTCAAATCGCTAACACTTACAGGGCTGTGAGTGTAAACGAGTGAGAGTAAGCTGACTAGGTATAAACCTGTGTCGTGGGTGCCGTTGTACACACACAACACCCAGCCCCGAAACAAACATCTGTAGGCCATACAAATATTTGTCCAGGTACAGAGATCGAACCTGCGACCCTTCGGTTCAAACGGCCGTGTAACACCGCTGGTATACATATTCTTTGCCGCTGAGCTAACCGGGTGGTCAAATTATAGTGAACATTCAGTCAAATGCGCTACGAGACCAACTCGCATTTGGTCGCTTTTTTATAATTATATTATTAGTAATACTTTATTACAGTGATAATTGACTGTACATAACTGTAATAATTTATTACAGTCATTAATTTCTAAGAAATCAAATCTAAATGATGAACAGATCAGAGATGGTGAATAGCCTATAAATGATGTAATCGTACGAAACAGTTGCTGTGATAATAATTAAAGGGTACAAGGGTATTAATTAAATACCACATGCATATGGTTTATGACGATTAGTGCAATGAACACATAATCTCATAATGAACATTCATACGAGCGAGCCGCTAAATGAAACGAGGCCTAGTCTCTCAACATTCAAATGATGCAAACTATTTGAATATATAATGAAACCTTCTCTCTGTGACAAGGAGAAAATTATATTTCGGTTTGTTTTAACAAGTTTTACACAATTATTTCTTCAAATATGAGAGATGCGTAAATCGAAACGCCGTATTCACGCCTTACATAATTTAATTTGGGCTATATATCTTGATACAAGGATTCGGAGACCTTCGGCACGAGAAAGTATATATTTTGGACGAAGACATATTGCATTATACCAGAAAAGGGTTCACATTAATTTTCATGAGAATTGATGTCCACAATATCCTACCTACGTCGCAATGCAATTTCGCAAGAAACTATTTGAACAACCAAGCATCGCCGGTTATCCGACTTTGAAGATAACTTGAGATTTCTATCTACACTTTTTAGATTTTTAAATTGTCTAACTGTCTGAAATCTTACCATTTGTATTTTCTGTGTATGATGACGTAACCGTCCTTTTGTCATTTCCCTATTTGTCTTCCGTCTCCATGAATTGTTAGATTTACCGCAACTGTAAACAAAACACAAATTCAATTACCTGAACATTCGTTGAATCATGCTCTACTATTTACAAACAAAAGCGAATTCCAATATAAATTAAAGTACTCTATGTAGATACACGAGATACCTGTTGATAGTATATACTTTTGGAGTGATAAATGCATTTCTCACTTCGTCTAACTTGCTCGAACACGCTCCTATGATACGGGCAAAAAGTGCTAGTAAGGAGTAAATGTGATAGCTAAATAAGTTGTCATTTTTAAGTAATTGCAGCTTGTCGAAATTGTTGTATTGCTTTGTCAGAAATCGCGTATAGGTTTGCGCAGAATAATTCAATTTAAGATTTTGTTTATCTATATTTTTGAATTTCTTAAATTAATTTGTTTCATTAACAATTTTGTTTTCTGTGGTTTTTTTTGTGCTGTGCTTTTCTTATTATATTATTTTTATATTATTTTGTTTTGTTTTATTGCAGAACCGTATTGGTTGATCTGTTATGGTATGTAATTCAGCGTTTAAATAAATAAATAAATAAAAAACTTGTATAAAGCTACGACGACCCGGCTGGTCCGGTGGTTTCTAACACTGGATCAGACAGTTCAGATTCCATATCCACACCTGTGAGAAATATCTACGATTAAAGGTATATTTAAGGTACTTAAGGGATTCTACATGTCTTTGAATGCGTCTATTTAGGTACCTTTTAGTAGCATATTTATTACGCGAATTCTTAACAAAATTACGAATAAAAGAAAAGACAAGATAAATTTTGTTTAATTCTGAATATTTTTGATTAATTTCGCATACAATTTCGAATGGGGCATCATCCCTCATTTCGGTTATTATAGCTGCCGCGTTCCGGGTAGTATCTGTTTAAGTTTTTTTTAATTATTTTTTGTTAATTATAATGTTATTTGTTTCAATCCCCTTAGGATGAAATTGTTGTACATATTAGATACATATATATATTGAAATTGTTATTGTTGCCGCTGCAGAACGTATTACAGAATTTATTTCAGTATATTATGGAAACATAAAAATAACATTATAAAAAAATTAAAAATATGTCCAAGTAATCTGATAATGATCATCATCTCGCAAGCCAAGCCGTGACAAATGAGACGGTGGTGTGCGTGCATGGACACGCACACCACCATGCCATTACATACCTATATTATTCTCTGACCGTGCACTGCCGACAAAGTGAAAAATCTGTGAATATTCATAACATTTAGTACAAAATAAGCTCACATGCCTTGTCCATATCACATACTAAAACTAATAAAATTTTTATTACAGATCGATTATATTGCCAAGACATAATCATTTCACTCCGGGAAATCAACCACAAAAATTTATCCGTGTACCTTTACTGACTTAAAGATAAAAAACAAACATTCTAAAAAAATATACTCAGTATGCTATAAGTAGAAGTATATAAGTAGAAGTATATAAAGTGAGATAGACCGTACCTCGCAACTTCTATTCGCAATGAGTCCCCGCATATCTGCCGACGCAAGCAATGTCGCCGTCTAGTTTTACGACCGTCTTGGCATGCACTCCAGCGTGCCCATTCCGAATATGAAGATGCTTTCTTTGCACCTACAATGCAATATGCAGCACGATAAAAAAATATTAAGTTCTCCAAAAAGCAGCCAACTTCCAGCTCGAAATGAGATCCCAACTTAATAAACGTTATATCACTACGGTTTTCATACAGACCTTTTTTAATAACATCATCCGCTCTTTCATTTTCCAAATTATTTAAACCTCGACTATGCGACAATTGTTCCATTTCAATCTGCAATACGAGTGAATACAAATTTATCCTGATATCTGAATGAATGCATAAAAGCATGCGTTAACAATATATATTTTATTGTTTGGGTATCTAGGTCAATCCCTTTCAGAATCATTTAGTTCACACAATAGATGCATTCAATGTTATCGACGAAGCAAAATTTCAATTTGGCCGTCTGCCGAACATTTTTTGTGGTCGTAATGCATGTTGGATGCAACTTCAACAATGGATGGTCTATTCGGGGCTTAATGAGTTGCTTGTAACAATGTGATAATATAGATAAGATAACTAAGGTCATACTCACTTGGGTTGCTCGTATAGCTTCCATGTTTATGATAAGAAAAAATGCTAAATAATACAACCACATCATATTCGTCACTCCCAGCTAACATATGATAAGCAGAACACGTCATCTAAAAAAACGACAACACTTGATAAAATAAGATATTACAAACGTTTCTTCCAACCCAGCTTGTACTTCTGATAAATATTTTTAGACTTTTAGACAAAATTTGGTATCGACAGAGAATTTATTGTTAACTTCACTTTATGCTATAACACAATAGCAACTATAATAATATCACATGTCTTCGTACTTTTATAAAGCGAAAGCCTATGATGTACTGGAAGTGCTGTTTGGTCTAATTAACAATAATAATGAAAGATTATATTAGAGATATTTCAAAATATGTTTCATAATGTAGACGCGAAAAAATATCATCCATTTTTTAAATCAGTATTTCACATTCTATATCATCACATCACATCATACCTATCGAGTCAATATTACCCACTTAATACTTTCTAATTGCTTAATTATAAATTGTAATTAAGTTTTTATGTCATCTTAATTTTGTAATAATAAGCAACAGCCTGATTCCATAGCCGTTAATTGCTGCATGGATATTATCTATCAAAATATAAATTAGCACTTAATTTTATTTATTGATACCAGACTATCTTATTATTAGAACTTATCCCGTCGCGTGAATAAATAACCCTCCTTCTGTTGCAGTCGGGTAAAAAGATACAAATGACGTATCTACCTAACCACGTCAAATGTCACATTCAAAAACTTACCCCTTTATTCATAAACGTATTTTAGCTAAAGTGTTGCTAATCTCTCCACTGTCTTTTTCTATCCTGCACATTTGACAATGCAACTGAAAAAGACAAAGCATTCTATAGCTAAAACGTATCTAATGTACGTTTATGAATAAGGGGGTTAGTCTACTCCATTGGACGGATCTTATTGAAACATGGAATTTCATTTCGTTCGACTTCACAACCCACAACATTATAGTCATATGTGCAAAACATTGAGAAATTCACCTCGAAAGATTCTTACATTTCACATTTTCGGACAATAGCTCAAGAACAATACAATTAGTAACTGTCTGCTTCTACGTATTTATTCAGCACCTTGCATTTTACACTCCATTTACGAACTGGACATATGTAGACATGTCATTGTTTAGAAATATTCACTTGGTATTTATTCACACCGAAATAGTCATTTAGGTCAAGAATAAAGCTATTCATCTTAAAATGGTAACTCACCATAGTCCTGTAAAAGTCGACATGAATAATTTTATCTATTTCTCTGTGCTGAATATTGACTATATTCAGAAGGTGGAATTAAAACGACGACGCCTGAAAAAGGAAAACATTTTATTCTTTTTATAATCTGGAATGGCAATTTAGCTGTTACATTGCTTGCTTGTTACATAAATAGAGATGTTGACATATCAAGAAACAAGATCAATCGCAAAAGCAGGGAAAGAGAGGGGGACAATTAACATTAAAAAAAGTAAACAACGTAAAAAAATATTACGCTCAACAAAGCGTAACAACGGCCTATGAAAAAATATGAAAATGTTTGTGAGCCTTAATTTACTATGAGATAATTATTAAATTGTAGACAAAGTAGAATTTTTACTTAATATTTGCGGTGAACTGGTGATAATTAATTACAGATATTTAATATAATTAAGAAACAAACATTCTAAACAGTTAACTTATTCCTTTTTTATGTTTTGTTTTGTGGTGTTCTTGTGTATTATTTGTATATTTTTATTTCTTGAGTATTATTTGTGTGTTCTTATTGTACGTAGGTACGTGGAGTTAATTTTAATTTAGAACTTTAACTCATGTTGAAATCCACCAACCTTTAGGATTATAATTACCTCAACTTCGTACCTTCGTGTATACAGAAAACGTCGAATTTTATTATTGAATGTATTTATATATTACGACGTTAAATACACTAGCAATACCTGCACTTAAACTATTATTTCCTTTGAATTTTATACGCGGTGTTGTATAGGTACGCGAACCCTCTTATAAATTTACCCTCTTACAAACTTTGTTGAAGAATTCTACGTGGACGAATGGCATAATCTATCTTCCAGTACTGACACTAAATGCGACCAAATTCACTGCTGTGCTCTGCTCACTTGTTACGACGTTTTCACACAGCTACATGCCGTTTCGTTTCCATGCAGGACAGGGCATATGTGTCAATACGCACGTCAAGAGCATAGGTACTATTTCGATTTCGCTGCTTTTAGTTGGCCTAGCAAAAAACCATAACGAGTTAGAACCGAGTGACCGTGAGGTAGAAGGATTACTTCGTAATACACATTCCCATAACGTACTTTCACACAGCTACATGCCATTTCGGTTCCATGCGGGATCCCGAACAGTGACGTATGTGTGTCTATACGCTAACAAGAGCATACTCTTGCGGTATCGCTGCACTAGTTTAGTGAGAGTAGTAATGTATGGCCCCGTAATTACTATCTTCGAAGTTCATGAAAGAAAATTTGTTATTTATTTTATTATTTAATAAAAATAAAAAATCACCGATTGCCTACATTATAAATATTTCATTCTTAAAGCTGAAAAGGCGGGAAGCAAAAGCTAGCGTCTATTAGATATAAAAAATGTGATGTGAATCATTGTTTTGTTGTCTGTACCGTATTATACCTCATCGTCACTGACATTTACAAGTTTCGATTACACACACCGCACGCTGTGGGTGGTCTGGACTTCGTCTGGTTTAAATAATGAATTTATCACGAGGAAATCTCTACGATTTAAAACTGGAATATCGTTTTTGGCTAAGTATTTATAAATAACAACGCTACTGGGAAAGTCAGGGTTAATGTGAGGAAATAATGAAATATCATGACTGGGGTCTAGATGTCAACACGAAATTTTTTTTATTCGGCGATAAATTAGATTTTTAATGAAAACGGCTGCAGTAGCATGACCATTCATGTCAACTGGGTGCTTGTTTGCTGCCTTCACTACATAATAAAAGTTTACCATTGGATTAAACTCATTCACAACTTCAGCATGACAATGTGGTAGAGTTTATTAGCCATACCTATAATTAAAACAAACATCTTGCGCTCTAAGGCTAGGCTTACAGTTTTGTGTAGATTAACTGTTGATTGATCTATAGATAAACTCGTTGTTTAGTGTATGTTCTTTATTTTTTTGACAAATCAAGTCAAATATCACCCTAATTTGATTTACTGGTGGTAGAGCTCCAGTGACGGAGTTCGTGGGCGTAGGCACCACCGCATTACCTTATATACTTGCCGCTAAATGGTAGTGTTTAGCACTATCGTGTTCCGGTCAGGTGGAAATGTACGGCCCTGTAATTTCCGGCGTAGAGGCATAACACCTTAGGCCTCAGGAGTGATAACGCATCTGCATTTTGACCTTGGTCTTTGTGTGGGTGTCTATAGGCTGCAGTCATCACTTAACATCAATGTGACCTGCTGAAAATTTAACGCATTACATAGTTCCTAAGGGAAATTTAGTGCACTACATCGGGCGACGTCGGAGCGGGACGCTAGGCATAAAAACCTCACTGCCGCATACCACGTCATTTGAAATGTACTGTTCGTCCCAAAGGAATATAACGCAATGAACGGTCGCGGATCGTTGGTTACAGCCATAAATCTAAGCATCATCGCCCAACCTCACGTCTCTGGACCTTGGACAAATGAAATGGCATCACCTCTTGCATAAATTACCCATAAATTAATTGGCAGTCATAAATTAATTTACGACCAAAATCGTACGTTACGATCTGTTAAAGCATGTCGTTTAATTGCATTGCTCATCAGTTTCTCTGGAAACATCATCTTATTATATGGTAATAAAATGTTGTTACATTAAACGAAATTAGCGCGTAGCAACATTTAAAAGATAGAGGTTAAAAACAAATGTTTCTTTCAGTAGTTTAATTTTAGAAGTTTACATTTAACTTTCTGTTGTATCTACGTAATACTTATACTGCGCCTGGTAATAATCCAGCGTTCCTCTTGCTATGTTTCCGTCGTACAGTGATAATAGCAGGTTTACGGTTTATCAGATGCATTAAAAAATAATCGTAGTAGGTATTTAAATGATTAAAAAAAATGTCCCAATTATAAATTGCCAAACTATATCTATACTTATAATAAAACTGTAGAAGTGTAAATTCTGTACATTGAAAATATTTAAAAAATAAATACCATGTTACTAGATCGATACCGAACACAAATATGTGATTAGAAATTTTCTTGTCTGTCTGTCTGTCTGTTTGTTCAAGCATCACACAAAATCTACCAGTCCGATTACGATGAAACTTGGTACACTTATACTTTAATCTTTGGCGCACAACACTGGGTACTTTTTATTCCGGAAAAATGTCTGTTTGTCTGTGTGTTTGTGTACGCTAATTTCAGAATCGGCTTATTCGATTTGTGGTTTTCACTTATAATAGGTTGGGGAAAAAGTCTTTTCGCATTATAGTATGTATGAACTTGTAATAAAATCTCTTTAGCTGTAGTATTTGTATCTGGCTGGTTTTGGTATCATGGAAAGTTAAAATTTTTAAGAGCATAAATCCAAATTCAAATTTGGCAAATGTGTGATTTTCATTTGTTTTTCGTACTGTCAAGATGAGTGAATCTAATGAAGAAATTCGATACATTTTAAAGTTATACTACAAAACAGGTAAAAATGCAACGCAAGCCGCGAAAAACAATTGCGATGTTTATGGACCTAGTGCAGTGTCTGTGAGAGTAGCACAAATTTGGTTTAAGCGTTTTCAATCCGGAAATTTTGATGTCAAAGATGCACCTCGCTCTGGTCGCCCTATTACGGATAAAATGGATGCCATTTTTGAAAAAGTGGAGCAAGATCGACATATCAGTAGTTACGACGTAGCTGAAGAACTGACAATTGAACACAAAACAGTTTCGGCGCATTTGAAAAAAGCTGGGTACAAAAAAAAGCTCGATATTTGGCTACCTCACGATCTCACTGAAAGAAACCTAATGAACCGTGTACTTATTTGTGATTCTTTATTACGACGTAATGAAACCGAATCATTTTTGAAGAAGCTGATAACTGGTGATGAAAAGTGGATCACGTACGACAAGAACGTGCGAAAAAGGTCGTGGTCAAAGGCCGGTCAGGCTTCACAGAACCAAACGTGAAAAAGTGGCAAAACCCGGGTTAACTCGCAATAAGGTGATGTTGTGTGTGTAGTGGGATTGGAAGGGCATTATTCATTATGAGCTATTACCACCAGGCAGAACTATCGATTCTGAATTCTACTGCGAACAACTGATGAGATTAAAGCAAGAAGTTGAGAGAAAGCGGCCGGAATTGATCAACAGAAGGGGTGTGGTGTTTCATCATGATAACGCTAGACCTCACACATCTATAGCCACTCAGCAAAAATTAAGAAAGTTTGGCTGGGAGGTGTTAATGCATCCGCCGTATAGTCCTGACCTTGCACCTTCAGATTGCCACCTGTTTCGGTCTCTTCAGAATTCTTCATGCAATGTTAGGTTAACATCACGAGAGGACTGCCAAATCCACTTGTCGCGGTATTTTGATGAGAAGTCCCAAAATTTTTATAGCAATGGGATCATGTCCCTACCTACAAGATGGCAAAAGGTTATCGAACAAAATGGTACATACATTTTTTAGTTAAATTTAAATAAGCTATATTAAAAAATGTTTTGAATTATCTTAAAAAATGCGAAGAAACTTTTTCCCCAGCCTAATATATTGTGGTAAGTTTCACTTAATATTTACTGTTTGTTTCATGTCAATTGGTTCAGAAATAAAAAAGTTACAACAGTTTAAAAAAATCATATCGAATATTTTTAAACTATTCTGGATCTTTTTTAGGGTTCCGTATCTAAAAGGTAAAAATGGATTCTATTACTAATCCGCCGCTGTCTGCCTGTCTGTCCATACATCTGTCTGTCTGTCACCAGGCTGTATCTCATATACAGTGAAAGCTAGAAAGCTGAAATTTTCACAAATTATGTATTTCTCTTACTGCTATAACGACAAAATTAAATACTAAAAATAAGAAAATTAAAATATCAAGGGGTCCAAAGGGGCATACAATAAACGTGGATTTTTTTCGTATATTTTTTGCTCGATATCAATTACGGTAGCAAGTAGACGCTTGAAATTTTCACAGAAGTTTTAGGTCTTAGGTATATTGTATATTACCTTACAACAAACGTAATTTTTATGCCATTTTTTACGGTTTTTTCTCTGTTAGTAACAATAAGCATACCGCATAGCAGCGTCCCGGCATAAAACAATCGCCGCTATGATCACCATTCAGGATGCCAAGCGTGGCAATTATGGCGTATTCTTTCCATATGACGCACAACACTTTTAGGAGCATCTTCGGAAAGCCTTTGTCCAGCGGGACGTCTTTTGAATGTAATTATGATGATGGTGATGGTGGTGGTGGTGGTGGTGTAAATGGTGTTGGTGGCATTAGTGGTGTTGGTAGTGGTGGTGGTGATGGTGGTGGTGGCGTTGGTGTCGTTGGTGGCATAGGTGTTGTTGGTGACTCTGGTGATGGTGTTGGTGGCATTGGTGGTGCTGGTGGTGGTTTTTAGTGGCGATGGAGGCATTGGTGGCGTTGGTAATGTTGTTAGTGTTGTTGGTAGTTTTGGAGGCAATGGTGGCAATGGTGGTTGTGGTGGTGGTGGTGGTTTTGGTGGCGTTTGTATCATTGGTGGCATTGGTGGCGTAGGTGTTTGGTGATGGTGATGGCGTTGATGGCGTTGGTGGTGATTGTAGTGGTGGCGGTGGTCCACCACCTACATGAGTATTGGTACTTACTTATAGTGATGGTGGTGGTGGTGTTGGTGGCATTAGTGGGTAAAAATGCGCAACGTTAATATTCAAATTTTCTCTTCTGTCGGCTCTTACGGAGTGCCTATATTATGCATAGATCTATCTTTTATCTTTCTTTCTCTATTAAAGGCACTAATTGACTGAAACTTTATGCTAACGCTGGACGTCGGGACGCTGGGCGTCAAGAATGCTTTGTCTTTGTCAGCTGCATTGTCAAATGTGCAGGACAGAAAAAGACAAAGTAGAGATAAGCAACACTTTAGCTAAAATACGTTTATGAATAAGGGGGTATCTCTACAATAATTTAAAAGTCTCAAAATTAATTAATTAAATTATTAATTATTATCAGCAGTTGCTTGCGACTTCGTCCGCGTGCTTTTAATTTTGACAAATAGTTGCCATGTCTATTTCTTAGGGTTCAAACTACTTCTATGTTTAACTTCATCACAATCAGTTCATTAGTTTGGTCGTGAAACGCAACAGGCAGAGTTACTTTAGCATTAATACTATTAGTTGGAATATGAATTTATAGTACCTAATCAGAAAACCATATTTCAAAGCTTTTAGTAAAGTTTTCAGGTAAATGTCCTCTTTCAACGCTCTTTTTAACTTTACTGTCCTTACCTACGTAGTTGTATAATTAAACTCATGCAATCAGTGGACGCATCAGTATGTCGTATGTCAAGCCAGATCCTAGATCTCGCCTCATTTGCATGCATCAGCGGGAAACCTAACGGGTCTGACGTAAACCACGATATCAGATAATGTTAGCCAAGTCCCTGGCATCGTCCATACGGATGATAGCACGTTGCATTGAATCACAGGAGGCTAAGTAGCCGGACTTACGTAATCCATGTAGTTGATATAACACTTCTTTCAGAATTAAAAAAGGAGATGTACACGTTGATGTAAAATTGATTGTACCTACAGATTTAAGTCCGTAACTAGCAAAGAGTGACCATCTGGATTTCTACGCTTTTTTGTAAATCTTCATTCATTCAATCTTCATTAAAATTTACAAAAAAGCGTAGAAAATCCAGATGGTCACTCTTTGCTAGTTACGGACTTAAATCTGTAGGTACATATCAGCGAGAATAATCTCAATCAATTGAATGGTATGTAACATCAAAGAAATGTCCGCCCGGGTGCCTTATTTGTGTTGTGACAATGTCTAATTTGTAATGTTTTTGGATCACTAGAAACTTAAAGAAAAACATATTTAAACCGTATATACGTTCTATCTGAACCCAAACACCCAACACGGTACTGTTCGAGCACCCATTTAGTGAGTGGCAAATAGATTACTTCTACTGTACGCTCCCCTACTGTAAGCTCTTCAGTAAAAGCAGCTTCACAATCGCCATAGGGTTTTCTCAATATGAGATTATATTGGCTTTACTCCATTGGTTTTTATTAATACCATCACATAGGTACATTTGAGTAATCTAAAAACTACCTTACAATGAAAAGTTCTTCGATGCGCCTGCCAAACGTGGCGATTAGGGGATTATATTTTCCTCTAAAGCATAACATTTTAGTGGTGGTAGAGCTCCAGTGACGGAGCTCGTGGGCGAAGGCACCACCGCATTACCTAATATACTTGCCGCCAAATGGTAGTGTTCAGCACTATCGTGTTCCGGTCAGGTGGTAATATATGGCCTTGTAATTTCCGGCACAGAGGCATAAAAAATAGGCCTCAGGAGCGATAACACATCTGCATTTTGACCTTGGTCTTTGTGTGGGTCTATAGGCTGCAATCATCACTTAACATCAATGTGAATTGCATGCTTGTTTTCCACTTACATTACATTAAAAAAAAATTGGTAACTTTTGTCTAGCCATGGACGTCTTTCACCCGAAATAATGATGTTGATGATTATATTATTAGTACTATTGACGATTAAAACCTTCAACTCACACTTCGACCTTAGACTTTTGAGTGTGTGATAGTCACTTAACAATGAATGTTAGCTATTATGGTTTTAGTGTTATGCTTTATTTAATACTAGCTGTGCCCGCGACTTCGACCGCGAGATAATTTATGATTTTTTACTACCAACCCGGACGAAGTCGTCAGTGCAGCTAGTATAAAAGTAGCCTATATTACTGCTTATTAAATAAGCTATCTGCCAGTAAAAGTCCCGTCAAAATCGGTGAAGCCGTTCCCAAGATAAGCCCAGCCAAACAGACACAGACGGTAGCAAAAAGCGGTTATATTTATATTACAAACAGACACTCCAGTTTTATTTATTTGTATAGATTTTTTTAACTCGTGTAATGTTTTTTATACTTTCTGCACTCTTTTTCCACAATCTTTCTTTTGTCGCACATGGACAATTGAGAAATTCAGAATCGTCATGTTTATACGCATTAGCTATTACCAAAAAATCTTGATGAATATCATTCAGCAAAAAAATTACCAACTCAAAGACTAATCGCAATCGAATGTTTATCTCAGAATATACTAATTAGTAATTACTTAGTCCTTTGAAGTGATATCTTCTAAATATGCCTATCCCTTCGCTGACATCAATAAACAACACAGAACATGAATCACCAGAAAAGTGGGTCTTCACAAATTATACACGGACTAATCTATCGCCATTGATAATTACGTTAATCTGCCCCACATTGCTCAAGATTTTCTCCCTTATTTAACTTTTATTAAATTATACCTACTCAGCGTGATGAACAATAAATTGAACAAATCCTCTAATCACCATTCGTAACCGTTAGATAATCTTATTATTCTTTCCTTTGATATTTTACTCTTTATTTATGTATCTATTTGAAACCGGTTTAAATGTAGAACTATACATATTGCCTCAATCATTCAAAAAGAACTACAGAGATTTCTATGGATAACTATTATGTATGTATTGGAACACTTGTCTACAGCTATAGGTATTCTAAGAATAAATATTAAAATGTATCTTGTACCTACGTTAAAAATATTTTGTTAAAAAGAACTAATGATATTGCTTTAAGTTGAGCCTTCTGTAAATTGTTTTTTTTTTATTGTTTATTTATTTCATAAACGCGCTTATCAACGAGAACTATTTTTTTTAATCAATAAATAACTGTGCATAAAATATGGGATGAAAAATGAACACATGTATTTTTGCTTAAAGTAAATTAAATTATTAATTACGCTCCTTCTGTTGCAGTCGAGTAAAAACTATATCATATTCAACGAATATTTTTTTAAACAAAGAGTGATGATTTTAGTATTTTTCGTTAGTCGTGTGAATATTGATGTTCAATAAACGTTTACAATTACCAGTTCTTCTGTTTTTGTTATGCTATTAAAATTGTGTGATTTTTTTATAAACAAATAGAGCTTTGAATAAATTGCCGAACATAAATTTCACCGGTTTAATTAAAATACCAAAGCAAGTGCACCTAAACTTCCTTATTACTTGCAACCCATAACTTTAAAGGAGCCGAGTGCATTAAACACATGAAAGAGATTTGGAAAAGAGGACTTACCAAAATCAAATGCTAGTTTATTTTACAAAAATATCACGGGTATCCGAGGGGTATTACAAAACTATAAAACAGATGACAGAAATCGAAATGAACGCGATCGCAACTGGGAACTGTGCGCGTGCGCCGCCTTCTGACACTATCCCCTGTAGACTGAATTAATCACTATACCGTATGCCGTGCCGTCTAACAGACATGACTACGTAATTGATAAAATTCGTCACAGCAGTACTATTACTGCGATTTTGAATTAGCAATATTCAATCAGTATGCTAATGGGCTACTCGTTCTTCAAGACCACCCACATAGAATATCCCTCCTCGTTTTTTTTTATTTTTGCTTTATCTTAGTTCCTTGAAATAGGGTTTTTGACAATGCGTAATTTTTTTAATTATGAAGTCCGAAAGTAAAATGTAAATGTAAAGTATAAACATAAAAACTATTTAAATCGGTGCATTACTGTAGAAGAGGTATTGTACAAATCCCATCAACCTTTACTAAACATACTATTTACAAAAACGCAATATTAACGAAGATATTTTAAGATTTCTTGAATTCGTCATTGATTTCGTAGGTAACACAAGCGTGTGACGTCACAATTTTGTATGAGCCTTTTGAGATCATTTTATAACTTGCAACTTTCGAATGGGGATATCTGAAAAACTATTAATTATAGACTAGTGGTTCCAATGACGCTATTCAACACAAAAAAAATATTAATCAAATACCCTATTGCTTGTGTTTGCCGTAAGTACGAGTATTAACTTGTGTGGGTAAACCTACCTAAGCATTAACTTTTTTTTGTGTATCGCAGGTGGCAAACAAGCATACAGTTCACATGAATGTTAAGAGATGGCTGTGACGTGTATAGACATCGACACAAAAACCAAAAGTCATAATGCAGATTCATTGCCACCCCTGACACTTCAGTATTATTACATATTCTCTGCCTATTATGGTAAACACTACCACTTGCCGGCAGATAGATTATTACTTTTGTGGGTCTTTTAAATGTAGATTACCTACATATCTACTTGTTATTGAAAAGACAATCATCAGACAATGTCGCAACGAGACCAAAAAGATAAAATAGACAATTCTCAAACTTATTTTTATTGAAGATATTTTTTTCTTCACAATTGTTACCAGGAACTTGTTACAACCAACTGGATTTTTCTTCAAATGTTTTTATTATTTATTTGTTAACTTTATTGCACAAATACAATCTTGTACAAAAGGCGGACTTAATGCAACTAGAATGCATTATCTACCAGTCAACCTTTGGGTAGAGTCGAAAGCAATGAAATTATATACAGGTATACAATTATATCATTATATACAGGTATCGATAAAATAATTTAAAAAACATTTTTAATAATACATATAAGGGCATTAAAACTTTGATAATTTTAATACGGGTTGTGTTATCCTCGAGCTCAATGACCGAGTGTAATCAAATATTTGCAAAGTCTGCGAAATGGAGGTGACATGCGATAATTCAGTTAGTTTCTTTCACGGCTAATTATGGCGATGGCCATTCATTTATCAATTGCGAATTGTTCGCGATCAGCTGAAGTTTAATTAGTAATATAATTTGGTGATTGCTCTTCTATTGAAAATGCGAAGCAATTAAATTTAACTGTTGTGTTGCTCTTTAACGAGCGAAGTTCAAGGCCCTGAAGGATACCGTTATGAATTCATCACATCATATCGGAATTTGTAGGGTTATTCTGTTACGTCTATGACACAAAACTCACTTGTTTTTGTAATGATGGTGGCAAACCAGCATGCAAGTTAAGTGGATGTTAAACGTCGACTGCTATTTGTATAAAAATTACACAAAAACCATCAAAATGGAGATAGGTACGTTTCCCTACCTGCTGTCTAAAATAGAAAATCTTACCAGGACACGATAGTACTGAACATTACCTACCATTTGGCGGCAGATAGATTAGATGGTGGTGTCTATCTGTCTACGCCCTCGACCTCGACCAGTTAACATCAATGTGAACTGCACGCTTGTTTGCCACTTTTATTACATAAAAAAAAATTATAATGAATATTCACCATTATAAGGTATCGATGTTGTCAAACATAAGTACCAGATTTACCACACAACTATCATCTACACATTTAATTGACATTGACATACCTACCTAATAAAACTGTTACTGGTGTATGTATTTACGAAGGAGATACTAAAAAAATATAAGTATGGGTCTTTAATGGATCAGAAGTGGCCAAAATTAATAATAATTCATAATTTGTAAGGCTGATTTTTTAAAAATATTTTTTGTTTCTATTTACGCGCATTACAGAAAAACTAATAAGTATTAATTTAAATATTAGAAGCGGTTTTTACTAATTAGAACTATATTGTATGTTTATCTTAATTCGCCGCATAGAACCAGAGAAAAGAACAAAAGAAAAGTCATAACTAAAAAAATATTGTGACTCCTTATATATTTTGCTTAAATAAAAAACCAGTCAAGTGCGTGTCGGGCCAAGCGCTGTAGGGTGCCGTAGTTTTTAGGTTTGAATAATGTAATGAAAAAAATGTATAAATATTTTCTGTAGAGTTGTTCGATTTCAATCCAAATTTCAAGTCTCTAGTACCATAAGTTTTTGTACTAAATCGCGGGCGGACAGACAGACAGACGGACATGGCGAAACTATAAGGGTTCCTTGTTTACTACGGAACCCTAAAAACGGTATCTTATGATATTAAAAACATCGACATTTATACGTTGTTACCACCCTAGGCATGTCTAGTTTAATAAATGTAAAGCACCAATCAGCACCATGTCGGTAGAGCGAGAACGATCATTATTCTCACTTCGGTCGAGTGAGTTTTGTCTTACATAATAACCTATCCGAGATTGCTCGCGGCGTTTCAATCCTAAACGTTACATCTTAACTTACACAGTAGGTACATAATGGCCTTGATCTCTAAATGTTGAGCTATTATAAGAATATACGTCTCTAACCATAGAAATTCTTCGTACGCTTAATTTCACATTCATTACAAGTGTTCCCTAGCAGCATACAAATGCCCGTAGAACCCTATAGTCTAAGATACAGTATGACTATATTATGTATCGCCTCATCTGTTATTTAGTGATGATTTACCTATGAAGTGTGAAGATAGCGATTTTATGGAGATTAGGTATATGATTTAGAACATATCAATTTGATAAATACCAAATAGCGGCTGGGCAATCCAGAGGTAGCAAGTTCGCTCTCTGCCTGAAGTAGGTACTCGTATTATTACATATTCTATGCCTGAAGTCAACTTTTGCTTTCCTTTTTTTGTTATTTCTAAATTAATTGGCATGTGTTATGAAATGTATTAAGAATACAGCGACACATTTACGATATTATATCGGCTATAAAGCTATCAATTATTTATCAATGGATGTCGTTCATCGATACCAAAAGTTGGTTAAATCAAAAAAAGAAGGGAAAGAGAAATTCGATAATTGGATGTGGAGCTTCAGTAGCTTAGTACCTAGTAGGTAAGGCGGCTGGGCTAGTTATAAAGAAGTCGCAGGTTAGATCCCTGCCCGAAGACAAAGAGATTGCCTAGCTGCATCACGAGCTACTGTAAATTGGTTTTAAGTCTTTTTATCTACTTCACCGACTTGTTTTGGAATCCAGCCTTTAGTAAATCTATCGAGTTACAAAGCACTTGCTAGCGCATGTTCAGTGAACTGCCCCCCCTAGCATGTTGTCTAACATATTATAATTTTAGTCATCACCAAAAATAACATAATCATTATTTCTATTACCGTATCCCGCACTAGTTACCTTCGCTTGCTTGACATCAAAACCACGTCTCAAATCTTAAACAACTGATACCTATGTGTATGTAGAGTAATCCACTTTTTATTCACTTTCTAATGACATTAGGTACAATAACTTATCGAATATGATCAGACAACATAATAATATTAACATTTCATGATGCGAGACAGGGGTACAAACTTTCATATTCTGTTTTACAAACTTTTTTTATCAGTGTGATAATAATATTACCTACTTAGTTTTTGTAAGTGTGCACTTTTTCAAAATGGCTGGTGTGTTGTAGTCTCCAGTTTGGATGACTTTAAATTAATCGAAATAAAAATATGGTTGTAGAGCTAGTAGAGGTACATTGTAGAGGCTTCTTTTTATAGCTGTAGTAAGGATTACCTTATTACAAACAATTGGCCATAGAAGCCTGCCTACTTCAATGAATAAAGAAGTACCTAGGAAAGTCATAAATTTTCTCTACAGAGAGGAATGTGAACTTTGGTACACCTGCCTCAAGTTTTAATGGAAAGCACTAATTCACCAAAGCACAAGAATGTCATCGACCTACGATGTAGAGGGAAGCAATCCATATTCACCTTCCGAGTATATTTTATGTTTATTCAGCCATAATAGTCTCTCAGTTAATCCGTGTTTCCCTAAACAACTACCAAACGCATATTTACTAAGATCGTCTTCGTTTTGACTGTTGTTTTTGGAATAAAACGCAATTACAATTTGACTGTTAAGAAAATTCCACAGCACACAAAGTACCACCTCCAAATAAGTAGGTATTTAAGTAGTTCTCAAGGTCCAGCAGGATGTTTTCATTTGTATTTATATAATTATTTTACCAAAAAGTTTTAAAACAGAAACAAAGAACTAAGAAAAAAGTAATTAAAATATAAAATGCTATCTACCTATTACTGCTTTCTATATTGTAGCGTTCTTCAGCGCCTGAAATTTATCAAACATTGAAATACCAACGACGTAAATAAGAAGCTTGCTCACACACTATCCAAATAGAAATAAACTTTAAAATGGACCACTCATAATAAATCTTATTCAGTGTAAAAATTTTGAGATAAATAAGAATTAAAAGTACCTATAGGTAAATAAGTTTCATAACCGAAAAACGTGCATTAACTTTGGCTGTGGAACTATTCCACTTAACTCCATTTATCCAAATAGTATTTTGCAGAACACTATTCTTTCTATTTATCCGTAAAAAACGAGGTGGAAGGATTCTGGATTATACAGGTTTTATTTCAGTTTCAGTGCATTCACATATATTCAGTAAATCCCCGTGAATTTATTATGCTCATCCTACCATATTATTTTTATTAGGTGCCTACGAAATTGAAGTAAAGTAGGTACCTATGAATCGCATAAAAGTGGTTCCGCTGTTAAATTGTGGTTATTGTTAGGAATAAAGTAAGTTTGTAGATAACATTATACAGAAGATAAAAATATTAGATAGCCAATTAAGGGTAGAGAATCAATCTAACCAATCAGTCAATGTCATGCTTACTCGATATTTATATATTTATAAAGTATATCTGCTAAGTAAGTAACGAAGTCGTCGTACTAGGTACTTTACTTACTAATAATTCAAATACGCAAGTAACACTCTGCCTTTTAGCGTTTTGCAACTAATAGATTCAGATTAAAGTCAAAGATTTAGAAATTAAGCATCGCATGATTTAAACCTAAGGAAATAAATAATAATAAAGGCAACTGGCAACTCGTTACACTGCTGGACACGAGTCTCTCCCTTTTGTGGGAGGAGCTTACTCCACCACGCTGCTCCATTGCGGGTTGGTGGAGATACGGGTTAGTGTAATAATACTTAACAATTACTTGTACCTACTTATCTAGATTTAAAACTCTTTGTTCTCCTAAAAAAATAAAATACCCAGATCTTGAGGCCCAAGTTGTTTTGCCTAGCTCTGTAACCACCACCATATCATTCATACATTACCATCTGAACGAAATACGATTGGCCTAAATACTAGGTACTATTTGGCAGAGGAGAAATTAGGTAATGCGGTGGTGACTATGCTCTCTCAGATACTGGAACTCTACCACGACGTTTAGTGGTAAAAACATTTACGGACGGAACAGTTTGCTGACACAGTGTTGCTACACGACTGGTCATTTAGACTGACTCGTATTATTTTTCTGTTCACAAAAATACGAACGTTGTAACCAATCCAATCTCCAATCCAATTATTGTTTTTTTTAAAAAGCTGTATAGATATAAAAGAAGATTACCTAGTATACGCATCGATTTAATTAAATTCACTCGCAAATCAAATTTGACTACTGATACACATTGATATCTTAAATTTGAAGGCTACACGACAATCATCATTCCCCAATCATTTAACTTCAAGCTTCTCAAACACCTATTTCCGGTATCAATATTCTATAATTACGTAGGTATAGATTATTAACTTTTCCCGCATTCCGATTACCCCCCTAACTATTAACACCCAGAAGATAAAAAACAGTTGCTACAAAATCTTATAACAAAAAGTTCTAAACCATTTAGTACATTACGATATGAAGAAACACGTAAGTACCTACTCGTTGTTTACACCCAGTTGTAACAGCGCGATAATCTTGTAGGTAAGTAGGTAAATTAGTCGTACACAGAGTAAATGAGATGAATATAAAGTGTTAAAGTTTAATTTATTATGTGTTTTTGATTATTATTAGTGGTTATTCACTCTAGGTTAGTTTTAATTATATGAAATAAATGAATAAACTGAATAAACTGGAATAAAAGAATACGGAATGACTGTCAGATACAAGCACCACCGCATTACCTAATATACTTGCCGCTAAATGGTAGTGTTCAGCGCTATCGTATTCCGGTCAGGTGGTAATGTATGGCCCTGTAAATTCCGGCACAGAGGCATAACACCTTAGGCCTCAGGAGTGGTTACGCATCTGCATTTTGATCTTGGTCTTTCTGTGGGTGTCTATAGGCTGCAGTCATCACTTAACATCAATGTGAACTGCAAGCTTGTTTGCCACTTCCATTACATAAAAAAAAGATAAAGGATTTCAAACCGTTATCTCTGATAACCCCGACCCGAGAATCGAACACAGGACCTCCAGCATAGTAGTAGTGGCCTGCTACCACTAGGCTACTGAGGCAGTTACCACGCATTAACTTCTCAAGTCCCAACTAATTGTACATTACCGGTTACCAAACTGTTAAACATTAATCATAAGCAGATAACTTATGTCTAGAAGTTCAAAAGTCGAAGCGGCTGATAAGTGTGTCAATGTAATTGTGTAAGTTATCCGCTGCCTATTCTAAACTTTATTATCTTCATAGTCAGCTAAACAATTGTTTTCAAGTCAGCCAATATATTTGAGAGCACTTGAAGGTTGTACCTACTGTTCAATCTCCAGAGAATAATAGGGAGCTTTTATTTCATTATAACGATTATAACTCAGCAATCGATCATGTAAAGACGTGCTGATATGGCTATGTGATAAACTTACTTGTTCACTAATGATCATTCAATTCACTTAGTGGAAAAGAGAATACTCGAACTGCATTTTTAACGCAAGTATAAACTTTGTGTTTTTGTGAGGATATACCGCAGGATGAACTGGTTCTGTTTAGTTTGAAAAGTGTCTTGGTCGAGGATATTTTATGAGAGTTATTATTCAAGAAAATAAGTTAATTTAAAATGTATTTTTATTTTACAAATTTGGTAAGCAAGCTTGCAGTTCACATGGATGTTATGTGATGACTGCAGTTGCGTTGCCACCCCGCAGACCTTAGTTCTTATGTCTCTGTGATAATTATTACAGGGCCATACGTACAATGTAATGTAAGCAGCTGCCACAGGTCTGATTGATTCGTGATACTTATACCTACCCTTACAACATTAAACCATCACCCGAAGTGTGGAAAATTCCCAACTCCTCAACAATAAAGGACAGAATTCTGATGTTTGTACTTTGGACTCATTGGGACGGTCTCCATAATTATGATATCTAAATGAATCTTCACGTAATTCATACAACATCAAATATATCCGTTCGTAAAAATAACATAACCTACCCGTATATGGTTGTATCCATATGTTATATCCATGATAGGATATTAGTATTTTTTTATTATAAAGGTGACAAAAAAAAAACATCCATTTCCCATGGAACCATGCGGGCTTACTACACCTCTCCGCTTTGGTGGAAATAACCTGCCAGCCTTGTAGCATATCTGCTCTCGTCTCCTCTCATCTCCACTTTGGTGGATAACGGGCCTTATAATAAAAAAATTATGTACGTAACTTCACGCCTGTAATCCTGAAGGGGTAGAGTGTCAAGCGGCAAAACCCGGTAACTTTATGCAATGAAAGCACAAACACTTATTATATTTCGACAAGTTGTTTATTTATTACTGGTTCATAAATATTTAGGCGACAACATTTGAGACACACGCACATTTTGCTTCCCCGTTACGAAAATAGCGATCATTATGTCGGTGTGTCGGGATTGCGAATATTAAGCCCTTATCGCACTGACGCGTGCCGTAATTCGTGAGATGTTAGCCCTGTGTCTGTTACATTACACCGTTACACCAATAATTGTGTCAATATATATGTTACTAGCAGCGTAGTATTATTACATATGCTCTGCTAGCGGTCCACACCGGCTTCGCACGGGCGAAATGTTACCTACATTACTCACCTAAATAAAAAGTGATCCTCTTTGGTCTGTGGTACTTTTGCCATCTCTTGCCAAATGTGCACACAATAACAAATAACATAAGCCAAGTTTCGGTTATTTTAATGTGGAGATCTATTTAAAGATTCCATAAGGAACTCTGAACAGGATAATTGTCCAACAGCCGTAGGTATATACTCTACCTGTGTATAGAATTTCATAGAAATGCGTCCAGCCGTTTTAACGTGATTGAGCAACAAACAAACATCCTTTCTTTCACATTTACAATAGGTACGTACTTAGTAGTAAGATAAAATAAATATGGAAGTTACGATATATGTTTGTTTCTCTTTCACGCCCAAATGGCAAAAAGGATTCGATCATAGTCTGGAATAAAGCATAGGATATATTGTATCCTGGAAAATAGCACAGTTCCCGATAGAGAAAAAAACTGTTCTGAGTACAGTAGTGAGGTACACTTCTACCTGACAAATTTTCATCAATGCATCATTTAGTGATTAGCCGTACGCAAATATCTTCAATCACAATAATCCAACAAGATAATTAAGCCAAGCCTCTATACATATAGGTAACAACATTTACGTAACAAACTTTAGCTCCCATATTATGAAAATAGTGGTCATTACCAGGTGTCAGAATTGCGAATATAAAGCTCTTATCGGCGTAGTAACACGTGACATAATTCGGGTCTAGCCCCTATCTATCCCCCTGTCTGTAACGACAATAATTCAACAATTTGCTTTCCTGTTTCATTATTGTTATAACCGTAAATTGTGATCTGTTTACATGCCTTTTGATTCTCTTCAGCCTTCGCCTCTTTCACTATTACGCCTTTTTATTAAGAAAAGTAAGCTTAAGTAATATAATCGCTTAGCGTCCCTACGTCGAACGTCCCGACGTCGAACGTCCCGACGCCCAGGCTCCCGACGCCCATCGTCCCGACGCCCAGCGTCCCGACGCCCAGTATCCCGACGCCCAGCTTCCCGACGCCCAGCTTCCCGACGCCGAGCGTCCCGACGCCGAGCGTCCCGACGCCGAGAGTCCCGACGCCGGGAGTCCCGACGCCGAGCGTCCCGACGCCGGGAGTCCCGACGCCGAGCGTCCTGACGCCGGGCGTCCCGACGCCGAGCGTCCCGACGCCGAGCGTCCCGACGCCGAGCGTCCCGACGCCGGGCGTCCCGACGCCGGGCGTCCCGACGCCGAGCGTCCCGACGCCGGGCGTTCCGACGCCGAGCGTCCCGACGCCGGGCGCACCGACACCGAGCGTCCCGACGCCGGGCGTCCCGACGCCGAGCGTCCCAACGCCCATCGCCCCGACGCCTAGCATCCCGACGCCCATCGTCCCGACGCCAAAGGTCCCGACGCCTAGCGTCCCGACGTCGAACGTTTCGACGCCCAGCGTCCCGACGCCCAGCGTCCCGACGCCCAGCGGCCCGACGCCCAGCGTCTGATGCCCAGGCTCCCGACGCCCATCGTCCCGACGCCCAGCGTTCCGACGCCCAGTGTCCCGACGCCGGGCGTCCCGACGCCGCGCGTCCCGACGCCGGGCGTCCCGACGCCGGGCGTCCCGACGCCGGGCGTCCCGGCGCCGGGCGTCCCGACGCCGAGCGTCCCGACGCCCAGCGTCCCGACGTCCAGCGTCCCGACGGCCAGGGTCCCGACGCCGAGTGTCCCGACGACAAACATTCCAACGCTCAGCGCCCCTACGTCGAACGTCCCTACGTCGAACGTCCCGATGCCGAGCGTCCCGACGCCCAGGGTCCCGACGCCGAGCGTTCCGACGCTCAGGGTCCCGACGCCTAGCGTCCCGACGTCAAACGTTTCGACGCCCAGCGTCTCGACGCCCAGCGTCCCGACGTCGAACGTTTCGACGCCCATCGTCCCGACGCCCAGCTTCCCGACGCCGAGGGTTCCGACGCCGAACGTCCCAACGTCGAGCGTCCCGACGCCGAGCGTCCCGACGCCGAGCGTCCCGACGCCGAGCGTCCCGACGCCGAGCGTCCCGACGCACTGCGTCCCGACACACAGCGTCCCGACGCACATCGTCCCGACGCCCAGCGTCCCGACGCTCAGCGTCCCGACGTCGAACGTTTCGATGCCCAGCGTCCCGACGTCGAACGTTTCGATGCCCAGCGTCCCGACGCCCAGTGTCCCGACGCCCAGGCTCCCGACGCCCATCGTCTCGACGCCCAGCGTCCCGACGCCAAGCGTCCCGACGCCCAGCGTCCCGACGTCCAGCGTCCCGACGGCCAGGGTCCCGACGCCGAGTATCCCGACGACAAACATTCCAACGCTCAGCGCCCCTACGTCGAACGTCCCTACGTCGAACGTCCCGATGCCGAGCGTCCCGACGCCCAGGGTCCCGACGCCGAGCGTTCCGACGCTCAGGGTCCGGACGCCTAGCGTCCCGACGTCGAACGTTTCGACGCCCAGCGTCTCGACGCCCAGCGTCCCGACGCCCAGCTTCCCGACGCACTGCGTCCCGACACACAGCGTCCCGACGCACAGCGTCCTGACGCCCAGCGTCCTGACGCCCAGCGTCCCGACGCCAAGCGTCCCGCAGCCTAGCGTCCCGCAGCCTAGCGTCCCGACGCCCAGCGTCCCGACGCCCAGCGTCCCGACGCCCAGGATCCCGACGCCCATCGTCCCGACGCCCAGCTTCCCGACGCCGAGGGTCCCGACGCCGAGCGTCCCGACGCCGAGCGTCCCGACGCCGAGCGTCCCGACGCACTGCGTCCCGACACACAGCGTCCCGACGCACAGCGTCCTGACGCCCAGCGTCCCGACGCCCAGCGTCCCGACGCCCAGGCTCCCGACGCCCATCGTCCCGACGCCCAGCTTCCGACGTCGAACGTCCCAACGTCGAGCGTCCCGACGCACAGGGTCCTGACGCCGAGCGTCCCGACGCCGAGCGTCCCGACGCCGAGCGTCCCGACGCACTGCGTCCCGACACACAGCGTCCCGACGCACAGCGTCCTGACGCCCAGCGTCCCGACGCCAAGCGTCCCGACGCCCAGCGTCCCGTCGCCCAGCGACCCGACGCCCAGCGACCCGACGCCCAGCGTCCCGACGCCCAGCGTCCCGACGCCCAGCGTCCCGACGCCCAGGCTCCCGACGCCCATCATCCCGACGCCCAGCTTCCCGACGCCGAGGGTTCTACGCCGAACGTCCCGACGCACAGGGTCCCGACCCCCAGGGTCCCGACGCCCAGCGTCCCGACGTCGAACGTTTCGACGCCCAGCGTCCCGACGCCCAGCGTCCCGACGCCAAGCGTCTCGTCGCTCAGCGTCTCGACGCACAGCGTCCCAACGCCAAGCGTTTCGACGCTAAACGTCCCGACGCCAAGCGTCCCGACGCCCAGCGTCCCGACGCCCAGCGTCCCGACGCCCAGCGTCCCGACGCCCAGCGTCCCGACGCCCAGCGTCCCGACGCCCAGCGTCCTGACGCCCAGCGTCCCGACGCCCAGCGTCCCGACGCCCAGCGTCCCGACGCCCAGGATCCCGACGCCCATCGTCCCGACGCCCAGCTTCCCGACGCCGAGGGTCCCGACGCCGAGCGTCCCGACGCCGAGCGTCCCGACGCACTGCGTCCCGTCACACAGCGTCCCGACGCACAGCGTCCTGACGCCCAGCGTCCCGACGCCCAGCGTCCCGACGCCCAGCGTCCCGACGCCCAGCGTCCCGACGCCCAGGCTCCCGACGCCCATCGTCCCGACGCCCAGCTTCCGACGTCGAACGTCCCAACGTCGAGCGTCCCGACGCACAGGGTCCCGACGCCGAGCGTCCCGACGCCGAGCGTCCCGACGCCGAGCGTCCCGACGCACTGCGTCCCGACACACAGCGTCCCGACGCACAGCGTCCTGACGCCCAGCGTCCCGACGCCAAGCGTCCCGACGCCCAGCGTCCCGTCGCCCAGCGTCCCGACGCCCACCGTCCCGACGCCCAGCGTCCCGACGCCCAGGCTCCCGACGACCATCGTCCCGACGCCCAGCTTCCCGACGCCGAGGGTTCTGACGCCGAGCGTCCCAACGCCGAACGTCCCGACGCACAGGGTCCCGACCCCCAGGGTCCCGACGCCCAGCGTCCCGACGTCGAACGTTTCGACGCCCAGCGTCCCGACGCCCAGCATCCCGACGCCAAGCGTCTCGTCGCTCAGCGTCTCGACGCACAGCGTCCCAACGCCAAGCGTTTCGACGCTCAACGTCCCGACGCCAAGCGTCCCGATGCCCAGCGTCCCGACGCCCAGGCTCCCGACGCCCATCGTCCCGACGCCCAGCTTACCGACGCCGAGGGTTCTGACGCCGAGCGTCCCAACGCCGAACGTCCCGACGCACAGGGTCCCGACGCCGACCGTCCCGATGCCGAGCGTCCCGACGCCGAGCGTCCCGACGCCGAGCGTCCCGACGCCGAGCGTCCCGACGCCCAGCGTCCCGACGCCCAGCTTCCCGACGTCGAACGTTTCGATGCCCAGCGTCCCGACGCCCAGTGTCCCGACGCCAAGCGTCTCGTCGCTCAGCGTCTCGACGCACAGCGTCCCAACGCCAAGCGTTTCGACGCTCAACGTCCCGACGCCAAGCGTCCCGATGCCGAGAGTCCCGACGCCGGGGTCCCGACGCCCAGCGTCTCGATGTCCAGAGTCCCGACGCCCAGCGTCCCGAAGCCCAGGCTCCTGACGCCCATCGTCCCGACGCCAACGTCCCGACGCCCAGCGTCCCGAAGCCCACGTCCAAACGCCCAGTGTCCCGACGCCCAGCATCCCGACGCCGAGCGTCCCGACGCCCTGTGTCCCGACGCCAAGCGTTCCGTCGCTCAGCGTCCCGACTTTTTGGTTTCTAGCTATCACTGCTTATGAGATACGGCCTGGTGACAGACAGACGGATGGACGGACAGACAGACAGATAGCGGAGGATTAGTAATAGGGTCTGTTTTTACCTTTTTGATACGGAACCCCTCAAAAAGATAGAAGATAGATACAGAAATATAGTAGATAGTTTAAAAATATTCGATATGATTCTTTAACTTGTCGTAACTTTTTATTTCTGAACCGATTGACGTGAAACAAACATTTAACGTTAAATGAAACTTACCATATAGGTATTAGGAAAAAGTACAAATCGGATAAGCCATTTCTGAAATTAGAGTGCAGAAACAGACAGACAAACAGACATTTTTTCCGGGATAAAAAGTACCCAGTGTTGTGCGCCAAAGGTTAAAGTATAATTATACCAAGTTTCATCGTAATCGGACCAGTAGTTTTTATGTGATGCTTGAACAGACAGACAAAAATTTTCTAAACACATATTTGTGTTCGGTATCGATCTAGTAACATTCCCTGGTATTTATTTTTTCAATATTTTCAATGTACAGAATTTACACTTCTACAGTTTTATTATAAGTATAGATATGGAATAACACGGATACAACAACTGCGTCACTTTTCCCTAGAGCACTTAAGAGTACCAACAAAGTTAGATTACCTAAGCTTGATTGCCACCACTTGTACAGACCGCACATCATATTGTTATTAAGTATCTCGTCGATATTTTGAATCTCGTGTATCATGCATCAACAGCTGTGTGGTGGATGGTATTAATCTTTGTCGATTGCGTATGAAATCTAATTCGACTTTCAGCATTTGTCTGACAGAATCTACAACGCTCTTAAAGAACCTGAGAAAACAAAGTATTTTGTAACAAAATATTTGAGAAAAGTCGTATATTTTTTATGAAAATCAATTTACGAATAAGAATCATTTAATATTTGTGTAAAACTTGGTTGTGTTTTACACTTCGTCACTGGAATAGTTTCATTACCGGAGTTCAAGTGCGTAGGCACCACCGCATCACCTTTCACCAATTGGTACCTGGTCACCTTTAATGTCTTTGCCTTCGGCAGCGTCGTGTGACGGGTTGCTCACTTCCCTTCAAAATGGTGGAGGAGAGCAATGTCTGCTACATGCGTCATACTCGTGAACGGGTGCTGATTGTGGGGACTGGTCTGTTGTGATTTGCGGGTGTTATATTCTATCACGATATTAAGCTGTTGATGGGTATTTGCGTATGTGTTTATATACAAATTTTTATATGCCATGGACGTTCACATTATCTTTATTCTATGTAATAATATTTGTATTAAATCTAAGGTTTTGACAAAAGAGCACCACGCTGAACTTGTTGGGTAGCAGAGTTCTTCTCAGTAGTACTTGGAACTCTGCGAAGTGAATGACTAAGATTATGACGAACAGATTTTTCTTTTTCTTCTATGATGGAATTGAAAAATTTGATGATTTACATATCGGTAAAATTTTGTTATTAAATTGGAATTCATTGGATTATTATTATAAGTCATTCACTCTAGGTAGCTTATAACCCGACAATGCAAAAGTGTCCTTGTAGACCAATTTGAAATAAATGATTTGAATTTTGAAAAAAAATGAATTTTGGTAGTGCTCAGCAGTATCTAGTTAGATAGCGCAGAGGCAGAAACATCTGAGGCCTTAGGAGTGGCAAGTGGCAACACATTTCTGCATTTGACAGCCGGTTTTGGTGTAGAAGACATCTACTGGAAGACATCTAATGGTCTGCACTATTCACTTACCATCAATGTGAACTGAATGCTGGTGTGCCACTATTATACAGTGAATAAAACTTTGTCTAGAAATACATCCTGATTTATATTTATCACCCTAATTGTATCATTATTTCACTTCTTCTTTTTTTGTCCAATTCGCTTATTTTTCTCATTTGAAATTAGTTAAAATTACTTTTACATATAGATAGATGGACAAACAGGATGAAACTATAAAGCCTTTAAGAGTTCATTTAATACCAATTGGTCAGGGAAAACGAAAACAATACACAATTTAGCAAAATAGGCTGTTTCAACTTCTTCCACATAACTATTCAGTCCACAAGAGCGGTTTGATAAAACAACGTCCAATTTTGTATGCGCCACGTTACGGTTTCTAAGGCACGTGTCGTGTACGCTATAATTTCAAACTAAAAGCTGCTTACAGCGGTGCTCGTCACCGTTTTCTTTTGTGGACGAAGCGACACGTGACCCGGGTATAATCACTAGGTGCCTGAAAGCGCTTGTGCACTGCTTCCAATACAGTTCGAGGAAACTTCACCTACAACTACCTACATAGAAACTTTTATCGCCTTCTGCGGTGAGGTGTGGTGGTTTGCTCGCTTCCCTTTAAGGTGGCCGAGAAGGGTAATGACTGAAACATGCGTCCTAATCATTAACGGGCGCTGATGGCGGAGATTGGTCTGTTTTGTTACTTACCAATATTTAATCGCTAATTATTATCAAAAATTCGGTTTTATTATTAAGAACATAAAAAAGTAAATTGTTTGTTAAAATAGTTAAAGTTTGATGAAAATTAAAACCATTTTTTGAGGAGATAAAAATACCCCAAAAGTCGGTAAAGAAGGAAAAATAAATTATACGGGTGATCTGAAGTCGACATTTTAAGGGTTGAAAACGGTTTGTCACAATTTCCGCAAAACTACGAGTAGGCTACTATCGAAAGAAGTTAAATGGAAATGTTGTCGGTAATAAAAAGATCTATTACTTTGGTAGTTGTTTGTTAACATTCTTACGAACCCTTCCCGGGCACAGATCACCCGTAATTTATTTTTATTATATTATACGAGTATTACTTACTTTCTCAATGAGTTTCATACTGTTCTAATGTTTTTGTATTTATTATCATTTTCAAAGGCATCGATTGGGACTGGGCTAAATAATATCGAATGAAGTGCGCACAAACATTTTTCTTCCTGAAGTTTACTTGTCATTGACAAACAATTTTGTTCACCTTACCGAGGTAAATACCGCATCGATTATGTTTGTCAATTCCACTGTTTGTGTAGCTTACCGCCTACAACTTACCATTGTTTAGAAATTAATAATCATTGTTTAGAAATTTTAAACAAAAAGTACTTTTTCAACTGCCTCAGTAGCGTAGTGGTAGCAGGCCACTCTACTACTACGCTGGAGGTCCTGGGTTCGATTCCCGGGTCGGGGACTATCATAGATAACGGTTTAAAATCTTTCATTTCCTTTATCTCTAGTTCTATTAGGATTTTTCCATTTTCTGGAAGTTTCCCAGTACCTCGGAGTTTGGTAATGTGCCCGGAGATGGCAACAGGTTCGCCACCTGTTACATGGGCCAAAACGTAACCGGCGAGTCGTGGGTTTTTGCATGTATGCTTGAATGCATGCATTTACCCTCTAAAATGGTCGAGGAGGGCAATGGCTGTCACATGCGTCATACTCGTGAACGGGTGCTGTTGGTGGGGACTGGTCTGTTCTGGTTTGCAGGAGCTACATCACATTTAGTAGATAGCAGTTTATTTGCATCTATGCTATGGACGTTCACATTATTTGATTTTTCACTAGATTTAAGCTCTCACTTAAAAGAGCTCTTACTGAGTTTGTTGGGTAGCGGAGTTCTTCTCAGTAGTGACTGCACTTGGAACTCTGCTAAGTGAATAACATTGATCTTGACGAATAAGTTTTTCTTTTTCTTCATTTATTATCATTGAAGGAATTGAAAATGTTTATGATTACTATGTTTTAACCAAGTAGTTTAAATTCTAATTTTTAATTTACTATTAATATATGATTTTGCTTTTACTATATGTAATGGTTATTCACTCTAGGTAGTTTATGATTTATTGACGTTTTGAAAGTAAGTATGTGTAAAGCTTTATTCGAAATAAAAATATTTTCTATTTCTATTACCTCTGCCTACCCCTTCGGGGATAACAGGCGTGAAGTTACGTTTTTTATTTTTTCTCTTTTTTACATCTATTATTTCATCATTTATGAACTACAATTTCAAGTGAAGTTGACTTGAAATTGTAGTTGAATAGTAGCTAAGGAGGCTGATTTGTCGGTAACGTACGACTGTGTCCGTAATTACTGGAAAAAAGCCAAGATTGAATTCCTGAGTAATGAGGAATACCTATTGAGGACGAGTAACGCATCTTCTTCGAGACCTGCAGTTGTTAGTAAAATATTAACATTACAGAATTCACTTCAGTAACAGTTAACTTAAGTGAATTATGTGGTGTTAATATCCTCGTTGAACACTTTCATTAAAAAACATCAATCCTGAGTACATGCTCTTTTCCTTCTTTCATGACATAAAAATCTACCGAGCTTAGTTTTAATGGAGGTACCGTAGATACTCCCTGAGGGCAACCTCGGCCAAGTCACGTACTGCGTAAAGCTACACGAAAATCAGTCGGGCTCGATTACCCAACCAATTTAATTTACTACAATTTGTTTACCCCGATCTTTGTTTGAACAGGTTTTGTGACAGTGAAACATTTTGACTTTAAGCGGTTAAATGTTCAGCGTTCAACCGTAAAATGATGACTTTGTTTGTTCAAGACTTCACCGTAGTCTTCTTGAAACTTGACTACGAAACATTTTCGAATTCATCATCATTCGTCATTTGCTTGTGAGTGACCGGCTAAGCGGAAAAGGGTAAAAGTGGTTAGCGTAAAAGAATGTTGTTTCGATAGGATTACTGTTATAGTATTATCGGTAGCTGCCTGTACAATAAACCTATCAAACGCGCTTCATCCGTGTTGGAAAAAAAAATGGTGTGCACGGGCTTTTAAGCGCTGGCCTTCTATTTTTTGTGTCTGTAAGCACTGAATAAAAATACTAGCATACCATACAACACATACTTACATACTTAAAACCCTACATAGCTCTTCAAAATAAATTAACTACCAGTATTAATAGTCTTTTGTCTGAAAAACTTACTTCAAACAAGATTATTTATCCACTTTGCGTGATTTCTTTTCCTAGAGCAAGCTCCGAGGTCCAGATATCGTTTTTCACAAGCCGCCGAGATTTATGTACCGCAGAGATCCTCGATCCTATGGCAATTAATACCAGGAATCTTATTTCAGAGTAGCTCCATACTAGCTGTATAAAAATAAACCTATTTACAAATACATCAAGCAAGTAGAAAGTATTTCTTATTTTATTATTTAGGTCGACATAAGTTGGCATAGATTCAGTTGCGGTGTAGGTACCTAATTTACGCACTAGTTACTGCTAGGATTAGATACCCGGTTAGGCGGGTAGGTAAGTGCTATTCGAATTTTGCATTTTCTCGAAGATTCCCAGTGCCACTCTCGGGGTTTGGGTTATGTGCCCGAAAATCTCAATAAGCTCGCCACCTATACCCCACATGGAACAAAACGTCACTTGCGAGTCGTGGATATTTATTATTTACATACCTACATTGCATGTATGCTTGAATGCGTGCATGTATCTCTTCCTAGCCCTTCGGGGTAAACAGGCGTGTAATTGCGTTTCACAAAGCCATCCCTTTCGGCAATTACCTAATTCACATCACATTTTACAATGTAAACACAAATATCCACTTCTGCGAATAAACTCATTGAACTCTTCCAATCTTGTATACCTCCCTATTCTCTA
Organism: Macrosoma leucophasiata; assembly: GCA_036365455.1. Classification (NCBI taxonomy): domain Eukaryota; kingdom Metazoa; phylum Arthropoda; class Insecta; order Lepidoptera; family Hedylidae; genus Macrosoma; species Macrosoma leucophasiata. The sequence goes on along the minus strand of JAWQUS010000010.1, from coordinate 13,448,964 downwards.
GTTCTACAATTTTCTCTGCTATGTACCTACTAACCTTGAAATGAGTAACGAGTTACAAATTCAATTTCCGTACGATGCGAAAACATTGTTTCGATGCAGATGTTTGTGTATCTGCACTCTCTGCCCACCCCGTTAGGGACCTGGCGTGAAGATACTTGTTTGTGTATTATATAAATACTAATCCATCTATCGTCATCTGTACAATTCGCAAAACCATTTTTTTATGATAACCTCCATGACTTTTTTGTTTTTTTTCTGAGCTATTTTGTTAGCACAGAAAGCCAGAAACATAAGCGCGCATTAGCTTATTAAATAAGGTGTAAGTTTATTAAACTGTAGACCAATTTTTATTACCTACCTACGTGCAGAACTCTTTTCTATGGACACTAATTGTTCATAATAGCTTCTACAAAGTAAGTACCTACCTATTTTAATAATATGCAATTGATGTCGTTAGCCATATTTAATTAAAATATATTTTAGTGGGACATAACTTACTTTGTTTGTAATTTAATGGAACAAGCTGCAACACTTATCAAAGTACCTATTATTATAGCGATCCAAAACATATACCTACCTATTTACCTAAGAGACAACAAGAATTAGGCGTAGGTACTACTCGTGATAATCTTGTATGCTTGAATAAATATGTACTAGTGGATTATGAATCATTGTAATTAATTTAATTAAACAAGCGCCTACTTTTTTTTCCGCAACCGTGATATTATAGCCGGTATGAAACTTCGTGAAAACACAACAAGTTGGTAAATGCCAACTCCCACAATTCACCAGCTGCGCTTTGTTACGTCCCAGGTCCCTTAAAATAGTACTTAATGATATTCACCGAGTATGCACCTACGTTACCTATCACATTTCCAACAGTTATTAATAGTCTGCTACCACTAAACTTGTGTACGGCAGTAAGTCATCAATAATAATATATTATGATGTTTCTAGTGTAATTTTCTATTGTTACCTTAGGTATAGGAAGGTCGAATAAAACGGGTTATTCGTCAACTCGACACGGACGACCGGACACACGTGTCCAGTTGGTTAAACTTGAAATTGTAATGACTTGTTATTCCGTCGTCTGGACTGCCATCACACATTCTCACTTAATTCTTATTACATTTGTGTAATAAGAAATACACAAACAACTATGTATCGCTAAATTACACTTACCTTACTAGGTCTTGATCCTTGTCGCTAACGTGTTTCGAACACATGAACTGATGCACTGAAACACCCGTCAGTTCACGAGAGAAACAAATGACATTGTTTTCATAGTGTTCATTACCAGACCTATCTGTTGAGCCACATTTAGCCGATAACGGCCATATCGGCCAACTGCAGCTCAACAGATTACTCTGAACCATAGCAGAGAATATGTACGTGTTAATTACCTACAGTCATCCAACGAACGTGTAATGACAGAGCAATCGTCCGGGGCGTGCGACGGGAGGGACGGAGGGGGCGGTTCCAAGTAGCCCATACAAAAACTGTCATTTACTTGGTACTGAGCGATAAGGGGTGCGAGATTTAAAATTTCTTTTACTTAGTTTTTGGAAAGAAGATATTGAAAAATTTATTCATATCTTTACTTTAATATTTATTCTAATTTTCATTTATTGACAATGTCTGTTTTATTTTGTACTTTATGTACTTCAGTTGAAACGAAAAAAAATTTGTAGAAAAGCTCTGAATATTTATATAGCTAAAACGTGACCGGCGCATCGAGGATGTTTGCATGAATGCCTACCCCGTCGGGGATTTTTCAGGATTTTTGTATATGTTTAACATAAACTGACGCGTTACAAGCAACGTAAATTAAAACCTAAAACGTGACAACCTTAATAAATTTGCGTTTTTAGGAATGAAGGCGGCATATTAGAGCGGTGTCGCCAAACACAGGCATCAATATGCTTAAATGGAGGCTCCAAAGTCAATACTGTTATGTTTTTGTTATTATGCAATAAAGTTATTATTATTATATTGCAAAACTTCAAAGGCGATAAACTACTGTTGTACTTATACTGTGGTTATATATACATTTTTAAACATCCCAATTTATAGCCAGTTAACTGACTGATTGATGCGGCCACACATGCCAAAACATTGCATTCTTAGGAGAGAAATTAGATTTAATTCCCCATCCTCCTCCCCAGATGAGCGACGCTATTGCAGACCCCAAAGCATGTTAGCTTGCTTCTTTAATAGCATGAAAAACAACTAAGTACCTTCTCACAAATAATTCCGTCTTTTGGAGTTACTTTGCTAACTACATCCCTCTTTATGTAACAAGGAAAATCCTGCAAAGCTCGTACACTAAAACACTTGGACCGCTGAAGCAAATAGGTCTCCCACATGACATACTAAGATTAACTACGTAACATGATTTTGCAGGAACAGAATCTAGAGAAATGAACCCGAATTCAAGTGGATATAATTAGAAATTCCGCTCTGTAGTACACTATTTGTTTTTAAAACTCCCCACAACATTGTAACAATTAAGACAAAGTTCGCAATCGAGACTTAGCGATTCTGGGGTGCAGCTGCTTGCAGAAAACTAGCACTAAGTAGAACTTACTTTGCACCAGTTCAGAGATAATGCTCAACAAACAAGTACCTATGTATGCATTCTGCATAGATAGTGGGTGGTACAAAATAACCCACTATGGTGTATCTACCTACCTATTGTACTTCTAAGGATTTAATGTAGATATTTTTAACGTATTAGACATTGCGTCTCTCTCTTTTAAAGACAAAACACAGAATACAAACTGTTATATTCTAGGATCCCGATGCAGAATTAGTACGTTCATCGAGATATGCTCAAATGTGCTGCAAACCAAATTTCACGCATATTTATGATCAAGAGAATATATTATGTACAGTGTTCATCAAGAAATATTCCACATTGAGCCTACGAAAGAGACAATCGGCTAGTTTACACTTTCTCATCGACCACACATCACAGCTATGGACTTTCTAGAGCGTTATCTCTGCTGCACACTGCCTACGTGTACTAACAGACACGTACCTATTGGTCAAAACCTCGGGTCAAAACTCGATCAAAACGTTCGACAAACATCATATAGATATGCATGTGTTAATGCGAAATAATATAAAACAATCATATAGATAACAGGGTACAGACGTGATTAACTGGTGGTAGAGCTCCAGTGACGGAGCTCGCGGCTGTAGGCATCACCGCATTACCATACTTGCCGCTAAATGGTAGTGTTCAGGTCAGGTGGTAATGTACGGCTCTGTAATTTCCGGCACAGAGGCATAACGCCTTAGGCCTCAGAAGTGGGAACGCATCTGCATTTTGACCTTGGTCTTTGTGTGGGTGTCTATAATCTACAGTCATCACTTAACATCAATGTGAACTGCATGCTTGTTTGCCACTTCCATTACATAAAAAAAACTCGAAATAAGATTAAGTCCCGTTACCAAGATCGATGTTGCTATATTTCTTATTGGTGCTGTATATCCATTAGATTGCCTATCAAAATATGGCCGCTAGTATTTTTACAGATAATAAATGCCTGGCCTTTTGTGCAAAATGTACGGTTGAATTGAGCGCAGAGTTAGGCTATTTTGGATTAGCAGATGGATACGCTAGTTACGATAGAAGCATTAGATATGAGAGGTTTTTTGATAATAACACCGGACAGATAATAATTTTGCTGATGATGATGATTTTGGTTTAAGTTTCAGAACTTAGTAGGTATTAGGTACTTGTATGGCCTCGTAATTTCTATCACATAGGTAAAACGAGCTTGTTGAAAGTTGTTTGTCGCTGCCTGCAGTTGCCGCTTACTATCTATGTGCCACCTTCATTACATCAAAAAATACAAAAAATGAGCACAAAGGAATAAAAGAGCATAGTAAAACATTTTATTAAATAGCAAAAATATAACATTTCAAATATTTTTTAAAAGATTGTTTACATTATAAAAAATTTAATCCGTTTTAATACGCATAATATTTTTATTAAGAGTGCAAAAATAATTTGTTCAATTTCTCAATAATCAAAGTAGGTGTACCTGATCTTTCACAACTGATCATTTGGCACTTTTAATTTTGAAATAATTATTGCTTTTATTATCACATAGTTACCCAAATCAAACAATTCCAGCAAATCTTTAATGCAAATAAGTAAGTAGGTACCTATAGATTAAATGGATTAATTAGTCTCTGGAAATCAATGCGCAATGCATAACCTAAGCAAATAAGATTGATATTTAATTGTCTATGGACTCTAATGACCAATCTCTGAATAACGCCTAAAAAAACTGCCGTCCTAAAACTAAGAGGTCGAAGCCAGGGTAGCCACCCGTCCCGATTCTCAGTCAGGACTAGGTCAGGACAGTCCCGATTCCGACGATGTCGTGCCGCGTCCCGAAGGCCTATTAGGTAATTTTCGTGAATTGACGTGTTATTGTACTTTAGTGGTGTTTGGTTACCAATTAGGACTTGAAGTGTGGTTTAATCGGTTTCATATGAAGGACAAATGAATTATTCCTCTGAAAAAAGGAAAATTAGACCTACTGCTGATATACCTACCTACACTATTAAAGTCGTATATTACATCTTTATATTGGTTTTATCTAAGTGATATCTATTTTGATAATATTTTATTTATTAATTGATTGACATGTACTTATATCAATTGTTATTCGCCATAGAGCAACACGGGCCACCGGCCGCGGCCCGGTGTTGCTCTATGTTATTCATTATAATTTATTTTAATTGTTTTGGACTTTCATAAGAGATAATTGTTATCCTAAATAAATACATTTCTAATTCTGATTCCTTGCAGATACAATTTTCTCATAGACACCACTGAACAATCTACAAAACTCTTCATATTTAGTGGAATTTATAAAAAGCTTTACGGTTCCTGGATAAAAAGATCCCCTTCAATCGACCTTTTAGGTAAAGGATGGCAGCCTATTTATATTATAGTATATATTATAGTTTAATCCTCTTCTTGAGCAAAGGGAAATCTGAAGATCACTGATATAACTCAATGTTGTGTTTAGTTGCATGATTCTGTTAAAGTCCATGCACCTATTTGTTACGTTTCTTTCTATTTCTATAAAAGTAGATACGACTTATGATAACATTGTCATGTGATTTGTCTGTTTTAACCTATACATTAATAACTCACAACACTTATATTGTCCTCGCCTTACGTAATAAAAGCATATAATAATAGGTACACGATATTTATGTAAAGGTACTTCGATTCGTTCTTTTTCTGTAGTAGGTAATGCCTACTATCAGGAATACTTTTTGGGGCCGAGCGGACAACACGGCGTTGGCCTAGGCCAACATGATCTTCTATTCCTTTAATACCTAGGTATTAAAGGAATAGAAGATCATGGCTAGATATGTACAAAATTAAAAATTAAAAAGGTACAAGGTGTAAAAAATTTGAAACAATTAGATAGGTCTTTATGTACGTGTACCTAATAACACGCAATAACATTAAAAGAACATTTTCTGATGTTTAAAATATTTTTCCCTCTGGGGAATAAAAAAAATAAAATTATAGGTAGTATAGTATTGAGGACTTCTACTGTTGTTACGGAAGACCATTTTTATTCTGCCGAGAAAAAATATTTCAAATACCAGGAGACGTTCTTTAGGTTCTCTTAATAATATTTCTAAGCTGTCTTACCGTGTAAGTACCTTTTTTCATTTTTCTTTACAAATCTTTGTATGGAACTTGCCATGATTCTTTTGTCCCTTAGTAACAGTTGGTTTATTATTTTAGAAAAAAAGCGAAAAATGTACCACTCTGTTTACGTAACTAAATACATATGTAGGTATAACGTTTTTCTATCAATTCCGAATCGCCAGAAAATGTTTTCACTGCAAAACAATGACATGGTATAAATAGGTAGGTACGTACCTATAGATACAGATTGAATTGACTTGGGGAACAATCAGTACTTAATAAACACAATATAGAACTGCTGTTGTTTACTGATAAACAAAACGAAAGACTGAAATATATCAACGTTTGTTGAAAGAAATTGTAGTAAGACTTGGTTAGGCTTACTACATTTTATTTCAACAAACACTAATCAATTTTTCTTTAAAAACTGAATGATTCCAATTAATTTTCATTAAAATATGGTGCAAATCTAAATAATATCTTCGATTACTATTTAAGATTAGATATCTGACACATAATCTAAGAAAAATCAAGCGAAACATAACATAATCATGTAACGTCCGCTTAGTTCCAGGTATTCCTGTTTTGTCAAAACTGAATATTTCACTCTTTTAGCTTCGAATGAAACCGAATGCGAAACACCGGTCATTAATAAAAACACGACCATTCGTTTCATATAAAAATGTCATGACCAGAAAAATACTGACTATTATTACACAAAGTTGACCCAAAACGTTTTTGGTATCCCCGGTTGCCGGAGACATTCGGTCCAACTGTCTGCATACGGAGATTTCTCATCAATGTGCGCTTTACCGAGAATTTCTTTTTTCGCCATCTTAGATTTGCATCCGATACTTATATAAATGCTCACTCGATTTAAATTCGCTTTGAAAACTGTCAGTTTCACCGTTGCGGACTTGGGGTCCCATCTGGCGGATATAGTGGGCACAAATCTGTCGCTCTTCCAATAGCATTCCGCCTTGTTTGCCTCCAATATTGTGGCTTTCAAATACAGTGGTGCTGGAACATAGAAACGATCGTATTATACAAATTGTTCAAGTCACCTTTTGATTGGTGTTTATTATGTTTAAACTGTTGATTTGGTTATGACTTAAATTAACATTTATTGTGGCTTTACATTATATTTACATAATGTAAAGCCACTGCGATCGCCAATTCGCGTGCCAAGCGTGGCGATAATGGCATATCCCCTCTCATTTGCAGGCTTTGAAGTAGCAGTAAAGGTTTTCGGCTGAAGTGATGATGATGAAGATATAAAAATATTTGTATTTTAACTAAATTTTAAGATCAACGAACAATGTCGTCCGCGCACTTCCTTCACGATAGATTTATTACTTAACTTATTCTGATCAAGGCAGTAATTAATCTCATTAATTGTTTATCCCAACTTATTTTGGAATATCATCTTGGTAATTAGGTTTGGTATATACAAATTTCTTGTGCTTGTCACTTAACTCCTTGTGAAACGGCTTGATCGATTTTTATAAATGTTTGGTATAGATATTCGGTAGGATGTGAGAATAAATCCTATGCAATTTTAATACCGCTAATATGACACAGCCTGAACAGCAAGTACCTTTTTCATTTATCTAACGGTTAAGTATTACATATTCTCTGGTAGCGGATCCGAAGTATAATCGTGCCAAATTATAATGTAGTAAGTATTATGATTGGAGCTAGGAACATGACTCGGAATCTACTGGGAAAATTGGCCTGCTTGTAACATCCATGCACGCTCGAATTAAATGGCGGTTGCTCGTTGAATCGATTTAATAAACTAGACCGTGAATGGCTTGAGTACGAAAGCTAGACCGAGTATTAATTAAGATTCACCTAAAATGCATGCCATGTACTTTTATACCGATAGCTTAGCCCATGTTATTGTCATGTACTTTCCTAATATAATCCCAAGAGACTCTACTAGTCTAAATAGTTTTATGATATTTTGATAAACGGGTAGGTACGTTACTTACTAGAAAGTTTCATCCTCAGGACCAAGATTTCACCTAAATCCATCCTGTAGTTTTAGCGTCAAACATTCACACATATTCAGAGATAAATGAGACATAATAATATAATAATAATGGCAACCCATTATACGTCCCACTGCTGGGCACGAGTCTCTCCCCTTTTTTGGAGGGAGGCCTGGAGCTTACTCCACCACGCTGCTCCAATGCGGATTGGTGAAGGTGGGTGGGTTAGTGGCCAACCCGCTGTCGGATGTTTTCAAACCGCCCGTAAGGCCTCCGACAAGGTTTAACGACTGCTATCTATCGATAGCAACCGGGACCGACGGCTTAACGTGCCCTCCGAAGCACGGAAACGCGCATTTAATTTGCCACTAGCGGTCACCCATCACACTACCCGACCGCGCCCGTAGTGCTTAACCGAGTAGATCGCTTATGATCTACACCAGCCGCCGGGCCATGCGCGCTTCGTATGAGAAATATTTGAAATGAGACATATTTGACCCTTACTCCACAGGGAAAGTAAAATGCAAACTCTACAGAACGGATTTGGATGAACCTTTCCATCGTCACAAACTTTCATATTGTAATACAAATTTAGTAGGTTCCATGTTGAGTATGTAAATATTATATGACAAAAATGCCTCTCCTTTGTAAAACGCTAAACTGGTGGTCATTTATTTATAGTACCTAATTAGGTACTGCAACACAAAGAGTTACAAGCATCGTCACGAGCAAACACTTTGTTAACAAAAACATAGTAGATATTTATGACTACACTCCGCCGCAGCGTTCTTGTTTCTAGATTTTCGGACTATAAAAAGTAGCCAGTTTGTAATTGGTACTTGTAGGAAATCTCATCCAAATAGGTACCTACTAGGTAGTTTTTGCTTTAAGAGTTACAAACATCCATCTATTCTACTGATTTAATTTAAAACATAATTTGTATTGAATAGTCAATTGATCGAGAATATCACGTAACCATCAACTAGTTAATAAGAGTCGACCTTCATCTATCTACTGTGCTTCAGTGACAAAATTTGCAAAGACGGGTATTCGCGAGCACTGCTATATTGCCGATGCCGTTAACCGACATCTGGTCAATGTTGAACTTTATATTTATTACCAATAAAACAATTTAAAGTTCAAAAACCAAATATCCGGTACTTATCGGCATTTCAGTTATACCTACCACAGCAGATTAATCATACAAACATTGCAGCCGTACGAAGGCGGAACGGGTCGAAAGTGAAGAGATGAAGTGATAATTTACATTAAGTTCCTACTTACGAGTACCTACCTACTACGTACAAGAATCGTCGCGCGCAAACGGTTAACAACAAACTATTTACGATTCAACAAGCAGTCGGCGAGACTTTCTCTAACATAATAAGCACAGCATTGCACAGCCCAATGGTTCGTTTGACAAATGCAATCTATTTAGTACGATGCGGCTGTCACCGAAAGCCCTTTCATTAGTCGGACTAATCAACCTATCTAATTCCCTATTACGAAGGGAACAGATTGAATCTAATTTTTAAACTGTTTTCTCCCTAATTGATAGCTTTAATAAGCTTTCAGAGAAATACAGGAGATGTCAAAATGGAGTTCTACAAAGATATTTAAGTAAGTGTTGCCAATCTATGTCACAAGATACATAAGGGACAGTAGTTGTAAACTAAGTACATGACTATATCTTGATTTTATTTAATTTCAAGTTAATTCATCCAGTAGGATGAATTTAGTTCATCCACATTCGCATTGTGGATGGTTGAAAGTGGAAGTGGAAGTCACAGAATGTGTGAGCTCAAATGTTGAATTTTCCAACATCATGCGACTATTAACATAAGCCACCATACATTTTAAGTATACCCATTAGTTACCTACTTACAATTCAATTCATGCGATATGAAGCACATGTTATACTCTCAATCACAGTTTAATGTGAGTTGGGTATTAGAGGAAAGTTCACAGCATAGGCATAACGTGTGAAATACCGAGATTATGTTAATGTTATGTTCATTAACAGCGCAAACTGTAATTTTAACAGAAATTTATATTGCGTGAGCTGATAATAATAGTTAAGGTTGATTTCATTATTTAATAAGTTTATTTTGAGGACTTATTGAAGTTAGTAGGTAGGTATCACTACTTGGTAGCAACACAGTCTAAGAAAACGAACATATTAATTAGCAAGTTGGCGTATGACAACCTACTCAACTCTCAACTTCTTTCATGTTTCATCTTTCATGATATGTCACACGACACAGTTTACGATTTTTTTTTAATTTTCTGATTTATCCCCCGAAAGTGGCCCCCCTGTTTAAAATTTATTATTTTACTTGACGTGTTCATCTTTGGATCACCAATTTACATATATTCATCAAATTTCAACTCAATCGGTCGAGTAGTTTCGGAGCAAATTGGCTGTGACAGACAGACGGACAGACAGACAGACAGACGCACGAGTGATCCTATAAGGGTTCCTTTTTTCCTTTTAAGGTACGGAACCCTAAAAATATATAAATAAGTAAGTAGGTACTTTTATTCCTACGTAACAAAGTTATTTATAGTTGAAGTCGACTATTGTGGGATTGTTGTAGTCGTAATTTAAAATATTTGAGAAGACACTTTCGTTTATTTGAATTGAACTGGCAAATTAAACCCATAATGGTTACTACTCCTGCCCTGTAGCAGACGACCAGAGAGTCTATATATATACACTACTTAATGTAAACATTGTCACGAAATACAATAAATTGATTTTTATGAATCGTAGGTATACACTTTGATCCTTAAGTAGACGAACTCCTATCGATAGGTACCTACTATAAAACAGTCGCATTACGTGATCTAACTACTGCTGTACTAATGTGAATACTCGCTGTATGTACCTACCACGTATGTACTAATTTAATTTATTTACTTTTGAGACAACACATTACTTAGGTACATGTTTCAGGTTTAATAAGGGGCTTATTGGCGGAAGAAATTATGATATTATATGATCGACGACACAACAAAAACTTATGGTTGAAATGGTTGAATTAAAAAGGGCTTATTTGGGTACATATGAGGTGGATAATATCATACTTTAAGTGCAACAGTCCAGCCTAATTGAGTCAGGCGTTTTTGGTGAACTCATTTATACCTTAGTTAAGCTGTTGCCGTTAAGTGAGCCTGAGGTATTGGAATAGAAAGTCCGAAGTAAGTGTAATTGAATCTTTCAAGTTCTGGCAATTCTCAAAAAAAGTTAAATACTTCTTGTTATACAAGGAACGTCATAAAAATTACGCATAAATTATAGCCATGCATGCATGCATATGGGTTTGTAGTTCTTTCTCCCGCCAATAATATACTGAAACAAATTTCAACTAACAATGAAGTAATCAAAAACACTGGTCACTTACAGGGATACTGCAGCATTAATTAATAATGTTGTACCTATTAGATCTACAAATAGACGATGTTAACTAATGGTGAATGCACACTTATCTGAGCACTAAACACTTTACTGTCATTAAATATGAAGTCAAACACACATTTAAATCGTGCAACAGGAAAATATTTTATAAATAGTTCTGCATTTTAATTTTCCCTGTTCGATTACTACCTATTTGGTAAGTAGAGGTACATTATATAGGTTTATAGAGTGCGCTAGAAGTTATATATTATTGTTGTTTTTTTTTTTTGCGATATTTTCGATATTGTTATTGTTCTAAAGTTAGCTCAGCTATTGATTGAATTAAATAATTAAAGACCCACAAAAATCCTCGGTCAAAAACCGAGTATTATTACATCAATATACCTATAGAAAATATAAATCATATCTTTGGCGACTGGTGTGGTCTGAGGTCACATGTCGCAGCTTGAGGGCGTAGGCATCATTGCATTGCCTAATCTTTATACCGACTAATTGTAGTGTTCAGCACTATTGTGTTCCGATTGAGTGGAAATGTACTTTCAGAGGCAAAATAACTTAGGCCTTAGTAACAACGTATCTGTGATTTGTCTGGTTCTTATGTAGACATATATATGCTAACAGAGTCACTTATCATCTATGTAAACAGCATGCCTGTTTGCTACCTTCATAATAAAAACACTTAACACTACCCTTTAGCGGCAAGTGGTTCCTAGGCACCTACTAGCCGTGGCAATTAATGCTATTTCTCGATAATTTCATAAGCAAGTGAATTCGTGAGTGCATGCTAATTGCTATTGCTATGCTATTTGCTAACATGGTATAATTGATACCTGTCGTAGTCAGTATATGATTTCTGTTAATATGCAAATTAATTAATGTTAAAGGGTGCCACACTAATTATTATTATTAATCAAAAAAACTTACGTATTCATTCAATATACGATCCTAAATGCAAACAAATCGAAGATAATAACAAAATAATTGCGAATTAGTGTTTCACACTTCGCAGAATCTCACAACTTCAATTAACTTAATTTGATTTGTGAAATGCTAATACAGCATTAGTATGCTATCAATTAATGCGAACGCTAATTAATCCATTTACGTAGTATTATTACATATTCTCTGCTAGCTCCTACTACGCCCACAAGCTCCGCCATTGCATCTCTACCGTCTGTTAATAAAAAAGGTTTCAATTTATATTGATCGCAATAATCATTCTTATGGATATCGACACCATCTTCTATTTCAATCAGGAAATTGATACTTTTTACATGTGCGCTACAGTTTTAATTTACACAGTACCTTGGTACTGTGTAAAGCTCGGTTATTTTCCTTTTACGCGCTTTTGAAATATGTAGGCACCTTTGACCCGGCTGGGGTGTTATCCAAAGGATATCTCTTCCAAGCAAATTCATTCTGCAACATGATTTATGGTGGCGGATTAAAAAATGGATCAATGGCGGCGAAGGGGATGTTAGCTGCAGACATTAAAATAAAATTATGTTAGGTACTGAAAATATTTCCGCAGAATAATAATGATATAAATATTATATGAAAGAGCACATTTCCATAGATAATTGATGTCAAAATAATAATATAACAATAATGGCAACCCTTAAAACGTCCCACTGCTGGGCGCGAGTATCTCCTCTTTTTGGGGGGAGGGCTGGAGCTTACTCCACTTCGCTGTTCCAATGCGGGTTGGTGGAGATACGGGTTAGTGGCCAACTCATTGTCGGATGTTTTCAAACCGCCCATCTCCGACAAGGTTTTAACGACTGCTATCTATCAATAGCAACGGGACCGACGCGACGGCTTAACGTGCCCGTGTAACATCCAAAGCACGGCAACGCGCATTCTAATTTATCATTAGCAGTCACACCCGTCACACACCCGACCGCACCCGTATCGCTTAACCGAGTAGATCACTTACGATCTACACCAGCCGCGGGGCCATGCGCGCTTCGTAAAAATAATGATGAGCAATTTTTTTTTATATAGTTTAACTGTCCCACTGCTGGGCAAAACTTCGTTCGTACTAGTCATAATTCGGGGGTTCGGACCATAGTCTACCACGCTGGTCCAGTGCGTGTTGGCAGACGGTTCGCCAGAACCACGTTTGTGTATCAGCACAGCAGAGTGCACCAGGAGCAGGTGAGGTTGGCTTGAGTCTGTAAGATTATAGGTCGACTCTTAAAACTTAACGAAAAAGATGTAGGTACTATATTCTCTACTGTGCACCAGAAAGGATCATGGCAAGATTTGTACAGAAAAAATGAAAAAAGGTACACGGTAAAACAGCATGGAAATATTATCCAGGGAACCCAAACAACATTTCCTGATACTTCAAATATTTTTTACTCTCCGGAATAAAAAGTTTGAAATTGAACTTTTGTATTGTCTACTGCTGTTAGGAAAGATGATTTTTATTCCGGTGATTTAAAAATAATTTACATATCAGAAAATGTTCTTTAGGTTCCCTAGATATTTTTTTTTTTTTTTTTTTTTTTTATGTAATAAAAGTGGCAAACAAGCATGCAGTTTACATTGATGTTAAGTGATGACTGCAGCCTATAGACACCCACACAATGACCAGAGGTCAAAATGCAGATGCGCTGCCACTCCTGAGGCCTAAGGTGTTATGGCCTCTGTGCCTGAAATTACAGGGCCGTTCTAATCCGTTTTACTTTGTACCTTTTTCTAACTTTTTTCGTACAAATCAATGTATGAAACTTGCCATGATTCTTTACAATTACAAATCGATTATTACTTATTACCTACTACCTACAAAGTTAAGATACAGGCTAAAATTGGCTAAGTAGGGCTAAGCTAAATATTTTTTGCGCACATTCACTTCAAAAACCTCATATATCGATACCTAAGGAGATAGTAATTTTAGATTGTTTACCTTTAAATTGTTCCTGTTCCTGCATAGTTTGGACGCTGCAGCGGAGCCTGTTCACTGTCAACTGCACCGTATCGTTCAGTCCGTCCTCACTCGCCGTATACAACAACATTACCTCCAGCTGTCCTTTCTTGTTCTCCCGCTAAAAGTATTATAGGCAAAAATGTATAAAAAGAAATAAGTTCCGATTTGAACTTTAGGTTAGAAGAAAAAGTAACAAATTAACAACAGAAGAAATATAGGGAATAACAGTTAATGGTGGAACACAAAAAACACCTTCCTACTAGAAAATATTGTTTATATAAACTATTTTTGGCTGTGTGAATCTTGTAGCAAAAAAAAACTTCGGACGGGATTTGAACCCGCGACCTCTGAATTACTATTTTCTTCACAACCATGATCTTTACATTCACTTGCACGTGTTACGTGTATATGATTAAATTGGGCATATATTTTTATGTAGATATCTCTACTATTTCACGATACTATTTCATTCAATGCACAAAAAAAATTAAAAATTCACAATAAATTGCTAGTCCAGAAACCAAAAAGTAAATTAATGATTTATTTTTCTTTGCACCGGTAAATAACAGATATCTAAACTAAATAGTACTAAATATGCAGCACGCACCTACACTATCCAATCCATATAAGTGGAACACGGTAGAGCTGAGCTCTAACATTTAGCGAGGAATGGATTACGTTCGGAGCTCTATCGTAAATAGGTAAATACTAATCATTTTAAAGATTTAGATGATAAATGTATTGTAGAAAGTACCGGTAATCCCGGTCACGAACAGTATTGAAATAGGATTTTTTAAAGGTTTAGGATTAGCTTTACACGTAATGTTTTTATTTTGATCCAAATGCATGGGGGAAAAAAATTTGCGCTTCTACGCAAAAGTAAATTTTCATAATTAAATGGTCCAAAACAAAATATTGATAAGAAACCGAATCCAGTCACGCCATGTGCGGATGAAACAATATTATACATAAGTACTTATATTATAATTGATCCCATTGCAATTGGAAGACAAAAGTATTGCCGTGCATACACGGCCACCGTACAGTTGGAAGTTGCGCGTATGTCGCGAGTGTAATCTACTCTTTATCGTAAGCACAGTCTAAAGAAAACGAACGTGTTAAGCAAGGCATCAAGAAAGAATGGTCGCACCAGCAAAGTTTTAGACGATGTTTCGATTGATAAAGATTTTGTTGAATAAAAAGTGTTTTACTTCTCATTGAAGAACAAACAACACTTTATCAATTTAAAAAGAAACATTCCTTTGCTAATAAAACAGGTTTCCCATGCTTTTGAGCTATGCGACTCATTTCATTGGATAGTATTCATGGTCGTTAACAAACACTAACTATTTTCATAACTGAACGCTAGTTGGGTCATCGGTCCGAACAAAATGCCCAATGTCCATTTAAAACATAAGGTTAGAAAGGTTGATATATTACTTGCTTGATACTGCTATTTTCACCGCAAGTAGTCATCTAGGTATCAATTATATGGATGTTACCTTGGAGCACCGATGCGCTAAGCTATGGTCTTGCATTAATAATAAGCCCTGGTAGGTACTACTTAGATATCTATCTATTATACATAACTACATCGATATTTATATCGATTTTACATTCTCTATTATAAATACATATACCTAATTTTTATTACCCATTGGCTTTGAATATTTTTTTTCTTGGATTCACACGACATTTTAACTAACAATACAACAAGGATTATTATTTATTATTATAAGTACTTAGACCATACGAGTACATTCAAATGACAATCTACTCTTTTACTTTGTATGATAAAATACATTTTTGAATTTCCGCTAAAGAGAATACTTACTTTAGCTTTTGATATTAGTACTAGGTAAGTATTCTTCTATCTATTGATGTTCGCGGATTACCTACTTAGGTATACCTACGCGAGAAACTTAACCTTTGATTGGCATTCGGATAAAAAAAACACATTTTAATTTGACAGGCGTATCGTACCTACCTACATTTTTGCCACTTAATTTCTTTTCTATTCTAAACTTTAAAAGAACAAAAAATCATTACACAAAGACGGATCGTTTTGTTCAAACTTTTCAACCCCAATAAGGGGAAAGTAATTGACGTCACGGGCATCGACCTCAGTAGGTATCCACCTTAATTAAGAGAATTAAGTATGTTTTGGAACCAATCTCAATCGACCACTGCACTGAGCCAATTTCGTTGCACAGTATAAAAGTCAAAAGGAACTGAGTGCCTAGTGCGAGATTTCCGACCGCGATTTTCGATAAATCGTAACTTCCAAGTTACGATTTTCGATCGCGATCGCGTAAGAGTAAACGCAGATTTGCGCAAACAAATCTGCGTTTACTCTCACGCGATCGCGATCGTAAATCGCGGTAGGAAATCTCGCACTAGGCACTCTGCACATATTTTAATCGCTCGTGACCGAAGCTGTTAAACGATAGAAAGTTGTTATATACTTATTCTCTTTGGACAGAAACGGCGGCAAGGACAGAAACGGCGGCAAGCACACAGCGAGAAGAATGTGTGTTCGAAAACCCCACGATAATGGTTAATAGGTACATACGTCCAAAAATAATGCTCTCTAGTATCTTTCCATCTTTCCATAAGGTCTAGGTTATCAATTTTTTGATGTAATTGCGATAACAATATACAAATCGTAAAAAAGATGAATCAAGGCTATTATCTTACGTCACCGCGATAATAGGCTACATACTAACTGGGATCGGTCGAGGTCAAAACTATTCTATTGTCGACACGGACGCCTAATGTGAAGACGTAAGACTATTTAAAAGCCCCAACCATGCCTACAGGGAGTGAATCACATCATAACACATTTATTATGATGGTAATTAATGGTCATTGATTTAAACGCTGTATTTTCATGGACTGGAATTGATTACTCTCAATAAAATGTATGAATCGAGTAATTTGCTGATCTAAAACATACGAAGCTAAATATAATATGATGCGTGTTGCCCATAAAATTGTTATCGTAATTACATCAAATTGACGATGATGTCATATTTTAGAAAATGAAGACGATGTCATTTTGTCCTCCTCTGAGACGAGAAGTAATAAAATGTTTGTTATGGCTGTAATATTAACCCTCGACATTTGAAGTTATTCACCAGTTCGTTAACTTTATTCAAATTCCAAAAGACAAATTGTAAAAATTATTACCCTTTGTCTTTTTAGTTAGATCGTTTTGAATTCTAACAACACAACAAAGTTAGGTGTATTTCAACTCAATCAAATTAAAATAAATGTATTCAACTAGAAATATTGCACATCGAGTCTACGAAAGAGACAATCGGCTAGTTTCGACTTCGAAGAGCGAGCGTTATCTCTGCTGCATACTACCTAGCTGCCTACGTAAGCTGATAGTCCCACAGAACATAAAAAACAACTGTTCTGTGGATAGTCCGGTCAAAACTCGATCTAAATGGTCGACAAGCGTCACATAGCATAGGCGGAAAATATATAATATACGCATAGGTAAGATGCGAAAGAAATAATGCTCTACAGACTCGAAATAAGCCGAAGTTTTTTTCCTAAGTTCGATGTGCAATATTACAGTATCCAACATTATGGATACTGCATTGATATACAAAGGATTCTGTAATTTTTACTCACCCTTGAATCAGCCGTATTGAGCCCGCTAGCGATTGCATTAATCGGCCTCCAAATATCTGGAGTCCCAATCAAACCATTCTTAAGATCGTTTTGAAATAACTTCGAATCGAAATTCCAAGTAGCCGCTCCGACAGTTCTTCGTTTCTCTAAAATAGATTTTTGAGAGGCCTCTGATTTTGTTGATTTAAAACTGCTGAATGTTTTTTCAAGAAAACCTCCTTTAGTTTTGGAATCATCGTCTTCGGACAATTTGGGATTCTTTTTAGAATCTAATGTCTTTGCGTTTTTTTTCTTTTCTAATTCATATTTCGGCGCCTCCAATACGGCGTAAATGGTTAGAGATAAAAAGTGCCCGGCAAGTTGGCTCTGTAGGTCTATTTTATCAGACGGAGACTTCGCTTCTTTTGGTTTTAATTGGAATTTAAAATCCTCGTTCCATACAGGCCATGAACTTTCTTGAAGACTACTTTCGAATTTACTCTCGCCGGGGAAAACTTTGACCTGAAATTAAAAAAAGTAAATTAAAACAATAAAATAAAGTTTTAGGACAATCAAAACTAACAAGAAATATTACACATGACTTCAGCTTATTTCAGGTCCGTAGAGCGTTATCTCTTTCACGCCTTAGGGGAGACTGGGTACGGATGAAACAAAGGACGGTTGAATGGTTGAAACAACACGAATATCTTGCAAGCCGTTGGCGGGGCAGTAAGGGGTCGAAGGAGGAAAACGAAGCGGACGACCGTTCTTTACACGAACCTCAATGTTGCGTACTCCGCGCGCTTTAGCTGTTTTTAAAAGACCCTATTGTGTTTGGAAGACCAAAAGTAAGTTTTTTTGCTAGGAGATTTTTCCAATTATTGTCGTTCCTATTTAAATAACAGCATTGAGTGTGCGTTTTTGTTAGAAATTAAGCTCGTGGAATATGACATCGTGACTAGTTTTTGTGTTTCATTGTTGATACAATTACTATAACTGAATTTTACCTAAAGTAGGAGTTGGGGACAGTTGGCTTTAAATAAAGGAGAAGGTTCTCAAATCGTCGATAATTTTTAAAGATTTCTATTTTTACTTCAATAGAAATTGTTTTTAATCTGCTTTTATAAATAAGGTTATTAGACAGATAAGACTATCACTAGCTAATAAAAAAACACCGACTATTAGTAAAACTGAGCCTAAACCAATTAACGGTAATCCGCTAACGTTAGGCTTAAGCTTTATTAACATTGGGATAGACAAGATTATATTTACCGGATCGCCTAAAAAATTACTCTCCAGAAAGGGGGATTCTATATTAGATTGCGCTCGTAAAAGAAGAAGATTCTTTATTCGTTGGTATTAGCCACTAGGACAGTCTTAAGAAAACGTACAGTGCCACCAACTTATCTCTGAAATGAAGGATGTCGTCACCGTCGTATCGGTGTTGCTAGTTAATTTTGTTTTGCTTAAAATTCGGATGAAAGGAATGTTGGGTAAGTTTTAAATGAGTAAAAAAATATGTGTTTCTTTAAGTTATTATGCTAAAGCCTGTCTAGATTATAGCGATAGTGGCTACAGCATGGTAAATGTACGTTAATAAAAACAAATTGATTGTTTTTAAAATTTATTGGAAACCAGGTTTACAATAATTGTGATCAGTCATTTTTGATGAATGTGAAGCAATATTAACCTGGTCAAGAGGACATACTCCGTCAATTCCACAACTGTCACTATCCGAATCACTTTCGCATTCACTGTCACTTGCCACATTCATTATAAAAGGTTCATCTAATACGAGTCTTGTTTCAAATATCCGTTGGTAGAGACATAATAAATAACTGAGGTCTCAGGAGTGGCTACGCATCTGTTTTTTTATTTCTGGTTTTTGTGTAGATTTCTATAGGCTGTAGTACGTATACGAGTACATCTAAGTGAACTGCATGCTTGCTTGCCACCCTTGTTACATAAAAAAAACCTTTGTTTTTGTTTCTCTGGGACATGGGATCCCAAATAAGTAAGTACCTACTTTAAAATATCCACTAAAACTCATCAAATCTGAATGAGCCATATCTCATAAAGAAAGTCACGACAGAATGGACAAAAATATTTCATCTCACATTTGATTACTGTAAGGTAATTTTTATACTATCTACTTAGCCTGAATTTCGGGGCCAAGGGAGGTCCCACCATATCTCACCAATGGAAGAGGAGAGAAATCGAATCGAAATCGAAATTAAAAGAAAAATACTATCTTAAATTAACGACTCCTACAAAGGAAATAGACATTTCAGTAGTTATCAAATGCACCACTCAGTTGTGCATTTGATAAGATCCGATAGCAAAATACACTACAAAGAGTTAAGAGCTGTTTTTCGATAACTGCAAGGCTTAAAATTGTTTTTAAAGTAATTAAAGTTATATCAATGATTCATAAATGTATGGTGGGTAATGTTGTAACATACATACCTACCCGAAAAAATTATCTGTTGACCATACAAATAGGTATTTGCATCGGTCGGTGCGGGAATCGAACCTGCGACCCTAGGATTAAACGGTCGTCACACGCCACTGGACCACCTTGTAAAAAATAACGAAAGTGGGAAGTAATAAACAACTTCTACTAAAAGAAAAATTCACTGACATCATACCTATTCATAATATGTCGCCCTAGGTATAAATGATAGAGGTAATACATAATCGTTATCTGTAGTGGATTTAAAAACACTGTACACGTTGCTTTTAGAGAGCCATAGACGAGCCAATATATTTTTCACAGGTTGCAGGATTCATTTCGTCATAATCCTTCAACTTAACGTTCTTGGGAAGTGTCCCGGGAAAGAAGTGTAATTTAAGTAGGTACCTACCTAATATGAGCAAGCCTGCGCTCACGATTACAAGGTTAATACGAAAGATATTCTAATGTCTTTGGTTAATACCACTGGAAACATTTCATTTTTCATTCAAATCAAATCACTTCTACTTGATAATGCAGTTTCATCTTTTAGTATATGCTTCATAAAGCTTATCGGAAACTCCTTGAAATCAGAGGCTTTATGTAGACACGCAGCGTCCTTTGTCGCGCTGTCGGCTTCTTCGTTGCCTAATATGTTGATGTGTGCTTTTATCCACATAAAAGATATGTTTTCTGAAAGTTGGCTATAGTATTTACGAATGGAGTTGACTTGTAATAATGTCTAATCTTTTATTATGATTTATGCACACATACAAATAAATAAAATTGGAGTGTCTGTTTGTAATATAAAAATAACCGCTTTTTACTAAACGCATATTATGTATACACGGGGCATATGCCAAAACAACATTTTTTACCATTTTTGTCTGTCTGTCTGTTTGTCCCCGCTAATCTCAGGAACAGCTAGACCGATTTTGACGGGACTTTCACTGGCAGCTTAAGTAATAAGGAGTATCTTAGGCTTCTTTTATACTAACTGCGCCCACGACTTTGTTCGGGTAGATACTGAACAATCATAAATTCTCACACGGACGAAGTCGCGGGCACAGCTAGTCCTTAACACGTTGACTGCGAAGTTCAAAAACACAACATTTCCACTGTTGCGGTACAGGACCATATTGCTGTGTACTAAATATTTTTTTGGTACGAAACATGGCTAATGTGTCCGAAACACGATCTTTTTTAAAATATTTTTTCGCTCTCAGTGGCACTCGAGTGTAACAAGATAAGGTCACTAAAAGATTGCATTGATGTTAGATACTATTTCGAGACGCAATCTTTCACGTGTACGGAATGTAAGCACTAACTTTCCAATAAAGTTATGGAAACTCGGGATAAAATGGGTCAACGCAGTAACATGGAAGTAGATGTACTAAACTACTATGGTTACTGGTTTCTCGCCTCATTTTTTTTCTCGAGTTTCGAGAATTCTCGACTCCAATTTCTGGAGTTGTCTCGACTCTCGAGTCTTTCGTAAGAAATTGTAAATCAAACTGAAAATAAAATGAAAAACAATTTAAAATCAGAATTCTTTTATTGTAAAATACTTTGCACTACAAGTTAGAAACTTAAATCCTCTACTCAGAATTGATTCTCTTATAAATTTCAATTCTTGTGATTTGTCGAATGGTGAGACCATCTTTTGCAGCTAAACCTGATACAATTTCCCCGGGGGTCTTCTGGCGTTGTGCAAAGTTTAAAGTTGTTGTTGAGTCATTGGCTTAGATTTCTTTTATTTCGGAGGCTGTTCATCTTCATTATCAGCGATTGAACTGAGTCACAGGATGCTTCACAGCCTGTGACTCAGTTTTCAAAGTTATTTTATGAACGCTTTGCAGGTGTCGGACTAATGCACTTGCATCAGACCTTTTCAATTTTTTTTTTTTGTGCACTTACTACATTGTGCCAATTGTGAGTTTCACCGGCCAATCTGAGCAGGAAAAAGCGGTAAAATGGCGAGCCTGACTTTAGTCCTTATTTCGTATTCACGTCTCGAATGAAGGCGAAACTCTCGAGTTGTCTCGAGTTCGAGAAGTCTCGAGCAGAAACCCTATAAACTACACACATAGAAGGTATCCTAAAAATCGTAACACAGTCAGCAGTATATTTACATTTGGGAGTTTATTACGCACATAAATTGCTCAGAAACTATCGAATATGAAGCAATTTTATGTTAGTCTGTCTCCGTGTGTAATCTAGCTACAGTAGCGATGCGAGACTTAAACCTGCTTATGTTTAAGCAGGGGTGCTATCAGGGAACTAGCAGCTTGACCACATGGGCATCATATTCAGTTGTAGGTATCTAATAAATGTATTAAGCCACGACTTACGCGAGGCCATAATAGGTAATATAATATAAGGCGGTCTACTTTCTGGCAACTGAATACGGGATTTTTAAGCAGGAGTGCTGCTATCTGTCTGATAGGTAGGTACTTTGTTACCAAGACGTAAATGACCTCCCTCTTCATTGCGAGACTTTGGACAGTGCCCCATACCGAACACGCCTTGCGCCGCCTCTCCCTAGCTACATAAACCAATGAATAATTTTGGCGAATAGCTACACTACGTAGCCGTCAGAATCATCATCATTCAAGACTTTAGTTCATTAGTTATATGGTTATTGTTGTTATTGCCTTCTTCAACCAATTAGGTATAGGCCTACCTTTAATTTCCTGCACTTCTACGTTGCGAACTCCCTCAGGCAGTCTACATTCAGTTCTTGCCCGCTATCATCTCGATGTCATCTTTCCACCTCATCTGGGGTCTACTCAGTGTGTTGAACCCCAACCGAGGTCTCTTGTATTTCCACGAACGCATATGGATCTTCTTTAAGCTTGTAATACTCTGTGAGCTTAAAGCATAATAGTAGGGAATTATTACATACTTAATAATTCCCTACTATTAAGTCCAAGAGATGATTCTGAGATCGATCGTCAGATAAGATAGGTACCTACCTTGCTCCCTGTTGGGTGGATGCCTCCAACCTCCTACTAAGATGCGTAACTTTAACGTAGATAAGAAATAGACGTAAATATCTGGGTATTCGAGACCAATTTTTTGCGTAGGTATATTAACACTATCGGCTATTGTTGAATCGCACGTTCAGCCACTCTTTACTGAACAATGCAATATTTGGCCATGGAGTGGCGCGATCAACCACTCCATGGCCGATTGCGGATACACTGGCGACACCGGCATGTCACGAATCGTTAGTTGGACAATAGTAAGGAGTACGAAAATCTTTCTTGTGGAATTAGCCTCCGGGCATCATGCTGGAAAAACAACGGAACTCGTATACTACCTATCTACTACAGTAACTACGTAATCCGAATTGAACATAAAGATATACCTTAACAAGTTAGTAAGTTCTATTATCGTTATTAGGTGCACTCCAAAAATTGGGTCATTCCAATTGTTGCAGTTAGTATAGTCCTATAAAACGCGACTTTAATTATGTTATAAATATTTGGCCATACACGACCCAAAAATTAAAACATGTATTGTGCAATCCAAATCCAATCATTTAAAAAATAGGATTCCTTGAAATTTTGTAAAATGGGAGAATTAGTACCTAATTACTATGATAAACGTATCTAAGTACGAGTATGTTTGGCAACGTATATGTATATATATTACAATCGCATTTGATTAGGTAACCTTTAAGTACAGTAATTAAGTAAAATTTGTCATTAAAAATATCAAGAAATATTACAAATATATGAAAGTAACTGATTAAACGACACAAGTAAGGATAAGTATTATTTAGAAATCTAAAAACCAATACCTATATTTTTTTGGAAAAAAAAAGCAATGATCACGAATAAAGCAACAAGCGAACATTGACCGAATTCTAACAATCAGCATATCAGCGTTAAACTAATCATGAATCGGTTCCCCTCAATTAGGAAAACAATTAGGCGGATGTTAGATCTCGCAGCAGTACGCCGACTCTACCTACAGATAATTACAAAAATGTTAATTGCATACCTACATGACTCATGAACACACGAACGCAACTTTTGTAAACGCACCTTTGGGCAAGGCCAAACAGTGTTAGTTATTACGATGCATACAAAAAATAGTTTAGTTACTCATGTTTATATAATATTTAGGTATGCTTTATTGAATAAATTTGATATATTTATAGATATTCATACTATTTATTTGACGAATGCTTAATAAGTACTGAAAAGGAGACGGATAATTTTGGGAATACAAAATCATTACTGGATATTATACATTTTGTAATATACCTAGTCGACAATTAGCAATCTAACCCAACTTTTACTTGATCATCTTATACCTATATAAAATTTGTATGTCACAATGTTAGTTACCGTACTTTTCTCTGAAACGGCTGGACCGATATTCATGAAATTTTGTGAGCATATTGGGTAGGTCTGAGAATCGGCCAACATCTACTTTTCGAAACATTTTTGTTTTTTTTTTTTCTAGGGCGTTACGAAGTTTACCGGGACAGCTAGTAATAATATATTATACATATAGGTTAGGTACTTCAATTACTGGCAATTCAAAAAATGCCCGAATTTCAAATTATTTATTTTATAGTTATTTGAAAATGAAATAATTTGTAGTGTTGACAGTGTTAACACCTGAAATGTATGGAATAGTATCATTCTCCTTTCGTGGCACAAAATTTTTGTCGGAAATTCCCAAATAGGTATAAAGTTTACCCGTGACAACTGTATCGTCGAAATTTTGTTTCACAGACCCAGTCCACGACTTTACTTTGATTTACAAGCTAGGATAGGCAAGGCAAGCAAAGCGAGCCCGCGTATCTTAATTTGACGCGCTCGAGTAGAAAATCCAAAAATCCCCTCTCTTGGTCTCCCTTACTAGCAGGGCGAGATTCACAAATCTTCAAAAAATATTTTATTTCATAGACGTCTCAAACTTTTATGTCATTTTACTTTTGTATTTCAAAATGTGTTTGACTTTTGACTTTTTGACCCATCTAGTGAATCAATGAAACTAAATTTGTATTAAAAGTGGGACACTTTTAAGTCAAAATGACGTTGTTGTGCGGTGTGCGAACCTTGAAGAAGTGAGGTATCTAGGTAGCTACTATGTACTACATAAACTTTGACGATTATCTAACAGTCGCAATATTACTAACGCTGGTGTTCCACAAGGCTGTGATTTCTCCTGCGATTTCATTGTGCATAACAATTAGGTACATTCACCTTTCCGAACGAGAGGTGCATTAACGATTACTTGCGAGTTGCGATGCGTACAAACGCATCTACACTCCGTCACTCGTGGAGGGAAAATGTATTTTTCTTTCATCCCTACCAGTGGACTAAGAAGAAGGAGAATAGGAGAATTTTATTATTGGCCATCAGGCTTGGTGTATGACCGTGTATGTAGCATAGCCATTTTCTTAGTTTTTCTTCTTTTCTTTGATTAGTCCGATTCATAGTCCTTCTTCTTCCTCCTGTGTGCTCCTGTCAACAGCGAAGTATCGCATGTCTGTTTGTTAGAATCGAACGAATCCTCTGCTGTTGGTGATTCAACATTAGAACACGACCGGTCTTGACAATTTGTGCACGCCAGAGAAAAAGGCAGTCTCACGTTTTTTGCAATCACATTTAGCACTGCATCCCTTTTTACAGTTGCAAAAAATTGTGTAGAGCAGTTCTTCCGGTGCATGTGGCAGTAAAGTCTGAATCGGTTCTAAAGTATCATCGACCAACTTCCAACCCCAATCTGTTGGATCTAGCTGATAACGAAACCAGACTTGAACTTTCTTAGGTATACCTATACCCAAAAAAGATATTGATGAGCAGCAACTGCGATTGGAGGAAGACAAGCTAATTGTGTTTGTTTTTTACGCCGAGTGTTTTTAACAAAACACGCATATCGATCCTTATCTTAGCAGGTAGTTGTTTTTTTTTGGGATTGTTTTATTCTCTGGCGTGCACAAATTGTCAAGTGTCAAGACCGGTCGAGTTCTAATGTTGAATCACCAACAGCAGAGGATTCGTTCAATTCCAACGAACAGACATGCGATACTTCGCTGTTGATTGCACACAGGACACATACAACACATACACAAACACCCAGACCCGAAACAAATACCTATCTGTAGGCCATACAAATATTTGTCCCGGGGCGGGGATCGAACCCGCGACCCTCCGAATCGAACAGTCATCATACACCGCTAGACTAACCGGGAACCTAGAAAAAATCGTCATGAAAATGAAAATTTGTCAGCAATGACAAAGACGACAGCAATGTCGATAGACGGTCGCACCGCTGGGCTGAAGCCCAAAAAGCCCTTATGTAGATCTGCCCGTCATACCTACAGCTGTTAGTACCGTAACAAAAGTTAGTAGGTAATACAGCCGATAATTTCCGGCACAGACCGCACAGAGACCTAGTAGATTAGGCCTCAGGAGTGGCAAGTCATCTTCATTGAAATCGCGGATTTTTATAGACTACAGTGTTAGTGTGAATTGTAGTTGGTAGGTGGTTAACACACCGAACGAAGTGTAGTTCTTCACTGTTTTAGTAATAGGTACCTATCTATTAACCCAAAGCCGAAGCTGGCATTAAGGGTGCAATTCCGCGGGTCGCGATCGATCGCGGCCGCACGCGGCCTATGACGTCATCGGCCGCGCGCGACTATAGATGCAGTATGAAAATGTATGGAACCGCTTCCGAGGTTCGCGACAGACGCGCGCGGCCGATGACGTCATCGGCCGCACGCGGCCCTGTTAGGTTAGGATCCCACTGCAGAATCATTTCGTTCATCCAGATATGCTGCAAACCTATTTTTACGCATATTTGTAATCTAGAGAATATATATCCACTAGGTTGCCTATAAGAAAATGGCCGCAAGTATTTTTTTATATTTTTATGGGATAGATTTTTTTTTGTTTTTTCAATAAAATGTTGTCTTCTATACGGCAATATGTATAAAGACTGAAAAATCACGTCCGCCGTTGCGCACTACGTATTTTCGTCGTCATTCTGCAGTGGGATCTTAACCTATGTCTTGAAAATTTCGTAATTAGTCGGTGTTGTCTGTCAAAATGTCAAACATATTACATGTGCTGTGCAACTAGCCAGTGGTAAAATGGTTACAACATAGAGGTTCGTTATGTTTACACCATGAAATCCGTGACGTTTCTGACGTCATCGGCCGCGCGCGGCTCGCGACAGTCGTTGGCCGCGCGCGTCTGTCGCGTGCCGCGGAATCTATTTCATACATTTTCATACTGCATCTATAGTCGCGCGCGGCCGATGACGTCATCGGCCGCGCGCAGCCGCGATCGATCGCGACCCGCGGAATTGCACCTTAAAGCTAAGAAGATGCTAGAGTTAGGTAACTACAATGTCGTCAAAAGCGCTTCGTGCCGATATGAACTTCATATTGTTACGATAAAACCTTGGCCTGCACAGGTGCAGCTAATCTATACCTACCTTGTTTGGATTTTTTTTTCATATAGGTACCTACCACGTAAGTAGATGCGTAAGCGAAGCTTGGAAAGACATTCAATAAACTACACAGCAGTCATGTAAATATAGGTATGTATGTAGGTATATAGCTACATTATCTGAAAATCATGAAAAAAATCCTTCCTTTTTGTAGTAACATTATACAGTAAACTAACTGACATTAAGAAAATACGTATAGGTAAGTAGGTAACAGTAGGTAGTAGGTATGTACCTATTGTCCGTTTTGTTTTTTCAACTTATTAGGTAGGTAGGTATATTGTTTCACAATAGGTAAAGTACCTAACTCCTTTGCTTTCTGCGAAGTAGGTACCTACCTACTGTTTGTTCTATGTTCACTCTACAACTCTACACCTATGCTACAGCAGTAACTAAATACCTACTACTTACTATCCTAGGTACCTTCGTACTAAAATTAGTTAGTACCTAATTCCAAAAATACAAGCACTATACAAGTAGATTTTAATTAGGGCTTGATATTACGAGCCATAGCCATATTACCTTATCTTTGCAAAACCTCTTGAATAAAATTAGCATTTTGATAAGTGCGAATGCACGGCCAATCATTGAATTGAATCAAGATACACACTACCATTAAAATAAGGCCTTAAATACAGAGTAAAAAAGGTCGGAAGTTACCTTAACAAGGTATCCATGAGCTCGACTCAAACCAAACAAGGACGGAAGGTGCCGGGCGCCCAAAACAGTCACTATTAAATTTTTACTAACAGGATGCAACGCCAATTTGAATCCAATTTCAGGTTCCAAACTACCACTGCCCGTCAACTGATTATCCCGATTCGTATTCAAAATATTCTTCAGTTTGTTGAGTGAAAATGCCATTGTAAACAAAATAACGTCTGCGTCGCACTATCGCACATCAAACTACTCGCATTAAAACCGGTTTATTGAATAATTAATCACGCCACACAATTTATTTCTCGAGTCCTCATTGGGTTTTATTATCACGAGTTCTCACATACATTTTTATTCATTAATGTGTCACAATGCACTACTTGAACACGAAATAACATTTTATAAATTAACATGGATAACCGACTACAAACACGTTCGATTAGAAACCAGCATGAGCGCGTACTACATACATGCGACATACATAATGTCACTGTCGCTAACTTCAGGCTATCGGCTATCATGATATGATAGTGATTACGATACCACTCCTCACTCAACAAATCACTATCGAATCTCTCTTTCATACATTACATTAGAGGGCAAGTTATTCCCTCTACCACCATGGCCTGCCTGCTGCCTGCAACGAATAATGTTAGCTTATCAATATCAATCAAATTCGTGTTACCATTCTTCCTCGATAAATTAACAATTTGATATGCGGTATGTACGCCATCTAGCGACAATTGATGGCATTTTACTTATATTGTCATAGATGGCGCTCTAAAATCAATTATAGGTACGTTGCATGCGTGCCTATTTTAGGTATGTACCAATATTTGCTTTATTAACCTACCTCATTAAGTTAAAACTTAATTGCTAGTACTATCTGTTTCATACTTATACCCGAATGGATAAGTAAAAGAAATATAATAAACCGATTCTTAGCATAACCAAAGCATAGCGAAGAACCTATAAACCTAAAACAAAGAAAAACAGCACATCTGCATAATTATTATATTTTTATTACATGTAATGTGTAAATGTGGTAATGGTGGTAAACAAGCAAGCAGTTCACATTGATGTTAAGTGAGTGGTCTATAGGCTGAAGTCATTACAGCCTATAGACCACTCACACGACGACCAGACGTCAAAAAGCAGATGCGTTACAACCCCTGAGACCTTACTTGTGATGTCTCTGTGATAGTTATTACGGGGCCATACATTACCATCTAACCGGAACACGATAGTGCTGAACACTACAATTTGAGAGCATATAGATTAGGTAATGCGGTGGTGCCTACGCCTTTGAGCTCCTACACTGGAACTCTACCACCAGTTTACAATCGTGTAACCCTTCTTTACCAAAAAAATTACCTGCTTCGCAGCGACTTATACTTGTAACTAACCTCACCGCCGCATATTAGATTCATAGATTATACATACATACTGAGATTAGATTTACGCATAGATTTCTAAAGAAGTAGATAATAAATCTATGGATTTACGCGTACTGTTCGCCTTAAAACGAATCAATTTATGAACTGCCAAAATGTTGTGTAATTTTTTATATTATTAGGTTTGCAATAAGAGGTCATGGTACTCATGGTACAGCCAAAAATTGCTGCAATCATCCGACCACGATTCAAACGGTGAGTGAAAACAGCTCGGGACGAGTGTGCCATCCTGATGGCCGAATACTCAAACGTCACTCAATTTTAAGCAACCCTCAAATGTGCGCTATCTCTATCGCTTGAACGTGTTTTATAAAGACAGAAGACTTTTAAGTCCCACTTAGATTTGAGTGACGTTTGAGTATTTGGCCGTGAGTTTGGTAAAATGGGCGCCGCGCCGTGCAAACAGCCTTGCGCCTTGGAAAGGAACAAATCTAGGGACAGGCGGATGACAGATCCAAAGCCCGCATTCTATTTCCAGAGTTGGCATTATATCAGTAAACCTCGCGAAATGTTGCCCGAACCTTGCCCACGTTAAGTTTTAAGCTCGCGCCACTGGCCCGATTGTCAATAGGCTCGCCACCAATGTCTTGTTACATGGGCCAAAACATAACCGGCGAATCGTGGGTGTTTGCATATTATTATATAGTTCAATACATGCATTGACCTCTGCCTACCCCTTGGGAGAATACAGGTTTCACGTTGCGTTTTTTTTTTGCTGAAGTAATGAAGTCAGGTTATCGCTTTTGCTCACACAGACGGTACGAAAGGTCAAGACAACGACGAAAACGATGACAAAAGCGATTCAGTTAGGCGGTTAAGTTACACTGCCGTTCATCTTAAAGGGGCCGTTAAATGACATCAGATCTCCGTCATCAAAATTGATAAAAATTATTAAACCGCAAAGCAGTTATCCGCCCCGGGTGCCACCCATGTTAGCTACGCCACTGTGGAGATCCCTTGTTATTGTCGAAAAATGTTTGTTCCTCTATACATCGATATTATCGAATGTACAGTTAGGCGACACTATTAGCAACTAAACTGTTGGTAACACTTTAGTTTTATTTCAACGAGTGTAACTCAAAACCTAAGAGCACATTGTAGAATCATTGGGAAAATATGACTATTGTTATTCAAGGTTTGTTAGAGACTTAGGTACTTTTAGTACGAAGATAATTAAAATTAAAATAAATAATTTATTATATGTACAAAATATAATTGTATTTCATAAATATAATTAATGTATGTTACATCGCCACTGTACAAACAGGTGTTACTGTGCAAAATTGAATATTAACATCTAGTACACCTACGAAATTGATATAAAATATACGTAAAATAAATTTAACATAAGTTTTTAAATAATGTAGTTACATATTTTAAAGTTCATTATAATATTTGCATTTAAGTATTAAAAAGTCACGTTTTAAAATAAATATTAAGACCTTGAAATAAGTTTACTGACAACAGAAACTATGCCGTCGTAATAATGTATTAATATAGAGACGATAAGGACGAACATAGCAAAACAAATTCCTGTGATGTACATGAACTGACTCGCTTCCTGAGGGGTTGCTAGAAGCTCTTCACTGCTGGCGTCTCGGTCGAGTGCATCAAACTCCGACGTATCTAGAATAAAAATAATCTTTAATATCTGGCACAGAGGAAAAGGTCTCGGCAGTAGCAACACGTCTATTAGAGATCTTGCAAATCTTAAAAGCATTCGAAAAGTTATGAAACCAACATGCAAATGAGATAATAGAGATACAAAAAAATTGAAAATTGGTGTTGAATCATAATAATATGAGATAGGAGAACTTAAAAGTGAAGAAACTTTTGTTAAGTTTACTTAAAAAAAAAATCAATTTGTGTGACTTCAAGGCCATGTTTTAATAAAACTACATAATGTAAACTACAAAACATTATGTAGTTTTATTAAAACTACATAATGTTTGTACACGACGCAGTATTGACGACGACATTTTAAAACGTTTACAAGAATTCAGATGTTTTTACAACGCGTGGCGTCATAATGTTCAGTCATTTTATATGAGCCGTTTTGAGTCAGTTTCACAACTCCCAATGTTTGGTAGGTATATCTTAAAAACTAATAGTTATTGAGAAGACGTTTCAAAAAAACCTCCAGGGCACTCCGCTCGCCGTTGGTAAGAGTATCGGTATCCTGGGCGTTGACATATCGAACGAAGTGCAATTTGGGAGTCACATTGAGTGTAAGACCAAGTTGGCATCCAAAAAACTAGGGGTGCTTAACAAAGCGAGGCAGTGTTTCACATCGGGGCAGCTATTACAGCTTTATAAGGCCCAAGTGCGGCCCCATCTGGAATACTGTTCTCATTTGTGGGCCCCCCAAATATCAACTTGGTCCACTCGACTCCCTACAAAGACGCGCCGTTCGTATTGTTAACGACGCAGGAATTACTGACAGGCTCGAACATCTGAGCCTGCACAGAGACGTTGGGAGTCTATGCGTTTTATACCGTCTCTACAATGGCGAGTGCTCTGTCGAACTGTTCGACATGGTGCCACCGTCTCTTTTCCTACATCGCACTACCCGCCGAAGAGAGAAGTTCCACCCTCACCGACTGGACACTTGGCAATGTTCAACGGTGCGGTTCTCACGTTCGTTTTTCCCCAGAACGTGTAAATTGTGGAATGAACTTCCCTATGAGGTGTTCCCTCGGTGCTACAATATGGGGTTCTTCAAAAATGGCGTCAAAAGAGTCCTTCAGGGCTGGCAGCGCGTTGGCGACTCCCCTGGTGTTGCAAATGTTCATAGGCGACGGTGACTACTTTCCATCAGGTGGCCCGTCTACAAGTCTGTCAATCCTTTGACATAAAAAAAAAACAATATTTATGTATTTTTTCTATACTTTTTAATATATGACATAATATTCAATATGTGATAATATGTGGTAAAAAAATTGTTCAACATCCCTATCATAGGTGTTTGCATGTATCCTTGAATGCCTGCATTGACCTTTGCCTACCTATGAAAATTCAACTAGTTTTTGTAATGCAACCAATTTTTTATATATATTTTTTTCGGAAAACAGTTTTAAACATAAAACATGTCAGTAGAGTAAATATTTTTTTTAATTACCAGCCGGAGTTTCAATGTCGCAAACAACGTCTGTCTCAGTGATCTGCAAATCGAGTAGTTCCCGAACGGACAGCAATGCTTCGGCCGGTGCTTCGCCGGGGAATAAATAGTCGCACAAGTACAAAGAACCGACTGGCACAAGTACACGACGCGGTGGCTCGTTGAAACATACTTTTTCTGAAAACATACCGTTAATAGATTGAGTCAATTGACATTGTTGACTAAAATTGAGTACAATTTCGTAAGTAATATGAACACTACTTATATACATAACAAAGGGTCTGAGGGCGAGATTCACAGACCGCACTACGACTTTACTTTCGAGCAAAGTACGCTTCGAACTGTCAAAACCCATACATTTCTGACAGTTCTAAGCATACTTTGCTCAAAGTAAAGTCGTAGTGCGGTCTGTGAATCTCGCACTGAGTCTGAACATTTATATCTTTTGTCTATATAAAGATTTACGAACAAAGGAGAATGATACTGTTCCATACATTTCTGGTGTTAAAACTATATAAATTGTCATTTTCAAATGACTATAAAATAAATACTTTGAAATTTAAGCATTTTTTAAATTGCTAGCATTAGTTGTATAGGTACTTAATATTATCACAGTATAAGTAGGTACATACAGTAGCTTATCGCCTTGGAAGTTTTGCAAAATGCCGCTTTCCTTCATATATACCCAAATGCTTCAGGGTTGTCATATTTAGTTTTAATTAATGTTGTAAGGTAATCGAAATAGGAAAAAGAATACAAGAAAGGCGTAATTAGTTTTTTCTCGCACGCATCTGCATTTTTATCTCCGGTTTTTGTGTCTCTATAGACTGCAGAGTGTTCACTAACTTTCATGTGAACTACAATGCTCGTTTGCCACCGCCATAACAAAAAAAAGCATTTTACTGGTGGCAGAGTCCCAGTGTAGGGAGTCGAGGGCGTAGGCACCATTGCATTACCTAAGTTATCTGTGACCAAATGGTAGTGTTCACCACTATCGTATTCCGGTCAGATGATAATGTATGGCCTCGTAACAACTATCACAGGGACATAACAACTATCACAGAGACATAACAACTATCACAGAGACATAACAACTATCACAGAGACATAACAACTATCACAGAGACATAACAACTATCACAGAGACATAACAACTATCACAGAGACATAACAACTATCACAGAGACATAACAACTATCACAGAGACATAACAACTATCACAGAGACATAACAACTATCACAGAGACATAACAACTATCACAGAGACATAACAACTATCACAGAGACATAACAACTAAGGTCTCAGGGGTGACAACGCATCTGCATATTGACCTCTGGTTTTTGTGGGTAGATGTCTATAGGCTGCAGTCATCACTTAACATTCACGTTAGCTACATGCTTGTTTGCCATTTTTGTTACATCGAAAAAGATGTAAAATTGAGGCAAACATTACATACAAACATTGCTCAAGTTTCCTCTTAAAAAAGCTTTTCAATAACATTGATCATGTTTACCTTCTGGAAGCAAATTATCGTCAATCAATGCATCACAGTGCATTGTGAAACGTGACGCCAATGATCGTACGATGTCTTGCTTGATGGCCGCTATTGCCTCACTGACTGTTGCCTTCGGATACATGAAAACACTGGACGCTACAACACCGCTGAAGTGTATGCTGCCGTCACATTCTAGGTATTCAACTGTTTCTGGCAAAGTATTCTCCTAAAATTGGAATTATTAAAAAATATTGAGTACGGAAGACACCTATCAAAGTAAATCACTTAATTTTACTCATTAGTGAATCTCCTTAGTAGTGTGTCTTTAAATTAATTATTGTTATGCTTGCAGTTCCATTTTAGATAGAACTTTTGGTTACAAGTAAGTGATATAAGATTATTCCAGTATATTTATTGATCTTCTATAAAAGGGAACAAGACTATTGATTTTTTCAAAACTCAAAAGGGGTATTATTATATTAGTATTGGCAATCCGCATGCAAAGCAATTATGGCATACTCGTCATAAAATGATGAATAACCCTGTTGTGGGCAACATTGGGAAGTCCAGCAGTGGATGTCTTTTGGCCGAAGTCATGAGGATAATGATCTTAGTAGGTATTTTTCGTAAAAAAAATACTTACATAAGGTACAAATAAAGATACATGCATAGATTTTGGAATTTCTTCTGTCTTAGTATTTTTCGATTTCTTCTTCCTAGTTGACTGTTCCAATGCCTCTGCTCCATCCTTTAACTCGCCATCAATGAATATGACACTGGACTCAATAGTTTTATGTGCAGATTCCAAAATTTGCTGAAAATTTCATAGAAGTAGGTAAAATGCAAGTTTAAATTCACAATAACAAACATCTTTATCTATCAGATTCAGATATTATTTGTAGAATGTACTAACGCATCATGTATAGAATTTTAGATACATCAAAGTTGTGCTATCTGTATGAATGAAATATGTGAAGAATAATTTCACATGCATCAGCACAGACCGTGTTTGATGATTCTTTTTAACCAACTTAAAAATGAAAAAAATGGAAATTTCCAGATAATGGAATAATCCCAATAGGACCAGAGATAAAGAACTTAACACAATTATATATCTGATAGCCCACTACCTGGGAATCGAACCCAGACCCCCAGCGTAGTAGTAGTGGCCTGCTACCACTAGGCATACATACAATTAATGTGAAATTCAAGCATATTTGCAACTTTAATCACATAAAGAAAAATATTTTGAGAATAACATTAGACAAATTTTATGAGACACTATTAATCTTCATAATTCATACGTAATCCAACCTTGTCAGGTCACAAGAAAAATATTAAGCTCAACTGATTAAAGAAAAAGTATAAATGAATTAAGAAATCACACCTGAAATTGCTGTTTGACAGATATTCCACTCTTTTTTACAATCACAGGATATATATCATCAAATTCATAATAACAGTCTAGTCTTTGCCACTGCTGAGGTTTGGGCAAAAATTTCCATTCAACGGGTTTAATTGATGTAGTTTTGCTTCCAGTTCCGATTTCAATGCTTTTACATGTCAAAACTTTTGTGCTAGTTGACATGTGTAAAATCAGTCTTTCATTTGAATGTGGGTAGTTACCATACATATACTGATTACTATTCAATATTTTGTATGTGTAATTCAAAATTGCTCTCACTTTACTAAAATGATTGGGATCTTCAAAAATATCTTCATCACTGGTGACAAAAATACCTAGAGCATACAGAAAAAACCTAAATAAGTATAACAAAAAAAAAGTGTGAAGATTACATTTAACATTACCTATTATGTTTACTAAATTTAAGAGAGATTTCCAAATTGTTACTAATTGCTGGTTGTTACTAAATATTACTAATAAAATTTATAATAGATTTTACTGGTGGTACAGTCTCAGGACGAGATTCACAGACCACACTACGACTTTACTTTCAAGCAAAGTACTCTTTGAACTGTCAAATCCTATACCGACATTTCTAAGCATACTTTGCTCAAAGTAAAGTCGTAGTGCAGTCTGTGAATCTCACCATGAGTGTAAGCGCTCCAAGGCATGGGCACCATTGAATTACACATCTACAGTCATGTCAAGCAATATCCTGTTCCAGTTAGATGGTAATATGGCCCCATAATAACTATCACAAATATATAACAACTCAGGTCTCAGACATAACAAAGCATCTGCAGGTTGCAGTCTTCACTTAACATCCTTGTGAACTGCATGCTTGTTTCCCACATTGTTCACACAAACAAATATGTATTATTAAACAACTGTGAAGCTTCATCTCTCAAGGGGTTAAGCATTTGTGTAACCCCTATATATACCCTAAGACAGTGTCAATATGTAAAGAAAATTAGACCTAGTGGCATAAAGTGATAGCTAGAACGGTTGTGTAGGTCAATCATGCATAAAATCAATAAGTTCCATGTGGGAACCGAGTTGAAGAAGCACTCTTTGTTAATTCTTTAACCATCAACTACAAAATGAATACCTTGGACAAACATTCCTCCTGGCAACATTCTGGTGACATGTTTAGCATGATCTGCAACCCACGCCTCAGATACACCCAGCAAGTTATGCGCTGACTCCGGCTTGTCCGATGTGTAACTGCTCTCTGACACCGCATCCGGACTCTTTTCTTCTGGCGTACGGGTTAGATGGATAACACTTTCACGTGCATCTGTAACCTAAATACGAAACTAAACCATGATAACTACTGTTAACATTACTTGCAATGAACTACGAAACTGATCTTCTTAATTGAATATACCATTAGAAAACGAAACAGCGCTTACCTGACCCAATATTAATCCAGTAACAAATATTTCTTTCGAAGCATACTGTTCCAAATACTGCAGGCAGTATTCTGGTGAGTACACAGTTCTGACCATATTGCAATTCTAAATCCTTAACTTGATATACAAAGTAACTTTATTTTTAATTACAAGAAAACAACACAACAAAATAACAATCTAAGATTATATTTTATTTACTAAAATAAAAATAAAAGGTTTAAATTGACCACAGACCAACACTATTGACATATTTGACATGACACAATTGACACTTGACACATGCTGCATGCTGGAGTGGAGTAGGGAAGCAAAAAAGAATTTCTTAATTAAGTTTTAAAAGCGATTTTTTTAGATAAATCGATTTTTAATTTCTCTACTTCACGTAATGTTTTCGAATTTTAAACATTTTATAAATAGATTATTTATTTCGTAGTTTCCTATCGTACTTTGAATATTTTAACAGCAACTCAATAATAGAATTATTTTCTTCATAGTCGGTAAATAATAATCATTTCACATTTTGAAATTTTTGAATTGAATAGACTGTTTTTTAAATTCATTTCCTCGTAAATAAAAACTTTGTTTTTAAAGGATAACAATAATTTTGGGCTTGCAAAATCGTTAATGGTTAACCCATTACACAGTACTTTTTGTAATATAGTTGACAAAAGAAGAAGAAATCAAAGCCAACTTTTACTTATATTATTACATAGGTACTTCAAATACTGGCAATTCAAAAAATGCCATTATTTCAAATTATTTATTTTATAGTTATTTGGCAATGACATAATTTGTACAGTGTTAACACTGAGCCCAAAAACGTATTAAATAACAGTATTAATCTCCTTTACAATCTTACCCATTGATTACGTGAGCGAGTGAGTTGACGGTTTATTATTTGTGGTCTTTTGCTTATAATGTTACTAAAACGACCAAAAGAAGTCTCTACTTTTTAAAACAAAAAACAATGGTACAACTGCGAAATTAAAATATTGCCTCAAAGAACTTAAAAGTACTTAAAACGTGCATTTTACTGATCGCGAGTGTTTTAAAAGTTATATTAAAACGTTCAGAAATACAAAAATAGTATTACATTTTTTTTTTCTGGTGGTAGATTTTCAGTGACAGCGCTCGCGGGCGTGGCACCACCGCATTACCTTATATACTTGCCGCTAAATGAAAGTGTTCAGCACTATCGTGTTCCGGTCAGGTGGTAATGTACGGCCCTGTAATTTCCGGCACAGAGGCATAACACGTTAGGCTCCAGGAGTGGTAACACATCTGCATTTTGACCTTGGTCTTTGTGTGGGTGTCTATAGGCTGCAGTCATCACTTAACATCAATGTGAACTGCATGCTTGTTTGCCACTTCCATAACATTAAAAAAAAACACGATCTGAATAAGTCACATTTTGCATGCCCGATAACTTAATTCGCAGTTCTGGACTTCCTGTCAAAACTGATTTTTACATGCGCGCAAGAATTTTCTAGACCACCTATCGATATGATGATTTCAACTGCTTTTCTTTTCTATTACTTGCTAAATAAATTATTAGAGATGATTTTCGTTATTGAGTGAAGCGTATCACTATTTTTTTTTATTTTCATGCCCGAAGTATATTGTCTATGTCCATTTGATGAACAAATAAAGATAATTAATTTGTAAAAGCATCAAATTTCCGATTTTTAAATTAAAAGTATAAAAATATATCGATTTTTCTTAAAAAAGTCGATTATTGTGAATGGAATAATCGATTATACCAGCCTTAAAAATTATCGATTAACATAAAAATCTATTTTTTGCCAGCTAAGTC
Organism: Macrosoma leucophasiata; assembly: GCA_036365455.1. Classification (NCBI taxonomy): domain Eukaryota; kingdom Metazoa; phylum Arthropoda; class Insecta; order Lepidoptera; family Hedylidae; genus Macrosoma; species Macrosoma leucophasiata. The sequence goes on along the minus strand of JAWQUS010000010.1, from coordinate 13,410,021 downwards.
ACATCTTTAGAGTTGAGTGAATATAGAGAACTCAAGAAGAGGTATTCAAGCTTCTTGAGAGAACTGGAGACTAGGGATGGGTAAAAATACCGATATTTTTTTTAAAAATAATTTTATTCTTCAATATACCGATATTCAATTTTTTTTGGGTTATCGAAATCGATTTGCTTTGTACGATATACTTGCTATAACGATTTATGAGATACAGCCTGGTGACAGACAGACAGACGTACGGACGGACAGACAGACATGGCGGCTTAGTAATAGGGTCCCGTTTTACGTTTTAGGTACGGCACCCTAACAAATAAAAACAGTTCCTTCTTCTATCTACGAAATATTATTACAACAGCCGGCAGATACTGCTGAAAATGAGTCAAGTGATGCTGAAGAATTGATCTCTGTCTGTCACCAGGCTTTATCTCATGAGATAGCTAACAAGCTGAAATTTCACACTTGAAATTACACTAACAAGTTATGTATCTCTATTGCCGCTATAACGACAAATACAAAAAAAATCAAAAACGAAAAATATTTAGTGGGGTCCTCATACAATAAACACATTCGTCAAAATATTTTCGTATTTTTGCTCAATATTAATAACGGCAGCAGGTAGACGCTTAAAATTTTCACAGAATATTATTTTGTATATTACCTTTCAAAATAAATAACTAAATAAAAATAAAGTAGACATCAAAGGGGGCCGTCCCATACAACAAACTTATTTTTTAAGCAATTTTTTTGTACGGAACACTTTGTGTGCGAGTCCGACTCGCACTTGGCCGATTTTTTTATGCTATCCAGAACCGCCTGTCATTATACCTACTTTCTTCAAGCTACTTCAAGTATCTTAGACAAACACATATACTTTCAACTTTACAGCAGAAAGTTTATTTTAATTCATACATATAGCACACCTTTCGGTTCGCCTGGCAGGCACTTGTGCTCATCGAAATCGCCAGTCAATTTTTTATTTTTTGAAATTGACAGGCAAAAAAAACTTTACTATTTAAAAACCAAATCTTATAAAAATTTCAGCCTTACAGGTTCAAGTTTTTTTTTTTTGTTTTTTACATTTTCAAAAATGTGGGGTTCGTGAAGTGACTGGCTGATCCTTGCCAGGCGATGGTTTTTGTACTTTTGCGTGTTATGATTTATCCCTATAAAAATTTCTAGCCTTACAGGGCCAACGGTGCGCGGAGGGTTCAGTATCTCTCAGTCTACAAGGAACCAGTGAAAATGAAATACCAAACTTATCACACTTGATGACATTGAGATATTACTTGATGACTTCAAAGAACATCACAGAAGTAGGGATGGACCAGTCTCGTAATATGAACTACTCTTATTTCTCATAACCGACCGTATTAATCCATCGGTCACCGCACGCTAAGCTCCATCCACCCTTCCCGCCGCCCGCCAGTCGCTTGTCGGTCAGCAGAGAGAGTTCGCTTATTCATAGCAGCCATTTTTCGTTTTTATCAACGCGCGATGTAATTTTTTACCTTACTTTGTAAGCTCATAATTTCAGCAAATATAACTGTTTGGGACAGTGGATACACTAGGGGAAAGGTGAATTAATTTACAATTATTCATATTAGGCTGTAATATTCAATAGTTTTCATAATTAGCTTAGCAACAATATTATCCTGAAAATGTATGTGTATTATAATATGGACCACCAGCATGTTTTGAATATGGACTAGTACCTAATCCATATTAAAAACAGTCATACTTTTTAATTTGTTTGTTCTAGGATGGCATCTACAATTTCTACAACCAAAGGTAAGACCAGACCAACGTGGGATAAAGATGCAATGGCAAATGCAATTAAAGCTATGCATGTGCACGAAGACTGCCGGCCATCGATTTGTGGTTCTGTTGTCGCTGCTGCCGGCATAGAAGATATGGTTGATATTTATGTATGCGAATTGCGTACCAACAATTATTTCAATTTTTATAATTGACCATTGATTTAATATTATTAATTTACTAATTTATCCATATAAGAAATGAAAAACCATGTGGGCCATATTTTGTACACTTTTTGCTAATGCACAATAATGTCTTATTTTACAAAATGTTGATTATTTCTAAGATTTCTAAGATGTTTATGTTTCTTAGGACTTCTAACAATAGTTTTTGATACCAAATAACTATCGAACTGTTTAAACTATGTAAGGCTGAAATATATTTTTAATTCTAAGTCTTATTTCACAAAATCCTTATGGTGGTCCATAATTGACAACATTTCAAAGGTGATGTTGCAAAAATGTATGGACCTCGGGCCAAGTATTGTACACAATATCATTAAACAGGCAAAATCCATGTATCAACGTTTTTTACTGCATATTTTCACTTATTTTGCCTTGTTTGCAGTTACAAAACATTTTTTGCAGTTAGAATTGCAACTCAAAACCAACATGGTGAATATGGCGGGCGACGTCATTTTGACATTTTCATTATTTTATTGTTTTTTGATTATATATTACTTGGAGAAAAAGTAATATTTTATAAATACTATCGAAATCAATTGATCCCAAGCGTCGGCTGTATCGCCGCCATGTTGAACATAGTTGAAAATAATAAATACGTTTGTATGAAATGTGGTTGTAACTCTGATATATATTCTTGATTAAATTAATTGTATTTTTTCGGATTCTTCTTTAATTTATCCATTTTTTGAGGACGTGTACGAACCAGAGCCGAGCTCGCAACATCTCCTTTGACACGACCCTAAAAGAAAAATACCGTTTCTTTATTTTTCTTTTCTGAGTTCAAATTTATATTTTTTGTATTTCATTATTTCTTAATTTCTGTGAAAAAAAAATAAAACGGAAAAACATGTGATGTCGTCACTTATATGTTGGAATGATGTAGTTACCATTTTAGATGAAAACATTATTGTTACATACTCTGTGACAAGATGTGACATATTGATACGGATAAGTCAATGTCAAAGTATAAAACTAGGAAGTAGGGATGGTGATCCGAGACCATGCAGAGACCTGAGATCGATTAATCGGAAAAGCGATCTTTAGGATCCAAAAAATCGGTTCTTATTTAAATAATTATAATAATTTATTTAAATCGATCCACAGTACAGGATTCATCTAGTGAATCGATACTATACCCTGGGAAATCGAAGATCGATCTTTTTGGTTAATTCACATAGGGACATAGGAAACATACAGATCATAAGATTTAACGTTTAAACGTTAGTATAGGAAGCATTATACCAGCATTGAACAGTGTTGAGTTGCTTTTTTTTTGTCGTCAGTTTTCCTTGAAATTTAGTATTACAAATCCCAAATCAAAAATAGATCGATAATCAAAGATTGATTTTTTCAATGTCGATTTAATCGTGGATGGATTTTGGACACTTCGATTCGAACATTGATTTATTTCAGAAAGAATCGCCATCCCTACTACTAAGTCTATGAAAAGCTGCTACGAAAAAAAAAACAAGTTTTAAAGTCTTCAACAACGGCTTAGCCCTTAGGCTGTTGATATAATATTGATATTTTTTATTTGTAGTTGGATCAAGGAAGAGATTAATCGACGACACGCAGGTTCAAAGATTTTTTTTAATTATATTGATATATCGATATTTTTTTCGATATATCGAACACTGGTACTGATATTTTTAAAATATAAAGATCACAGCCCTACATCGAGTTTGACAAGCTGACAACGACAAGACAGTGACATCTACATTTTTTTTAGGGTCACGGCACAAAGCAGTGGTTCTATCGCCATTCTACCGTGTGTGACGTCATATGGCGCATACGACTTTTTAGAATACACTAACTTTCAAAGTAGAAATTATGAATGAAAAGTACAAAATTTCGAAAAATGGTTAAACACGGGTCCCCTATTTTTGGATTTACTTTTGATTAATGTAATAAAACATGTAGGTTAATTGGCACACTTACTTTATGTATAATGCTAATGTTAATTTTCTTGATATTTTGAATCAAATTGACAACTTTCGGTCTCATGCATGATACCAGAGTATACAAATACCTACTAAAGACATGATCCTTGCTTAACAGATCACTTTTTTAGCTCAGTTGCTAATTGCAAGTGATTTATCTAGTCCAGTAAGTTAGTAACTTAATTTTATAATCGCATGTCGTGACAGTAGGCACAATCACAAAGCGAGATGATTAGCAAAAACACATTCTACGCTTTGTACAAAAAGTTACCTGTCTCTTCCCTTCACATAGCTTCAACACTTCATCCGCCCACTTGTTTGATTGCATATCGCATAGGCGTATTCTCATTTAAAGGGTCATAAGAGATGAAAACTAAAAGAAAAATTAGGTAACATGCCGGTAAGGGTGTTTTGTGCTTGTAAGCGGTGGCCCTTGTGTGGTCACCCTAATTAGTCCAGCACTTCAGTACCTCGGTACAAGTCGTATTCGTATGTGTAAATTAATTCGTTCACAATTTCGAAGTAGGTAGTTAGAATTCTATGGTAGTTAGCTTAGGGCGTCCCCACGGAGAGCTCAATCCTCTCTCCCTAGTGATGAAACCCGGCCAGGTGCGAATCAGACCTGGGTGCTGAAGGTTCCATACTATTGGGATATTTCCAATCTTACTTTAAATGCCATATACTTCTAATAGGTAAACCTGTAGTCTATAATAAAGAACTAGGTAGGTATATTACTTTTTTTATTCTACCATCCGACTCACAAGCATAACAGCTTAGGCCTCAGCAGGCGCCATGACAACGCGTCAACATCAAAATAATATCAGATTTTTAAAGGCTAACAAGTAGGTATTCGCTTACCATTTTTGTGAACTGTATGCTTCTTTGCCACTTCCATGACATAACAAAACACATGCTGCAGAATAAAACGTAGTTTAGGTACGTACATCTGCGTACTTCAATAAGATCAAGGAAGGGAAATGAAACTATTTATAGAGTTGTAACGAATACACGTGTATTTTCTTATCTCTCAAACAAGTAGTTGATCGTAATTAAATATCAAATAAAAAATATAATAAATATTGAATAATCTTTAGAAATGGTTACATATACTGCAATATCTAACACTTGAAATAATAACAAAATGCCGATTAATCTCATGATACAACGAAATATCCTATTATGACCCACTTATTTATAGGTAAATAAATTGGTACATACATATTTCCATTACACATCTTACAACTTACAAGTTTAGCATGTTTATATTGTTAGATAAACAACTTGTCAGAGAGATAGAAATGGTCTAAGTAAAGTATGCAAGTGCAGTACTATTATGAAAATGTAATCAATTGATATTATTATAATAATAAAATGAACACAATGTGTAGGTTTTCCAATCCCAAAATTAATTTTCGAATGTCTTTTTCTGGAAATTCTCGTTCAAGTTCAAATTAGCGGGACAGCCAAATTTTAATTTCGCGGAATCCCGTCATTCCATTCCATTAATTATGACAGGCTGTTTAGCGAATGATCGACTCCTCCCTTCCCCCTAGTGAGGCCTGGTGAGGTGGGATTTGGCTCAACCCCCTTCCCTTCTCTTCCTAGATCCTTCAATCTCACGTAGGTATTTTTTTTAAAGTGTGTATGTAGTGTAAAGTCATTGAATTCAAAACAGACAAAATATTCACGTGACTAGATCTGGGTTATATTTCTGGGTGATGGGGCATGTTTAACTTAATTTAACACTGCCTTTTCTGCTACTTCTTTCTGAGGAAACAACTCGCGTGATATTTGCCGAGATCCCCCCTCTCACTAAGTGAGATAAGAGGAGATTCGGCTCGACCTCCCCTCTCCCCCAAGTTAGATTAGATGAGATTCGGCTCGACCCTCCCTAAACATCTCACGTAACCAATTGTGAGAGCGTAATCAAGATAAATTAAAGATAAAAATATTTAGATGAATTACACAAATATTTAGATGAAACACACATATTTAATTTTATCAAATTGATGTCAATAAAAACCTTTATCCCGCAAAATTAGCAACCGGAATCTCGATACGTAAAGATATAATGCGGCGTTGAAAACCTATCACATTGAAATCATAATATTTGAAAGCAATTTGTAGGTCTTGTTGAATCATAATCATAGCTAGTAATAAATGTTCTTAATTAAATTTGCATTTGGAGAAATCCATTTCAGGATGTTGTTCCATGAATCTGGAAAATAAATATAAATTTAGTGACGCGAACCTCAAGGTATCTTACTCCTATAAAACGAACGTGAACTACCTATTTATTTGCTTTGACACAGTAAAGGTTGATTTATTTTGGCAAATCAGTCTAAATAGATGCTTATTTTCAAAAATAATAAAATTAATGATTAATTCTGAAAAAGAAACAACGAAATACACTCACTTTTTAAGTACATCCTGTTTCTTTTGTTCATCACTAGTAGGCAGGCCCATTTCCTTTTGTCTTTGATCATACATCATTTTCTCCACTAAGCCTCTAGTTTCACCGTCTAAATCTGATAATTTTGATGGTTCTGAAACAATTATGTAAAACGTCAACATTAAAAAAAATACCAAGGCAATAACAAATTGCATGTTTACGTATCGATCTTAATTACGTGTTTTATACGAAACAAGATATATGCGCCAGCTTAATTATGAAATACGTACCTGGATTTATCTTCCTGGTTGATATTTCTGGGTCAGTTGTAACGAGCCGGCCCCACCAGTTCATTTTATTCACCTAAAAAAAAACATGTTTATTTTAATTTAAATTTCGAGTCGATAAAAAATTACCAATTACACTTTTTGGATGGATTCGAATTGTATCCTGTTAATCGAATTATCATAGCAAGAACATGGTAGGAAATCTTGAACTGACGCTTCAGAAGACTCATTTATGGACTGAAAGGTACCAAGTGGACTCATTGTTTAATGATTGTTGAAACGTAGATGATTAGCGATTGACGATGGAGCAGGTAAGAAAAATAAGGATAAGTTAATCAAAGACGGTATGGGAACGCGGGAGGTGATTAAATGAGCATAAAATAAAAAGCAACAATGTTATGTAGCTTAACGTAATATCTATACATAAAGGAAGGAAATATTTTGGTATAAAAGTTTTTAGGTAACTTTTTGAAGTGACATCATCTGAGGCATCCTATAACTATCGCCTTTGAAAGTGATTACTTTTTTAAACAAAATATATGAATACAATTTCAATACTACATAAGTTGTTAGATTAGTTTAAGTTTTCACTTTTGTGGGACGTCCGCTGAGATGAACGTTTTTATTTAAGGGGGCATTATTAACGAACGCGGTATAAAATAATCTGTTGTATACCAGACATCAAAAGATTCTAAAGAAGTGGCCACGCACGTACACAGCGGTCCGGGCCATGACCACGGACGGGACACGTTCATCTCATGGGATTTTTAGATATGAACTAATATTACGTGCTAAAATGAAGCGGATGCTAACGGTAACCAGGCGGTAAAACCGTGCCTTCTTGGTATGTCTTAGGGTTTAACCCTCGATATCGATTATATATTTATGTCACTAATTTTAATTCAAAACTATGCACGAAAACCAACATCACGACGATTCGTCAAATTCGAGGAAAGATAAAAAAGCTAATGTTGACCAGTGACGGAGCTTGCGGGCGTAGGCACCACCGCATTACCTAATAATTATACTTGCCGCTAAATAGTAGTGTTCAGGGTTCAGCACTATCGTATTCCGGTGAGGTGGTAATGTACGGCCCAGTATTTTCCAGCACAGAGGCATAACACCTTAGGCCTCAGGAGTGGTAACGCATCTGCATTTTGACCTTGGTCTGTGTATTGTTGTCTATAGGCTGAACTATTACTTAACATCATTGTGAACTGTATGCTTGTTTACCACTTTCATTACATAAAAAAAGTGAATAATGCTGTAACTTCGCGTGAAGATATCTATGTCAGTTACTTCAGGCCAAGATTTTTACGAGCTAGGCCTAGTGTGAAACGCCAAATATCCTGGTTCTTACACGCCTCTAGTACCTCTTCTACATTCATCTCATCTTCATACATACACTCCGATTACGAACATCCTATTTTGACCCGTTTCAGATAGTAACCTACACCGTCTTTATTTAGTGAATGAGTCTGAGCAGTCTTTTCTTACCTAGTGAAACGGGATGAAAGTTGAGTATGATTAATAAATTAGCCCATAAATGTCCCGATTAAGACGCAGACCTATAGCAATATTAATTTATTAGTTAAGTGAGACTTTATATATCTGGAAACGTTTGAAAAGGTTCTTTTTGTTTTTTCAGACGTTTTTCTTTCATGCCTACAACATGCCGTTCACCTTTCGACATGACAATGCGAATTGACAATTTTGTAGGATACCGAGCATATTTCCTAAATTGTATTCGAGCATTTTTTATACATTAGAAGGAACAAGTCCATCGCTTGTAAATATTTCATTAATTTAAATTATTTTTTTGTAAGCAATCGATTAATATGCATAAAATGTCTAGTAAAATTATTTTCCTTGGAATGTAGTAATCTTGCGTTTAAGGCAAAAAAATATAAAACTCGTTTGGTTAGTGTACTTCTATGTAGATGACAATGCGGATCGAATTTAACACAAATGATTGGAAAGACAACTTATAATATTCAGAATACAGGATATATACCTATACAACGTGGAAAAGGCGTAAATGAGTAATGAGTAATGAGTGAGTAAAAAAAAAGTAAATGAGTCGTTTCAGAAATGTACGGGATCTGGGGGCCTATTGGTATAGCTGTCGACATTGTCATTGCTGTCGATATTTCGACTTTCAAAGCAATAGCAATAATCTAACGATGTACCCACTCTATGTACCAACCGAGAAATATCCGGTAGATCACGTCGGTCCCTTATTTGTATTGAGATCAAGTCTAATTTCCAATGATTTTCGATCACAGGCAAGATCCTGAATGTACAATAATATTCAAAATGATTCTTAGCATCGCATTCAGCAATCAATTTTAACAAGGACAAAATTTTTTGGAATTTTAATTTTTTTATTCCGTCATAAGTATTTATATCCATCCTAATTTTATATTTTCTAAATCTACAAATTCTAAATCTATGTAGAAATTTTCATACCTTTTCTAGATTTACAAGCAAGTTGCGCCCATCCTGTAGCACCCAAGTAGACTCTTCCACCTTTACGTCCGCATCCAATTCTCCGTCAATTATCAGCGGCTGACCTTTGACACCGACTTTGAGGTGGCGTTTGCCGATGGTAACTGTCAGGTCCCTTGGTCGCAGCACTTGACGCAGTGGGACTCGTAACTGCAAATAAAACACAGTTCGTTATAATGCTCTGCATTCACATTTGCGAGCGAAGTGGAGGATTCAAATTTTTGTTTCGAGATTTTTTAGCATAAGTTCATTTTGATGGAAAGTATGTATGTATATATCTTCACGCCAAGTCCCTCATGGGGTAGACAGAGAGTGTGGAGCGCCAGATATCCCTGTATTTGGGAATGGGAAGTGAATACTATAAATATCTATACATATAAAACCCAATGTTGCGTTGTCATTCCTGCGGCTATAACCTATTATACCTCGGTGTTGGAAATTATGTGGCCGTCCATTACCACCTCACCGGAACACGATAGCGCTGAACACTGACTTTTAGCGGCAAGTAGATTAACACACACATTTATCATTTACTATGGTGCCTATGCCCAGGGCCGTCTTTCACCTATTAGAGGCCCTGAGCACATTAGGATAATGGGCCCCCCATGACTATAATATACTCCTAGCACAATTTTGTTACAATAAACAAAGATCAAACATATGCAAAGTTTGAGCTTTACTTTTATTTCTTTAACAGATACCATGATGAATAATGTAAATTAACACATAGCCTGGGTTGCACCACTACTTTTGTTAAAGTAATTGTAACATTTCACATCTTTCTCTAACTTAAAGAAATCTGTTAAAGTTAGAGAGGGATGTGAAATGTTACAATAACTTTAACAAAAGTGTTGGTGCAACCCAGGCTTAGTAACTTGCATCTACGATTAGTCCTTACACATACATAATATATATGCTGATTGAAGAGGTACTATCCTTCTAGATTTTAATTGAGCAAAATCGTTAATCACATCTTCAAAATCTGTATTTTCGAGCATTTCACATTCTATCTAACTGATAAATTTCTCCCGAATCATTGTACTTCTTAATTAATTTTTTGAGTGTTTTTAATTTGGAGAAGGGCGAGTTATTTTTTTTTTAATTTTCGCGCGAAAGTAGAGTATCTTTTTGGTCATATGTTATTTGTGGTATCGTAATCGAGTAGGGGGCCCCGATCGATTGCGGGGCCCTGGGCACGTGCCCATTGTGCCCAGTGGAGAAGAGGGGCCTGCCTATGCCCCCGTACTTCATCACTGGAGCTCTAAACTTATATGTGTAAAGAAGTGGTGTGGTGTGGCCTACGCCATCGAGTTCCGACATTGGAACTTTGGAACTCCACTGACTCTTTCAGAGAATATCTAGTTTCTGCCATCTGGAAACTTAATGAAAAGTGCAATAAAAAACTAAGGAGGTGTAGTAAATTTTTTATGACTTGACGTGCCAAAATCCGATTAATTGTATATCGGCACTTGAAAAAAAGTCCCAAAAACCAATTCTACAAGTTTTACAAGAATGATAAACGTAAAAGCCTCGTTTTACGGTTGCCAATGTTTCATTATCATTGGCAGAGTGAAGAATGCGTCAATGGATTCCAACCGTGCTATGTTCGAAAACCGTTAATTAGTCCACCCTTGGTTCTACTACAGACAGTGTTTACTTTCCTGCATTACGTCACCTTTCCTCAAAACGTGTGCTGGATACTCTTGAAATGCATACCTACCTACTGCTTCTTAGAATCTTGAGGTTCTTTATGGACAGGCATAGAGCAACACGGGCCACCGGCCGCGGCGGACCGGAGGGGAGTAATGTAGTCATATGTAGGATTTCCCCTCTGTCAAAGTACAAGACCAAATGGTCCTATGCCTGTCGCCCAGATATTAAAATGTGTGCGTGAAATTGTTTATGTATTTTGTTAAAGTCAAGGTGTGAATTTCGTAGTAATAGACGAATTTTGTAGTGTGAGTGTGTGTCACATGTATATTTTTTTCCCCGCAAAAAATGACAGACTGTTTTGCATCGGTAACAAACGCTATGGCTACTCCCCTCCGTGTTGCTCTATGTGGACAGGGTATTATAGGTATATTAACTATTGCACAATGACAAGTCATACTGTTTCGTCAATGTGAACTAAACTTAATTTCAGGTCAGTAAACCTGCTTCTTACTCACGTATATTATTCTAATTACAAATCAAAAGGTGTTAATTTTTTTATAAAATAACTGCCTAGTTAAATTATTGTCTGTACGAGACATCCTTTTTTTTTAATGCCGTCTATACGTAACGTAACGTATTGTCGGTATTATGTAGTAATATAATATAATACCTGACCCTGCAAGTTCATAAAAGTTGACCTCTAATAGAATACTGATAGCTTGACTTCACATTATCATTTGAACGAAAACGGAATAATAATCGTGTGTATTTAAATAAATTACGTTTAGCCAAAATAAAAGAGCTATTTTTTCCTTAAAAACAATAACGTCACATTCTTTAAGAGTAAGGTAACATTATGCATGTATAAGGGAACTCATAAACATTTCGAAGGTTAATCACTTATGTATAATTAATAAAAGATGAAAAGATATTGTGGAGCTACTCAATCTTTGAAATCGAATTGTTTGAAACTTTGGCGGTCACTGTCATGGTCGTGTATCATGGAAATAAACATGAGAAGAGTTGAGAATCATATAGAAATGGGTACCTTGAACTTCGAATGACATTAACCAGCTGAAAGTAGATCGTTTGGTCTAAAACTTATTTAGCAAGATGACAATTCACGGATGTTATTTTAGTAGCTTATAATCTTTAGGTAGATAAGTATCCGTAGTCTTATACAAATCTGCTGTTAATCCCGATCATAAATTTGGATGTTTTATTTTATTATGTTACGCAATAAGACACAATACATTACTTACATTGTAGGTACTGCATTTGCGTAGACGGATGTGAGAACCACAGGTACTGGAATAACAAGGTTTTGCTACAGATATAAAGGTCAAAATAATAATGTACTTATGCATTTTCATAAAAAATAAATATTCCGGTGAAATGAAGTCTGACAATCTTATCAAGCGTGATCTCATATATTATTATTTTTTTATAAATTGTAGGTATGACGTTTATATGTTGCAGTTAATTGTGCGATTGACGGCTTCCATGGGTATAAGCTCTGTTGGGTTGTTTACATATTGAACCAAACCTGCTAGCTATTGTAAAGATAACGACTCGAATGTTGTTTACGAAGTCGAGTAATTGAGGGTAGAAATGGGCTTGTCAATGTTAAGAATTCAGTTGAATTGTGGTCGTCACCGTGGAATGAAGTGCTGCGAGTGCTAGTTCAGTTTTTAACACTAGATAATTATAAGAGATGGCAACGCATCTGCATTTAGACCCCAAGTTGAATTGCACGTGAACTGTTTAAGTACTATTAAGTAAGTACCCACTTAACCGAACTGTAGGTATTTATGATCATATCGCGCACATTGACAAATCAATCAAGATTTTTTTCCTATTTAGGACATAGAAGCGTGTATCTACGCTGGATTTATTTTCTTTGGTAGGCAAACTTATGATTTTGGTATTAGTAGCACAGACTCAAGAAATTATTAATTACCTAGAAGTAGTAGGTACCAAAAGTTGATAATAGGTATCAACAGATAAAATAGGTACTTATGTCATTCAATTGTTTGAAGACAATGCAATTAATGTGGTTCAGTGAAAAGTATAATTCTTTTTTTATTTGGCTATATTGCCTACCTACTTTAAAATTATAAAAAATACCATTTAACAAAAGTAATTTTAATAAGTATGATTGCCATACGCACTAAGTTAATATTACGTATATAAAGAACTTCCGGACATGGTAGTGTTCTTATCTTGAAGTGTTGAGTGAGGTCTGCTGTCCGTTTATTCAAGTTTATTGTGATATAAATAAAAAATATACCTACTTAAAAACGACAAAACGTATATTCACAGCAATCAATAAGGAAATTTATTGCAAATTTCAGATTATGTCAATGCATTTAAAAATAGAACAGTTCCCTATTATCAGTAGTTATAAAATATATTTACCTATAAGCATCTTTTGCAACTGCCTTCCTGGAAGTTTAAGGTTCTTAAAAACAATTTTTTGAAATACTATATATGAAGCAAAGTGTTCCCAAGTAGGTACATAATAATCTCCTCTTTATATGAAAATGAAATGACATTTGTTATTCTCACTAAAACTTGAGAACTTCTAGACAGATTTAGCAAATTTTAGACTATTTTTTAATTATTCATAGAAGACCAAGGAAGGTTGGTAAATGGTGAGAATATATGAAGATATTGTAAAGAAAATAGTAAAAAAGGACAACTTAATATTCCCGTACAAATTTTCCTAGATAACTGTCAAATCTTAATACTTACATTATTTAATTCTATGGCGATACGAAGTTCGCTGGGTCGGCTAGTGATACCTAATACCTAAATTAATGTGTACGATGCTTAGAAATAGGTAAATGTAATATATAAAATACCTATTACTTACTAAAAAAACAACATCCTTGTATCACATACCTACAAGATGTTAAAACATCACTAACCTTTTTTTTACAATAATCTCTAAAATGGTCACAAATAAATATTTAGTTTAATAATTTTTAACCGTCGAATCATTCACTACCTGTAAAAACTGCTTCCGTGAATACTTATTTCATCATCACTCTTATGCTACGCGTGGAATATCAAATGAACAAAAACATCGAGTGTTAAGAAACCACATGAATGCTGCAACACCATATACAAGTTTTTGCTCGATTTACATGACGTTTAATCTTTATGTAATCGAGTGATCTCATTAGCATCTCGTTCATTAGTACCGGGTACCTATCGATCGCGATGAGGCATTGGCGACGATAACAAGACACAACCTTTTAGGGTTCGGTACTTTAAAAGGAAAAACCAGTCAAGTGCGTGTCGGGCCAAGCGCTGTGTAGAGTTCCGTAGTTTTTAGATTTGAATAATGTGCCTAATGAAAATAATAAATAAAAATTTTCTATGGAGTTGTTCGAAATTTTCGAGTAAAATATTAGGTTGGGGAAAAAGTTTCTTCGCATTTTTTAAGATAATTCAAAACATTTTTTAATACAGTTTATTTAAATTTAACTAAAGTATGTATGTACCATTTCGTTCGATAACCTTTTGCCATCTTGTAGGTAGGGACATGATCCCATTGCTATAAAAATTTTGGGACTTCTCATCAAAATACCGCGACAAGTGGATTTGGCAGTCCTCTCGTGATGTTAACCTAACATTGCATAATGAATTCTCAAGAGACCGAAACAGGTGGAAATCTGAAGGTGCAAGGTCAGGACTATACGGCGGATGCATTAACACCTCCCAGCCAAACTCTCTTAATTTTTGCTGAGAGCTATAGATGTGTGATGTTTAGCGTTATCATGATGAAACACCACACCCCTTCTGTTGATCAATTCCGGCCGCTTTCTCTCAACTTCTTGCTTTAATCTCATCAGTTGTTCGAAGTAGAGTTCAGAATCGATAGTCCTGCCTGGTGGTAATAGCTCATAATGAATAATGCCCTTCCAATCCCACCACACACACAACATCAACTTATTGCCAGTTAACCCGGGTTTCGCCACAGTCTGTGAAGCCTGACCGGCCTTTGACCACGACCTTTTTCGCACGTTCTTGTCGTACGTGATCCACTTTTCATCACCAGTTATCAGCTTCTTCAAAAATGATTCGGTTTCATTACGTCGTAATAAAGAATCACAAATGAGTACACGGTTCATTAGGTTTCTTTCAGTGAGCTCGTGAGGTACCCAAATAGCGAGCTTTTTTTTGTACCCAGCTTCTTTCAAATGCGCCAAAACTGTTTTGTGATCAATTCTCAGTTCTTCAGCTACGTCGTAACTACTGAAATGTCGATCTTGCTCCACTTTTTCAAAAATAGCATCCATTTTATCCGTAATAGGGCGACCAGAGCGAGGTGCATCTTTGACATCAAAATTTCCGGATAGAAAACGCTTAAACCAAATTTGAGCTACTCTCACAGACACTGCACTAGGTCCTTAAACATCGCAAAATTTTTTCGCGGCTTGCGTTGCATTTTTACCTTTTTTGTAGTAAAATTTTAAAATGTATCGAATTTCTTCATTAGATTCACTCATCTTGACAGTAGGAAAAACCAATGAAAATCACACATTTGCCTAATTTGAATTTGGAATTATGTTCTTTAAAATTTTAACTTTCAATGATACCAAAACCAGCCAGATACAAATACTACAGCCAAAGAGATTTTATTACAAGTTCATACATACTATAATGCGAAAAGACTTTTTCCCCAACCTATTAGATCGCGGCATATACCGTATTGTAAGGATCTTGAACAAATATTTTTATGATTTGAACGTAAATAGTTTTGAAGTTATTCAAGAAGATAGACGAAACTTTACCATTACTATAAGGAAGGACTTATCTCCAAAACTACTGAGCCTAAAACTGAATTAGGTCCGGCACGGAACCCTGTGAACGCGAGGATCCGACTAGCACTTGGTCGCTTTTTTATGCTATGGTGGTGTGTTCACATGAATATTGAGTGATGACTGCAGCCTAATATACCTGGTCTACATTTTACATCTACAGAAAAACCGGAGGCCAAAATGAGAAGAGAGGCCAGGTGCGTTGCCGGCCGTTGCCATCCCTGAGGCATAAGTTGTTTTGCTTCTGTAATAGTTATTACGGGCTATATTATCATCTAACTGGAACACGATAGTGCTTAACACTACTCATTTGCCGGCAGATACATTAGGTAAAGCGGTGGTGCCTACGCCTTCGAGCTCCGACGCTAGAACTCTACGAAGAGTAGCGGACTGGCCTCATAATTACATGCATAGAATACGGAATGATCGGTTCTAAAACAACAATTATAATGTTTCACAAGAGGACCGCCACGAAGGAACGCGAGCGACCACGAAGGCGTGATGGCCTCGCATTCCTGGCAAGGACGATGTGCATACATAAATTAAACAGACATCTGCGTTCTACCTGATCGGTCACTAAATCCTAAAATAATAAGTCAGTTATAAAATGGAACTTCACGCCTGTAATCCCCAAATGGGTAGGCAGAGGTAAATGCATGCATACAAGCGCATATATGCTAACACCCTCGATTCGCCGGTTACGTTTTGGCCCATGTGGCCCTGTTGACATCTCTGGGCACATTACCAAACCAAATAGAACCCCAGGTAAAGGATTTAACAAAGTTATCTAGGCCCCGATCCGGGAATCGTAACCACAGCAGTAGTATTGCTCTGCTTCCACTAGACTACTAAGTAAGTTACGAGTTTCAATTTTAAGGTATGCCAGTTTATTGTATGGAACATTGTATTTCTACATTGATATCGTAAGTGCAAAAGTAGCTCTACTTTTACGTTTTCTCGTAGTAGCCAAACCAATAAGTCAGCCTTATGATTACATAAAATAAGGAAATTACATCTTGATATATGCAAAGTTTACTTATTATGAGGACCCGAAGATCTCGATCTAAAATTCACACTTTAGACAGTAAATAAACACATACCTACCTACAAATTGCGATTTAAATTTAACAGACGCGTAGATTAATAAATACAAAAGCATATGTATCTTCACGCCAAGGTAAGAAAGTAGAATCAGTAGGTATACCTCATAAAATATAAAATACTTAATCCGAAAGAAAAATTGATAGTAACACAAGACAACAGAATCGGAGACTAGGCAGGGACCTCATCTCGCTGAGCGTGACAAAATGTGACGGGAGGGGGAGGGGGGGAGCCACGGGAACGTGACGTTCGCAATTCATTAAAATATTTTTAATTAATATTTATTTATTAAGTCTTTATTGTCACAATACACATACAATATTGTTACAAATGGCGAACTTAACGCTAAGAGCGTTCTCTACCAGTTAAACCATTACTAGTTGGTATATAAAGTTATATGGCGGTATTAAGACACAACAGGCATACAGAGAAAATTCATATTTAGTTAGTAGAAATTCATATTTAGTTTATCTAGTACATACAAATTTATACAATATTTCGTTAGACAAATACTGATTTATTAAACAAATTGTCATATTCAGAGGGATTTTCGTTTTTGTGACGTGATATTTTTAGGGGGGTCACAGATAGTGTGACACAGCGTGACAATATAGGAGAGGGGTCAGAAAAGGCTTATTTTAGCGTGACGTATTTAATGGACGGCCTCGTATAAAAAATAGGATTTTAAGAGATCGTTAATCTATTTTTTTTATTCACATTAACATAAAAAATAACGCGTAAATTAAAAAGCTGGTAAACCAAACAAATGAAGTTTATAATATAAAAATGAATGACCGAAATGTTTTTTTTTTTTTTTTTTTTTTGTCTTATTTTGCCGTTTGTAAAAGAAAGTATGGAACATTCTGTTGATACCTATTTTAATCATTAAGTATTTTTGGACTATTATTTATTTTATTTTGTTTACTTTGACATATTAATCAACGTATCAGTTGTTATTCGCTTTAATTTTATATTTGTAATTTGACCTATCACAAGCAAATTCTATTATTTCCAAGTGATTAAATGAATTTTTGAGTTTGAGTTTGAGTTTGTTTGTACGTGCACAATTTCCTAATGACGGCACCAAATTGGAAATATCTTTCTATGTGTTCGTACTGTTCGTTATTGTCAAAAGGTTTGCATTGCATGAAAAAATATATATTTAAAAATATAGTAAATATTTTAAATATCCGATGGCGGTACGATGTTCGCCGGGCCAGCTAGTAATTATAATTTTGAAGTAGGTAGTAAATGAATATCAGTAGGTACAAACTTTGAAAAAAAAAAAACTTTTTGAAGGACAATAGGTAATAGATATTCAGTTGTATTTTCATCGTGTTAATACAAATCGAAATAAGTAGGTAGCGATACGAGAGTGAAGATGGCTGCGTAAACTTTGCGACAGTCTCTTATGGTGAGATTCACAGACCGCACTACGACTTTACTTTGAGCAAAGTATGCTTAGAACTGTCAGAAATGTATGGGTTTTGACAGTTCGAAGCGTACTTGGCTCGAAAGTAAAGTCGTAGTGCGGTCTGTGAATCTCACCCTTAGCTTGCGACGACGACACAAAGACGAGAAAGAGAGTGAGTTTCAATGTTGGCCTGATGAAAATTGAATACTGCCACATTTCCTAGGTTCTACTCCATAAAATCGCCTTTTCCGCAGACTTAATTTTTGCGTGTTTGAGTTTTGCGCGTACCTACTGTGTATATACTTAGTACTTACGAGTAGGTACAACAACATTCTCACGCTGTATGTATTGCGGAAATATTGTCAAAACATACATCGATGATTTAATAAGCTCACATAATTGAAAAACACACATTCGATTATTTAACTGTGAAATACATTTCCTACATGGTAATAACGCTAAATCATAAAAAAACACGTGGAGTAGCTAACAAGAGGCATTGGAGTACGTGATGTGCAAAGCTTACGTACCATGACCCTTGAATCAGTTTTGAAGTTTTGACAATTATACGAGGCATTACTAGACGACTCGATTTAGTTATGATGGTGACAAACACGCTTGCAGTTCACATTAGTGGTAAGTGAATAATGCAGGCTATAGAAGTCATGCAAAACCGATGGTCAAAATGCAGATGCGTTACCACCCCACCAACCCCTAAGGCCTAAGTTGTTTTGCCTATGTGATAATTATTGCTACACATTGCCATCTAACCGGACCACGATAGTGCTGAAGACTACCATTTAGCAGCAGATTGATTGCTCCGACTCTTAGGCCCGTATCTAATAATAGGCAGACCCCGCAGACCACATTTTCACACCATGGCATTAAGTTCCCGTTTAGTACTGAAATTCTCTTGTCTCTACCAACACTAAAATCGATCCATAAAATTAAATGTGTTGGAGGCTGGAGCCCAAAAGTTATTATAGATAGAAAGGAATAGGAAAAGGAGGATCCGATGGAGCAGTTAAGCAATCAGAATTTAAAAGTTGATGTTATAATTATACATATTTCAATTAGACTATAGCTGAGCGTGCGACTGAGAAATTAAGCAAGCCTTCATCTTTTGTTGCTTTAACGAATAACTTTTTATAAAAACCTTGCAGTAACTACGCTCAATAGCGTGGTGTTATAATACCTTCACACGATTACTCGCCGATTACGAACACGTTCTATCGTGAGTCGTCTAGGGGTCTAAAATAATATTATAACATGTGACTTTGACAATAAGAACTACCTACTCAGGCAATATTTATAATAGGTACTGCACAGTCTAAAGAACTAAATCAATCTTGATACATTCGCTAACCTTTTGTCAGAGAATATGCTTTTGTGAACAATGGACGTCATACCTAATTATATTTTATCCATATAAATGAAAAAGAACATGGCGGAGTATTGATAGAATTAAAAATTACGGACCTGCGGAGAAAATTCCGAATAACGATAGCCTGGAATTATATATATTTAACAATACACTTTTTTAGGAACTTAGGTATCCGGTATCCACGAAAGCGGAGAGGAGACGAGAGGAGATGTGTTTGGATAAACCAATCCGATCTCGTTATTTCCACATCTCTTCTCCGCTTAACTCGAGTGGAAATGAATCAAGCGGAGAGATGTCTCATTTTTCTATAGAATTCTGTGCGGCAGAGCGGAGAAGTGTTTAGTCGGGCGGTCGGGCGAACCTGGTTTCGATCTATTACAGCTCACATCACATCTCTGCTACACAAAACTCACCTCACCTCTCCGCTACGCTACACTTCTCTTATCCGCTTCGGTGAAAATAACCTGCCCGCTTTGCAGCGTATTTCCTCTCGTGTCCTCTCCGCTTTGGTGGATACCCTTACGCTGGTACTCTACCACCAATAAAAGAAGCTGAGAGGTAAAAATGAAAATTTATTGGTCTATTGTTCAAACTGTAATCAATTTCAAATGCCTCTTAAAACTATAAAGCTGCGAAAGTCTTTACAACGACAAACTATTCGAACTTGAGATTTAAACGTTTTTGCTAAGTAAGTGACGTTTTAGTGTACTTTTAGCATTTTTCCTAAAATCCATGTTAGAGATAGATTGTGAAATCATCAAAATCGACCAAATATCTGCGTCACACACTTGAGTTCGAAATTATGCAAAAGAGCATGAAAATACCTAAATCTCTTTTTCAGATAAGATCTTATAATGACGACTGAATAAATAAAAAGCATGTGACGTAAAAATACTAAAAATTAACATAGTTTTATGTAGTAGACACGCGTCCAGGAACTAATGAGTGGTCTCACGATGAAGGCGAAACGTAATTAGTTCATTAACATAATAATTACAACAAGTCGTAAAAATATATAGTAGAGACGATAAGTCTATACTTCTTTGTAACGTATTTTTCCACGTAACGGGGTTAGTGAGCTTATGCATAAAGATGCACTGTCTGAGTCTGACAAAAAATATTGAAGAATGGTGATGCACGGAAAACCCACAATCATCATGAATGTTTAAAATCATTGAACTTGTGGACATGTAGCGAGAGAATTTTAACTGGCGTCTTTTGAATTTTTAATTAACGCTTGCAGACTCCCGTATGATTCAATAAATGGGCAACGTGTCCTCGCTAGCTCTTGTGCAAGCACTGGAGGCAAAGGGTGCGTCATTCGGACCCTGCTGCTTGTGAACGCAACGTGACTTAGATTATATACTGCTTTTTAATCGAACTTTCCTGTAGATTTTATTGCAAAGACCCTGTTCCATATGATCTTGGCGTGCTATTTTTTCCTGGTAAATGTATACTTGTCAGTATACCTATATTGCTTGTTAGTTGTTCACGTTTTTTTATTCATGGTGCTTTACTTACACGCACGTTAATTAACAGCAGTTCATTATTGCATCTTTATTTTTATCACGTGAACGCAGATTTAAGTAAATGGAACGCGATATTTCTTTATACCTATAGTAGGAATAAAAATTACTACTAATTTTATGAAGCACAGTAATACGTTGTAATTTAAATTTCCTTGTTGCCTTGTTGTAAATGAGAAAACTGATTATAAGTGTCTTAAGAAAAGCTAATAACATTTTTTTTCAAGATCATTAAGTCCATTTTATGAAAGAAAAAAAAAGTAATATTGTTGAGTTTTTTTTAAGTTACATAAAGATCTTTATTAGGTTAGTTTTAAGAACACAGTAAGATTTAATAATGAAAATAGTTCAATGCACTTTTAAAATTGATTTATTGCTTTGCTAAATGGTAATTGTAAACATATTTCTTTGAAATTAGGTACTGTACCTTTCATAAATTACTGTGTCCCTTTCACTGTTAATTTATGAAAGGGACAAAATACACACTTTTCTAAGATGACTGAATATAATAACAAATAATTGATTACTGATACTTATTGCATTTTATTTTAATAACATAATAATAAACGCTTCTTATTCGCCTTCAACCTGTCATTTGGGACAGGTTGAAGGCTTTTATTTAATATTAAGAATTTTAGCAGTAAATTACTAGGACCTCAAATTCAAAAATGTCCCATTCATGCCACCCCTCCCCTAATTCACTTTGTAATGATATTTCGTAGGCAGATTCGTAGCCAATTTTTAAAACAAGTAAAAGGGATAGTGACAACTTGTTTCAACTGTCTACATGGATATAATAATGTCTCGCTTCCGTGATTTATTGTCGAACAAAATTACAAATTTTATCATTAAACCTTGTCTTTACTACTATGCCTATGGCCACTAAAATATACACTAAGATTCGTTATTTGTCAAGTTCAATTTAGAAGTTCACAGAAACTTTTGACGATCAACATAGGTATTCAATATTAATTAATTTCAAACTGTCCAATATACAAAATTGGATAAAAGTTCTCAAGTTGAAGAAAATAACTCTACAGGCTGGCAATATGCATCAAAATTTATTGGCGTCAGCTAAAAATTCAGATTCAGATACCACTCTTAACGAAAATAATGTATTTAACAACAAATTTATCAACAAAATGTTGTTATTGTGGTGTAAAAGTCAAAATATAATTTACTGAACGGTGGCTTGCAGCCTCATATATAAACCTTGGATGTTGTTGCAACACTCTCAGTACGACTCTAGTCGCTTTGCCGGTTGGAACAGGCGCGTCCGACGACGCCGGCCAGACGGAGAGGGCGAGAGAGGAACACGAAACATCTGAACACACCGACAGACATGTGGAACGAGTGAATGAAGTGAACAGTGACGTAATAATAGTGAACCAATCATTGCGTGGAGGTGACACACTAAACAATGGATATCAAAGGCCCGGTGAGTGATGTATTGCAACACGCGAAAAAAAAAAACAATACATTGCGCGAAACCCATGTGATCCCTATATAGATTTATGGAAATACTTAGAAAAAGATATAGCAAATATGGTTGGCTAAACGTTATGACTGCTAACTTTTAACAGACATAAAGTAGGATAGTATATCTAGAGCATGTTACTAGGTAATGTAGGTATCATAATAATATTAATTCACAAGTAGGGCTGTTTCTGTTCAAATATACCTGCCAGCAAGAATGTTACCTTTCTTTTTTAATGACTAGTAATAAACATGCTATACTTCCAACATTACCAGTTAAAAATATGTTAAATACAATCCGTTACTTACTCATGCCACCGTAACATCCAATCATAAGTTTATATGTTAACAAATTCATCATCTTTATAATTACAGTCAGCCAATGAAGGTTCATGCAATTTGCTTCAAATTTATACAATCTCTTTAATTTGCCAGTTCATATTGGGCGGTCTTGAAAAAAAAAATTTGCGTGAATCACAAGTTTACTAAATACAATACGTTAGGCCCCAACCCTGCTGCAAGATAAATGTGCAGTATCGATTTTGTAATTATGTGGTTCAACACGAACCAATTTAAAATAATGAGCTCAGAAAAGGTGGACCTTAGACAATAATTACCAGAATCTACTTACCACCTAGTCTTTGATTTTTGTCTTGATTACGAAAGGTAAAAATGTATATGAATTCAAGGTAACAAATCAAAGGACAGAACAAAAATTGTATAAAAATAAATTATTTTAAATGCGAAAAGTGTCTAGGTAACGTGATTCAAACTAATTCCTTTATTGAATAATTTTTAATATATAAACAACATGCAGATAAATTTTACTACAAATACTCATTAGATAAATATAGCTTTTCTTGGGAGATCATACTTATTGATGTTTATAATAAATGAATACGCCAAGGTCGCCATCACATTAATTCTCTTGTATTAGGTTATCTACTTACTTTTCTATACTATAAAATCTCTTTTCGTATAAACCTTTTGTATTTTTTAGGATTTCGTATTTCCGTAACTTAAAAGGAAAAATGGAACCCTTATGAGATTACTCGTGCCTCTGTCTGTCCGTTTGTCACAGACGATTGTCTCTGAAAGTACTAGGCCGATTGAGATGAAATTTGGTACACAAATGTAACTGGGTAACTGATGAAACAAGCAAATATAACGTAAATAAATAAATTGAGGTCTTTTTAAGGAGTACAAAATGTTCTTCAAAGTAGATAGGTAGGTATATTGTGTGACACATCAAGTAAAAAAGGTAGATATAATTGTAAGGAACTCAAAATAAATAAAATGCTAATCCACCCTCGTAATTTTATATAATACAGGGCAAAAACATAACATTTTGAGAAAAAATTACGCAAAATTGCCTTTTACATGCCTATATACCATGCCTTATACCTGCAGAGTACTAGAAAGCCTACCAGAAGTATATGGCATTTAAGGTGGTATAAGATACCTCTTAATTGTACGGACGCAAGTCCGACGCGCACTTGGCCGCTTTTCCTTTATTAATCATCTAGACTTCACAATCACACGCCAGTTTGAACAAGTGTTCTAGACTACATATAGGTACCAAAATTGGAAACTTCGATTTTTTAAAATTTTATGTAAAGGTTAATGTCAATTCTCGATGTTGTTTAATAAACGTCAAATAATCATATCAATGTAACATTGATTTGTTCATTCACAAGGATAAATAACTAAGCTGACCAGATTTGTTATCAGATCTAATGCCGCGTGTTCAAATATTATTCTCGCTTCATCAACATTTTAATGTTACTATGCATGACTAACATTAATGACATGCCTTAATATAATCAAATCCAAATATCTTGAATTCTTGCATATAGCAACAGTATCCAAAACTATTTTATTGTTACCTGAAAACCGGAATATATCAGAACGAGAATTTAAGCGTCGACCCAAAATTGGATAGATCCGCATTTGTATACCTACCCAGATTAAATTAAATCCGGGCAGTTACAGCTTCACCTGTCTATTTACAGTGGGGATTCGTTCATCTTCTGTACTGAAAATAGTTCTTTACCTATAAATTACAGAAAAACTATGAGTAGTCTATGATATTAAAGGTAACGTAGGAAAAAATATTGTACGGAACTCTGTGAACGCGACTCCAACTCTCATTTGGTCGGCTTTAAATACAAAAAAACAAAAGTTTTGAAAAAAAATAAGAAAATAGGTGTTAAACAGTAACACTTTTTATTTTTAATTCTAATTTACGGTACGAAGTTCGGTAGGTCAGCCAGCAATAATCTAACGATAAAACAAAAAAAATTGAAAGGTTTAACATGCATTTACAAAGCCATAATAATACATTCATGCATAGTAGAACTCCTGAAATCTATACAATATACCTAATAAGTTTAAAATATATATTTTTTTAAACAAAAACTCTGCACGTGCCTTTAAAATTGTGTAGTGATAACATGCATTTTTTACTGCACATGTGCCAGTTTATGGTGATATCGGCTACAAAGGCAACTGAGCATTATCGTAACAAAAATATGTTAGGTATTGATAATAAAACAAAAATGTAAATCCATTCTCAATATGGCCTAGTTATGCTATTAAACAAAACACGCTTATTGCCTCTAGGTCATAAAGGTTTTAAAATTAGACACTTCGTAGACCGTTAATTAGTGTTTATCTGACAGGTTGCGTGACAATATCACTTAAGAAATAAAGATTAGGACAGATACAAGGCTACGCGGACTGCCAAAGCAGCTGTTAGACCCGAATTAAATGGTAAAGGGACTGACAAGTTGGTATCGATGGACGACCTTCACATTTCTCAACACCCGGACTTAGCGATCATCCATCTAGACCCCGGCCTGGACGTACATTGCACTCGATGCTGCTCGATATAATTATTAAAAAACCGGCAGACAGAATAAAAACAATACGCATTTCTTAACAGTTCAATCTAGATATAGGTACGGTCTTATTAATTGGATAGCACTTCGTACAAAAACAATAATCGACATCTTCATAGGTATATTTACCTTAAATATAATAATAATATACCATAATAAATCATATGATATCCATTTATTATCCATCATATAGATGACAATGAATGAAATTTCAATAAATTGTATTAGTTCAGGGTCAAAGTTTAAGGTTTGCATGGAAATGATATTTGTGTTAACCACCTTGAGGCGATTAGCCTTCTGATAACCTTTGCCGTTAAATTAATAATTATGTTAGCTATTATTTTATTTTACTCTATCAACAATATATGATATTTTATTTAAACTAGCATTACGCCCTGCTTCGCACGGAACACAGTAATGAAACATTCGGGCCATAAACTGAACGTCACATTTATTCTTTCGAAGTTTTCATATCAAAAAACTGCCCAAAATTTTCAGACTGGTGAACTTAAAAAAAGTCCACTTAACCCTAGCAATTACAATCGTAATTCATTAGAGGGACATTTAATAGACCATCGAAAAACTTACAAGACTACTAAAATAATTAGATTAATGCATAAAACTGCATTTCATCACCTCTTTTCGTCAACATTTTCCCTGTAATACCGTTGGAATGCGACCGGTGGCCATTCATGGTTACGTCACACGCTACGTATCAACCTGGTCAATACGTCATAAGAACTTAATGTCATAGATAACATAAAGTCAAATTGTACGAACCAAGACTCTTGACATTCTCCGATATGGCCGGTATGCTAGTGGCATATAAACAGTTTATTAATTCTAGTTTAATATACATTGGGAACGTCTTGCATGATTTTTTTTTGTACCAATCCAAAACAACCTATATGTTTAAAAGTTAGGTAGGTGTAAGGTTTTTCCAACACTAAACAGATCGAAACACAATCGTCACTCACAATCACAATTATTGTTGTAGTGACGAAACTTTAACTTAATCCGGTAAGTAAATCCGGCCTTTGAATGATATACTTAAATGAACTGTCGAGGCGAGGCCTTTTGTATTATTATGTTGAAGCATTTACATTACATAACAATGACTTTATTTTTGGGATTTCCCTTTCAACAGAGTGAATCAAGTATAACATAGTCAGATCGTTATTAATATTTAAATAGCAATGACGACACGATCCCATGATCGGGACCGAACAAGTTGGTGATTACGAAATCGGGCAAACAAAAATTTTCGCACCGCGATGTTGGCAAGACAGGTAAAGGTTATTTCAAGTCACTATTACGATAACACATGACTTTGAGAAGGTATTTTTCCAAGTCGGTTGCGACAACTGCCTCGATGGTACCTTGGTGCTACGCCTGAAATTTTGGTTTCATCCGCGCGACGGACGTAAGCGAGATTGTGTTTTCGAGAAATGATAAAATTCGCACTGGAACTGTCAATGGCAATATGAAGAGACTAGCACTCTACGATATGGGACTTAAAAATGCCAAATCGTGTGTAGGTATACAACACAAGGCACAACTTCTTTGCAAAAATGCTTCTGCCAGTCTCTTCGGCGAAGTCGTAGTTCAGTTTTCTAGTAGCATCACAATGCGAATGATATTATGCACCTATATACATGTCTGTCTATAACAAAATTAAATAAAACAGTGGTATCGTGCTACGTCATCAAGTTCGTATAATGGAGGTCTATAGGTCGCGGGCAATCAAAGCCTGCCGATTATAGCTTTACATAATATTAAGCAATATCTTCTATATCTCGATTGTAGTCATACGACTAAAAAGCCGCAGTGCGTTAACCTGTAACAGCACAGTGAAATATAAATACTCCAGGCACACCGCGGACACTCCGCCAAAATTCCATACAAATCCTTAATTTGGTTTCTATTACACAGACATCAATCAGTGACGTGTATTTACACGCGCACCTGTGTGCGTAGCACGTACAAAATATCAACCGCCGCCCATAAGAGGGGAAGGGGTTGAGTAATGCGAACAAATCGGGCGGGACGTCGAAGTGTCCATTCTATACGTAGTATTATTACATATTCTCTGCTCCAGGCTTGGAAAAGGCATTTTATAAAACTAACAATCCCGTTATGATTTTAAATCCATATTTGATTAGATTATTATTTCAAATGGTACCAAGTCTAGAAGTTCACACAATAAGATATAAGTTGAGACATGAATAAATAGATACATTTACACTTTACACCTCATAGCTCAGATATCTAGCTCTGCTTTGTCAAATCAATTACCAAAATTATGACAAATCTCCTATTCCGCGGGGCTTAGCTGTATCTGTATAAAGCATGAGGAAGGTACCAAACCAAAAGTAGCATATTATTAACAAGATCTAAAATAATATCAATGGACCCATGAAGCAAGTCCCATAAAGGTCCCAGGTTTAAATATCGCGTGTTATACTAACATATACCTACTTCATTAACATAAATGGCACTTTCAAAGAATCATGGCAAGTGCCAGACATTGATTTGGACAGAAGAATAAAAAATACAAGATAAAATAGCGTTGTAATATTAACTAGAGAACCAAAGAACATTACTTTCCTACCCAATAGGAGAAGCCCTCCCGGAAAACGTTCCTTAGATTCTCAAAATAATATTTCAAAACCTCTGCCATGATCCTTTAAGATCATCATTGGCATCAAGATTGGCACTCCCCGTAAGAGTTTTGACGTGAAGATAAATAAATGTTTTGGCATAGATCATACAATACCAACCGGTTGTAAGTCTAAAGAAGGGCAGCACATTTACCCACTATAAACATTTTGCAACACACTTGGAAAGCACCGTTGTGGGCTACAGGATCTGGGTTTTTACAGCCGCACCTGGTCACGTATAAGATTTAAACAAAATGACCGATTAGACACAGTGGCCCATAAACTCCAAATATTTAAATATCGTTAAGAGTAAAAGCGAGCTAAATTCGTAAAATTAAAATACAGTTATAATGAATTGGACACAGTAATTCGTCGACCATTAGGAATACAATTTGGTATAATTTAACATAAAGCGATCAGAAATTATGATATCTCAAATAATGACTTTAATCTCAATCTACAAAAGACAAGACGATCTGTTATTTATCATTCGGCTAACTTGATAGCCAGGAAGCGATGTGTCGCACAGCTCTATTTTACAAAGAGCCCAGTTCGTCAAGGTGAGTAGTCTTTGTAAAGAACAAGCTGCAAACGTTTAAGTTCACGACGGACACGTAGAGTGTTACCAAACTCAAAAAACAATTGAAAACATATACCTCTCGTATCACATCTTGTAGAGATTAGTATTAGTACATAATGACTATATCAATAGGTCGTCCGTCATCGAGGAATTGATCATGATTCATTGTCTTTATTTTAACTATGTGGAAATCATACTAATTGGTTAGCTGCAGTCATGGAAGACAGTAATGTTCTCCCCTCCCTTTTCTCATTAACGTATTTACCGAAATCGCTAGTGCAATGGATGGCTGAGATCTTTGCCTCGACAGAAAACAATACTCCAACACACCTTTTGTTGTCTGTTGGCGACAGTCACGGGGTCTCTGTCATATAGCACGTTCCCTAAGCTAACGCAACATAACAGCATATTAGAAACGACATTAGGTGATATCATCGCATCATGAATAAGAATCCGGATAAGTAACCCATTTCATGGTCACTTTTTGTGTAATAGCATCCCACTTACAACAAAAACCAGAGGTGTTAATAATCATTACATATGGTGAAGCATGTGTAATCTTTGGGAGTCTATTTAATATATCTAAGAATCAGTTTATCTTCGAGTCACTAAACGGCCATAGTAACATGACATGACATAGAACAACTATCTATTTATAGTTTACTAGCTTTAGCACGATAATTAATTAGCGTGTTCTTCAATTATGCGGCTGATGCTTACTACGCATTCTTCAGGATCTACTTTTCTTCACAAATTTATTATGAATCAATTTCAGTAATAAGAAAACGTGACAAACAATTAAAGATACAGTTTGTTTTCGGGCGAGATAAGAACCTGCAACCTTTGGATAACTAGCTCAGCCTAATTATCCATATCCGAGCGTCGAATTGTTCCCATTTTGATTGCAACCGTCTCTGGGCCATAGAACAGTCAGTTACTTGACATGCCCAAATACAAACAGGTAGATATTTGAACTAAAAAAATCTTAAACAAATGTTTTAGGCCGATACCACAAGGTTTTCACATGTTTAATTTTTTGTGTAGACGAGTACACAAAAATTTGTTAAATATTGAGCAAAACCACCGTAAGTCAAACATTCTGTAAGTAAATCATAGTTCTTACATTGACAGTCGGTTGTTAAGCAGCTTCCAAAGCAATTTGCATTGACACGATTCCTGATAGCTTCATAAATACAACCAATTGAGTTCAAGGACGAACATAAGCATCATGCCAATGTTTGTGACCAGCGTGAACAATGAGTTATATTACGGTGTCCTCATGCAATCGCGTATAAAATATGATAATTGGACGTTCAAAACCACGTTTCGTTGTTATCATCAATGCAAAAGAAAAATTGTTTAAACAATATGTTAACGTGTATATCCAAGTAGGTTGATTTACTTTTAAGTAATAAGTAGTACCTAAGTTTATATATTGCAATTTGACGACAGAAGCATATAAGATTTGATAAATGGTTTTGCCGCGCAGACAAATGAACGAGGTTATGGCATATCTAGTCTAGTTAAATTAGGTCGATCATTAATAATTCATAATATTATCGATCAAGACTATGTTATCAAATATCTGACAATATCCATCAAAATAAGCAGCAACGAGTACTAAAGGATTTAAGTGTAGCTAAATCATTCAAACCGATATCATTGTTGGGCCTATGTCAAACCGTTAATACTTTCGTTCTCAGAATTATTGAGACTAAATTTGCATACATACCTACATCAGATGATACAAAGGCAATTGAAATTAAAAGTATTGAATTCATGAACAACAGTCCGTTAGCCATTGTGACATTTGAAGCACCGAAAGTATTCCAAGAAGTCATGCAACAGCACGCTTTCTCTTCGAAGGGGAGCAGTCTAGATGGTCGTTAGCTGATTATCATGGTAAGCGTAGCAAGCATTGTTTAAACACCGAGTACAGATTACACTCCTTTCAAGTCTGACGTTGAAACGGCAAGAAGTTTTCTAACAGTGTAACTTCGCACGCGTTCCAAAACCGCGAATTGCACAATCGATTCCTTAATGAGCCTGTAAATTAATCGTCGTCATCATCTTGACGTTGCATTATATAATATTACTAGCGGCCCGCCCCGGCTTCGCCCGCGCTGCTCTGCTCCTATTAGTCATAGCGTAATGTAAGCTATCCTATCTCTCAAGTTGGATCGAACTGAACATGGTGTGCGAATTTTATTATAATCGGTTAAGTGGTTTAGGAGTCCATTGAGGACAAACATTGTGACACGAGATTTATATATATTAAGAAGATATAGGTTGCTCAACTGCTGAAAGCCTATCATGGTGATGATTTATGTTCGCGAGTAATACGATTGCGGAACATCACAATACACCGTTATTGACACGAGGTGCACACGAGAACATTCAATTAGATTCGTCAAGATTTAAGATTACCGCTATTGCATAACTTTCGACTCGAACTGAATACGTTACTCAACTATTCACCTGTGTAACTTCGTTAACTGGATCGTCACCGTTATCGTCATTATCATCACTAATCCGTTCATGCAGAGATGCGCTCGAATGCCCATTACGTGTTTTATAACGAGCTTTAGATAAGCAGATTGTTGCCAAAAAGCTTGATTAAATCTTTATTTTGGGTTATGCTTGTGAATACTGGCTTGGTACGAGATCACTTATAGAGAGGCTGCTATAGGTATGCAAGTAAACGTTGAAGTTCCGGATTAGAAATTCGAACCGAACATACAATACTTATTGCCAGTGATATTGGATGTTTTATAAATTCTAATAAGGACGACTCTCATTAATGATCACCACTATGCCCCGCATTTCAAAATATGCCTGATGAATATCAATTCACATATTAGGTACATGCAATGAAAAAAAAAAACATAACTAGCGAATCTGGGGGCATTTATGCCACTGCATACCACATCAGGTAAATTAAGTGCAGTTATACATTTGAATACGTATAAAAAACTATTTAAAAACGCATAAAAATTAATGTGCTCGGTATTAATATAAAATGTGGTTATGGTAATTTTATGAGTTTCAAAATGATTTTACTCATCTGATGTGCAACTTGAATCTCGTTGTTTGTATTATTAATCATTAGATGTAGACCAGAAGGTTACCTACTTACTTGCATAAAATAATAAACATTTAAGTAATCAATAATACAATATGCATTTTTATAAATATTTAAAAAAATACTTGCTTCCTCCTGCTATAAATAAATAGACGAACGTTTTAATCCACGTGGAAATCCACATGGTGCATCGACTATAAAATAAAGGTTTGTTAGAACACACTTTTACGCTATAACTGTAAACGTGTCCACTCCACGTGTTGATGGCAATTAAATACTGACTGATGTAGCCTCACATCCGTATGAACTATCAAAGCACGTGTACTTAGTCGTGGATCAATATTTAAATGCACATACCTAATGGGCAATCCCTACCATGTGATCTAAAGAGGTGTGACAAATGTATATAAATATATACCTATGTTTACATAATTAACAAAAGTTAAATCTATGTAGTTTATTAGAATATCATAAATAAATTATCGCTTCGAACAATTTATCGATTGATAGTGTAATTTAATGTTGACAAAGCCCAATCTCTAAGATCAAGTTTTTGCATAAGCATCATAGAAGCCGTTTCAATTTCACAGGTCTGCTACAATAAATATAACAAAATATTTTTACCATATAGCCAAAAATCAAAGTAACGTAGCCGGAGATGAATCAAAGAACGATAGCTGCCATATCTGTGACTGATTCGATAATCACAAAAAAACGTGACGTGTGCTAATGCTAATGTAATAATTATGTGAATGAAAAAACTAACTGCAAAAAATATAGATAGACGTTATTTAATTACGATAATTATGTTATTTCAATTATAAACCTATCGGCTATCATCATATCGGCATTTATCGATCCTGCATCCGGTAAAGGAAATCATGTGACGGCCGTGCCATTCAAATTTTTTATGGAATTTATCCTTCCTTCGCAAATTACTTTGTCAATATGTTAAGTCAGAAATAGCTAGGGTGAGTATTTTTTAATGGTGTTAATAGATCCAGTAGGAAATATGAAGACATAGTAAGAGCGCAATACGCCAATGTATATGCTGTCAAATTGTAGCCTTCAATTCGGCCTGATGTTACGTATGACCCGTAATCACTGACTTAAGAGGAATAACAACGTATCTGCATTGAGACCTCTAATTTTTATAAATGTCTATAGCGGCTATTCACTAACCATCAATATAAATGATACCTTTTTTATATTGATGTTGATGTTTTTATATTTTGTAAGTGAACTGTCTAAGAAAAAGGCGAAAGTAGTTAGTAATTCATAGCAATATCACTTGTCGTTATTAAGACTATGTTCCCCTGCCACATTGACAGCAACCACTCAACCGGTTTAGATTTAGCGAAACATTTTGCAATATGCGCCTACCACGCCTCTTATCAACAAACCAAACCCTAGATTGTCGAATGATTGAACAATACATAAAACCTGCTTGAACCTTCTAATCATAAAAGCAAGTCTTGCTCAACATGACGTATTCTTTTATTTTTAAAGAAAAATGGAAAGAAAAATTTGACTTCAGGCGAGACTCGAACTCGCGACCTACTGGGAATCTAGTCCAGCCGCTCTTCCAATTGCCTAACTAGCATAGTTGGTAATAGATGGCGCTGCTGCTACCATAAAGCAATGCAATAGATGTGAAGGAAAGATTTGACAAATCGGGCAGGGCTTCAGTAGCTCAATTGGAAGAGCGGCTGGACTAGATTCCCAGTAGGTCGCGAGTTAGAGTCTCGCCTGAAGTCAAATTTTTCTTTCCATTTTTCTTTAAAAATAAAATATATTTCACAAGCATGTGTTAATGCGAAATAATATAAAAAAACAATGATTAAGGGTAAAAGCGACTTCTTTACGATATTCAATAAACTGAAAAGTCTATTAAATCGGTTGCCTAACTACCATAGTTGGTAATAGATGGCGCTACTGCTACCATAAAACAAGGCAATAGATGTGAAGGAAAGATTCGACAAATCGGGCAGGGCTTCAGTAGCTCAATTGGAAGAGCGGCTGGACTAGATTCCCAGTAGGTCGCGAGTTCGAGTCTCGCCTGAAGTCAAATTTTTCTTTCCATTTTTCTTTAAAAATAAAATATTAATGCGAAATAATATAAAACAAATATGACGTATTCTCTCCAAAACTAAGTGTTCTTGTCAAACCCAAAAAGGAAAGCAGTAATTTTACCAACCATCCAAAATGTCTATCCATCATCTTATCGAAGCAACAAAGAGGACCATGAAGCCGAAAGCAAAACTAAGATTTATTGCGCCAGAGGCCGACGAAACAAGACCGCAAATAAAGAGAACGCGAACCTTGAACACCGTATCTGACAAAATCAATCGGACTATGAACAAAACTTGACCTAAAAATGAAATTGATGAAACTGACACTAGATGCCCGAAAGAATACCCGTAATTCTGCAACATAAGTTCTAAGTTAAATTTGTTAAAAATATATGTGAAGCCCGATCTAAACGTGTTAGAATTATCAGAAACTGCACACATCAAGAATTCATATCCTAATTACAAACCAGCTTCTCGGACATAAAGTGATTGCTTGCAAAATTGTGTTTGTCTACTTAGTAGTTACAGAATTCAAAATACAAAATTTTACGCATGTCAAATATAACTTGCTAATGCGAAATTTCTGGTTAATCGATAACAAATTACTCGCTAACTCGCCTAGCATCAAAATTCACGCATCGATGAGGAAGAGTTTCGCAATATGTTCCGTGAGCATACAATGCACCCACACAAAGACGTTTACGAGATGACGATAGTCAATTCCCAAGACTATAATTGCTAACAATAAATGACAAAGCACACATTTAATCACTTGCCTAGTAGGTAAGAGTGGGAACTAAAATCTCGATAACACTGTAAAAGCTCGAAGAACAACCTGCGATTCTTGAGAGTTGTCAACAAATGTATGGGTTATTAAAAATACTTCAGTAAATCGAGATTTTCAACCAACTTAATTGTGTTCGTATTTTAATATTCTTAAATCTACATTATTGAGATTTTATAAAGTTGTCAAGCGTGCAGTTCACATTGATCTTAAGTGATGACTGCAGCCTATAGACACCCACACAATGACCAGAGGTCAAAATGCAAATGCGCTGCCACTCCTGAGGCTTTAGGTATTATGCCTCTGTGCCGGAAATTACAGAGCCGTACATTACCACCTGACCGAAACACGATAGTGCTGAACACTACCATTTAACGGCAAGTATATTAGGTAATGCGGTGGTGCCTACGCCCGCGAGCTCCGTCACTGGAGCTCTACCACCAGTGAAATTAAAATTAAAAAAAATAATTCAGTATCAATACTTAGAATTTAATTATTAGCCTATTCTTGAATGATTTTGCAATAAATTTATAAAAAGCTCGGGTGAATTATAAACAAAAAAATATTTATAATCAGTAAAACAGATCGTCTTCAAATTGTATATCACGCCTGTAATCCCCGAAGGTAGGCATAGGTAAATGCATCCATTCAAGCAAACATGCAAACACCCACGATTCGCCGGTTACGTTTTGGCCTCTGTAACAGGTGGCGAGCCTGTTGACATCTCCGGGCACATTACCAAACTTCAAGGTACTGGGAAATTTCCAAAAATTGAAAAAATCCCAATAGAACCAGAGATAAAGGTCTTTACACCATTATCTCTGATAACCCCCTACCCGGGAATCGAACCCAGGACCTCAGCGTAGTAGAAGTGGCCTGCTACCACTAGGCTACCGAGGCAGTTAAGAAAAACTTACTACAATGGACAAACAAAGACCTTACGATTTTACTTTGGTCTGAAAATTAATTATCATTCCCTATGCAATAAACGTTGCAGTTAAAATTGTAAAGTGACTAGTACTTATTTATTTAATCAAAAATATTGTTACAGATTTCATCGCACGAGTGGCATATACCACGGCCATCCTTGTCCAACAGTACGACTGGTGGCGTTAGTGACACCCGATCCCGTGGCGGATCGGCATCCAGCCAAGGATCTTCTAGCAACCATAGCACTCATGTAAGAATCAACTATTATATCATCCCACTAATGTAAAAGTATAAATGTTAATGTATTGATTTCATACGTCACAAATGTTATCCGTGTAAAAAGTTCATGTAAAAATAAAATAATCACTCTATCTATTGCTGAAAGAAATTAATCATAAGAATTAATAAACGTAGCATTCAGACATGCTAATAGAACTTCAACTTTTTGTATTTGTAGTTTTTTGAGATGAGTTAACATAATACCTAACTCATCTCAAAAAAACTACAAAAACTACGAACGCATCGTCAAAGAAGCGCTAATACGTTTTTTTCTAAAAACGGGGTTAAGAAACTAATTAGTGTAGGTATGTATCCGGCATGGAATAGAAATAAAAACCACTAACGCGACATTCTTTAGATAAATATTTTTATTTGCTAGGCGCCAAGTCTGAACCACGCGGATTTTATGACGTTAAGATAACTACATAACGCAAAATTGGATAAAAAATGCAAACATTATGCGAATACTTAAATATACGATTCGAAATTAGCACATATTTACAAATGTTTGTCTCTTCTGTTTAAACTAAGGTCAGTTGTTCATTAAAACAACTAATTAATTTCGTTAAATATATGCGAGTCTCATGATTGTATTATTATATTTATCTACTCTATTTTATAATTTACATAATAAAATTATAATGAATGTCAGATTTGTGTCCGTGTTGGATGCAACATATTAATACACTGCATTCTAAGAAACAACAAATGGTGACGGTTGTTGTTAAATTACCTATTTTTGTTCCACAGAGCGTTTCATCGGGTTCACTGCTGTTAAGCGCAGCACATTTAGCACGTGTAAATGGGAGAGCACCTGGTCAAGACCAATATGGAGGCTATGACAATAAGGCTATGACTGATGAAAATAAATCTGCAGTACCGAACGCCGTGGTCGCGATACCTGAAGAGACACGGGAGGCAGGCGATACTTTCTGGAAAGACGTAAAGAGAGGATCACTGCACGGCCAAGGAGCGACATCAGTCGCAAGCTCCACCCATTTCACAGTTGTAAATGGGTTCACGAAGCATCGGACCGGCAAAGAACCTAAATCCTGTTGCTGTAATCATTCGCATCAAATCACCGTCCTTGTCATATCTATGACGATCCTGTTCTCAGCGTGCATACTCGCTGC
Organism: Macrosoma leucophasiata; assembly: GCA_036365455.1. Lineage (NCBI taxonomy): Eukaryota > Metazoa > Arthropoda > Insecta > Lepidoptera > Hedylidae > Macrosoma > Macrosoma leucophasiata. Next base: position 13,373,097 of record JAWQUS010000010.1, on the reverse strand, counting down.
CATTTGCTTCGTTGAAAGTAAGTGTAACAAGTAATCTGTACTCAAACCGGTTCCACTTTAATTATTAAGAGGGTGGATCCAAAAGTTCGTGGACCAAACTACAAGGAGACATGACATCTTTTTAAATTTACTGTCATTTGTTAGTATGCCTTCTATTGATTTATTGTGCGCAGTTTCATTCCGATACTGCACAATATAAATTTTCTGTGATTTTGTTTAAACGCGGTCGTGAGAGCATTGAAGATGATCCTAGGAGTGGACGGCCTACAACCTCTACCACGAAAGAAAACATCGATAAAATTTGTGATCTCGTACTGGGTGATCGACGTTTGACCATCGGTAAGATAGCTGAGACAACAGACATTAGTTATGGCCGGGTGCAACACATAATAACGAAAGAATTGGGATTCCATAAGGTTTCTGCTCGCTGGGTCCCGAGGTTGCTTTCAGCTGAACAAAAACGAGTTCGATTCACAAGTTCGCGAGACTGTTTGGAACTTTTTGAGACTGATCCCGAGGACTTTTGGTCTAGATTTGTTACCATGGATGAAAGCTGGGTTCACCATCATATTCCTGAATCAAAGCAACAATCCAAACAGTGGAAAAGATCTGACTCACCTACACCGAAAAAGGCTAGTCGTTTTGTCGACTAACAAAGTCATGGCTTCTGTTTTTTGGGATGCGAAGGGCATGATTTTTGTAAATTATTTACCGAAAAGTCAAACTATTAATTCTAGTTATTATTGTAACCTTTTACGAAGACTACGAGAAGAAATAAAAGAAAAAAGGCCGGGAATGTTGTGTAAGAAAGTTTTGTTCCATCAAGACAATGCACGTGTTCACACTTCGGTTGAAACAATGTCTGTAATCCATGATTGTGGCTACGAATTGCTGCCCCACCCACCTTATTCGCCGGATTGAGCCCCCTCAGATTTCATCATTTATTTCCAAATTTAAAAAAACATTTGGGTGGCTCGAAATTTTCGACCAAAGATGAGGTGATAGTCGCAGTAAACGAGTATTTCGCCGACCTTCCGGAATCTTTTTTTTTTCGAGGGGATAAACAAGTTGCAGTTCAGGTGGAAGAAGTGTGTTGAGCTTGATGGAGACTATGTCGAAAAATAAAAATAAAATTAGACCCACTTTTCTTTCATTTTCTTGGTCGGGCTTCGAACTTTTGGATCCACCCTCGTACTTATTTATTTGAATATGCGAGTATCTCTGCCAAACGTGCAAACACGATTTAACTATTAATCATCATTAAAATGTGCAGTTTCGAATAAATGTCTTATGATGGCAAGATGTTGCGATTAAAAGATATTAGATTCTAATTTTGCTGTTCTTTCTTTAAGATACAATTATGATAAACCGAAAAAGTGCAAGGCGGCTTCGCGTATAATTCTTTTTTTAATAACAAAAAAAAATAATCCTCACAATACAACCCTTTGTTTGAAATTGATATCATTTGTTCACGTTACGCGTAATATGTTTGCTGGGTCACTGCTTTAAAAAAGATAGATAGATAAAAGAGATATATGTAGGTACCAAATTGTAACATAATCGGCCCAGTAGTTTTGAAGCAGATTAACTGTGACAGACACATGAGTTATTATAAATATAAGGGTTCCGTTTATACCTTTCGAGATACTGAACCCTAAGAATTAATAGGTATTATTTTGTCGCAGGTAGCATTTCGTATTTGGTTGCGACACTTAAGGTCTAATAGATGCTAAACACAAATGTTGTAAATCGTTAATAACGACAACAGCAACAAGGCTAGCTTGATGCTAATTTGTCGCAATTCATATCGTCACTATTTACTTACTATTTCAGCACTAACATTTTTTTTTATTTCAGTGCGAATGCGCAAGGAGACCGGGATGTACAAATATTCATAGAAAATAATGAAGAAATTGTGTACCGATGTTTCCAGTATCCGCTAATATAATGGGGTATTGAAAAGTTAAGCAGCAAGAGAGCGATTGTTTGTGTTATGTATACAAAGATGAACGGGATATGATGAAATTCATTTATGTATATGACAAGGCCGTTTACATCGGCGAGCATTGTGTTATAAAAGAAGGTTTTTGTGTGTCCGGTTCTGTGAACTAAATCGAAGTTTGTGCGATTTATCTTAGAACTTATAATATTAAGACACGGAACGTTTACACGTTTCTAACTTAAATACTTACGACCACATTCATTCGAAATCTTGTCAAATTTAAAATAAGGCTTATAGTATTTACACGAATCATAGCTATACTAGGTAATATTCTACAGCCGAAGAGTTTGTTGGTTCGGTTGAACGCAATAGTCTCACGGACTACAGGTTCAAATGGAAAAAAAATTGTTTTGATAAGACATTGATCGAGGAAAACTATAGGCTATGTAGCATCACGCTACTAACAATAGGCGCGGAACACAGCTAGTATTATACGTATACAGGCTCCACGTAAGCTACGAATGGTTCAATTTCACTTTCGAATGTTGAACACAGAGGTCGACAATCGACAATTTAATGGATGTGAACTTTTAAAAATATAACGAAATTAAAATGTGAACGTATGTATGAGCCGTGCAATCACTCATACTACATCACAAACATAGCCTTTTGAAGGATACATTAAGCATTTTTTGATTGTTATAAAATATTCACCTTGTATCAGAGATGTATGTCTAACAATAGTTGAATAACACAAAAGTAATGATGAGTATTAATTCCGATATAAATTCGAGTCGAGTAACTGTTAATTTATATACAATTTGTTGACTTAATCATCAGTCAGTATGGTGTGTTTTAAATTATTTTATTTAACGAATGTAAAGGTTCGGTTGCACCCAAATATTTGTCAAACATAAAGTTTGAGTAATATTTTACATTCTTCTCTAATTTTAAAACAAATTTGTTTTTATTGGTGAGCTCGCGGGCGTAGGCACTACCGCATTACCAAATATACTTGCCGCTAAATGGCAGTGTTTAGCACTATCGTGGTCCGGTCAGGTAGTAATGCACGGCCCTGTAATTTACGGCACAGAGGCATAACACCTTAGGCCTCAGGGAGTAGTAACGCATCTGCATGTTGACCTTGGTCTTTGTGTGGGTGTCTATAGGCTCATCACTTAACATCAATGTGAACTGCATGCTTGTTCACTTCCATGACATAAAATAAAAAAAAGTTAGAAAAGGATGTAAAATTTTACATTAACAATAACTTTGACAAATATTTGGTTCAACCGAACGTTAGATTTCATCTGAGTATATGAATAATTGTGACCAATGTTGTCATAAATTTTAAAATTAATTGTGATGTTTAAACTTCAAAATTATACCTCGTGAAGAGATATTAATATGGTTTTGACGCAGTACGTCACTTTCGCAAAACGTCATCTCGAAAAAAATGGTAATTTTCGCAGAAAGCCATTTTCGCAAAAGGTCATTTTCTCAGAAAGTCATTTTCGCAAAAAGTCACTTTCGCAGAATGTCATCCACAATTATTTTTTTCTGTATTATTAAGTAAGGTCTGAGTTCCCTAGTCGATGGGTCTGAGATATTCAGTTTTTTCTACTGCCTGAAAAAGCGCGAAAACGATATACGCGGTTTTTACAAAGTGCAAATGCTTACGCTGGAGGTCCTGGGTTCGATTCCCGGGTCGGGGGATATTAGAGATAACGGTTTAAAATCCTTTATCTCTGCTTCTATTGGGATTTTTCCATTTTCTGGAAGTTTCCCAGTACCCCGGAGTTTGGTAATGTGCCCGGAGATGGCAACAGGTGCGCCACCTGTTACATGGGCCAAAACGTAACCGGCGAGTCGTGGGTGTTTGCATGTATGATTGAATGCGTGCATTTACCTCTGCCTACCCCTTCGGGGATTACAGGCGTGAAGTTACGTTTACAAAGTGCAAATAAAAAAATAAATAAAATAAAAATTTTAAGTAGGTACACATTTTAGAACGGAAGACATATTTCTTACAGCTTAATCATTATCTCTGTCACTATCACTTCACTTCATTATCACTATCACTACATTTTATACAGTAAAGTCACCCTATTTTCTCTGTCTGTATGTACAAATCTCGGAAAGTTGTGAACAGATTTTGTTCCTGTTTAAAATGTTGGGAAGTGGGTTTTCCTAGGAAGGTTTTTATCTATGATAAATGCTACCCGTACGAAGCCGGGGTAAGTCGCTAGTTTTTATAAAACTAGCTGTCCCGAACCTTCGTATCGCCTAAGCGCCCTAACGCACTAGCGGTTAGCCGCGGGAGCGGGTAGCCGGCGGCTTCTCGTTCCCGTCTCACTTCTACGACTTCGTTTATTACGACTGCATTAGGCCTACTTAATAATACAGAGAAAATAATTTTGTGAATGACATTCTGCGAAAGTGACTTTTTGCGAAAATGACTTTTTGAGAAAATGACCTTTTGCGAAAATGACTTTCTGCGCAAGTGACCAATTTTTTCGAAATGACCTTTTGCGAAAGTGACGTTCTGCATCAAAACCATTAATATTTCACGAAGTAGTGTACATACAAACTTATGTATTAAATTATGAAAGGGTGAAATAGAAGAGTGAATGTCTGTGTACTATAATTTATTTAGATAGATTGTATGATTAGATTTAATTAGCAAAGAAGTTCTGGAAATTTTGTAGTGCAATAAAAATATTTCTATTGTTATTGCAAGATTTTTTAGTACATACATATAAACGCTTGTATAGAACAAAAATGTATTGTAAACATAATTAATATGATTATTGTAATTTTATGTGTATTGCATTATAACTGAAATTAATGATAAAGGAGTTTATTTAAAAAGATTTGCCTAAATTGAAATATGCATATAAGAATTATTTTCAATAATGTTTTATAGCGACACCGTCAATGAAACAACTGAGTTTCTCTGTAAATAAAGATTTATTGTGTTTGTATTTATTTTACATGTACACTAAAGATTGGTATAAAATAACTTTATTACAATAATGAAACCTTACCTGTAAATAAAGAAACGACATTTAATGTTATTTAACACGGTGTCGATTTCTATAATGCACTCTTAAATTAGGAGATGCTTTTTAAGCGTAATCCTTTTAAAGAAAATTAAATTATTATCTTTTGACATGGCTCGGTGACGTTTGTCACAATTTAGAATTAGGAAATTTTATTTAAGAAAAGTATGTATAATTTTCTGTACATGCATATTTCAAATAATATTGTACATTCAGTCTAAAATTACACAAAAAATTAATATAAATCAAATATTGTAAATACGAAAGTATTCTCTACACGGGATACACAAAATATCTATTTGGTTTACGTTCGGCTTAAAATGTTTAATTCTTTCGATAAAATTTGCCGAGATTTCAAATAGGTACTTATCGATTTCTCAAACAAGCGAGCATCGTGATCCGCGTTCAAAATGCTCGCAAGAACTAGTATTTCTGGTAACATAGAAGTACTTAATTAGATAACATTTAGATGAATCAATTGCCTGCTTCAACGGAGTCCGTCTATTAATCTTTCTTTATGTAAGAGGTGGCGGACGATTTGACAGATTGTTTACAGAAAATCTGTAAAATCGACTTATTTATCTCTCAGATAATAAAAATTATTTAATGATTGTAAAAGTGGTCATAAGTTTTAATTAATTTATTAATGGTATAGAATAATTTAATGTTATAACGATAAACAGTAGTATCAAAACAAAACTGTGATAATTAAATGCATGCGTAATTATTATTCGTGTTTCATTGTTATATAAATATGCTTAAATAAATTAAGTTTGTAAATATTAAAAATGTCCTTCCTTTTTAGTAGGGTTCCGTACCCAAAAGATAAAAATGAGAAAGTCTGTGAATCTCGCCCTAAGACTCCGCTGTTCGTCCGTCTGTGTGTCACCAGCTACCTACAGGCTGATGTCATGAACCGTGACAGCTAGACAGTTGAAATTTTCACAAATCATGTATATTACTGTTGAATTTATAACAACAAATACCTACTAAAAAAAGAATAAAATACATTTAAGTGGCTCCCATACAACGTCAATTTTTTGCAGTTTTTTATGGTAATAATAATAGAATAGAATGGTAAGAAACACTTCGTGCACGAGTCCAACTCCCACTTGGCCGGTTTTTAGTAAACCTTATTCCTACCCCCGCATTTCCTAGGATAGATAAACTAAACAAACCAATCCTAACCTCTAAAGGATTAACCTACAAAGAATAACTACACCTCAGAGGTGGGCAGGGCACTTCTGAGGTGTATATTCTGCAGCATACATAGGTGCTGCATATATTTTTATTTAAGCTGGTAATTAACTTGTACTTCATAACCATTTTGGCCATCGTAATACTACGTCGCACGACGACTCAGTCTACGTGGTAGGTACTTCAATTCTGCAATAAGGCTCGATAAAAAAGACGCGCACGCGATCGTTGTGTGCTTACAAAAAAATGTACCTACTGGAACGTCACACATTGAAGAAGTAACTTAATTAACGTATCTTGACGCCTATATTCCCCTCTGCCTACCATGCAGTGGAAAATGTGTGCATTGAACTTGCAACCATTATACGTCCCACTGCTGGGCACGAGTCTCTCCCCTTTTTTTGGGGGGGGAGGCCTGGAGCTTACTCCACCACGCTGCTCCAATGCGGATTGGTGGAGGTGGGTGGGTTAGGGGCCAACCCGCTGTCGGATGTTTTCAAACCGCCCATGAGGCCTCGACAAGGTTTAACGACTGCTATCTATCGATAGCAACTCCGAAGCAAGAATATAATATTATATCGGTTGCCTAACTAGCATAGTTGGTAATAGATGGCGCTACTGCTACCATAAAGCAATGCAATAGATGTGAAGGAAAGATTTGACAAATCGGGCAGGGCTTCAGTAGCTCAATTGGAAGAGCGGCTGGACTAGATTCCCAGTAGGTCGCGAGTTCGAGCCTCGCCTGAAGTCAAATTTTTCTTTCCATTTTTCTTTAAAAATAAAATATATTTCACAAGCATGTGTTAATGCGAAATAATATCAAACAAGATAAGATAACATTATTACTATGACGACCCGGTTAGTCCAGTATGGCCTACAGATATTTGTTTCGGGTCTGAGTGTTTGTGTATGTGTTGTATGTGTACAACGGCACCCACGACACAGGTTTATACCTACTGTGGGGCTGTGGGTGTAAGCGTATTTTATTTATTTAATTAATGTATGTAGATGAATTTTAAGAAATACCTTAAGTAGATGTTGCAAAAATCTATGGACCTCCGGTTATGTATTGTGCACAATATTATTAACAGGCAAAATCAATATAAAAACGTTTTTTACTGCATATTTTAACTTATTTATCTCTATTTGAAGTTACAAAACATTATTTGCAGTTAGAATTGCAACTCAAAACCATTGTTTTTATATTATTTTGCATTAACACATGCTTGTGAAATATATTTTCCATTTTTCTTTAAAAATAACTCAAAACCAACATGGCGAATATGGCGATGTCATTTTGACAAATTCCTTGCAATTCGCAATGAGGTTATGTTAGGTACGTTGAATTGAATATTAGATAGGTAATTTAGTTTTTTTTTACGGAGCTTAGTTTAAAATGTCCTGATAGTCTAGTTAGTAAAGGCAGGCCAATCGTGGGAATATGTAATATCGTGGGAATATGTATAATGCACTAGTAAGATACGGAATCGCCGCCATGTTGAACATAGTTGAAAATGATAAAATCGTTTGTATTAAATGTGGTTGTAACTCTAAAATATATTCTTGAATAAATTATTTGTATTTTTCTTCTTTAATTTACCCATTTTTTGAGGAAGTGTACGCATCGTAGCCGATCTCACAACATCTCCTTTTGATAGAAAATATGGAATGCGATTATGGGCATCACAAGGTCCTATATTTTGTAAAATAAAAAAAAAATATTGGTACATATACAATTGGGACACAAGCAAGGATACCGTTAAACCGTTTACATTGGTGGTATAACTGTAGCCTATTAAGTAGGTAAGCATTATAAAAGCTAGACTAGACTATAAATGTTGCCAGTTCTATAACCTAAGTTGTTATAAAACTAGTTTTATTTCAATGAGTGCTGCTCGCGAAAACCTAAGAACATACTATCTAAGTTGTTATGTCAAGGTGCCGAAAACTGTGCTGTACAAAATATGCTACATTCCAAGTCCCAATCATTATCGCTCTGAATTCAGTACACAATAAAAGAATATCATTTCGCCTTCGCGCTTCTTGTAAAACTCTATAAAACAAAAAAAAAATATTAACTCTAAACATATTCTTGATTAAGAAGAAGAAGAAAGAATTTAATGTAGGATAGGATTTAACAGAGATTACTTACCTCAACTTCTTCCAAAGTTTGCGTCCATCTATAATGTTCAAGGTCACATCCATTGCCAGAATTAGGTTTCAGCTTTCCTTTTTCTTTAGGATCATCATCCTCTTCTGGTACATCTGGAGGTTCAGCATCATTTTTGTTATCAGCACCATCACCGCTACCACCAGCTTCAGCTTCTAAAACATGCATGATATTTACAAGATTTGAACACCTAAGGTACTTTTACCTGAAAATTAGTTCCCTACATGGCCTCTAAAAATCTCTTAATTTTGGATATAATTACTTACATGAGTAAATTTATTATATTGAGTTAGACGAGACTGGAAAAAAAAATTTTCAGCATGGTTCAAAATAGCATGGTATCTTTGTACAATGTACCTAATTTCGAAAGCAAATATTTGAAATGCTCTGAATTGAAATAATGGGTTTAGCAATTATTTCAATTTAAGGGCGACAAGAATAGAAATATGAATAGGTATACTAGCGATCTGTCCCGGCTTCGCGTGGGGTTTTATAAACAATATGTTACAAAATTGCGTTTAGCTATCATAATAGTCTAGGCGCCACGCGGTGCTAACTTGCTAACGGTTTCCCTGCAAAGGAATGTTTGGTTGCGTGTAATTTTTAATCTGTGATGACTTCTAAGGCAGTGGTTGGCAACCCGCGGCCCGTGTCGATCTTCTATACGGCCCGTGATTGTTTTTTTTTATATGAACTTGGTTTCTTCGTAAGTATCTGGTATCGTCTCAAGATTTGTCCACATTGCAGAATGCACTTACTGACCAAACTCAAACCATGTACCTACTACACGTATAATGTATAATACATGATAAAAAAAAATTGATTGACGATACTCGTGTTCCCCGCCTCCTGCGAGTTAAGTGTTGCGTATGTGTTAAAGGCGTCATGAGGTGTAATAAAAAATATAAAATATGAACATACAGATAATATGAACCAAAAAATTCAAATATGGAAAAATATATTTCGTGAAAATCTCTTACTGAAGAAAAATACCATAAAAAGAGATAGCAAAATGGTTAATTTCAATTTAAATAAAATTTTAGTAACTTCTATTACAGCTTTCTTAAATTGATTGCACTATACAATAATGGGCTTCTAATAGATAAAAAATAAAATTAAGATGCCGATGACATGAACTAAAAACCAAATTGTCCGAGAAAGATCAAGCCTTTATTGACTGAATGATTGAAATAAAACTATTTTTACAGATTTATCTTGCGTATATTAAACCAAAATGATTGATCTTACCATGTCGCATGATGTGACTGGAGCAGACTTTAACAAACATTTGGCTAGTGTATGGCTGCCATATCAGTACTCTCAAAATTTCCGCACAGCATTTTATTGATTTTTTTGTCTAACTGATTTAGTTTTTTTTTTAATTTAGTGATATTAGACGATTTTATACTAACCTACTTGTAACGATGAAGTGAAATAATAGATGGATTGTGATATTTTATTGTAAATTATCCATGTAACTTAAAATATGGAAAATATAAAAGTTTTCACAATCGCAATACCTTAATTGATATTGATATTAAATGCCCGAATGAAAACCGTGTTAATAATAATCATGTTTTTTTCAGCAACCATACGAATATGAAATGTCAGTTTTGTGTAACATAGAGAACATCCCATCCCATCGAAAATGTCTCCAATGCATCCATGCAAGAAATTTTTAGCAATGCTGCAAGGAGAGGTAAATTATTTTTATAAATATTTATAAAGGAGACGTACCTTAATGTATGGTTCTTGGGCCCGCACCTTCTAAGCAACATTAAGAGAAGAAGCATAAAATACTAAATCATTTCCAGCTATTCAAATAATTTATTTTACCTTCAATCAACTGTCGTTAGTATATTTCAAAAACAATAATGTCGTAGTAGCGTTAAGATGACATTGTCATACAAAAATTATATAAAATTAATGTTTCCGACAAAAAACAAGGACTCAAATAAAATATTTATTGATTATGATAAATATTTTTTTAGGTATTTTTCCATGATTCTACGTATTTTCTCTATCTCTTGATATAATGTGTTTAGAGTTTCTTATATATATCTTGTTTTTTGCATTATGTATGCAGTTAGGAGTAAATACCAGTCAGTTTATTCATATATTTCATATAATTAGGCTCCTGGAGAATACTCATCCATGGTATTTTTTTTAAACTACCTAGATCACTCTTATAATGATCAAAAAGACGAAATATAAAGGAAACGAAACTATCACATTAATATGGAAAAAATAATTAGTCACAAATTCCTCCATTTTCCCAACGACCCCATTTTCCAAAATGAAAATGAGAAAAGGAATGAATTTGGTCGTCATAGTATGTATAGTCCAGACACAATTACTGCCTGTATACCATGACATGTGATAATAATGTGTTTCGAAAAATATACATAATTATATTCATATATATATGTATCTTCACGCCAGGTCCCTAACGGGGTAGGCAGAGAGTGTAGAGCGCCAGACATCCCGGTTCTGACAAACCTCTCGTGCCTCGTCTACCTTCATCATTCTCTTCATACATGCACGCCGATTCCTAAGACTTTTGACCCCACCATCAGACAGAACTCGACCTATTTGGTCATGGTAGGTCAGCCTTGGTCTTCCTGGGCCTCTGCAACCATCCACATTCGCATTGTATATCTGTTTAGTCATTCGCTCATTCGACATTCTTTCTATATGCCCGAACCATCGGAGCATGCCTTTTTTCATTTTTACACCGATACTATCATTCACACAAAGTCTCTTTCTTACATCTTCATTACGAACGCGATCGGTGAGTGATACACCGCAGATCTTGCGCAAAGATCTCATCTCGACCGCGTTCAACTTACTTTCATGCTCTTTCCTGCATACCCAGCTCTCGCTTCCATATAAAAGCGTTGGAGTAAGTACAGCATTATGTACGGCTAGTCGAGCCCGCTGGCTGAGATGTTTAGATTCTAGCAGCTTACCCAACGCTCCATTCACGCAATTCCCAGCAAGCACTCTTCTTTCTATGTCAGTGGTGTACCTACCATCCTTGCTAAAAGCACATCCAAGATATACAATTTCATCAACCTGTTCTAACACTGCATCATCTACTACTACCCTTGCATTTGTTCTCTGTTCATCTCTTTCAAATACTAATACTTTCGTTTTATCCACATTCAATTGTAAGCCTTTCTCCATACAATCCTCTTTCATGACTGTGACTAGTGCTTGTAGCCCAGATGGTGTAGAGCTAACAATTACCGCATCATCTGCGTAAAGCAGACAGTTCACCACTAAGTCACCCATACGCACTCCCACATCCATCAACTTCACCCTCTGGAGGCATTTGTCCAGATATATAATAAACAGCCTAGACGAAAGCACGCAACCCTGTTTGACACCGATGTTAACATCAAACCAGGGTGACATGTTACCATCTACCCGCACACATGCTTGACAGCCCACATACGTGGACTGTATTGCACGGAGCAGACTGCCATCAATACCATACTCTGGCAAAATGTCCCACAGCTCCTTTCGTAATACCTTATCAAACGCCTTCTCCAAATCCACAAAACCGCAGAAAACCTTCTGGCTCACAGCAAGATGCTTCTCTACGATGTTGCGGAGGGAGAAAACTTGATCCATACATCCTCTTCCAGTTCTGAAACCACCCTGTGCATCCCACAACAACCCAACAATTATATTCATGTGTAGTATATACCTGTTGCTCTTGGATTTTCGGATAGCAACATATAATAACTATACAGTAGACCCCTTTAAGATGAAATCGATCAAAAATTCTATTACTCGAACTTTCCTTTGGGTTCTACTTATAGAGATTTTACTGTACTAGTTGGTGACAATGATTAAGATAGTCGTACTAGTTTTTGATGTTTGAAGACTATTGCTGGATATTATCTGCGATTAAGCTCTGGAACACGCTGCCCCTTGACATTCGTAAGTCTCCATCTAAGTTTTCATTCAAATGAAAGCTCTATAGTCACTTCCTGGAATCGTTGTCTTAGTTTTAACTTTGTGTCGTGCTATGCATGTTTAATATATATATATATATATACTTTTTTTTTTCTATATCTATAATATAAAAATAAGTCGGGTTTTCCTTCCTGACGCTATAACTCCAGAACGCACGAACCGATTTCCACGGTATTGCATTCGTTGGAAAGGTCTCGGGGCTCCGTGAGGTTTGTAGCAAAGAAAATTGAGGAAAAAATATTTATAAAACGACATCCACGCAGGCGAAGCCGCGGGAAACAGCTAGCGAAAACCCGACTTATTTTTATAATATAAAAATAAGTCGGGTTTTCCTTCCTGACGCTATAACTCCAGAACGTAAGAACCGATTTTCACGGTTTTGCATTCCATGGAAAGGTCTCGGGCTCCGTGAGGTTTATAGCAAAGAAAATTCAGGATTATAAAACGACATCCACGCGGGCGAAGCCGTGGGCAACAGCTAGTTTTTGATGATTGAAGACTATTGCTGGATATTATCTGCGATTAAGCTCTGGAACACGCTGCCCCTTGACATTCGTAAGTCTCCATCTAAGTTTTCATTCAAATGAAAGCTCTATAGTCACTTCCTGGAATCGTTGTCTTAGTTTTAACTTTGTGTTGTGCTATGCATGTTTAATATATATATATATACATTTTTTTTCTATATATTGTATAAGTTATGTATATATTATTTATGATACGTAAATATAATAATTTTATCTAATATATTTTATCTTTGTATTGATAGTTGGACTGGGAAAGAATGCCCTATGGCATTAAGTCCGCCTTATGTTTAAATAAATAACATAGTTTCTTAATTGGTCTACCCGTTGCGTAATTGCGTCATTGTTATTTAAACATACAAACGTTAACATTTATTACATTAGATCATTTTAAAATATTGCGTAATTATATTGTTTCAGTTGTAAATCAAAACTAAACAGCAAGACTTGTGCAAAAATATAAGCAGCAAAGTTGAAGTTAAAACGCCTGAAAAAGGTCGAAAACAAAAAAATTGCTGATTTACAAAATCTTATAGGCGATAGGCTCTTCGCAGGCTGTTTTACTCGAAGAGTGTGAAAAACTTTTTGGAGAGTCAGATTTAACATGCTGGCGTTCAATTAGTTGCGACAAGATCATTTCGCCGAGTGGCAAGGAAACGTCCAATAGCCGGATGCGCTGCGGTGGACCATAAGTTCATAACCGTTGAGTCCCGCCCACGGTCCACCACATCAGTTAAAACATTTTTTCTGGCTTAGTTACACTACTTTACATTATTATTAGTAGCGTATCCTACTTATATCAAGGATATACATGAATATCTGAGTGTTAGAGGCACTTGGACTTGTAAATCTGACTTTTTTGAATGCAGTTAGTTTGTTTGCATAAATTAAACCAAAATCGAAGCGACGATTTGTTTGTTGAATTACATTTGTAATTCAGCATAAGTTTTACCATAGCTAAAAGGCCATAATTAAAGATAAAATCAGCAAGAGCAAAATACAATCATCGTAAGCCATAGAAAGGTAGCTTATACATATATGACATATTTATTCGAAGGTTATTGCATATATCTTGTAGGCTCCAGTTGCTTCTCTACTCAATGATGAGTCCAATTTATATATTTTTATCTACAAATACAATTAGCTGACACTAGTGGTCTCAAATCTGTGAGTACAGACAGTGGTGACTGTGGGCCACGATCGTGGTGATTGCAGATTATGTTATGTGATAAGTAGTGAATATATATTTTTTTATGTAATGGAAGGGGCAAACAAGCATGCAGTTATCATTGATGTTAAGTGATGACTGCAGCCTATAGACATTTAGACCGAGGTCAAAATGCAGATGCGTTACCGCTCCTGAGGCCTAAGGTGCTATGCCTCTGTGCCGGAAATTACAGGGCCGTACAAGGGTTCCTTTAGTTTTTTTGTACATTAATTACCAGACCAAAGTCGTATGCCCATTTACATATTATTATGAGGTCAAGTCCTGTTGCATTTTGTCTTGAACTTAGTGAATCCATCAAAATGATATTTTTTAATCAATGTCAGCGTCAGCTTTTCGATTCCGTTGTTACATTACTTTATATATACTAAATGGCGTGCCGTGTTCAGCGCTATTGTATTCCAGTCAGGTTAGAGGCATAGGAGGTTAAAGTGCCAAGAGCCGTTAAATTAGAATTTATGTAATAAATTACATTTAATATTGTAATATTTTATAGCGGTAAGAATACAGCTTGCCGAAAATGTATCGAGTTATAGAAACATTTTCCGTATTGATATTCGCCAAGCATTTGGGTAACATCTCTATCAACGGCAGCCATATTGTGTTCTTGCTGAAGTTTAGGTATGCACCTTTTTTTTGTAAGTATTTCGTGTCCATATATTTCCAAGGTCAATGATGCAAACACCCACGACTCGCCGGTTACGTTTTGGCCCATGTAACAGGTGGCGAACCTGTTGCCATCTCCGGGCACATTACCAAACTGCGAGCTACTGGGAAACTTCCAGAAAATGGAAAAATCCCAATAGAACCAGAGATAAAGGATTTTAAACCGTTATCACTGATAGGTAGTCCCCGACCCGGAAATCGAACCCAAGACCCCCAGCGCAGTTGTAGTGGCCTGCTACCACTACACTACTGAGGCAGTCTAAGCGGCATTATAATTCTTATAATATTTATATTCTCCTTTATTGACGCAAAACCCTTATTGTGAGACTAGGGGAGAAAGAGAACTAGTAGGTTAGGATCCCACTGCAGAATCATTTCATTCATCCAGATATGCTGCAAACCTATTTTTGACGCATATTTATAATCTAGAGAATATATATTCACTAGGTTGCCTATCAAAATCTTTATCAATTTTTTTTTGGGATTTTTTTTTTTTATTTCTTTTTCAATAAAATATCGTCTACCTCACTGCAATATGTATAAAGACTCTGGAAAATCACGTCTGCCATTGCGCACTTGGTCGTCCCTACGTATTTTCGTTCCGCCCCGATAACTTTTTACATCCATGACGTAGGTACATGTATTATATAAATATCAAATTAATATATTAATACCTAATTTTTTTATAATATAAATAGCTATTTTTTTTCTCATTATTATGGTATACGGAAGCTAAATTAAATCAGAAGCAAATAAGAGTTGCTGGCTGTTAAAGATAAAATAATTTAAATAAAAATACTTGCGGCCAAATTATGATAGGCCACCTAGTGGATTTATATTCTGTATTTCTGATTTTAAAGTTGCGTAAAAATAAGGTTTGCAGCATATCTGGATGAACGAAATGATTCTGCAGTGGGATCTTAACCTATAGTAAACTCACCATTTTTCTTGGCTATTTCAATGTCTTCTTGAATTTCAATAGCTTCTTCATCTGTGATTTCTGTTACTGTAGCTGGTTCGAAGTCTTTTGCAAGTCTTTCTTGTTCTTTTTTTTGTTGTATGTCCTTGAATCTTTTATCTGCTTCCTCTTTTTCCCTTTTCACTTTATTGGCCTCTTCAGTAGCCTTCTTTGCTGCACCATAAAATGTTTCTTTTACAATCTGTAGATATAAAATAAAACCACTAGTTAAGCATTGAGTTCCCATAATTATCCAATAATCAGGGAAAGTCTAACTTTAATTTCATGCACATTTTAAACCTGTTTAAAAACGGGTCGTTAATACAATTTTCGATTAAAAGAATATACATTTTTACCTTTATACCTACTTTATACAGTGTGACCCGCGTTAAAGTGCAACTCCGAAAATTGGTGAAATTAGACCGAAAATTATCGACGAAAATGAGTAAAAAAATTCTTCTAATTATTTTATATGCCACTGAACATTTCTTTCCCGAATGTTGACCGCAATATACAAAAAAAAAATTCCTCCCAAACTAACTGGCCGATTTTGATAAAACAAACGTCAAATGAATGCTAAATATCTAGCAATGAAGGTAAAATAAATAACCTCAACAAATTTCAATTACTTTAAAAAATTGAAATACTTAATTTTTTTTAAGTAATTGTGAAAATAACACTTTTTTTCACTGTTTTATTTTTCAATCAACTCAATTTTTTATGAAATAAAGTCCTATATCTTAATTTATTTTATAATTTATTACTATTCTTGACTGTATTAGCTTTCAAAAAAAATATATATCAAACATCTGTAAAAATACAGGAATTACAATGTCTTTTTGGTCTCTACCTGGATTTGCCCATACTGAGTAGTGAACTTTCAAAATTCGTAATTACCTAATGTACTTGCCACCACCTAACCGGAACATAATAGTGTTTCCTAATAGTCTCTCATTTTATTCTTATTTGAAATATTGAGTTTGTATAATATACAATGTCTCACAAACATTACCCCACAAATCGGTAGGGTATGAATTATATGAAAGCAAGGAAAATTCTACAGAACTTCATACTATGGATATTACATGCTAAATATTTTAGCACATACAATGTGTGTTGAAATTTTCCACATTAAAAAGATTTTGATGGAATTATCAAAATCATAAATTTACTTATTCATTTATTTAATTTTTTATTATAGTCAACATACAAATCAAATTGTTTATTCATTTAGGACAAAAAGCGCCTCTTATGAAACATCTAAAACAAAATAAATTAAAGTGAATAACAATTGACATACATGTGAAATGACAATCAACTTACTTTTTCCCACTCTCCAGTATTACCGCCAGTAAAGAAGTCAGTTTTTCGTGCCAAGAACCCCACAATTGTTGCTAAAAGCTGAAAATAGAAAAAAAAAACACTCAATAGTATGGAATAAATCATACATTAGACAATCATGGACTCAAAATGACTTAGGCATCAAGAGAGGGAGAACACAACTGCATAATTGATATTAATGAGTGCCGACCCCAGTATTGTCCGGTGCTTCAGACTATACTAGGGTCAGCACAGCCCACAAAATGTTTCCGAACAAATTAAAGTTGAAATTTCTTTCATAATCACAATACACAATATGGTGCCCCCCTGGAAAATATCTTTAGATACACCCATGTGCAGTATTCTTTTACAATTTAATATCAAATGTATATGATAAAATGATGATGAATTGCTTATACTATAGAATGCATTTGGTAGCTGCACCAGTTAAGTTTTTAGCAATAAGTTTGAGAGAGTAACATACTTTGCAGTAAGTACAATATTCAAATGGCACCGAGTTAAGTTGCCTCCGTAAATATTGTGCCCGTCTCTTAGTTTAGAATGACATCACAAGCTAGAAAAAAAGCAAGTTTCATTGTTGACCTGATAAAAATGAACTACTGTCACATATTCTACAGGTGAGTGCCTTCTATACTACAAAATCTAAAATCTAAATGAAAGCATTCGAGATAGGCGGTCTGTTGTTTGATGTGACAAACCCAGTGTGCTCCTATAGAATTTACTAGAAAAAGACCACCTTTACACTAACTTGTGAAGGATTGACAAAGTAATTACATGAGTGTTTGATGTATTTCGAGTCTTTAGATATATTCGAGAAAATAAGATGATAATGATGTGAGATTTAATGTACATTTTCGTAAATATACATACATCTTTAACGCCTCCTTCATGTTGTTGTGCCATGGCTAATAACATGGAATCGAATCTCTCTGGATCGTTAGCCATTTTTTAACACTTTATGAATCAAAACGATGAATTTTTATAGGATAAATTAACACGTTAACACTTCTTTTTTAATAGTAAAACACAAATGTACAGCGGACAGACAAATAAACCTATAAACTGTATAATCTATGAAATAAACCGATTTATACCATTTGTGTATTTAGTAGGGTTGCCAATGCCATTACTTCATTTTCCCCAAAAACCTGAGTCATAGTTCCCGTGTAATTTGAAGATTTCTAAAATATAAATAAATATTTTGTTAAAATACAACTCAAGAACGCAAAAGCAAAAAAATCGACTTTGGCACTGCGTGAACTATACAATTTTTGGCTTGTCATCGTCGTAATATTTAAATTCTAGTAGACTTAGCTCGGCAGCGTTTACTGTGAAAAAGATTAGACTATTAACAGACGTCGAGACGGCTCGCCTTGTTTATTTAAATTATTTTCACAGTATAATCTCTTATAGCATTTTGGTATGGGGAAATCCGCCGATGTCTTTACTATTTTTGTCCTGCAAAAGAGAGCTGTCCGGGCTATCTACGGGCTGAATCCAAGGGTATCTTTTAGAGATAAATGTAAAGAAATAAATATTCTGACTGTAGCTTCGCAATACATTTATGAAAATGTATTATATGTCCGTAAAAATATATGTGAGTTGCCTACAATAGGTAACAATCACAGTATAAATACTAGGAACAAATACAAATTATCCATGCATGCAACGCGACTGAAAAGAGTCAACTATTTTTTTAGAGGTCAATGTATACGGTTCTTTAATCAAATCCCCAAAAGAGTTCAAAGTCTATCCATCAATAAATATAAGAAAGTAATGAAAGAACGTTTCTATAAACGTAATTAATCTATGACCTGTGATTATCTTAATGATAATACGTCTTGGGACTATAGCGATCGCTGTCAGGCTATTTTGTGATACTGTGATTTCGTATATTTAGTAATTAGTATCTGTAATTGTTTTGGATTGAATAATGTGAATACCCTGACTGAAAATTAATTCAATCTTATATCTTGCCCTACGCATATTCAGAAAAGTTATGCATGCTTAAATGACTTTTTGCCTTTGGCGGCGTTATGTGGCGGGTTGCTCACTTCCCTTTAAATTGTCGAGGAGGGCAATGGCTGTCACATGTTCACATTATTTGATTTTCATGATAATCTGTACCAGATTTAAACTCTTATTTAAAAGAGATCTAAGTTTGTTGGGTAGCAGAGTTCTTTTCAGAAGTGACTGCACTTGGAACTCTGCTAAGTGAATAACTTTGATCTTGACGAATAAGTTATTCTTTTTCTTCATTTATCATCATTGAAGGAATTGAAAAATATTGTATTATTATATTTTATCTTTTTTACTTTAAATTCTAATTTTAATTTATTATTAATATGAATAGTAATGGTTATTCACTCTAAGTAATTTAAGATTTCTTGACGTTTTGAAAGTAAAAATATTTTTCTTTCTTTCTTAATTTTTTTCAATAACTTAAATTGTATTATAATTTTAATTTAAGTTCGTGTTTTTTTATGTAATGGATGTGGCAAACAATAATGCAGTTCACATTGATATTAAGTGATGACTGCAGCCTATAGACAACCACACAAAGACCAAGATCAAAGTGCAGATGCGTTACCACTCCTGAGGCCTAAGGTGTTATGCCTCTGTTCCGGAAATTACAGGGCCGTACATTACCATCTGGCCGGAACACGATAGTGCTGAACACTATGATTTAGCGGCAAGTATATTAGGTAATGTGGTGGTGCCTACGCCCGCTAGCCCCATCACTGGAGCTTCACCACCAGTAAATGTGTACTAGTAAGCGTAAAGTCGTGTACACGAAATAACTAATTTTTCCGTGGTAATCTCTATACTTGGAAACTAGGTCTCTCCCGCGCAACCAGTGGCATACAACGGGAAACGTACATCCAATAATAAAAACATTTATAAAATGTTGGCGTGGCGTAAACACTTGCAACTCAAACATAATTTTTTCTTAGTCCAACCTCTCACACGTGAGACGTTCGAATTACTTGGCGTGATCCGTTACAACTAGCGACGGCTCACGTGAGATATTGGGAATAACCCCTTCAGGTTCACTCTCTGATGAATTTTCCTCGTCGCTTTCCCCTTCGTACACCTAGTTTGCACCAAAAATATTAAACATGATGATGCTTCGCAACTCGTCACATAAAATATGTATTGCGATATGTCTTGTTGGTGCTAGCGTTCGCACTGCTGTCAAACCTATCATTTTAGTGAAACATCTCAAGATTTGTTGTTATCTGTGTTTGCATTGTCATAAAACATGTCTTTTATTCATGTTTGTCTATGACATGTCTAAGTTGACGTTTGCATTGTCACTACACAAGTCACACAATTTATCTAAATAAGAGTTTTTTAAGTTTTCCGAACCATCTGGTAAACACGAAACATGTAGTGGACAAGATCCGATACCCTGAGTGTAAATCTGATAACCTAATCAAACAACATGTTCCAAGACTTGTTATTGATAAAACTTATTGCAATTGAAGTCTTTTGATTTGTTGCCGTGATTTGTGTTTTGCTTTTACACGTTTCATGACAGTGCAAACGCGATACGATACATTGTCAAGAAACAGGGATTTAAACATGTTTTTATGTAAATGTTTCATCAATGCAAACTCACGGTTATAATAATAAATGAATTGTATTTAAAAAAATAAAATATTAAATAATGGACACCGTTATCAACAAAGAAAAGAACCTTCATCGATGCGATGAGTCATGGCTGCAGGAACGGCGCATACGGACCTCCCTAGGTTCAAAGCTCTAGCGTCACTCACAAGAGCAACTGGTCGACTGAGATTAACTGAAATTAGAAAACCTCACGGTCACGCGCGCAAAATTTATCGCGATTTTTTTTGGTGACACGTCGTCAAATTGCCGCAGGTAAGTGATCTAGGGTTAAGTAAGTTAGAACTGAATCGCCTGCCACGCACGGCAGTCAATTTTTATTTCTACATATTGGCTTCTAATAATTATCAACTCTGGTCAAACGTAGGCGGCTGCCGCGCGTAGTTTATACGCAACTTTACCCACTCAGCTGTTCCCCGCAATTTTTGGAATTCCTCACAAATTGGCAACCCTTGTATTTTGCGTCAAGTCAGTTAATAGGTAGGTATGAATTTGAGAATACCGGCGCGTCGGCGCGCGGCAATGGCTATGCTGTGGCACTATATGGCTGTGGCTATGCGGAGTATGCCGTATGCGGTTAGAGTAGGGATGGCGATCTGAGTTCGATTAATCGGAATATCGATTTTTCGGAATATGAATATTTTTTTAACTATCTAAATCATAGAGCAACGCGGCCAACCGGTCGCGGCGGTTCGAAGGGGAGTAGCCATAGCGTTTATTACCGATGCAAAACATAGAAAAGTCTGTCATATTTTGTGGGGGGAAATGCGTGCGACACACATGCACACTACAAAAATTGTCTATTACTACGAAACTCACACCTTGATTTTAACAAAATAAAGAAACAGTTTCACGCACACATTTAAACATATCGGCGACAGGTATAGGTCCATTTGGTCTTGTACTTTGACAGAGGGGAAGGCCTACATATGGCTACTCCCCTCCAGTGTTGCTATATGATATAAATCGATTTACGGCACTTGATCGATCTAGTGAATCGATATTTTACTCAGGAAAATTGAAAATCGATCTTTTACGTTTAAATCTTTATTTTTTTAAAGTTAGTTTAATCTCATACAAACATTATATATGTTCTTTTACAATAAGACTTCAAAAAAAAATAACATTTACAGACTTTTACTCAACATAATATCTCCTAATCTCAATAATGAATTACGTAATTCAAAAGAAATTTACTAAGCAGGTACTTATATAACTACTACTAACATAGACCATAAGTTTTTATAAATTACTAACCATGAACTGTGAATTGTTTGCAATAAAATCTAATCTTATCTAATCTAATCTAATCATAGTATATCAATCGTGACATTGTCTAAAATTATCATTTTGGCACCAATCGTAAGGAAAAATTTATCATTAATTTGACATCTGGTTGCCTGTAAAGTCGGTTTTACGGGCGAAGATTTTACGTGACAACGTCTTTTTCTCGGTAGAAAGGCATTCGCCGGTCCGGCAGGCCTCTCTCTCGTTCGGTGACTCATCGTTACTTTACCGGGCGTTACACTTTTTAATGAGTGACTCCGAGCCGCAACCTAATTTAAGACGTTGTCACGTCAAAATCCAAATACATAAAACGCGCAAAAAGGGTCAATAAAAATAAGCGAACAGATAAAAACATCAGCACATATCGAAACAATGAATTATATTCAATGAGCACATCATTGATTACTTAATTTAGTCTATGCAATGAATGACGAACGAACGACTACGCGGGCACAGCAAGCATACCCACCCCGAGTGCACCCGGCATGGAGGAAGCGGTCCTATCACGCCGGCGGCACCACCGTGTTATAGGATGTATGTAAACTCTGTATTGGAATGTGGATTGCGCGCCTGACAAGCATCTGAGAACAAGAGAAAAATAAAGTATAACAGCAGTGGCGGACTAAGGAGCACCATGGGCTTTTGGACACTTTTGTTTCCGGGGGCCTCCAAAGATCGACTGGTCGCTGGTCGCTGGGAATCATGAAAGATTTGTAGAGCTTACGGAGGACAATGTTGTTTTTTGACGCAATGTTCCAAATGTTCCAAATGATGCATAAAATGATTCGGAACAGTTTAGTGTTTCAGATGCAAATGATCCATTCACAAAGGTGAGACGTTTTTCCCACGCCTACTTTGTACAACTGGAAAACTGATTCAAGCAGAAAATTTGACCTCGACAGAGAATACTTCGCCGTAGTTTTGTCCTTGCCTTTGACCATATTTTTTATTGTCTAAAAGAGCTAAATGGCAACCGTTACTGTGTGTTGCTATTTAAAATTCTATTTATTTACTAGACTAGACAAAGTGAGTTAAAAATGTACAAGGAACCATTTTATTTAATTCTGATATAATTATTTTGCTTAATTTAGGCACTACTTAAAAATACTTAGACGTAACTTCACGCCTGTAATCCCCGGAGGGCAGAGGTAAATGCATGCATTCAAGCATACATGCTAACACCCACGATTCGCCGGTTACGTTTTGGCCCATGTAACAGGTGGCAAGTCTGTTGACATATCCGAGCACATTACCAAACTTCGAGGTACTGGGCAATTACCAGAAAATGGAAAAGTCCCAATAGAACCAGGGTAAAGGACTTTACACCATTATCTCTGATAACCCCCTACCCGGGAATCGAACCCAGGACCTCAGCGTAGTAGTAGTGGCCTGCTACCACTAGGCTACCGAGGCAGTTATCATATAAAAATACTTCATGCCGGTATTACTCGAATTCCCCTGTGAAGCGAGCCGATCGACATTTAACGGACACATTACCAAACTCCCACCATAGCTAGACGAGGTAGTCGTGAGTACTCGTGTCCAAAGCTAGTGTCGTGAGTGTAGTTAATTTCATTTAATCTGTGATATAAAGCGTGTATGTTATATTCTGTCTGTGGTGCAGTGTGAAGAAAAGTGAAAGAAGACTGTGTCATTGGAGGTCAAGCACTTTATTTTTATTCATCAAAACCGCCTCATTTTTGTTTTCTAACTATAAAATTTTGTAAAAGTTATTGAATTAGGCTCATGTTGAAACACATAGTTATGTGTATTTCTAGACGGGTACGTTAAAGTTTATTTTTAAGGATTTTGACGGCAGATTTCTACTTAGCCTATCTATCGCTTTCTGTCAAAAAAATGTTCACAATTTAATTTTGTTTTTCAGATATATCCAGCGAAAACGTAGTAATGGCAGACCAGTTCTGTTTACGTTGGAACAACTTCCAAACAAACATAGTTAGCGCCTTGGATTCGTTGAAATGTTCCGAGGACTTGGTAGACGTAACTCTTACATGCGAGGGCAAAAATATCAAGGCTCATAAAGTTATACTGTCAGCATGCAGCCCGTACTTTAGGAATGTGTTCAAGGTGAATGACTTGGGACTTAAATAACCTTCGCGGTTATTCTAATATCTCTAGTATATAGCTGTATGGGAGGTTATTTACAAACAGTGTATGTGTGTGTAATTATTTCATCAAGATATTTGTTTGTAGGAAAACCCATGTCAGCATCCAGTGATAATCCTGAAGGATGTTTCGGCAGATGATATAGTTAGTCTGTTGTCGTACATGTATCAAGGAGAAGTATTCATTGAGGAGAGTAAATTGACATCATTTCTACACACTGCTGCACTGCTCCAGGTTAAAGGATTGACTGGTGTCACACAGCAGGTAACTTATCTTCCAAGTTATATATATTTGTGTGTGTATATTTAAAATATCAAAAAAAAACATTTGTTATTTTTTTATGTTAGGGAAGTGGCATGCAGCTCACATTGATGTTAAGTGATGACTGCAGCCTATAGACACCCACACAAAGACCAAGGTCAAAATGCAGATGCATTACCACTCCTGAGGCCTAAGGTGTTATGCCTCTGTGCCGGAAATTACAGGGCTGTACATTACCATCGGACCAGAACACGATAGTGCTGAACACTACCATTTAGCTGCAAGTATATTATGTAATGCGGTGGCACCTACGGCCGCGAGCTTCGTCACTGGAGCTCTACCACCAGTAAAAATTTCTGTACACTTTCAATGAATAAACTCAAAACTTACATTGCACTGAATTACAAAATTCTGGGCTCTTTTCCTTTTTTCCTTGTATCCAATGGGAGTGTGATCAACATGGGTTGCTATGTATATTTTCAATCCAGATTTCACATAATTTGAGCTATAATTTAATCTGTCTAGTTAAACTGTAAAGGGTTGTGGTGAGATATGTACAAAAATAAATAAAAAACGGGACAAAGTAAAAGCTTTGAAATATTTTTTTGAGACCCTTACAATGTTTTTCAATGCGTAGAATGTTTGCTCTCTGGAATTAAATGTTTAAATTAAAGAATAGTATGAGAGCTTCTAGTGTCATAACAAAATTTTCTTAAGGTTCTGTGTTTAGATAACATTTCAAAGCGGTTTTACCTTCTTTCTTCTGTTCTTCTTTTTTTTTCTTCATATTTTCTGTAAAATTAACATATATGGACCTTGCCACGATTCTTTGTAATATATTCAATAAAAAATTGCCTTTAATGCTACTGTGCTTACAAATTGTTTAGAAACTAGTTGGTTCAGGGCTAAGAAGAACCTACAATATTGCTGCTATATTATTTTCAGAATGAAAATTTCTCATCACCAACCACAACAAACAAACTATACACACAACTAACAATATCGGCTAAATCACACTTTGGCTCTACCCAAAAGGAGACAAAAATTCCTGGTCTGAAGAAAAGACGAAGTAGCACTTCAGACAAACCCAACGATACCAGTATTCCTGATAGTCACAAAAAGAGCAAATTATTAGAAACATGTGATATTTACAGTAGAAATAATTTGTCACATGGCATCAAAGTGGATAACCTAGTTTCCGTGCCAGAAAATAATGTTGAAAAGAAGATTGAGGGTAATAAACCTGAACATCTAATAACATCAAATGGAAAAAACACTACTCAGGTAAAAGATATTTTGCATTATTTACTTGTTTCCCATGTTTAAACTGATAAGAAGAGGACATATTTCCCTTCCAATTTAGCTTCTTCCCTTCTCTGCTTCTTACATAGCAATGGAATACATCATTTACTTGTTGTGTAAATTTCTTGGGTATGAAAAATTGATATGAATATATTATTATAATACTTGCCTAATACCTAATGGGGCCTTATGGCATTGTTCAAAAATTCAGATGGTAGAGTTTCAACATGCTTTCACTAATCAAAACTGAATATCTGATGAAGTTTGTCCTAAGGAGTTTATTTCTGCTGTGAATAATTTGTGAGTGAAACCTGAACTCTACAGGCACGTAAAAAGCAGAATATAATTTTTATTTGTGTATAATTAACAATGATAACATACGTTAAACAGTACAGGAATTTTCAAATGTATTTTGACTATAATTAAGTATATTCTTTTCTTTTACAAACCAATAGTTATTTTTGATATTTTGTTTTATTAACCTATGATGACATCATTTTCAGATGAATGCACAAGAAGA
Organism: Macrosoma leucophasiata; assembly: GCA_036365455.1. NCBI lineage: Eukaryota > Metazoa > Arthropoda > Insecta > Lepidoptera > Hedylidae > Macrosoma > Macrosoma leucophasiata. The sequence goes on along the minus strand of JAWQUS010000010.1, from coordinate 13,346,904 downwards.
AGTGCCAGTAATAGTCAAAACAGAATGGCCTGATGATGATAATTCCACAGCAGTACCCACTGTAAATTCTGAAAATGAAGACAGTCTTCCTGATTATGTAAACAGTATGCTTGCCAGATCTTTATTATCAGGTTAGTTATATGATATGAAGGCACTAAGTACAATTATTAAATATTATATTTGTGATAATTACATTATTATTTTTTTATTTTACAGGGATTAATCCCTCTAAAAGCGATAATAGTGCCAATTCAAGTATGAAAAAAGTGTCAAATGTCCTGGACATACATAGTACAAGCCGATCAAAAGAAATGAATACAGAATCCCCCAGTTACACTAATACTACCTCTAAGAGTCCCATGAAGAGCTTGTCAATGGAAGATTCAATGGTGAAAACAGAGAAGCAATCTCCAAAATCTGATGTAGAATATGAGCCAGAAGTGTTGCTATCAGAACAACAAGATAGTGTCGATTCAGACCACACATACACACAAGAACAATCCCATGCCTTATTGCTTTTGGGTGGAATATCAACTGCTCCTATATTAGGTGCTGGGGCCTCGACATCCCAAGCAGGCTCCTCACACCAATCAAATCATGCAGCTATATGTGGAGATTGTCCACACTGCGGCATGAAATATTCAAATCAATCAGCACTTAAATATCATGTCAGATTAATGCATTCAGATTTAACAAACAGGCTGTGTTGTTATCTATGTCCCCGATCATTCACCATGAGAGAAACTTTCAAAGAACACATGTGGTCAAGTCATGGTCAGAGAAATTAAAGTTGCCTTAAGAATTAGTGCAAAATTATGTGCCTTAAGTTGTTCCTTGCCAGTATTAACACATTTTGGAAGGAACATTGAATGATGTGCCTTGAGTAGAATGAACTATTTATAATCCATTTAATGAGTGGAGTTTATCTTGAAGTTTTTGAGTGTCTATTTACCATGTCACATTATTAGTATTGTTTCATGATTCCTGAAATTCCTATATTTTCCCTTTAAGGTCTTAAATATAAAGTAGTATTTTAAGAATGGGAAAATTTATTTTTGTCAAAATTGATTAAACATTGAACGACAAAACAGATATAACGGAGGAGACGTTCCAAAATGTATGGAGTTTGGGCCCGCACCTTACGCACTGTACGCTATATTGTGAGAAGAAGCATAACATACTAAATCATTTTAAGCTATTCAAATTGTTTATTATACCTTCAATTAATTGTCGTAAGTATATATCAAAAACAAGAATGTTATAGTGCCAATATGGTGACATGTTGTTATACAAAAATTAAATTAAATAAATATTTCCAACAAAAAAAAAAACAATGATTCAAATAATTTTTTGAGTATTTTTCAATGATTCTACTTTTTTTTCTCTATCTTTTGATACAATTACAAAGTGTGGGCCCAACGTGGAACTTGTCCTTTGAATGTTAGCGTTAAAGGTCATACTTGTGTGCACTTTTGTTTGGTGCTATTCAAAGACAATTGACTTGTAACATTTTTATACATTGAGCGTATACTATAGGTTTTATCAGGCTACTATATTAGTAGACATATAAATTTATCTTTCTATTAGAAACAAAATGATATTGTACACAATATTGATATTTTAGCTAAAGTAAATCATATTAAATTTTAATTTAGGGAATTTCAAACCATTAATGCTCAATTTACAAAACAAAAATCTGAGAGTACTTGAGATTCGTAATATCATCTATGGGAAGCTTGTACATATTATCTGGATATTGTGATCTATAAACAAAACAAATTATTTCGTGAAACATTTTCGGAATATTTCGAATTATTTTTTTTAAATTTTAATTTCAAAAATGCAATAATCATCTAAATAAACTACAATTTGTCAAACTTTTAGAGTTTAATTTATATATATAAATTTATATATTATATTGTGTTGTATGTTTAATAACGATGCTTTTTAGTGTATAATTTATTAAAGTGAACTAAAGATTTCAGACATTATTACTTAGTTACTTAACTGTGTAAAAAATGTTTATCCTTTTTCTTTTTATATTAATACAATCTGTAAACAATAACAAGGCAACTATGCGGCTTTTGTTTCTAAATAATAATATGTTACGTTGGAATGAGATTTTTTATGGTTAGTCTATTACTTTTTTTAAATATCTATAAGAACAAAAAGTGTTGAGTATAACATGTTTTACTTTATATTAATTTTGTCGTACATAAATAATTGAAGCTAGACTTCTCCCCGTTGTCAGCAAGAGTTTTCCTTGTTACCTACTTGCTACTTGATAAGCATGATATAGGTATGTACATACCTATTATATATATATATATTTTATTTTTGCTTTTTGTTTCTTATCTCTAAATGTAATAATTATTGTTACCTGTGCTAGGATTTATTTACTACTATCTAGCAATAAACAGTGGCGTAGCTAACATGGGTGGCACCCGGGGCGGATGAGCAAAAAAAAGAAAATACATACTTTCCATTCTCATTTTTCCATTCTATTTCGTTGTCCCCTATTTGAGCGAATTCTGCCTCTGGCGCCCCCTGGTATTATAAATACGAAAGTGAGTTTTGTGATGCGCTTTCACGTCTAAACAGCTCAAATTTGGGTTATTTAAAGAGAGGGTGTCCCGCAAATGGGTGGCACCCGGTGCAGGCCGCCCCCGCCTCTCCCTCTACCTACGCCACTGGCAATAAACCCATTGCTTTGAATTTTATCAACAGTTTTCAGATGGCTATATGTACAGAAATTATTAGATTATATTTATGTTATTAAAATGTAAGCAGTATTGCCCAAATTCACATGGACTTTCAACTTGAGAATACCATAAACCCACAGTAAAGTGGGTGTGATATGATATTACCAGTAATGAATTACGGATCTTTTTGGTAACAAGTGCCAAAATGAATGTTAGTTTGTTATAAATTAGTAAAATATTTACTCTTGTAAGGTACCAATTATTTTCTTATTTTCAATTCCTTAGTTTCATATTTTTAAGTTATTTACATTGTCTGCTTGATCTATATTATGAAAAGAAAATTATGTGTTTTCTATTGTTGTTATCCATACACGCGTTAAATTTAAATAGATGTATGTCAATTGGATCTTGTGTGTGGAATGCCATTAGTGAAAATTTTATATTAAATTATTTTTATCAAGTATTGAAATGTATAGGAGTAAAATTACGAATTGCTATTATTTATAGTAATGTTATTACGTAAGCGTTAAGATAAGCGTTTAAATATTGTTGAATATTTTATTTAGAATTTTACAAGATTTATATTTTAATTTATGTTATGAATAAAAGATATGCTTCTGATTTATTATGTTTCATTGTATTGTATTTCAGTGAATTGATGAGGTAACTACACATTTTATAATCTCTATTATAGTCATCACTACATAGTACGTCAAGAGGTCTGTCTAGTCTAAAGTAGTTGAAATTATATCCCGTATTAAAACACAGATCTCGGTCCTTGAGACGATCTTAAGATCACGTTTTTCCATACTAAACGGGATCTTAATGTCGTGTTCTGGGATCGAGATCTGTCTAGTACGAGTAATTATAGAAATAGAAATATAGAATATTTTTATTTCGAATAGATCTTTACAGATACTTTCAAAACGTCAATAAATCATAAACTACCTAGAGCGAATAACCATTACATAATTTACTCAGAGGAAGGATTATAGCCCTTGTTCACACGGAATTGATCGCTATAGTAAAAGGTGCCATCTTGGTCAAGCGGTCAATAGTAGATACCTACGTTAGGTTCATGACGCCGAATCGCGCAAAAAGGGAAAGGAAGGAGGACGATATAACTTGCTATGTATTATTATTTATATACAATGTGTTCCAGGGATAAGAGACCGTCCGGCGTTTTTAGAATATTTGTACAAAATTATTGCCCGTGGTACATGGTACACCTCTTGTGAGTTAGGTGTACCAAGGGTAAATTTTACTTCCGGTGGTCCACCTGCTAGATAGTTCAGCGGAATGCATTGCCCGTGGTCCACCTAACAATTTTCAATTGTGAAGAAAAGACTAATTCATGCAGATGAACGTCCAAAGGAGATGTTGCAAAAATATATGGACCGCTGGCCATGTATTGTACACAATATCATTAAACAGGCAAAATCAATATAAAAACTGCATATTTTCACTTATTTAGCTTTGTTTGTAGTTACAAAACATTATTTGCAGTTAGAATTGCAACTCAAAACCAACATGGCGAATATGGCGGGCGATGTCATTTTGTCATTTTAATTTTTAAAATTGGATTTTCATTATATAGTACTCGTACTTGGAGAAAAAAGTAATATTTTCTAAATACTATCGAAATCGATTGATCAAAGTGTCGGCTGTATCGCCGCCATGTTTAACATAGTTGAAAATGATAAAATCGTTTGAATTAAATGTGGTTGTAACTCTAAAATAAATTCTTGAATAAATTAATTGTATTTTTTTCGGATTCTTCTACCCATTTTTACCCATTTTTTGAGGACGTGTACGAACCCATTTCATTTACCCATTTTTTGAGGACGTGTACGAACCAGAGCCGAGCTCGCAACATCTCCTTTAATTTCTTTTTGGTTTTTAACCGATTTCGAAGAAACGAGAAATTTATCAATTCGACGGATTTTTTCAAATTTTATTTCTTTTTGGTTTTTAACCGACTTCGAAAAAAGGAGAAATTTATCGATTCGTCGAATTTTTTTTAACTGAATTTGAAAACGCCTTTACCGATTTGGATATTTTTTTTTGTTTGAAAGGATATACCTCACAGGTCTCATTGTAACCATGATGGAAAAATCGAGAGCACTCTTAAAATTTCATAGCACACTGAAAGGTTGTCGGTATTTTTTAAAATAATAATGTTCCGTGTCTTTGCTTTCGGAAAGCATAATTTGATAAAGTGGAACTGATGATGAAAACTATTTTATATGGTACCTTCGTAGTTGAAATACCTACTTTTTACTAATTACAATAGTTACACGTTTGTTTAAAAAATGTTATTATAAACCGCGATCATTCAAAAACGCCTGTAGGTACCAATTTAAATATATATATATTTTTGTAAGGATGGTCCCATTATCACCTTGTAGGTAAGTACGTAGCCCATATTAAAATAATTGTCCTATTATAATAATTAGGTTACGTGTTTTTTTCCCTTAAAATGAAATTATCTAATTGAGTTTATTTTTCGTTTTTCGTGTTTTTTGTGTATTCAGATTTTAATTTTTTTTTGAAGGCGGTTTTTTTTTAATTTTTAAAATAATTTTAAATTCTAGATTACGTTTCTAGTACATGCGTTGTGTGCTTACCGTTCTAACATAACCTAACCCATATGTTTCGATTCCAAAAAGATTTAATCGTATTACGCTGTGCATTACACTCATTTCTTTAGAAAACATGATTCCCTTTAGTTCCAAAAAGTTGAAGTACGATTTGAGACTGAAAAGAACCCGACAAAACATTTTATTAACAATGTAAAAGTACATTCTACACTAACACTGATACAGGTAGACCACGGGAAAAATATATTTCCCTTGGAACATCTAGGTGAACTTAGGTGGACAACAGAAAGATGTAATTACCCCTGGTACACCCAATTCATAATAGGTGTACCACGGGTAAAAAAAAATACCCCTGGTTCACCCAGGTGTACCATGGGCAATGACCGATAATTACGCTTATATATTAGGTTGGGGAAAAAGTTTCTTCGCATTTTTTAAGATAATTCAAAACATTTTTAATATAGTTTATTTAAATTTAACTAAAGTATGTATGTACCATTTTGTTCGATAACCTTTTGCTATTGTTTCGCGGCTTGCGTAGCATTTTTGCCTCTTTTGTAGTAAAATTTTAAAATGTATCGAATTTTTGACTCACCTTGACAGTACGAAAAACAAATGAAAATCACTCATTTGCCTAATTTGAATTTAGAATTATGTTTTTTAAAATTTTAACTTTCAATGATACCAAAACCAGCCAGATACAAATACTACAGCCAAAGAGATTTTATTACAAGTTCATACATACTATAATGCGAAAAGACTTTTTCCCCAACCTATTATGAGACTTACCGGCTTTGGTGTTTTTCCATGATTTTTTAATTTTTTTAGTAAATACACGTGACGTTCTGCAGTTTTTTTACGAAATTTCCTTAGTTTTTACATCTTTCTTCATTCATTTTTTTATTGACTAGCCGAAATCATAGTTTGTCAAATAAAATTATCAAACATAGCTAAAATGTAATGAAACATTTTTTAGAGTGAAAAAATAATTATTTAGTGAAAAAAGATTTTTTTATTAAATAAATGTTTTATCACATATAAGTTGTTTGAATATATTATTTTAATTCATAAACTATGATGTCGGCTAGGCAATAAACAAAAAGAATGAATAAATATGTAAAAAATTAGGAAATATCGTAATAAAACTGCAGCACGTCACGCGTATTTACTAAAAAATAAAAAAAACGTTAAAAAAAACCCAAAGCCGGTAAGTCTGATTTAAATAAGAGTGATTATCCTTTATTTTGTACAAATATTCGAAAAACGCCGGGCGGTCACTTATCCCTGGGACACATTGTATATTAGTTTTTTATCGATCATAGATGATTAGACTGTTTCGTGCAAAGAGCAACACGGGCCACCGGCCGCGGCGAACCGGCGGGTATTGCTCTATGGTTTCGTGCAATAAGTTTATACATTTTTGCACATTTTTCGCAGGTGTATTACAACGCTTTACCACATACCCGTTACGGATAGACTCGGGACGGAAAATCATCGGATAACTGAGTGTGGTACACACCGTACATACGAATAATATTCGCAATGATTTATTCCATAAGTATAAATTACCGCAAATATACGGCCAATCTAACATTAGTAATATTAGCAAGTGTATTACCAAAATTAACACTAACTTACAAATTATAAGCATGTGGTCTCATAAATTCGGCATTAAAGTTAATCCTAACAAGTGTCAGGCGATTGTAGTTGGCAGTCAAAAGCAGCTTGCCAAATTAGATCTCAGTTCCGTTGCACCTGTTACTTTTGAGGGCCAGAAAATTACATTTCGCCCATCTGTTAAGGACCTAGGACTGCATATAGATGCCACTCTCAGCTGCAACGTGCAAGTCACTGAAGTTTGTCGTGCTGCCTACGCGTCATTAAGTTCACTGAATAGATTGAGAAATTTCCTACCCATACCGTTGAAAATTCGACTTGTACAGGCACTAATTTTTCCTATAATAGATTATGCTGATGCGTGTTATCTGGACTTAAATGAGGCTGGTCTTGATAAACTAGACCGAGTAGTTAATAATGCAATCCGGTTCATCTTCCGTCTTCGTAAATTTGACCATGTGTCCGCTTTCCGTACTGAACTTAAATGGCTAACCATCCGCCAACGTAGACAATCCAGAATTCTGTGTCAACTTTTTTCAATTCTTTTTGACGTTTCCTCTCCTACTTATTTAAAAAATAATTTCCAATATCTCTGCTCTTCTCACTCATTACATCTTCGCTCTAATGAATCTCTCACTCTTTCTATACCCCTTCATAGATCTGGTTTCGTTGCTAACTCTTTTACTGTTCAAGCAGCTCGATTGTGGAATGCGCTGACAGATGTCCTCCAAAGATCTTGTTCGAGACTAACGTTTAAAAACAATTTAAAGAAACATCTTTTAAGATAATTATACGAGTATGTGTGTGAATCCTAAGTGGGAATCCTTATCGGAAATTAAAAAACCTACATAAAAATATTATTTCATAAGATACCTACTAGCTACTTAAAACTATTGCAAAAAAGAGAGGACATTTGCCGCGACGTTGACGAATAAATTGGGTGTCCTATTAGCGACCTAGCACTCGTAAAACTTTTTTATTCCCTCAAACACATCCATGCCATTTCTAATAGTTTAGCATAAAACCTTACGACACTCATAGAAAACAAGGCGAATATTTAAATGATTTTTAGTGTTCCGTTTATGTTAAAAGGAAAAAACAACGCTGTTTGACAAGACCCAATAGGGTATTTGACTACCTACCTAATATTTTTTATTGTGATTTCAAAGTATAAGAAATGTTAGTAAATATCGTCATTGGAACCACTAGTCTATTACTAATAGTTTTTGAGATATCGCCATTCGAAAGTTGCAAGTTATGAAATGATTTCAAACGGCTCTACACAATTGTACAGCCTTGTGATGTCGCACGCTCGTCATTGATTTCGTAGGTCTACACCACAGACCAATCAGACACCTCCGAAATCAATGACGAGTTCCAGTAATCTTAAAATATCTTCGTTAATATTGCGTTTTTGTAAATAGTTTGCATAGTAAACGTTGTTGGGATTTGTACAAGGAATCTAAAACTGTTTTTATTTTTAAACTTTTTCATTTGTTTTTTCTTTTCATTTTTTTTTATTTTTATAACTCTTCTAAAATTATACACCGATTTTAATAATTTTTATGTTTCCGTATTAATTTCGGACCATGTCCTTTAAAAATATAATAATTACAGATTGTCAAATATGTACCCTATTGTCCAGTAAAACTTGGAACTTGGTACGTAGGTATCACGTTGAAATTAATATCAAAACCGAGCTCTGCCTCTGAAAATATGTTTTCAAGTCAACGAAATAAAAAGCATGGCCGAAGATATTTTATTGTCATGTGTATTATTTGACCATATTGTAAAAGAATTAAAATTTTGTAATGTTTCCGAGGCTAAAACTTTTCAAGGATATTTCCAAAAGTATTCCGAAAAACTTCCAAAATTGCCGGAATCTTTGAAAGTTTCCATACTGACATTTAAATTTCAGAAATATTGTTTTGATATTTATTTTAAACTAGCTGACCCGGCAAACTTCGTATTGCCTCAAAATGAAATAATTTGTTTGATAGATACGGACTATTTGTATGGAAAAAATGAAATTGTGTTTTTTTTTATTTCCCTTCAATTTCTTCATATTTTCTTACCTGTTAAACCTTACCTGGGCTTCCAGAAGTAATTCAAAACTAAAATTAACCAAATCGGTAGAGCCGTTCTCGAGTCTTAGCGAGACTTACGAACAGCAATTGATTTTTATATATAAGAAAGAAGAAGATTCAAAATATACATCGAATTTTGTTCGATTTTATGGATTTGGTCAAACACGCTGGTTAAAGCTACCGATTTATTACTAAAACCTTCAATCGATGCCATGACTCCAATAGTAAAATTATTCGATTACGTATGAACGATTATTATTAAGATATTTTTTTAATCGCCGCCGTAGTGATAGCATACCTCATACCTACCACTACCATACGCCTGCGGTCTTGCTTGACTTCAGTTGTAAAAACGTTAGCTGCCGCAGAATGCAATTAAATAACAGTTAATTATGATTATCCGACTGCAACCTATTAGGGTTTGTGTATTTTAATAACTTTAAGGGCAAATATTCGAATTTGATTATTTATTGATTAAGAAATAAAGCTAATATTGTTTTCGTCGAAAAAGAGATATATTGTTATTTAATCTCAAAGTTTAAGAGATTATTATTTTTAGAGATTACGATTAAAAAAATATTTGTTTTTGTTTTTTAAGAGTCTATTAAAGTAGAGTACCCAGCAAGTAATATTTCATATCGAGCCTACGAAAGAGACAGTCGGCTAGTTTCGACTTCGACGTAGAGCGTTGTCTCTGCTACACACTGCCTACGTGTGCAATATGTGGTAGAGCCGGGGCTCACACTATTAAGCGACGGAGTCTTTTGAAATAAACGTAATAAAATTATAGTTATTCACGACGCCGTATAAACAAATGTAAACAAGTATTAAATAATACGTAAGTGAAAGCATGAATCAGTAAAAAAAAACCGGTGATAGTTTTCCTTTTAATTTCGTTATATGTAGCTACTATTGCCGTAACGTTTGAATTTCTAACAATAACCGTTTAGTCTGTAGGGGGGGGGGGGACACACTTGAGTCTAACGAAAATTTGCACTTTAAAGCTTAATAAGTCACGTACAGTTAACTAAATTGAAAAATGATGTTCGGACACTCATAATATTTTTAAAAGAGCTATCCAACGATACACCATCCCACACTATATGGAAATCGAAAATTAAAAAAAAATGTCCTCGCGTTACAAGTAGGGGTTACCCTAAATATATATTTTTTGCATGTTTTTATTCTACCACTTCGTCGGCGTAATTAAGGTGTATACTTGTGCCAAATTTCAAGTCTCTAGTACTAATAGTTATTGCGCTAAACCGCGGATGGACAGATAGACAGACAGACAGACAGACAGACAGACAGACAGACAGACAGACGGACATGGCGAAACTATAAGAGTTCCTTGTTTACTACGGAACCCTAAAAAGATATGCACATAGTGTAAATACTTCATATTTGTATCCGTTGCGTGTTGTGTGCGTCTAATACTTAATATTGCTTTGTATTTATATAATAATGTGTATAATAATGAGCGCACACCCTGGGCTACAGGATCGATTTAACTATTTCAGTTTTTTTTTAATTCAAAATAACTCTTACTGGTAATAACTTTTTACTTGTAGAGCTCCAGTGACGGAGCTCGCGGGCGAAGGCACCACTGTATTACCTAATATACTTACCTAAATAGTAGTGTTCAGCACTATCGTGTGCCGGTCAGGTGGTAATGTATTTTCGGTAATTCCTTGTAATTTCCGGCACAGAGGTATAACACCTTAGGCCTCAGGAGTGGTAACGCATCTGCATTTTGACCTGGTCTTTGTGTGGGTGTCTATAGGCTGCAGTCATCACTTAACATCAATTTGAACTGCATGCTTGTTTGCCACTTCCATTACATAAAAAAAAACTATTTTAATATTGTCCAGGATCCACGGTAGCAGTAGTAGTAGCCTGCTACCACTAGTCACTACTGCTACCGTGGATCCTGAATTCGGTCCCCGGATCGGGGGCTATCAGAAATAAAGGTGTATTATCTATCCTTTATCATTAGTACTATTGGATTTTTCCATTTTCTTCTGGAAGTTCCCAGTGCTGCTCTCGGAGTTTGGTAATGCGATCGGACCTGTCAATAGGCTCGCCACCTAGTTCATGAAATGCAAGCAGCGAATCTCGGGTGTTTGCATGTATGTCTACTTGAATGCATGCATTTATCTCTGTCTACCCCTAGGAAATAAAGACGCGATGTCACATTTTTTAATATAAAATACCAAATACCATAGTTGAAGGGTAAATAGAACTTGCCCATTGGAGCCCTACCGGTAAATATTAGAAACAATTTCCGGTTTTTTTTTAATCCTGACATAATAACGAAAACTCTCATTTCGCGAGAGACGCATTGATGTGCATTGTATGAATCGTGAACTAAAGTATGCGGTGTAGATAGATTGTGGATATGTGTAAAGGCGTTCGAGGAAGCCCCTTAATGCGGAGACAGCTCCGCTGGGACGCTATTGATCGTCATCCGCCGTCAGTGGCCGAGGCGCCCCTATTGATTCGCCGCAATCTGCATGATAACCCGCGCCTGGCTTCTCTACTACAACATAACATTAGAACACTAAAGCACACGCGTAATAACCTATGTTTGTTCAAATATTACAAGTAAGAATGGTATGCAATTACGTTTTAGCGCCAAACAATGTATGCGCGTTTTACTGGTGGTAGAGCTCCAGTGACGGAGCTCGCGGGCGTAGGCACCACCGCATTACCTAATATACTTGCCGCTTAATGGTAGTGTTCAGCACTATCGTGTTCCGGTCAGGTGGTAATGTACGGCCCTGTAATTTCCGGCACAGAGGCGTAACACCTTAGGCCTCAGGAGTGGTAACGCATCTGCATTTTGACCTTGATCTTTGCGTGGGTGTCTATAGGCTGCAGTCATCACTTAATATCAATGTGAACTGCAGGCTTGTTTGCCACTTACATTACATAAAACATGCAAACAATATATGATATTCCCTTTGCCCCCGACGCAGTTTATTTTAGAAATAAATATATATATATTCAAAGTATTGAGTAAGTTACCATATTATTTGTATGATTTAGAAAAATTAATAAACTGCAAACTCTCTGTGCGATTGATTCGACGCAGTGATTATACCTACGTCCAGTGATCGAAAGTTGTGGATGAAATCGCGAGTTCATTTCTCGAAACTCGGAACAGAATACAAGTATTAGGTACAATCGAAATAAGGTCTACTCAGTTTGACTTCTTGTTTTAGATGTAAGAGAGAGAGAGAGAGAGAGAGAGAGAGAGAGAGAGAGAGAGAGAGAGAGAGAGAGAGAGAGAGAGAGAGAGAGAGAGAGAGAGATTATAATCTATAAAGTGATGAATGTTTACTAGTGAATCAATGCACATAGGTATCTTTTCACTTAAGTTTCTTCACAGTTGACTATCTTGAGCTGTTGCTCTGGATAATTCCTAGTTAACTTATCTAGCACCTAATAGCGCGTTTACACAGCCACATATTATCTTCCGTATTGGTCGTTTGCAGGATCCCGTTTAGTGGCGTAGGTTTGTATTTCTATGGGTATGTTTAGACGGATTATAAAAATATTTTATTTTTCTTAAATACCTACGATATGCCGGTTTTAGAGGCGTTTGAACAAGTTAAAATATGGGCAAAGTTTGCTACGCTCACACGCGTCGCGTAGCACATAGTTTCATTTGGATCATATTTTATTGCATTGCTTTACGCTGGTGTTAACGACATCCATTGGAAAATAATTCTAGTTACTATGTTCTTAATAATCTACATATTTATTTTAATACATTTCTTGCAATAATACAAGCTAGTGAACATTTTTAATTTTTTTTTTGATAAACATGGCAACATTGTTATTTTGTAATATTATAAAATATTTCATTTTACTTATATAGGAGATTCTCGTTCGGAGAGGTGTTCGAACCTTGTTTGAGCACTTTGAACACGTTAAAATTAGTGACAGTGTAATCTGCTTGCTACGTTTACACGCGGTGTAGCAAGGCAAGCGTCGCGTAGCAAATATTTTTGTCTGAATCAGTTTCACGTCCGTAGTCCGTATGCTACGAGTACAACAGCAGACGTAGCTGCGTCACACGTAGATAATGATTTAAATTGAATTGTAACATATTTTTATAAATATACTTTTCATGTGTTTTTGGTATATATTTAACCTTAGGTACCTACCAATTTTTTTTTTAAATCCTACCTCGGATTCACGTGTTAAGGTTTTGTACAATTGAGAAATGGACCTGCACACAAAAACCAGAGGTCAATTTCCAATGCATTACCATCCCTGAGGCTTAGGCGTACATTACTTAGGTATAATGTAAAGCACACCTAAAATGTATAGGTAATGCATTAAATATTATTGATTTTATACTTTGCCTAGGTATTCTATACAATACTGAATGCGCAGCCGGTAATTCGTGTGAAAATGCCCGTAAAAACGAATCCGCCACTAAACCGGATCCTGCACGGTATTGAAACGGTACGCGCTGTTAAAATGATTGACTGTTATTGAAAAAAAAAGTTGTCTGTTTAAGCAACAGTATTGAATACTACACGGAATGCACGGCGCATGTACCGCACCCTTCATTCTACTCCGCTAAGCCTTGCCACTCCGACTGTCGACTCTGGGACTCGATAAATATCCTATACGTTGAGATTTGAAATGCATTGACCGTCCATATTTGGAATCACTCGACATTTAAGTTTCCGTTCTATCAATAAAATTCTGTTCTATTTCATTTCACAACTTTAATTAACACTAACAGAAAAGGTGACAAATCAAACAATTTTATTATTCTATTATTATTAATTTTACTTTTAAGCTTACAACTTCCTCGTTACTAAACTTATATTAAAATTGGTACATTTTATAATAATATTAATCCAATCAGAACTTCCAAAATAGTGGTATTTTGGACACAGCAGTAATTAATTTAAATCAATTTTGCTTATTTCATATCAAGAACGAAATTATTTTCAATTGTCCATTGGTCCACCTTAGGCCTCAGGAGTGGTAACGCATCTGCATTTTGACCTTGGTATTTGAGTGGGTATCTATAGGCTGCATTCATGTCTTAACATCAATGTGAACTGCATGCATGTTTGCCACTTCCATAAAATAAAAAAATCTTCCCTAATGACGCACAACATTGTCGTGGGTCAAGGGGAAGGGTTTTTTCCAGCAGTGGATGTCTTTCGGCTGAATGAAGTGATGATGCAATGGCACTATAATTGGAGGAGCCGCACGCTCATTTTCTCGGCTTCATATTAGTGGAAACCGTGTCTATTTATCGTACATGCAACAAAACAACTGTTATTTAAAATTCAAATAAAGCTTTGAATGCTTTAAGCATTAAGTCCGCCATTTGTTACATTATGTGTTATTTTTTGGTAACAATAAAGTATAAATAAATAAAAAGGTAAATAAATAAAGAAATCAGGCATCACAAATTTACATTTATGAGCTACACGGATAAGAATATTGGCAAAGAAAGCATCCGATATCACTAGAACTCTGACGGAAATGTAGTAGAATAAAATAAACTTTTCCCGCGACTTCACATGCACTGAATTCCCGTTCAGGAATACTCGAAGTGTACCCTTATTCCCCCGCAAGAAAACTACATGCCAAATTTGCGCTTTTCATTTATTTAAACTTTTGTGCACATAATAAATGTACATAAGGAGGATTTAATGCCTAGTAGCATTCGCTACCAGCCAACCTTAGATCTGAATAAACCTGTCAAAGAGGTGCAAGGTTTTTTTTACCATCAGCAGTTGCAGCAGTGTTACCTGTCACTCACGCAGTCACTATGTCACTTAATCACTACCAGTAGCAGAGCAGTTTTATATTATATAGTCACAGTATGTTTCTATTACCCTGACAGATACAACATACGCATGTTAAATGTTTACTTTATATTGAATTACTATACTATTATTATATCTACATATATATTGAACAGCCAAATGGATTGCGATGCAATTTCCGCCATCATGCAGACAATTTGCCGCCATGATTTGAAATTGCTGCCCCTGCGAAGTCCAAATAATGCCAATTATATTAAGCTCATCATTACAATTTGTAGGTCTTCACCCTAAAATGAGACAGTAAATTGATTAGACACCCACATTTAACGAAAATGTGTACGTTCAACCATTTGGTTTTATGAGTCATGGTTGAAATTGTAGACCATCGCATTTATTACTAAGCCGTAACCTAACTAATGCATTCAATTTTCATAATTTTCATAAGTTGGAACTAATGCATTCAATTTTCATAATTGTAATTAAAAGCAAACAGGCATCATAACCTCAGTTTAGTCATGTAGCATTAGGTATTACATATTCTCTGGTTTAGTTCAAACTTAAGCAAATTTTTGGGCGCCTTATGCACAAATTTCGAAATCCCAATGCCAAGTGCAGTAACTTGCTTGAATTGCAGATATTTTCACCGAAATCATTCTTTTATATTTCTATTAGGTACACAAATGATTTAATACATATGTAATCATGTGAAATAATCTTACATTTTTGGTACAAATACTAAAGTTACTCGTGCAAATAAAAACTATTTTTTTAAAACAAAACCAAAAAATAGGATTTTAAAATTATGCTGTATTGGTTTGTCACGCATATAGACATAAAACTAGAAAAATTCTGTTTCTGAACTTGTAGTAATTTCAAAATTATTTCTACAATAATTTTGGCGTTTGTAGTAACTAATTATGTACCTATTTGGTAAAATCATCTTGTAAGCGGCAATCGTTTGAATTATGTCGGACAGAGTGCAGGGAGCGCAGTGCAGCCTTAGTTAAACTATGTGCAATTTTTGATCACAGTGCAAAAAAATTGAAAGCAATATAATAGTAACTCGACACCATACTCTTCTTGATGATAGTAAGGAGTAGAAGCAGAAAATCAATACAAATGTTACTTATTGATCGATATGATATTGCGGAGGCGTAACGCTATGAACTTTAGATGACTGTGTAGTAACAGAAATTGATGCTTCACTATCACATTGAAAAATATGATTTGATTTGTTGATAAATTCAACATGTGAGTTTAAACCATAGATTATGATGAAACCAACAATCTTGTATGCTGTATGCACTTTATGCACTTAGCAATGTCACTAATCTATATATATATATATACTCGATATATACATGATACTCGATTAACGTACACTTTCGTAAAGTTCGTCACCTTAAGTATCTGAAAGTTGATACTGCAATTGATTGACATGCTCGCTTACCGATCCAAGATCTGAATGACGAACTTAGATCATCCATATCATTTTGCTTCACTTTTGCGCTTTTGAAGCCCGTGCAAAAGTTAGGGGCTACTAGCCCGGGTTAGTGCTTTTAGTTTCTAAACTTACAATCTTGTGACCTTTTCAAATTTAATTATGTATGTAATAAAAAAAATATCATGAATATCTAATCCAATTTTATTTAATCAAAAATGTATCGTACGTATAATCATATTTTTTTAAATTTAAAGTTTTGATTATTTTATAAATACCTATATTTTATTCTCGAGGTAGAAAATTTGAACATGATGACCGGTAAAAACGAATTTTCATTTTTGTCTTTTTATTGTTTGGTACTATAGCGATATACACATTATACATACCAGATAAAAAATAACAAAAAAAAACCATTTAAAAATATAACGCGGTTGAAGGATATATGTGTAACGAAATATAAGTTTGCGGTGTGAGAAGTGTGTTCGCAGGAAGGACAGAAGGGGTGGTGCGTGGTGCGCCGTATGACTCTATCGGCGATGTGGGTCACTGCCGCCTACGCGCAATTCGATAAAACTTTGCAAATGTTTACCACCTGGTTACGATGCGCAAAACGTACTAACTCAATCAAATATCATGTGAACCGTTACTTTTATGAATTAATCACTGCTCCTTATTTATACTTCCGTCTACTAAATGCTTGCTGCCTTTCAAAAGTTTCGGGTATCTAAGAATAAAGATTTTAAAATTAAGTTTGTTTTACTTTCATACTACAGGTAGTGAAAACTTTAAATAAGAGCGAAGGGAAACGCTCTGCATCGCGCTGTCGCTACTTATCGAGCGAATCAAAAATAAACCGACAACTACTACGATAGCGAAAGGGTAACATTATATTTAGGCGCTAAGCGAAAGTGAGTGTATACTAATTAATAGTGCAAAGTATTGATCAATTGTTTCACCATGGTTCTAAATATAAAATTTCGTGGAGGAAGACAAAGTTCGCGCGCAATACGGGCGCGGGCAGGTAGTGCGGGCGCGGGCACGCGGCGGCGGCGTATCGATTCCGCGGCGCCTTCAGTCGGCGTCCGTCGAGCGCTGCGCCGAGCCGCCGGCGAGCGGGCGTCGCCCCTCCCCGCGGCCCGCGCCCCGCGCCCCGCGCCCTGCCCCCGCCCACTGGATCTCTCGTCGTCGCCGGCAAACTCGAACGACCTCTTTTCGCTAACTAACGTCGCACTCGCGAACATTTCCCGCCGAGAAACTGCGTACGATCTCTGCGTTACTTCGCTTCGATCTCGGGCGGCACGTGAAATATTTGTAGTCGTCTGGTAGTTTCGGGGCCGTTTAGTAATTGGTAGGATGCGCTCGGGGAGACGGCGGTCATGCATCTAGAGGGCGACAGGGGAAGTTAGTGAAGAAGGGAAGGCTGCGCGCGAGTGCGATGCGGGTGTGGGGGCGCGGGTGCGAGCGAGGATGGCCGGGTGCGCCGCCGGCCGCGTAGGCGCACGCCGCGATGGATTGCTGCAACTACGGCGAGTACCGCGGGCTGGCGCACGCGCAATACGGCTCGGGCCCGGGCTGGGAGGGCTACGGCTACGCGCCGCTGCCGTACGCGCCGTACGCGCACGCCTACTACCCGCCCGCGCACCCCGCGCACCCTGCGCTGCCCACTCACCCGGCGCACGACCCCTACGCGCGCTACTACCGCTACGATTACAACGCGCATCACGTGCGACACAATGAACATGCTACGCCTATGGGTGGGTGGTACATACATTACATATCTATTGAAATTCTTATGACTTAGCGCTAACTGTATATTCATAAAACGTATATTCTATTATCTTACTCAATGAAAGCGAAAATTCCTATAAAACTGAAATTCACATAGTTGGCATTAACATTGTACATTTACAATGTACAAACCCTGTGTACACGATTCTGACATAAAATAATTATTAAGTATGCAGGCATTCATTTAAAAACATCGTTCAACTACTTTTATGATTGTACATTGATACAGGATAATAAATAACTTGAAATTTCGAAAGGCTGAATAAGTTGCAATTATTTCGTGTTGATTTCTAAAATCAAAGATAAATTATAATTGTTAACGTGAAAAAAAGAGACATTAATGGTTTCGTTGTGGTAGTCATACAGCCATACAACTTGCTACCATCTTATGCGTGTGCGCATGAAACAGTAAAATAACAAAAAAACATTCTGTATATTATATTCCATACCTAAACACCTCATAGGTATAAATGTTTTATCTAGATGATTTTTACAACTATAAAAACAAATGAATAAAATTGTTTCCTTTTAAAGTATTTACATGTAAGTAAAAATGAACTGTGTATAAGAATTAAACAAATAATATACCCTTGTGGACCTCTGACTGCCAATCAAAACCTGTGACATGAGAGTTCCGCTTCATTACGAGTATAAAAATAATTATATTATTATGTTATGAACAGAGTACATATGTTCCCTCAATTCATAATTACCGGATATAGACCGCTTTATTGATGAAACTAATATTTTTTTATAAAAACCTTAAAAAAAATATCTTAAAATTAATAAATAAATAAATAAAGCAGTTATGCATCAAAAAAACCCACATCGCCGTTGTACTGCGACAAAGTGCCCAGAAGGCTGGCAGCATTACCACGTTGAATGGCAATGCTTATTCTCTGACCGAAATATTGGCCAGCCCTCTGGTCACGGGAAGTGTCGACCAATCGCTTCGCAATGTCTCGGATAAAGTAAGTTCTAACTAATAGGTATTTATGTGATCGATTAGGTATAATTATGGCTACAAAACGGGAACCAACTTAATGTTGGGATTTCACGTCTAGTCTTATTTTAATTAAGACATTTGTATTCTATTTTAGCTATCTTTGTAACCCATACTTCCCCATTCTTCTTCAATTTATAAATTTCAGACAATTTTCTCGAGTACATCCTGTAAAAACTGAAGTAGCAAAAACATAGTTATCAGTATTCGAAACATCTCAAATGTCAACTCAACGTAAAATCGAAGGAACGTATATAGCAAGAGTGTCATCCTCGTAGGCATATATAATTCCTTGAACATAATTCAATTACAAGCACGGTTGCGACCGTGCCGTTCACAGTTTAGTCTGGTATAATCTGGCGCAGTGTGCGCTGAAGTTTGTTTACCAATACCAAAGAGATCGCAATCCACACGCGTGGCGCGGCGACATTCTGAACAATGAAGAATGAAGTAAGAATTAATGTTTACGTTTGGGCGGATTTCTCGGCGTCTACGTCACGTGTCGATGGGGAAGCGGGGGACAAGCGCTACAGGTGGTCCGTCCGCGTCCCCCTCCCCCTGCCTCCCCTCGACCCCGCTCCTCGCGATTGATTGCCTGCACCGCCCGCGCGGCGCACAGCCACTCTACATATTGACCGGGTTGCTAACGCCCGCGTCGCCTCTCTCCTCAACTTTACAGGTTACGTGAAAAGTACCAACGCTATACGTCCAATGAAAGCATGAAAATTATGCTACGTTGAAGATGATGATTTATAATGCAATATGATACCAGGATTTACGTTGTCCCTACGCGGATATAAAATTCCATATGTAAATAGATTTCTAATTTATTTATGAATATGATTATGATTTGCTCATATATACATAATATGTATACATTTTCCATCAGAGGTTCCGATAAACGCATACCAATTTTAAAAAATCGTGCGACTAATTTGTGTAATGATTCACTTACTTGATTGATTATACTGCTAGAATGATTGAACACTAATATCTTTTATCCGTTATCATAATTGTTTTATGGGTCGCTTCAAAATATTAATGTATAAGTTAAATATAAACGAGCGTTATCAATTTGATACCATGTACATAAATTAATCAATTAATTAATAGTTTTGGGATTAATATGAATTAATAATTCATAGGTGACTCTAACATCCAAACCGTATTTTATTTATGCCTTGAAAATAAAATAAAATAATTATTTTACAAATTAAGGGAACAATAATTTAAATTAAATAAATCAAAATTCACCGTGTTACGCGATAAATAAAAATATGACAGTACTTATTCATTTTTCAGTGTGTAAAACACACACAAAATTGAAGGTTCAAGGAAAATATGTTTGCTGTCGACAGTTGAAGCTCTTCAAATATACAAAACGGGCTGTTACTTTTTATCACCTACATTAAAATAACGGCAACAATAAATTAATATGGAAAGAGCATTTTTTGTCACGCGATTAAACAGGAACTAAAATACGAATTGCTTATTGTCTGTAAGCAATTTGTATTTTAATTTATATCGAAAGTGCTATGAAACGCTTGAGCCTCCTAGAAGGCTGACCTATTACATTGTTGTTTGCCCTTAAAGTTTACGCTCAATATTATACTTGAGATTTATCCGAGCAAGTGGCGTATGATTTGAATTGATGCATACTCTCATCGTTATATACACAATAGAAAAACAGACAAATGTTTTTTGGTGAACAGAATCTAGTATCAATTTAAGCATATAGCGTAATATTTTTAAAATTAAGCAAGCTTAGCTTTTTGTGATTTTTATTCAGCTACTTGCTGTACCCGGCGCGCGTTGCTACTCCATCAACTAAATAATTACAGTGGCGCCATCTTTCGAATTTGCTTACTCAGAAACCTTCGTGGGCTCATGTACAACAACTTTGCTAAAGATCATCACATGATCAAATGCGTAGTTTACGATTCTACAAAGGACATACAAACGTTCATTTTTATATATAAGAAGAAGATAGGTAGAGAGGTTAAAAATAGTCGTTAGGATAAATAAGTTACATGTCATTATAAATGAATATGTCAGAAAATGTGTGTTAGTAAGCATAAGTTAACAAAAAGTTATTAACTGACATATTTAATGAAAACATTTTATGAATATGCTGAAACTAGGTTCTGTGGGACAGCTTTAATATTAATGAAGCTTTTTCATATTATAAGAGAAATTAACGAAACTTAGGCATGTACAGAATTAAACTATATACTCGTAGAATTAACTAAGTAACTAACTATTAAAATGCTGCTTCGGTATCGTAGTTTGTATAGGTATCAATTTAAGCATTCAATATTGCTACGTTTACGTCCCGGGTTCGATCTCCAAGACAGGGTGTAATTGCCACCTAATGTTAGCAGCCCATTACAGCTACGCTGCGATCCTGGTTTCGATCCCTGGGTCGGGGGCTAAAAGCTGCCAGGATTATGTTATTTCTTAGAAATTTCCCAGGGCCACGGTAATGTGCACGAAGATGCCAATAGGCTCACCACCTGGGACACAACCTAACTGGTGAATTGTAGGTTGTAGGCAGATATGCTTGAGTACAAGTTTAGCTTCTACCTACTCGTTCGCCAGTGCAGTAAGCTAATGGCTGATGAATTACAGATTATGGCGCGTATGCGCTGAAGGAGGCGCGAGCACGGCGCGCCTTGGCTCGTCGCGAGCAGAGAGCGCACCTGCCCGCGCCGCACCTACCTCTACCGCAGACGGTAAGTCTACTTCTAGAAATCTCACACCGTGTACTACTGCTTTATCGGGATTTTTCCATTTCCAGTTTCACCCTTAATTTATGATAATGTGCCCGGCATACTATATCAATAGCCTCACCACCTTTGTAACGGTAGCTCGAAGCGTGAATACTACAGCATACGGAAAAGAACCAAATAAAAATAATAATAAAAAAAAATCACGAATTAATTCAAAATGATGAAATAAGTTTAATTTCCTATACGCACAATTTAGTAGCACCAAATTAAATCAAAAGTAGATGATAAATATGTGATTGGCAAGTCAATATTTCCGATGTGCTACTAAAGTCACCAAAACCAATGTAAATCTATGATACTACAACGACTACGCCGTACCAAACAAACGGTCTACGTTAAAAAACTTATATCAAAACATTTATAGTTTGGGGGTCCGGCGCACTTTTGCACATTTATTTGTAAAAGTTTGTATGTATATAGTATGTTTTAGGCAAATACAGCTACTTGATAAGATAAGTATTATTGAATTACTTAGTACTGGATTATTATTTAAAAATCAAAAATTTCATGCGTAATTCAAAAAAATTAGCGTTTTGTAAAATGCACCAAACAATAAATTCCAGCAATTTTTTTTTAATAGTAGAATCACAATCAATTTTCAGTCCAGTTATAATGGATCACTGTATCTATTCTTGTTGAATTACGTACAAACCTTACACGTTACTAAAATAAAAATAATAAATAATAAAATACGCTTACACTCACAGCCCCACAGTAGGTATAAACCAGTGTCGTGGGTGCCGTTGTATACAAACAACACATGCACAAACACCCAGACCCGAAACAAATATCTGTATGCCATACAAATATTTGTCCCGGTGCGGGGATCGAATCCCCCAACCCTTCGAATCAAACGGTCATCTCAAACCGCTGGACCAACCGGGTCGTGAATAAATTAATAACAGGATGGAAAGGAAACAGTGCTATCTTATAAATATGTATAATATATATATAACGAGCGTCATTCGTTAAACAAGTTTTAAGCTTCCATAAAAGAAATCAACAACATACTACACGACATAAATATGCCTTAAGCAAGTCTAGAATATAAGATGCGCTGTAAAGACACTCAAATCATCTTAAGTAGCTAAGTGGTAAAGTTAACCACTCTTGATTAATGCATTCGTGCACATATTTAGGAGGTCCAATCGGCGGTGAAATTCAGTCAAATTCTAAGTCTCAATGAACGCAATACAGCGATACTCGTAGAATCGAATATGTTGAATGCAAAAAAATACTTGAAGTAATTTTTTTTTTGTTACAAAAGTGGCAAACAAGCATGAAGTTCACATTGATGTTAAGTGATAACTGCAGCCTATAGACACTTACAGAAAGACCAGAGGTCTAAATGCAGATGCGTAACCACCCCTGAGACCTTAGATGTTGTGTCTCTGTGATAGTTATTACGGGGCGTTACATTCATTTGATGGACAAATATATATATATATATATATATATATATATATATATATATATATATTTTTTATGTAATGGAAGTGGCAAACAAGCATGCAGTTCACATTGATGTTAAGTGATGACTGCAGCCTATAGACACCCACACAAAGACCAAGGTCAAAATGAAGATGCGTTACCACTCCTGAGGCCTAAGGTGTTATGCCTCTGTGCCGGAAATTACAGGGCCGTACATTACCACCTGACCGGAGCACGATAGTGCTTAACACTACCATTTAGCGGCAAGTATATTAGGTAATGCGGTGGTGCCTACGCCCGCGAGCTCCGTCACTGGAGCTCTACCACCACTAAAAATTAAATGTTAAACAATGAAAGGTAACATAAATAGTAGCAACCCTAATTGTTATCGCATTCGGGCAATATAATATTTCATCTCATCTCCAAGCAATTAGTATTTTATGTAATGAAAATAGTCACGTGAAATATTAGTACTACATTCGTAGTGGCAAAAATGTTTGGACAGTATATCTACTATCTGGTATATTGAGATATGGTTTTGTGAAATCCTAACACGAAATATATGGTGTCAAATTCTATAGTTTTGGTATATTATCTGCTCTAGTATGATACTAGAACTTTTGTAGATAATAGATTATTTAAAAATATGTTCCCATGCGAAACCGAGACTGGTCGTCAATTGTAACGTACAATTCAATCTAATTGTTTTGAAAGTTTTATTAGTAGTAACGGATGAGATAGAATTTGGTCTTAATTATAAACAAAAGTATAAATATATTTAATTTAATTATAGACCTATGAGTAACTACTATTTCATCTTTACAAAAAAGTTGGGATATAGCGAGATAAACTTTAGAAAAATATTTTGTTTCATTAGGAATGTCAAGTTTACATTTTGTTTACAAGTTTACAGTTTGCCATTGCAAATGGAAAGAGAGATGCTTTGAACTATATGGGCATTCGTCATATTCACAAAGCCACTAATTAGTTATTTTCTTTTCTATTAAAAACTGACGTCGAGGAATTTCAGATGTTTATAATGAAAGATTATGGCAACGGGACGTTACGACCACACTGTACATTATTATGCCGTTGGTGAAGTCAGTCAATCGCACAAATAATTCAAACCATTTTAATAAGCTGCAGTAAATACAATATCGCAAGATGGGCAGCAGCGTCCTTCGATAAATCTATCGCCACTGCGATCACCTAGCCGCCTGCCAAGTGTGGCGATTATGGCTTATTCTCCCCTAATTACGCACAACAGTTGTAGGTTTTTCGGATTCTTTGGAGAAGGCTTTTATCTAGGAGCCTAAGTATTTCGGATGAAGTAATGATCACGATAATCAAAAATTAATCGAGCAATAATATTTCCTTAAAAACTGAAGAGGTTAAAATATTACAATAAAAGTAATCTGTAACATAATTTTTGTTTTGAAAAATATTATACAGATAACTGAATCTGAATGTGCAATTAATAAAAGATCCAGAATCATTGTCTATTTTAGTTGAACAATTAACAATGTTAACAATACTTTTGTTATTTATTTGTAAATACCACTGTGCAACGTAACAAAACATTTATGTATTCACAAATGAGTTTATCGTATTCATTCAGCGTCGATCTGAGGTATTTTACGCGTGCTGTTGCTATAAAATATCATTGCGGTTCAGGATGGCCGGTTGAAAATGCGAGAATATAGGTCAGTGTCAGGGGACAGTCTACATCGTCCATGACGCGAAAGTTGCCTCCTTTTTATTGTACTTGTCTATTACCAGTCGTACTCAAACCTCATAGAGTCTAAATTGATTTGATCGGACGCGGAAAACTTTGTGTTATAAATTGTTTCGTCCACGTTTTGGGCAATTAGAGGTCAAAATAATAAAAATTCTGTGTAACTTTGAAATTGACTGTTTGTCGAATCGTGTTTGTGATATTTTGATAATATTATGCGTATTGGCAATTCTCTTTTATGCATCAGTATCTTTGTTATTTGTTATATTATACATATAGGTTTTATAATTTATTTTCATAAGATTGGATTTTATATTTATATTAACAAAAATTGACGACAAGATAGCAAAAAAAAAATGTTATAACGTTGTTGATTTTGAAATCTGTATTGTTCAGTAGGTGAAGTCATTGCGATACTTCTTAAAACAAAATTAGGCAGTCAAGTACTCGGAAGTAGTATCATACGGTTGAAAGTGGTATCATTACGGCGTCAGATTACGAGACAAGCGAGCGGCACAAAGGCGCTAATGAGGGCGGCGGGGGTGCGGCGCGTGACGCGGGGGTGTGAGGGACGGAGGGTAGGGGGAGGACAACGGTGGCCCATGAAAGCTGTCAGCGGTTGATTTTTCCGAGTGTCGTGGGCGCGCTGATCGATAAGTCACGTGGTTCGCGCCGCGCTCGCCACTTGCCGCTCGATAGTTAGCCTCCGCAAATCTCCCGCCACTACTCTAATGTACTCACACGCGACCATTTTCCGACCGCTTCCAAGGCATTGTACGTTCCCTATGAAAATATCCTCTCTTTTTTAAATTGTAAGTTTCAGGATGAAATAAACTTTAATTTATCACTTAAACCCCATTGGTACATTTGTTACGTTGCATATGGTACACAAGCTGTAGTGTATCATTATTAAAATTTGATGAAAAAAAAAAATGAAATATCAATTATTTGAAGTACTATTATTACATATGTAAAAAACGTTAAAATATTTTCAGGATACAGAAATAACATATCTAATTACGTAAATATTGCATAAATTTCATCTAAATGTCAACAACGTACAACCACGACCTTGATAAATGTAAAAATAGTTTTATTCGAATAGTCAGACTACACGCCGATGAAGTCGTAGACAAGGGCTACAAATTAATAACGGATAATATAACTTGATGCAAGAGTTCGTAGCGCGTAGCACGTAGCACCCGTTGCTCTACGAAAGCAGAAAGTATATTATTGAAATTTTAATAAACATGTTTTTTTTTAATTATTCATTGTTTGTGACAATAATATTTGTCCATTTATACTATATTTTCTATTTTACTACGCAAAATTTATAAATTTAAAACGAACTACGGGTAAACGATAGAAAAAATTGCTTTAGAAAATCAGTCATTTCACTACACAGGTATAAAAATGGGATGTTCAGCTTGAGAAAAAAAACAAAGTGGTGGTAAGATGGATGCAGTAACTGCATCGCAGAAGTGCACGGAGTGACGGACATCGATCGCGCCGAGTCGCGCCGCTCCCCGCGCCCCACAACCACACTAAACGTTATCTCGCATACCTACCTTCTCTCTACATTACATACTACGAAAAAGCTTTATTTTTTTTTGTCATGAACTGGTAAACATGGATACAGTTCATAATGGTAGTAAGTAATACTGTAGCCTATAAATATCTAGATCAAAACCAGAGATTTCTATAATAACGCATCCACTGAGGCTTAAGTTCTTATGCCTCTGTTCCGTAAATTACAATTCTTTACATTCACAACCAACTAGAACACGATAGTGCTGAATACTACTATTTAGCGGCAAGTACCTTCAATAATGTGGTGGTACCTACGCCCGCGAGCTCCGTCGCTACTAGTTAATATAATACTTTTTTATTTATGTGTGTAACCTAACAAACTTTTCTTTTTCAATTTTAAACATTTGGAGGCTTGTCACATCTTAATTTCATGATAAAACCAAATTATTAAATAAAACGTTCTATTGCCAATTTATATGTGGTAATTAACATAAATATGTTAATTACCACGTTGTTCACCGACCTCATTCGCAAGGAATGTTGGCTAGGTATAATGTATGAGCTCTGTGAGTTAATATTATCGATTACGGGCTAGGTACAGGTAGGTAACTATACGTGCGAACCGACGGTATTATGTACGGAGTCAATATATAAGGGCCACAGCGCGCCGACGGCGTCGCTTACTCTACTCTTTGAGCCCTCTGAATCGATAGCTAACGAAACTACGATTCTCACCGACACCGCCTAATCAATTATATACTTACTTACACATCCTTTAATGCCTGTACTTGTTGTTTTAACTACTGCGCGACATTGTTTCCATTTGTTTTACGTTCCCTTTATTTATATCTCTGAAACACATTCCTTCACATTTTCGGGAGTAAATACATATTACTACTGATTGACTTAAGGATTTATAATAATGTAGTTAATTTAATAAAATGTGTAATTAATTCATTTTATGTTAAACTTAGGTGATATTATAAAATTGATTATATTTTTCAGCCACCATTAGAATGTGGGCTGAGCGGTCGCGGTCTTTCATATTGCGATCCACCAATGTGGCCTCACTATCAGGTAACGTTATAAAGTCATATCAACTTTATTGAAAAATAATGTATTTAATTATGTTAGGTGTGTATGTATGATTATTACAATCATCATGTAATTTTTATGTTGTTGGATACAATGTTGATTGAGATTGAGTTTGTATTCCTATAAAATAAAAATATTAGAATCGATTGTATTACTTAAGTGATTACAGCTGACAGCTGTCACACTAAGGTCCCGGGTTCATGCCCTGGGTCGGCGGGAAAGTATTATTGGGATTTCATTTCATTCGAAGTATTATTGTGGTTCTGAGTTGTGATATGTTATTAATAACATGTCCGGAGGTGTCAATAGTCCCTCCACTTATTAAGGTGGTTGCATATTATAAAGATATGAGCGTGTCATGTTCTATATGTCGCGTAGTGATGGTGTCTTTATGATCTGCAGTAGAAATGAAAACATCAATATACATTGTACTGAGGAATACTGTTTTGATATCCCTGATTTAGGCTGAGTGAAGCTGCATTTATATTCAAGATTCGCAGTTGCTATCTTAAGTTATGATCATAAATCACAGCCGATAAGTACCTACATATTACACATATATTCGTGTACAAACATGTATCTTGTCTAAAAATCACACAAATTCGGCTTTTTCCTTTCTCAGGATTTGATATATCTTTGTTTATTTTCAACACCATCAGCTTTTCGTATTTTCTTTTGAGGGGTTTCAATTACATTGATGGTAAGTAAATACTATAGCCTATAACCATCTAGGTACATAAAAACCAGAGGTTTCAATGTAGATACGAAGCCACTCCTGAGGTCTAAGTTGTTGTAACTATGTGCCAAAATGTACAGGGTTGTATGTTCGCAATAATAAGGATAACATATTTGTAGTATGGAATGGGGATTTTTGTTTGTAATATTTGTTGTCTCAGTAGGTCTAATGATAGCAGGATACTACTCCTATGCTGGGGTCTTGGTTTCAATCCATAGCGGGTGAGTACTGGTGGGATTTTTTATTTTTTTATTTTATGTTTTAAGTTTCATAGTGCTCTCCTCGGAGATTAGGCAGTGCCGGCGTCGTCAGTAGGCTCGCTTACATGGGACAAAAAAATAACTGGGGAATAGTGGGTGTTTATATGTTTGCTTATTTGCATGCATTTACTTGTGTTTACTTGGTGTAATACGGGCGTGAAGTTACGTATAATTTATTACATATGTTAGTAAGTTCTCTAAAAATATGGTTTATAGTATTGTTTACTACACTTACTTAATTATTTATTGTATCAATTTTGTTTTTCAGTCGAGTGTTTTGGGGGGAAGTGGTTGGAGTGGCACCAGTACGACTGGAGGGGGGTGGGCGGCTCGAAGTATGAGTACAAGGGAACAAATGCGCTACAACTCAGAATATCGTTTAATGAAGGTGAGCAAAATAATATTTGGTTTCCGGATAAATTTGTCATATAGGTGTTTAATAAAGTTATCGGTAGTTATTAATGCTGCTGGTATTTGTTAAGAATAATTTTTAAATGTATCTAGTTGTTATTTTAGCATAAAACATAGTTTCTTACAGATTATGTGAATTATTTTTAAACAGTAGGTATCCCTATAGCTACTCCACCTGACTACGAAAAAAAGTACAAAAAAAACAACAATTCAATATATTTTTTTTGTAGATGATTCTACGTATTTTTCTCTATCTTTTGATATAGTGTACAAGGTGCGGGCCCATCGTGGAACTTGTCCTTTATTTAAATGTGAACTATCCAAATTCACAGAATAAAAAATATTGTTTATTATAAAGTGCAGTTGTCTCGTTGGAGTAAGAGAATGTCAGTATTTCCCCAAAAATGGGGTACTTATACTTAACTAGTGAATGCTTATTAGAGGGATATATATAAATATATTTATTGACGGATAATACCTTTTAATAAGTATCTCTCTAAATATCTCTAAATGTATTGTCGTAGAGCTGACAGAGCTCGCGGGCTTGGACAGCACCGCATTATTTGATCTACTTGCCCCTAAATGATAGTGTTCAACTCTATCATGTTCCAGTAAGGTGGTCATATACGGCCTTGTAATTTCTGGCATAACAACTTAGACTTCAGGAGTGCCAACGCATTTAAATTGAAATCGCTGATTTTAATTTAGATGTGAATAGGCTACAGTATTCACTTACCATCAATGTGAACCGTTTGCTTGTTTGTCACTTTATTACATAGAAAAACAGAAATTATTGATTCTAAATAATTTGCGGTAATTTCAGAGTCCATTAATGCATCCTCAAACTCAAGCACAGGATGGCAGGTCAACTCCGTATTCTGTTTATGAAGATCCAGCTTACAATAGTGACAACGGGGTAAAGACTTGTAACTCAGGGGAGATATCCGCTCGAGGCACTGCACCGGACACTGTTCGGACGCCAAGTGAAAGTTTTATTTCTGACACTCATTTATCACCTCCTAAAGAAAAGCGACCACCCGTGGTACCATTACCTGCTTTCCAACAAGCTTTCGGGTCGACTGAGATTGGGAGGTTCGCCGAGGCATTCACTCGGACCGAAGTCGTGCACGAGGTAGAGGATTCTTCCAATGACAATTTCGTCTATGAATCGTTCCAAGAATGGGACAACCCTCCTGAGCTGCAGTGGACATCGCAGTCTGCGTCTCGGGAGATAAAATGCGAAGACAACTATTAACGTTAGTGGTCTCCGCTCTAGTTATAATTAAAGGCGATAATTCGCCACTTAGTTAATTAGACAATTTTTAGTTCCACCACCACGTTGCCAAAAAGAGTAGCTTGATATCGACGATATCATAGAAAATTAGAATGTGATACCAAGTTTTTTAACGTGTTCGATAACGAATCAACTGGAAAATAGTGGTGTGACTTTTAATTCATATACATATTATTATATATGAATATATACTAGCATAATTAGTTATTCCCTTTATCTAGTTTTAGATGAAATATAAAAGACGAAAAGAAGACAGTTGTAATTGTGGGATGTGGAAATATGAGTTAGATACTGCAAAGAATAGGAAGCAAAAAGTGAAATGAAATCATGACACCATGTGCCTTTAATTGGAGAGCCCAGACGCAACACGCGCGGCGTCCCCGCCCGCCCCATGACACTGTCTCATCACGATACACGATATACAAAGATATCGTAAAATTACAATAGTAATTATAGGGACCAACATTTAGACAAATATACACGACCCTGTCGCGTACCAGATCTAAGCGCAATAAACTCAACGAGTCTATGAAAACGCTATAAGTATATTTAAAACTAAACAGAAAGTGCGAATAACACACATACATTGTCATTAGATAAATAAATTAAAAAAATGTTAGCTAATCGGCGTTTAGATGGAATGCAGTTTAAAATTTAAAGGTATAAGTAAGATTCATAAAATACCTTCAACACCAATATTATATATTAAGAAATATATAATAATATAATATTATTAAATTAGATAGATAGAATTAAACTTGCCACAAAATATGAACGATTGATGCTAAGTATAACAAAATATTATTTTTAATCTTTAAATACACTTGATTGCTAATCAAGTGATTTTGAAATAATGATGTAACGTTAAATTTCACATTTAAAAAATTATTTAAATCAGTGCCAATTGTTTCATATTTTAAAAATATAATAATCTCTTGTTTTAATTTAAGTAAATTAAAAACATTTTCTTTAAACTTTACTTAATTATAATGTACCTAATGATAAAATATCTTTAAAGGTTTGGATATGAGATATGTCCTTAAGATGAAAGCGATCTTGCCAAATGTAGCAAAATCGATTCAGTGGCTTTGTCGTGAAAATATAACAAACAGAGTTTTTTTGCATTTATAATATTAGTATGGATGATTGGGGCTCCAAAGACGCCGCGCGGTATAAAGTTACCATTGAAGTTATTCAAGAATAATAAAATGAACAACTATATTTAGGTAGTCAATTTTCATACATTTTTAAAGACTTGTACTTATGAATGTAATGGCTTTTTATCAAATAAGTAGGGGTCCAAAAGATGAAAAGTATATCGTGATTTCGTTCTTAATGGGAACTATTATAAACATTACTGCATTTTCATTCTCTGCGGTTTGCGACAGGTGATGAACTAAACTATACATATGTATACCTTCCAAAGGATTAAAATGGACCTTCTTTATTAAACATTTCAATAACCCTTCCATTCTCATAAGTAAAATGCTAAAGTCAATATCTCCATTTTAATTTGCATTTTATTATTTTATTGTTATTCTTATTGTATAAAACAAATTTGACTTAAATATTCATAATTATGTACCTAATGATCACAACGAATTCATTTTTGGCAACAAAATATTTGAACGTTAATGGAGCCTTTTATGTTTTTTTTAATTACTGTACACGTTTAAATATATATTAAAGTATTTGGCAAACCCATTGGCAGAAATCTAATTCTTGCAAAGAACTGAGTGTCAACTTACAGAGAACTTCCATTGGTCTTCGTTTTATAGAGAAAATAATTGAATATTCATAATATTAATCAATATTAACCTCTTTCGACAAAACAGCAAAATTTTAATGGAGTGCCTTATGTAATAATTATAATGAAAGTAGGTGAATGAATTTTATTCTAGTATAATTTGATGAAACACCATATATAAGTAATATAAATGTAATAGCATAATGAAACTTCTTTCGACCGAGAATTTCATAGTAGATGTGATAATGAACTTATTAAAAGTTGTTTACATATTATACATGTAAAAAGCATGCCTATTAATAATATTATTTAGTCATGGTGTGTGTTAAATTACATTCAAACAATAGGCCAGTAGAAATAATTTGTTATATATAAAGTTTGATTTGAGGGTTTATATTATTATATATAGAGTTATTTTAAGGAAATAAATAACAAAACAATATTATTTAGATTTTTTGAATCGTTATTATAATTTTATTTAACGAGTGTAGAAAGATTACGTTACAAATATTGTTGCAGTTTAGTGAAATAAGTAATAATAGGTTATAGTCAAAATTGAAGTTTAGTCAAGTCTCACTACGTGATAACTTAATTATTGGGACACTAAGTTTGAAAGAATTATTATCCTTCTTCCGCGTTCAAGTAATATTAAAATGATTAAGTAGCACTTATAGTGAATTACTTTATTTCTTATATCTAAGTGGCTTATGTCAGTAGGCTCAAATTTGAGCATCGATCTATTTAGAGAAGAATTCTTATATGAGATATGACTAACATGCCTTGTTATTGGAGTCTATCGAGTTGTTCAATCTATATTTGGTTAAAAATTACTAATAATGTAGTCTGTGCCACATAAAGTAATGTATATACAATATGCATCTCCCTAGATAGTCCTATTGTTATTTGTTTAAGTATTAGGAATTATAATTTAAACTCTAGAGAGATGTACAGAATATTATTAATATATAAATTATCTAAGTGTTTCACATAATAATT
Organism: Macrosoma leucophasiata; assembly: GCA_036365455.1. Taxonomy (NCBI): domain Eukaryota; kingdom Metazoa; phylum Arthropoda; class Insecta; order Lepidoptera; family Hedylidae; genus Macrosoma; species Macrosoma leucophasiata. The sequence goes on along the minus strand of JAWQUS010000010.1, from coordinate 13,313,832 downwards.
TATAGAGCTTCCCGTTTGACTATTCTACAATTTTGTCTACCATCAGATTAGATGTGTATTTTGTTATAAACAGTTTTTGTTAATGGCAGTTTGAGAACATACTTTGATATGAGTTTATTAAGACTCAATCTTCTAAATACCTACTTGCACCGTATATATTCATAGTCGACTATAGTTAATTATTGGTGATTTGAAATCATTTCACCACTATCGATAATGTGACATTTTATCTGTCTTATTTTATTTCGTAGATATCTATGTGCCTTTATGTTTTACTAAAGTTAATTTCTTTTAACGAACTGATTTATTAGTATTATTTTTCACGAAGAATTTGTATTGATAGTTGTTTATTATTTTCAATGATGTTAATTTTACGTTGAAATAAAATATTATACGATAAAAAAATGTATCTATCTAGTTATAATTATGATTAATCTGTAAATAAATACTAAATTATGTTTTGAATGTTTCACTCATATCAAACTAGAGAAACTGTTTTATTAGCAAATTGTAAGATTTTGAATCCGAAAAACACTGACAAGTTTGATTTGTGGACGCGATGTACGATTCAAATAAACACATTTTACCGTAAAGAATTAAGTATTTTCTTTCCTTTCTCCATTCGCTTATATTTAATTTCCTATGCAACGTACTTTAATCACTTTTCACCTAAGCAGTTATAGAGGTATGGGATCTTATAAGATACAACAAAAGTCACAATTACATTTTTTATTTATTCATAAGCAATAAAAAGTAATTTCCATATGTGTTACAAAATTGAACAAATCAATACTTAGGAAAACAATTATACAATACATCAATTTATAAATTATACCTACTAGTGTTTCTGGAAGCCTCTAAAGGATGCTAGACTCGGTAATTATTCAATTAATAATCCAATTGACAAACTACTTCGAAGATTCACTCTTTGTTCACATTTCAGAAAGAGTTACGTGCACTTTTCCTAAAACACGTAAAGGCACTTTTAATTTAGGCGTGATTTAAAGGAGAAAAATAAATAACATTACACATATATCTATATATTATTATTATAGGTACTTCTATAATTTTCGGCAGCTGACTTGAATGCAAAACCAAACACAGGTTTTTTTAATTTATACACCATTGTTATTATCCAATCAAACTGTGCATCACTTACAACAATACAAACAAAAAAGCTGTAGAGGATCTCAACACCTGTGTTATTAAATAAATAAATATATTTGAAATAGATAACAGAAAATCAATTATTTATAACATATGTGATATATTGATACGTTACATAGTCAGAAATACAACATGAATATGTATTATTTGACTATCCAGTCTACAAAGTAGTTTATCAATAGAATTATTGACGATGGTTAAGAGGAAAGATTATAATATATTTTTCATAGTACATATTGAACACAGTACAAAAAGAATAAAATTGAACTGCAAACTATATGAGGTCAAATTATAAAAGTACAATACTTATTATAACATTAGTTACCTTCGTATTTTACTTCAATAAGTCTTTCTAAATATTCATTCACTTTCCTACATTACTTTTCCAATGTCATTGAAGTATGAAATACAATCGCAATTAATGAGCTCATTCTTCATTTCATTTTTCACTCATATTTGTTTATTCATTTTATTAATTAAATTTTCTTAGTATAACAATATCTATAAATTGATTGTATAAGTTCGTAATTATTAAATTCGAATATTTTAACATATGTATATTAATAAACAGGTTTTATTTCAATAAATCACAAAACAATATTTAAACTGATACAATATTATTTTAAAATATAAATGCAATATGTATTGTGTGACCATAATAAATAATTACAATATCTACATAATATAGTATCAATACATATATAATAATATTCGAAATTACTGTAAAATATTACTCTATTAGGTATATGTTATTTAATAACCACGATAATACTAATAACTGAACGCAACTGGGTACCACTCCGACCATGATATGTCCCAACGCGATGATAGTGTTAGGTATGTCCAAATTTTCTGGAACACATAACATTTAGATGAATATCTATTAACTATTAACAAATAGAAATGCCACGCATACCATACACAGTATACTTGATCACGTCATTCGATTAAATGCAATGGTAGCTCAAAGATGATAAAATATAGATGCGCATCATACACTTTACAGGTCTTTCTTTAATTAAGGCATTCTCTTAAACGATTCGTGGAGGTATCCACATTTTTTGAGGCAAATTAATGTGTATTGCTATGATATTAAACCCCTAATAAATATTAGTTGGGTGACTATTAAGTTTGCGATGGCTGTAATGGTCCCCGCTTTTTTATTCTTCACAGAAAACAAGTAAATAAACGTATTATTATTTGGATTAAGTAAAATTACATTTTAATTCATACTAATACATTGATAATGATGAAAATTATTTATTGTAGGCAAATCGATCTTACTCATAACACTGATTTTGTTCAAACACTTAACATTAAGGATCACATTGTGGAGTATTTAATGATAAAGCTACTATCACATTAAATTAATGAATTAATATTATATATCGTTCAGTACATAGTGTTATCGTGGTTAAAATAACAACTTTACAATTGAATATACACCTTAACGAAATAGTCATATCGCCATTCGTCAACGAGTAGATCAACAAAAAACTCAAAGGTGGATACATGTTATATCATTTGCCTAACCTATGATAGAACTTTCGAATTTGATCACGAAGAGAAATTATTATCAAAACTACCTAGTGTACTTTTCCATAGGGTAAGTGCATTTTGAACTATACGGTAGTGTGTTGCGTTGCCAATGTGACGAAATTAAACGCAAGTAGATTACAGCTAACTACTCTCACAATATATTTTTTATTCCGTAGATATAATGTTAACAGCGAGTATTAACAAGCACAGGTATAAAGGATACCCAATTTGGCACAGGAGTCCGTATAGTATGATATAGTCGAGCATTCTCATATTGTGGTGAAATGAGAACACAAATTGATTTAAATAAGGCATACAGGTACAGGTTTGTCGAGAATGTCATTAGAGGTCAGTTGGAATTTATTCTACATCTATTCATTATATTTAATGACAATCAAGTCAGCGAAATTTTTATTCAACAATACTCAAAAAATACAATGTTTTTAACCGACTGAGGAGGTTTTCAATTCGTTATGTCTCGAAGATAAACGTCTGAGATGAAATATGTAATGTTGCCATGTCATTAATAGCAAGTCACACCGAAAGTAGCGACCGGAAATAGATAACTACCGTATAGCGACGGGTGGATCAATACTACTTATTTGATTTCCTACGGTCCGAAGGCATCAATTGCATATTATATTTTATTTTCCATAAAATCAATTGGATAGTTTCTTTCAATAGATAATGAAGATGGATGGGCGTTAGAGCTTTAAAGTGCGATCGTAGACATCAACGCATTATTTTATCCAAACGCTGCTATGTATAACAGTATTTAGCGGTAGAGTGTACTCAGACCAATCAGCTTTCCTCCATAGTCGATGTCTTACAAGAAACTTGTAATTATTGGCATGGATGGCATAAAATATTGACACTATTGATAATGGATATTACATTCGGTACACATGAAACTCAGTCAAATTATGAATATTTTTCATGTTGATCAAGTACCTATATTACTTTTCCTTTATTATGTAAAATGTCGCTGATTGAATTGGTGGTGATTCAAAGACAAAAAAATAAATGAGGAAGTAATATTACAAAATTGGGTATTGCTATTATAAACGGATATGGGGATTACTTGAAAATTGATAACAATGGAAATAATAATAAAGAATAGTAACAATATTATTATGCAATCCCTTAAATATATGAATAGATGTAGAAGTGTAATGTTTACTTTTAATATTTATGAACTATGACAGGAAAAACTAATATCATGTAACATTTAGTTACACCGTTTTCTATTGATATTGTCATTTATTCGTAATTATAAGACTGACTTACTTAAAAAGATTCACGGTAGACCTAATATAAATAAAACTTAGAATCTAACAGAATTTATTTCAACTGGTGATAGTTGCGTTAATTTTGATCAAAAGTGAAACTACAAATGTGCAATGCTGCACTGTGTCTCAATTTGAAAGACATAATATTCCAATGGTATTTCATAATAACGAGTACTTCGCCGTCTTCGTTGAGATGACGCCTCACTACAAACTGACAAAGTATTTAATATCATTCCTATACTTCTTACAAGAGTGGAGCGCAGTCTTATTTATCTTGGATACAGGGTACATTAAAACAGTAGGTACAAAATATTTGAGTTTAAGAGTATCTGAAATAAAAGGAATATTTGAGCTTCAGGCGATAATGTATCGAGACATTAAACAGCTTCTGTTGAGATTGTGTACCTATTTGAATATAATTATAACATTATCGGAAAGTAAACTTTAAAGTTAACATAAGTATTAACACATAGAATCCAAATATACCAACATTTCCTGATCGCAACCTCTATACAATAATTGTCAGCATATCTATGAAAGTCATATTTTAATGTCAGTGTAGACAATATGAAATCACATAAAGGTACAATACATGTTTCATAATCGTCGATATTCTCTTATTAGACAAACAAATTAGACTATGAAACACATACCGAGCCACATGGATCTACGTATGCGTAAGAAATATATCTTCATAATCATTTACATTTTAGTCACGCATACAAATATTTTTATACATCTTGTTTTGTTGAATTACCTATTGTATACTATATGAAGCCATAAATAAATTATTAGATAAACTCTTGTCACTCTTCCCAATATTACGAGACCCAAAAATGAGATCATTAATTTTATATATGACTTTGGCATAAAATCGGGAAGATGAAGGATTTAAAACATGTTTTATTGTACCTAAAAGTTTGTTTAACAGTAGGTAAGTTGTGTCGTAGGTGCTTTAAATACAGTATATGTAACATAGAACGAGTATTTTCGCGTTGTGACGCTCCGACACTCTAACCGTACGCACGATACACTCATCTTTGTAATCTTGTGTAAAGATCTAAGTTAATCCCATCACCCCCAGTGGTTAGGCCCACGCAATAGGTTGTGGCCGCTTTTATAATATTAGTGACTAAAATATGAGCTCGATGTGGCAAGTACAGTACCCGTCAAGCAATATTGCACAACGAGCTTAGAAAAGAGATATTCGACTAGTTTCGACTTCGTGGAGCGTTATCTCTGTTGCAAACTGCCTACGTAAGATAGTGGTCAAAACTTGATTAATATGGTCGACCAACGTCAGGTCAGTGTGCGAAAGAGATAACGCTCTACATAGCCGAAGTCTCTTTCCTAAGCTCGACGTGCGATACTTTTTGCTAGGGACTGTATGAAAGACCATGACCGAGTTTACATAGTGATATCCTAAGATCATAAAAGCGGTAAGCCAAGCGAGTGGTGTGAGGAAGACTGGGGTCGGGAGCGATAGGTAAAGGGTAGGGGTATCTCTGTAGGGTCAGAATGGAGGTTTAGAGTGGAAAACGCCTGAACCTAGCTGCAGCGACCGATGACAATAAAAATAATCAACATTGATAATTTTATTAGTATATGTAATGTCACAAAGTTCGTAATAAGGTTTAATAGTGGTAAAAAAGGATACCTACTCTTCTTTGTTACTATCACTGATCGCTGAGTTGGCCACCGTAATGGGAGATGGAAAATAAGTGACGAGGTGTTAGAAATGTGTTGCCAGATCCACTTTCAGAATCACACTGGTGAAGGTAAAAAAGAAAGAAACCAAATATACATTATTATTTGGTTTCTTTCTGAAGAACGTCTTAAAGAAAATAAATGTTTGTATTACTATAATATTTTATTATAATGCTTCATACACTGAGTATTTGTTAGCTGTTATACGCGATTTCGTTTACACAGTCTTCAATTTCGGTCCAAAAGGTAGAGTCTATATACTTCAGTCGATGTCAGCTTGTTTCTTGGCAAATCTTAATGAAATCACGAATCACCGTAAAAGGTAAGGTAACAAATATACAGAGTCGTATCTGAGTTTACAATATCGGTGCAGACATAATAAGTACTCAATAGACAGTGGCCCTATAAAATCGATCTGGTAACAACGAGTCAGAGCGGCTTAAGGATAGGCCAAGAGGGCGGGAGTGGGTCGCAGTGGGAGCGGGTTCAGTGTCGATGGTCCGGCGCGAGCGACTTGCGGCTTGCGGAGAGGTGCACGGCGCGCGGCGGGCGCTGCGAGCGCGGCAGCGTGGTCGGCGCCGCGCCCGCCTCGCCCACGTCGCGCGGTTTCCACACGGGCGACCCTACAACACACCAAACACCGAACTCTTTCACAGCTCGCCTCCGCCCGGCCGGCCGCGCCTCCCCGCGCTCCCCGCGCATACCCGCCGCGCCGCCGGCCGCGCGGACATTTCAAATTTAGAACACATACTATCCAGGTCACCGATTCGCGAAAAGAGTTGAATGTTTGATGAATGTTGTGGACCGCGGCACAAAAGGCGGCCGGTCTCGCCCGCGATGCGCGAATGCAACGTTACCCCTCCGGCGCAGCTGACTACTAGATGTTCAAATTAGGACTCTAACCCCAAGTTTCTAAAAGACTGGTCAAATTCTCATCAAATCATGTATCGCCATTTCATTCATATACATGTAGAAGGAGACCTACATCGAGCGATTAGATTTTGATCAGACTTTCAGGAATAGGTTAATTTGGTGATATCAATATCACGTAAGCGTACATTACAATAAAAAAAAAATATTTGCTGACGAATCCGAATGAGTTACGTTATGGGCCCGCTCTTGTAAAGTACACCAAAAGAGATTCTAGTAATAGTCCTAATTTGAACGACAAGTTGTAAGTTGCGCTGGATTAATTATAGTAGGCGATAATTCAGTGTGTAACGCTACCCGTCCCCGGCTCCCGTTCGTGCCGCGGCGAGACGCCCTGTCAGAAAGCGTACGACGCGTAAGCCCGAGCCCGTCGAGGGTAACATTGAAAAGAAATCATAAAAGGCTGAGCGTGAGCGGCTGTCTAGTTCCGGCGGTCAACATTATCATCGAACATTCAAATAAAATCAGTATTGTATATCTCGACGGCTTAAATAACGAAACAAAAATAACCTTGCATAATTTAATTAAACATTTAGCATTAAGATGGTGTTTACATTAAGTTTATTCTAACGTGCATCAGTGAGCTTAATATCGATTACGACGACACTAACGGTTATCAGAATTTGGATACGTCGGTGCATTTTCTATAAATAGTTCAACACAGACTCAGTGCACGACTAACGGCTAAGTAAAGCGCTATTTAAACAACGATTTCTTGTCTACTTTTATTAATAAGTTATAGTGTCCATAGCGTATATATGTATTTATGTTGGTATAAGTTAAGTTTAGTGCTTCATGGCTAGCCTATTTATTAATATTAAGCATTTAGCAGCATAATTGTTTAAGTAAGTAATAAGTATCAACTATTTCTTTTGATCAATAGAATTATTATTTAAATATATGTATAAGCTGAAATCAGCAATGCATTCACTACCATTTTATAATTTCATATTGTGATAGATCGAGATCACAAATCTACTCTGATCTTATTATAGGGGGAGGAGACGTGTGGTTATATCTATGAAGTAAATAGTGAAACTTAACACTAATTTGAGCAGCAGACAAGAAAATAACAAATAATAATAAGTTTGATTAATTATAGGTTATTTGAAATGGAAGACTTAATTAATGGTACAAATCCATGGCCATCTACATACATACGTCACAATAATATATATTTTCCTATTACTGGAATGTATAATAACAGTCAAAGTGAAATTAACAACAGAGAGCCTATGACGAAAGTGATTAAGGATAAACATCAGTTCGATTCCACAGCCATTATAATGTAACACTTAGCACTTGAATTAACTAGATTAAAGAGTCGAGATTAAATTTAATTATGATTATTTTGTTTTAATACTCACACTACCTTTTTTATTACTCTATTAATTTACTATATTGATCTAGTCTTTAATGTCATACAAGTACCCTAAAGGGGAGTCGCTGGATACACGAATTATTTTGAGTATATGTAGGTCAAAACCATTACGTATACGTAATTTGAACCATACCGGTCGTTTTAAGTTCATAGACATTTATTCTACAGTTCATAAATTGGTGTTTAATATATTATCCACATCGGAAAATATTATATTTTTAAAGATAAATGTATAATTAAAATTAACTATCTAATAAATAGACTCAATAATCACCATTTTATAATCAAACACTAATCAATTCCATTTAAATCCAATATATTCAAAGTACGGCGACGGCATCGACGCGCACGATATTGAAACTCGGCAGTAAATAAATTCTGAGTAAATTAGATAAAAAATAATAATATATTAAAATCTGTTGTAAAAATAAAGTAGACCGCTTCAAACGTGTATGATGTCGAAATCGTTCTTATCGTAATGTTGTGTGGAAGGGCAATACCCGCGCTCGTGCGCATCTTCCAGGGTCTCCACGCTGCTGCGGTCCGACGACACCAGGATGGACTGAGTCGTTAGAGACTTCCTGCGAGATTTCGGGAACTTGCCCTTCCCCTTATGCTAGGAGCTTTTGGTTTTCTTGCCGGACAAGTAGCACTGGACGCAAGTCGGATGCTCAATGGCTTTAGCGATGGATTCTGTCGACTTGGATACTACGATGCCCATTTTTATAGCCTTATCTTCTGCTTTGGCTAATTGAGAGTAGTGAGTCATTCGATCCAACGAGTTGGTACCGAGTCTAGCCAGTTTCTCTCCGCTAGATTTTGAGGAACGTCGGCTGACGTTTGGGGACTTGCAAGGAGATCGGTCGAAACTCGCCTGAGGAGTTCGCATTATGCCCTTTTTAGGAGCCGGTTTTGGAGACTTAGCTCTGTCGAGGCTGCTCTCGCGTGACTTCATTATACTTCCTCTGGGCGAACGTGATCCATCAAAGCTCTGCTGAGGTGAGCGAGATTTATCGATGGATTCACGAGGAGACCTCGGTTGGTCAAAACTACCCCTGGGTGAACGATGCAAAGTTTTACTATGCTTTAAGCTGGATTTATTTGGTGACTTGCATATAATAACTTTGGTAACGCGGTCTCTATCGGGAGACGTATGATCTATAGATCTATTTGGAGACCTGTCTCTGTTGATGCTGCTTCCGGTTCCTGATCGTATCACTTTGATTTTTTTCTCTGTTACCGAGCTCTTTCTTTCTGGAGAGGATTTCAGGGATTGCGACTCTTGCTTACCTAATTCCTTGACCATCGTCGGCTGATACTGCGTCGGTTGGTGGGAGGATTGGATTAGACGTGCTTGGCTTCCAGTGCTGCCGGCACTCAATGTGGATGTGGTACTGTAAAATGTTATAATCATTGAGCAATAAATAAATGGAAAATGGAAATTAAAACGAACACAACATTACGAACTCTTTGTCATTGGCTTCCTCTTACGTCACTGAAAGCCATGTAAACTCTGTATGCTATTTTATGTTTATAAAATTTATGTACTTATATAAATAAAAAATAGGAGCTATTTGGTTGCTGTTAATTATATATATAATAATAGGAACAAAATATTTTTTATTTGTATAATATTTATTGTACAAAACGCTTGTAGGTACGACTGAGTATTCGTGAACTTTATAATGTCACTGCAGTTTATTTAGCAGTCAAATTGATTTTATAAAGCTGGGGGGAGGTTCGAATTTAAAAAATATATTTGTGTTGGATAGCCTAAAATGTTCGCATGGTGTATTTTAATTTCCTTTAATTAATGAAATCTTTAAATTTACTCGGATGTGTACTGCGAGCACTACAATATGGCAATCATAGAATATGTAGTGGTTAGATGTTAAGGTTACCGACCTTAAGGTGAGATGGTTGGGAGTCCTGCCCAGCCCTCGCTTAGCGGGTGGCTGAGGTTGCTCGTCCTCCCCCTCGGACTTGGAGCCGGGGTCCGATTTGTCCACGTCACTCGTCACCACCGGCGTAGCTCGCTTCGCTGTGTCTGCTGTACGTTACAATTTTTAATATCTACTAGTTGACCCGGCAAACTTCGTATTGCCTCAGAATGAAATAATGTGTCAAAGCTTTGATAGATACGGACAGTATGGGAAAATGAAATTGTTTTTTTACTATTCCCTTTCAATTTCTTCATATATTCTTACCTTTTAAACCTTCCCTGGACTTACAAAAATAATTCAGAACCAAAATTAGCCAAACCGGTCCAGCCGTTCTCGAGTTTTAGCGAGACTAACGAACAGCGATAGATTTTTATATATATAGAATATTATAAAGTTTCAGTCAATTAGTGCAACTGACAGAGAATGAAAGATGAAAGATAGATCCATACATAATAAATATGCACTCCGTAAGAGCCGGCAGAAGTGAAAAATTTCATACTAACGTTGTGCATTTATAACCACTAATGCCATCAACACCACCACCACCATCACCACCATCGTCCATTGATTGTCTTATACCGGGACCAGATTTATGCAGTATGCTTAATGTTACTTACAGAGAAAAAATCGGTTAAGGGTTAAGTGCGAGTCGAACTCGTGCACGAAGGGTTCCGTACAAAAAAATTGCCTAAAAATTACGTATGTTGCATGGGTTTAATATTTACTTCATTTTTATTTAATTGTTTATTAAGGAAGGTAATATACAACATAAGACCTAAAAATAATGTGAAAATGTAAAGCGTCTACTTGCTACCGTTATTATTATCGAGCAAAACATATACGAAAAAAAAGCACATTTTATTTTTAAAGAAAAATGGAAAGAAAAATTTGACTTCAGGCGAGGCTCGAACTCGCGACCTACTGGGAATCTAGTCCAGCAAACAAACAAACAAGTAGTCAAGCAAGCAAACAATTATTAAGGGTAAAAGCGACTTCTTTACGATATTCAATAAACTGAAAAGTCTATTATATCGGTTGCCTAACTAGCATAGTTGGTAATAGATGGCGCTACTGCTACCATAAAGCAATGCAATAGATGTGAAGGAAAGATTTGACAAATCGGGCAGGGCTTCAGTAGCTCAATTGGAAGAGCGGCTGGACTAGATTCCCAGTAGGTCGCGAGTTCGAGCCTCGCCTGAAGTCAAATTTTTCTTTCCATTTTCTTTAAAAATAAAATATATTTCACAAGCATGTGTTAATGCGAAATAATATCAAACAAAAAAAAAACACGTTTATTGTATGCCCCCTTAGACCCCTTAACATTTTCATTTTCTTATTTTTAGTAATTAATTTTGTCTTTAAAGCGTATCAAAAATACAAAATTTGTGAAAATGTTAGCTTTCTAGCTATCAATATTTATGAGATACAGGCTAGTGACAGACAGACGGACGAACGGACAGACAGACAGACAGCGGAGGTTGAATAATCCGTAGGGTCCGTTTTAACCTTTTCTGTACGTAACCCCCTAAAAGATAGAACTAAGATACATAATAGCTTAAAAATATTCGATATGATTCTTTAAATTGTCATTTTTTTTATTTCAGAACCGATTCACATGAAACAAACACTAATTTTTTTTTTTAATTTACCACAATATGTTACAGAAATTCGCAAAACAAATAAGCCGTTTCTGATATTAACGTGAACAAACACACAGACAAACAGACATTTTTTCGAGATAAAAAGTACCCAGTGTTGTGCGCCAAAGGTTAAGGTATAATCATACCAAGTTTCATTGTAATCGGACCGGTAGTTTTTCTGTGATGCTTGAACAAACAGACAGACAGACAGACAAAAAATATTCTAATCACATATTTGGGTTCGGTATCGATCTAGTAACATCCCCTGGTATTTATTTTTTCAATGTTTATAATGTACAGAATTTACACTTCTACAGTTTTATTATAAGTATAGATAATGATATCATGGTGATAATTATTAATGGTCGTATTTCCGCAGTAAAATGATTTAGTCTTAGTAGTACAACCGATCTATATATAATATTCTTTTTTTATTAGTTATACCGTGTTGTGATACCGTATCTTCATACGAATGTTTAGAGCAAAGTAAGCTCTCTTGCCTTGAGAGGCAAGTGAGCTCAATTTGCTCTAAACGTACGAGCATATGAATATTCACTGTTTTTCACGTTTCCGGTAGCATACCGCGGTTTGCGTGCACTACTTCAAGTAGTAAGAATGTCAAGAAATATAATGATTTCTCTCGGTATCGACACGATGATAATTTTTTTAATCACTTGAAAATAACAAAATATTTTGTAATTTTAGCATTTTTATAATTTGATTACACTATTGAAGCCAAATCGTTATGCCGCGGGGAAAGAACAACTAAAATTTCGACGTGTATATTTTATAAGGACAAAAAATATACAGATAAAAAATATGTAGGAATAAAGTTCCCTTTCGGGTCAATGATGACTAACAAGACACAAACATTACGAGGAACATCAAAAATTCGCCCGAGGAAGTTGGGGAAACCCGATTATAAGATCCCGATATATTTTCAATATTTCTAGAAAAAAAAAGATGTTTGTTTATAATGGAAAAACTACTGGACTAATTTATTATTTTTTCGCCCTTCATGGGAAAATCCGCAAAGATATTTGCTAGTCATCTACTATATAAAAATAAGTCGGGTTTTCCTTCCTGACGCTATAACTCCAGAACGCACGAACCGATTGCCACGGTTTTGCATTCGTTGGAAAGGTCTCGGGCTCCGTGAGGTTTATAGCAAAGAAAATTCAGGAAAAATTATTTATAAAACGACATCCACGCGGGCGAAGCTGCGGGCAACAGCTAGTTACATATAAGTTATCGTCATAAAATTCAGATCCTATGGAGAAATTTCTTCGTGGACGATACATTTTTGTTTCACGATTCTCAATGAAAAAAATATCGTAAAAATCAATGACAACTAAAATGTTAGCTCGAAACATATTGGAGAGTGAGTTATATTCATAAATTTCGCGGCACCAACGAAACTTTTACAGGCAGAGTTGAAGACCACGTGGAGATAAAATATCTTGATGAGTACAATGAACGTATAAACACAGAGGACCAGACTGCCGAAATCCATCACATTCAAATGACATCACATTTCCAAAAAACAAAATCTCAAACGAATTAAAAAAATAACAGTAAAAATGTATTAAAATAAAGAGAAAAGTTTTTGAACACATTAATTATAAGATATAAATTGCATACCTACTTTTAAAGGTATGTGTACGAGGAATAAACTCTAGAACTACTAGACGGATTTCAAATTTCAATGATTCTTTAAGTAGCAGATGATCCGTTTTTGTCCTAATACGCTCACAGAATCAGAAAAAACTCGAAGAAAATTGGTAGTAGTAATATTTATAAAATTATTTAAATAATATTTGCATAGACATTACAATGATCAAGTCACTAACCAGCCGTATCTCCCAGTGTTTTGCTTCTATGCCTGAAGGTTGGTTCATCGGAAGACACGTCTTGAGGAGGTTCTTCAGCTTCCTGCGAATTCTCGCGGGAGAGATCCCCCACCTACATAAAGTCAAGAAAAATATCATGAATATTATAAAATACACGATTATGACAACTTATTGTAAACCATAGAACAAAACGTAACCGGCGACTCGTGGGTGCTTGCATGTATGCTTGAATGCGTGCATTTACCTCTGCCTGAAGGCATGAAGTTACGTTTTTTTTTAATTTGGAGTAGCCCTTAGATACGAGTTCGGTACATTTAAGTCTAAGTAAAACAAACTAAAACAAAAAGGAGAACAAAATTCTTGGTACTCTAACAGCGTTCAATTCCGATTAGTAATATGAATATCACAACACAGTTAATTTTAATACAATGTTTTTCTACCTCAATATTGCCGGCCGATAATCGTTGACCCGAAGTCTTAGGTTTCTTTGTTTTGCCTAGAGTCTGGGAACCCTGCATCACTTGCACCTGGAATTTAAAGTGAAACCTTATGAAAAACTTTCTTTACGAAAATATTTCGCATCAAGCCAGATGCGTGATGCATGGCTTAATGCGACTACATACTATATTGGGCACTGATTACACACATTATCATCACTTCAGCCAAATGATGTCCACTGCTGGACATAAATAAGCCTTCCCCAAAAATTGCCACAACGATTAGATCTGGTCCACACTCATCCAGAGATTGCCCACTACATTCATCAGGCCGAGCGTGAGGCGTGCGTGGTGTGAGGTGCGTCAAGCGACAGGTTGCGCACCAAAAGTGACACCGACCGACTCACGCATTACCACACATTACCCAGTATATACCAATGAAAGGTACTAAACTGGTAGTCGCAGATGAGTGCGCGTGCTGTGGGGAGACATGTTGCAAACAAACGAGCGGATTATCTACATGTATTGTATTACCTAGCATATACTCGTATAATGATGCTAATAGCAACATTTTTTTCACAGATACATAATGAAGTATACTTATAAACTAAAATCTCGCCAAACTGACGAAGCAGTTTGTTGGCAAGGTAAAACTCAGTTCTTTACTATATGTACCTACCATAGCTGTTAATAAGACTTGATTTGGACAGGCGGTTACAATTCTTCAATTTTGGTAGGAACATTGGATTATTATGTAATATATGTGTCCCAGGGATAAGTGACCGCCCGGCGTTTTTCGAATACTTGTAAAAAATTACTTTTATATACAGGGTGTCCCAGAACTCAACGTCAAGCCGAAACAGGGTGACAGGATTGATTGTAAACATCATGAGAATAATCAGAAAAAAAATCTATCCCATGTAGTTTGAAAATTATGGGCATTTAAGGAAAACCTAGAAATTTGGTCAAAATGTAACCATTTTTCGGTTATTGTGGTTAATTTTTATTATTTTTGTGCATTTAAACTTTGGACCCGTAACCTTAAATAACATCTTGAGAATCACAGTCTAAAATAATGACACAATTACCCCAAGTTTCCTAGAATTTAGACTATTTGTTAAACTATGAATTTTAATTTTCAAACTTAGTCGACTTTGCAACACCCTCCTTTAAAAAAAATGTACTAGAGTGGCAAGAATTATCTACATTTTGTACGAGAAAATTTTTTAAGTTTGTTAGAGGACGTACCACTAACAGATCTTCGCCACATGTGGTATCAACAAGATGGCTGTCCAGCGCATTACGCAGTGCAAGTAAGAGATTTCCTTGACCAGGAATATCTGGGAAGGTGGATTGGACGTTCAGGTACTATCTCGTGGCCAGCCCGATCCCCAGATTTAAATCCCCTTGATTTTTTTTATTGGGGCGTTCTCAAAGAAAAAGGTTATTCTAAGCCCATTGAGAGCGTAGCCGAGCTGCGTGAACGAATTTCTCAAGCTGCTGAGGACATCAACTCTCGAGGATATGCCCGGCTAATATATAGATCTTTTTTAAGAAGATGTAGGGCGTGTGTTGCGGCTGATGGTAAGCAATTTGAACATTTGAACATGTGGCGTCTCTATCTGTCTCACTCGCTCATGACAAACATGTCCACTATCCATCTCACTCATCATTTTGCCGTAAAATAAAGAACCTACCAAGGGCTTGTGCGAATAAAAAACATTTTAACTGAGTAAAATGGGTTAGCAAAAATCGGGTTACTTGAGGTTTTTATTTTTTTACTCGTTTTTTTTTAGTATGAAACTAACAAGTATTGTACCATTTTACAATCCTGATTAAACGCGCCTACTTTTAATGGCACTTGACAAGGCACTCTAGTAATTTTTTTTTAAAGGAGGGTGTTGCAAAAGTCTACAAAGTTTGAAAATTTTAAATTCATAGTTTAACAAATATTCTAAATTCTAGGAAACTTGGGGTAATTGTGTCATTATTTTAGACTGTGATTCTCTAGATGTTATTTAAGGTTACGGTTCCAAAGTTTAAATGAACAAAAATATTAAAAATTAACTACAATAACCGAAAAATGGTTACATTTTGACGAAATTTCTGAGTTTTCCTTAAATGCCCATAATTTTCAAACTACATGGGATAGATTTTTTTTCTGATTTTTCTCATGGTGGTTATAATCAATTACTGTCACCCCGTTTCGGCTTGACATTGAGTTCTGGGACAACCTGTATATGGGACTTACCGGCTTTCGTTTTTTTTTTATTTTTTAGTAAATACGCGTGACGTGCTGACTGACTGAAAAAAAGACGTAAAAACTAAGGAAATATCGTAAATAAACTGCACCACGCCACGCTTATTTACTAAAAATAAAAAAAAACGTTAAAAAAACCAAAGCCGGTAAGTCCCATATACCTACCTATATGAGAAATTGTCCATAATTTTGTACAAATATTCGAAAAACGCCGGGCGGTCACTTATCCCTAGGATACATTGTATATTGATACCATCTATAAGTATTTGTAAATAAAGTATTATTTATACTGACATGGTGCTTGGGGCGGTCGCGGTCGAGCGTGTGCGTGGTATGTAAGGCATGGGGCGCTCGCGGGGGCGCGGGCGCCGGCCGGGTGGTCGGCAGCGACATGTTGCGCACCGACTCGCGGATTATCTGCCGGATCGTCTTCAGGAATGCGTTGCGGAAGTCCGCCGTACTAAGTAATAAAGAAGGGTGATTGTCAGTCCGATGGTTGTAAGTTTTAAAAACAGTTGAACATTTTCGCAATTCAAATAAAGAAGATTTTTATTTTTTTATAGGGGATTCTTTTTAGGGAAATTTTCTTTATTTGAATTGAAAAAATGTTTAAAATTAAGTTACCCTGTGGGATATTTAGTGTGATGAAGATGCATTCAATTCGTATTGGTAATTGAATTTGACGCTAATACTTTGCTTTATGAAAAATTAACCACTTCCCCAGATCTAAGTTATGAATTATTTAACTTAGTTTTCGTAAAAATACAAAAATAATATAAAAAACTATACAATATGATGATTATACCATAAACAATATAACAAACCTATTAGATAGCACATAAACTTTTTCTGAGCGACGCTGAAGTTGACTCCGTAGATGGATGAGCTCCCACAGGAAGTGGCTATCCATATCTTTGGCTGAAGAGGCGCGTACTTGCACCTCAGTCACCGGTATCAACACTTGGTACCTTATTATCTCCACTTCATTCGAATTGTTCTTCGACGATACACCCTGCAAGAATAATATACATATATCTAAGGTTTTATTCAGCATAGAAATTGATAATTATATCTTGTCTAACATATTGAAATTGCTGTTAATATTTCCTTTTTTTTTACAAGCTTAGAATATTACTTACCATCAACTTTTTCTTTTGTCTCAGTCTTTCTTTGCAGAGGAAGACAACAGCTGATTTAAATACAAAACACATAGCGTGTAACTCCAACCCTTTCTTTATTTTTCCTAAAAAGTCTGATATATTCAACCATTCTACACCTCCGTAATATAACAAATCACCTGAAAATTTAATCGTGTTCATGAAAATGCCATCTTCTACTATAAACATTTATTCCTGTTCATCAAAATTAATTTTACCTGGACTTAGATCTATCGGCTGTTTGCAAGACTTTTGGTGTTGCCTAAACAAGTGATCAAATATAGCACCATATTCTTCATGTATTCGTTGCATTTCATTAATGTGTTCTGCAACTTTTTCCATGCCCTTTAGAGCCTCTGTAAAAAGTTAAAAATATTATAAGAGAAAGGTACATTATATTTAAGTATATTATAATTAAAATTGACTTCATTAGTTTACGTTTCTCACCAACTAAATGAAGATGTTCTTCCGAGTTAACATCTGTTAAGTTCCTGAGTTGTTGCAATAATAACGGATACTTCAGTATTCGTTGGATTGGTTTAATTAAATATGATTCCAAAGTCGACGAGTGTTGTTGTTTGGGATTACGTGCAGCCAGAAACTCTTGGAGCGCTTGATTTCCTTCGTCTATACAATACGAATAAATGTTAGTTGCAGTTACAATGAAAAAAAAGCGAATAAAGCGGAAATGAACAAGAAACTTACTCGGGTGTAAAACTTTCTGCGCTTTACTATGACTAGCGCAGAAAGAACTGTACAATTTAAAATGATTGACATAATAGAGGAAGGCATTTCCAACTGCAAAGAGCACGTTCTGAAATTAAGGTAATAAGTAACCGTTAGAGGATTTATACTTTTAAGAGACATATTGTATCTAACGATTGAGTAGGAGGTACATTACATTATACGAATATTATATCTTAATAAATTAAATGTTATAAAGAATATTCCACTAACAGTCTTTAATTTCAATAAAAGATTTAGTAATATTTACCAATTAATCCTACCAGCTTATTAATTTGCTTTTGCTTAGAATCATATTATTATATTGAAATACAAATTACATAATATTAACAAACAGATTCATGGCAAAATAATATTATTTTTAAGGAAATTATTTATTGTAATATCAAAACAATTTAATTGGAACACGAACCCCTAAAGTTTCGTTTGTTTTCCATGACATTTTTACTTGCGAACTTTTAAGAATAAACGTGAATGTTACAAAAGGAAAATAACAGAACGAGAACTTGCGAAATTTTATAAAATGAATAAGGCCTTACCTTGAATTGATTTGAAAATTCGAAATGATGGAAATTGGGTTCAGCCTCGAGCGCTTCCTCTAAGTTTTGTAGGAATTGCCTTTGGAAAGTTACTATCTCTTGAATGTTCCCAAAGAGAGCATTGATCTCCGCATTTGATAAAAAAGTTTCCTTCTTCAGTGGCTCCAAGTAGTTCTCCAATAAGTTATTTAGATGCTGCAAGTACGTTAACATCATTCAGTTACTCTTAAGTGATTTTCATAAATAAAATAAAGCTAACATTTAACTTGAAGTCACAAGTAACAAACAAATATTGTACCTATCTAAGTTGAGGATATATCTTTACTTTCAAAAACGGATAGTTACAAGGTGTGACACCACTTATATTATAATAATTGAACCATACACTATACCGTAAGTATTACATAGGTAGGTATTACGAAAGAATATTTTGAAGATCGTATAGGGGAGACCAGGGTAATTGGAGCCTACTAAGGGAAAATTATCGTTAAAACCACATTTGTTAACCTTCTTGTATTTTTTTATTATCGGCTCTTACCTTGATTAATTAAGAATATTTTAAACATAGCTATAATCAAATAAAGTAATAGTGATTAAGGTAATACCGGTTTTTCAAAAAAAGTCAGTCGCTCCCATTGCCCGCTTGTGTGGGGTAATGAGAGGCAATTAACGCTCATATGGGAAATAGGAGCCATAATATTTATTTTTCTTTTCCATATTTTATTTATAAATACTTTAAATGAGATCTTAGTTATAAATAAAACAAACTATTGGTAAAGCAAATAAAAAAAAACTTTTTAAACAATTTCGTCCACTTGATCAGTAAGGGCTTCTTCATCATCATATTTTTTTTATCCTTTTAGCCTTTTTGTTTCAAGCTGTAGTCTTCTTTCTTTTAGCCCCTTTATCTTCGGTTAGTTACTATATGTTAAATTTTCCTTTGGCACTTTCTTCTTTATTACAGTTGCCTATATTTTTCTTAACTGTCTTTATTTCATTCTCTTTTTTAACCTTTTATCTAAAATCCAAAATTCCTCCTCTTCTGAGAACAGCGATTGCGTTTTCTGATGCGTCAACCGTCCACGAAGCTTTTGTCGTGGTTCGAGTGCTTTTACGTGGCATCTGAAATAAATAGAACATGTACTTATGTGTAAAATTACACTAAAATATTATTATGAAAGCTATTGGGTATTGAGAGCCACGGTTAGGCTACCATTGCCCGCTGACCACCATTTTGAATAGTAATAATATAAATATGTTTTTCTACTTTCAATCACAATTTCACCAATTGGACTTGTTAGTTTATGGATCTAGGTTTGTCATATGCATAAACATAATTAAATAAGAATATAAGTTCATGCTTACCTTGGCACACGAAATCGGCAATTTTTTATAAGCGCGGAACAAAAAACACACATCTCTCTCCCAAGACTAAACGAATGGCATTATCGACTTGTGCGCGTCAGGCGAAGTTTCTCGTTGGTTGACGGAAATGGCCTAGTACTTACGATCGCGCGAAAGTCAGGTTACGTCACGATAGGTTCAGTTCATTCGCCACCGCTCCCATTACCCTAGTCTCCCCTACTCGTACAATATGCCCGAACGTGTGAATATTAATTTATATTTCAAGATGTTGTTGCAACCGTGGTCGCAAAAGTGATGTATTGTATTGATGCATATAACATAAAGAGCTAACCACTTCTAAACTCAAAAGAGATGACCCATTTGCGCGCTGCCAAGAATATAATTTATTACAGGCATTAAACGTATACAGATTTAATGTAACTTTACGAAACTTCTTCCCATATTTTCCTAGATCATATTTTCTACGCAAAATATATGGGAAAAGTTCAGTTATCTTGAACTGAAATACATTTAACGAGTGCATTACGGCGGCGATTAAGTCTAAGTACATAATAGTATCATAAAAACTCGGTTCGCGTCAACACAATTATCGTAGGCGGCCGCGTAATACTCGGAAAAGGTAAAAGATTTTTATTTGTTTCTTTCGCTTTATTGTCACTAAACAGTTTATATAGAGAGTGACCTCGTTGTCAACACAAGCTTCTATTTGATATCATGAAACTACGAAATGTATTCAATAATCAGATTAATTACATTATTTTTTTATATTCGAATTATTTATTCTTCAATTTTATTTAATTATTTTAAATTAAAATGATTCATTCCTAACAGATATTACAATTATTTAATATTTTGTTGATTTATTGTCATCATCATTTCAATTGAAAAGTCGACTACTGGACAAAAACCTGCCCATAACATGTCAAACCTAGTATGCGGATTAGTGATCGCAGTGGAATTTGTTATATCGCGGGACGCTGCGGCCCATCCCACGTTATTGTAATTAATACTGCTATATTAATACGGCTTGACCGCCATTGTTTGGTTGACTGACTGCACTAGCGGAAGAATTCTCTTCCATTAGTGGGCGGTGGGGTCGTCACATCCCTACGTCATCCCTACTGTATCTACATTGAATTAGTATTAGATCAACGCCTCTTTTTTCATGGTGTAAACAATGACTAGTTTCGGTCACTCTTATAAAGCATTATTTCCAGAGATATGATTAAAGACTAGCTCAAGGATCAATGTTTACGTCATAACTGCTAATAAACAATATTCATAAAAACAGATTCTCACAAGACGCTTGTAACTGCAGAGCTAAAAATAGCGCCGTCCTTCCAAGGAAGCCTTGGAACAACTCAGAAATATTAGATATCGTAGAGGTTTTATTTCCAATTCAGGGAAATTTCAAAGCGAAGAGTTTTAAATCAAATCATCCAGTCCTATTTATATGTACAGAACCGATGCCTACTTTATGAATAAAATAAACATTGTAAATATAGGTATATTAATGTTCTATCAAAATCAGCAACGTAGTGCATTTATATTAATTTTATTCTATTGGACGAAGAAAATGTTACAATATGCATAATTGTATTACATACCTTGACATACGCTCGTTCAGTGTCTACCAGTTCCATTAAAACCTTGCGTAGCTTGTCGGCGTCTGAGAGGTGGCGTGACGGCGTAACCACAGCGCTCGTGACGCTCCCTGTCGGCGAACCGCGACGCGTCTCCGCCGGCGACCGACACCAACCCGTCACTTGTTCCGCACTCTAACCACAAACATAGGGTCTTACGTTACATTTATGTAATGTTCACTTCGAAATAACTTAAACTTTATACAGCGATATTGTTCCTATGGGTCGTATTTATATAAGATTCGGTAACAAATAAAACTACTGTAAGATTTAAACACGTTCTTAGCAATATCAAAAGTTGATGATAATGCATATATATCTTAAAAATACACTATTTAAGACAACTCACAAGGAAGCCAACTCACATAGACATCTATCGCCAAAATTATAAATCAATGTAAACCGCTATTAAGTGGCGCCCATATAATTTATGTATACTTACTACAATTTATGGACGTAAGTATAATAACGATTTTAAGGGTGAATTATAGGAGCTTGAATGTGCACGAATGACTAAGTTCGAAGATATATGGCATATTGGTGCTTACACATGATAAAGCGATTGATATGATTAAATTCTACGCGTAGTTTGTCAGCATCTAAGAAATGGCGTGACGGCGTAATAACAGCGCCCGTGACTTAACCTGTCGGCGAACCACGACGGGTCGTAAACGTAAAGGGTCTAATGTTATATTGATGTTATTATAAACTTCGAAATAACTGTATGTTTTTGTAGGGATATTTAAGTCATACTAGTCATACTATGACTAATATGACTTAAGTATCCCTATAAAAGTTCCCTTCCTTAATATCTTGTGTTAATCCGACTTGTTTTTGTTCACTGTCATCATTAACATTTTATATTTATTTTCTCAAATTTGTATAAGTACTACTTTTGTTTTATGTACCTACGCACATCCTACCTTTTCTTTTTAAGAATTATCTTTTATTTTTTGGGTTGCCTGGAAGAAATCGCTCTTCTAGCGATAAGGCCGCCCGCTGTATCACATGTGATTGAAATGTTTTGTTTTTGTAAACTAATTTTTGGTGTGCAATAAAGTATATATTATTATTATTATTAAAACCTTCATGTTATATAATAATAATAATGGCAACCCATTATACGGCCCACTGCTGGGCACGAGTCTTTCCTCTTTTTGGGGGAGATCTGAAGCTTACTCCATCACGCTGCTTCAATGCGGATGGAGCTGATGGAGATGTTATATAAGATTTCGTGAAAATAATAGATACTATTATGTGCTACAGCAATATTTATGTACCTACGTTTTCCAATAAATTATGAAACGTGGTCTATAGGTATATCTACCTATCGCCAGAATTATAAATCACTGTTAATCGCCATTAAGTGTCTCCCAAGAGATTTATATTGTTAGATACCTGTTGGTATACGATAGTATATGAATTGATGAGCCAGTAGTGACAGCAGCGTGGCATCCAGATTGATAAACGGTTATCAAGGTATTGATAAATATTATATTTAAAGCGTTTCACCAAGCTGCGGAAAAACAGTGACATAGTCGACTCACCATACAATGTATTGGTTTATTTCATAAAACCTAAAACGAGATGAGATACGAATCCTGTTTCATTTTAATGTCTACATAATTACACTCATAATATTTTAAATACATTGTCACTTTTTTGTTAGAGTTAATGACGAATTATGGCATCTGTTAAAAGATAAGACTGGAATATAATAGAATTTAATGGTCTTAGTAGCGTCCGCTGTACCGCTGTAAAAGAAATGGTTGCTTAATTTACGTTATGTTTACGAGGGTGATAAAATAACGAAACAACTTCCGATGCCAGATTGCTTTGCAGAGTTTTTCTTACGGACCATAAATACGTGAGTTTAACATTATTGCTTACGTGCCTCCCTTTTTTTTTGGTTTACATGTAGTACTTTAGTAATTAGTGTACTTTACGTCTAAATACAATCTAACAACAGACCTTATATGGATCAACTTTCACGTACATTATTCCTTTACCTTTAACTTTAGTATGTGAGTATTATTTCACCTACAATGAAGGCTATATATTGTTTGGAATAAATTATAGATTGAAGAACAATGTAAGCTTAACTGGTGATATTAAAATTCATGCAATTTTGTAATAAGTCGATGTTGGATTTCTTTTACAAGAGTTGCAACGAATGTCGACCATTTCAAAAGAATTCTGATTGAATAAGACAGTGTTTGTTACACGACATTGTTTAATTCAACGTGCGCATAGATGCGCTGCAATTAAGTTGTTCAGTTGCAATCATGTTCAACCTGACACGGACCTAACTCGGCCGTGCGCTCAAAGTGAGTCTTGCGTAGTTCAAATTGCAGTCGAACCAAACTTTTTTAAAGTTAATACGGTCAAAGTGAACTTTAGGAGTGAAGTTGTTGAAATTTCGTTTTTCCTCGTAGGAAGTATGGTTGTAGATTATCCATAGCCCCATTGAGTCACTAGCCAGAAGAAGATAGAAGGAGGGCAAGTACCGTACGAAGATGCTGAGCGAGATATAAAATCACCACGCAAATAGATAGTGGCACTTGAATTCCAAATTAAATGAGTGATGTATTTGAAAAAAAAAGTTGTTATAAATTGTGTAATTATCATTTATTTTACCTAAAAGTGCTGTTTGTGATCTATCAAACTAATGACCGAAGGACAATGAATTACAATATCGATCCACGGGTAAAATAACCTCTTTTCAAATAATAAAAGGCAAAATCTAGGTAAGACGGTCTAAATAAAATTCTGTTATATCATCATGGAAGAAGTAGCGCGGGTCACCGTTTCCATATCTTTACAGTCAAAATTATTTTCCTTTTAAAGAGACATTCATGATAATCTCCTTCAATAAGGGGGTAAATACGCTTCATCTACAATTCCTCAAACCCTTTTCAAAACATATTTGAAAAGAATGATGAATAGATTTTATAGGTAACATGGTGCCTGGTAGAGATCATTAGTTTACGGGATATTGGCAGTCTTTTAATAAACTGACAAATCATTAATCACTATCCAAGTGAAGCCTGGTTAACAGACATAAGGCGAAAAATTACCGACTAAAAGTAGTTATATATTAAATGATTTGAACATTTACAAAAATAATAATACGAAACTTAATTCTACCAAAATATTAATTTATTTTTGAAAGCTTTACTAGTATTTCTCTGATTACATTGTTATAATATATTGTACATTCCACTGTTTATTCCATTTAAGTGCTACACATCTGAATCACGTTTAACGATTAATACTTACCTATAGTAATAGTGATTGAAATGTGTAAACACTTCAATGTGATGTTTAGTACAACCAGTGATATTCTACGCTGGCACTAAATTGTTACTGTCGAGACATTTCTAAAGTATACAGTGTGTATGTTTAATTTACTGTTTACATACACAGCACAATACAATGCTATTCGGTGCTCAATGATGAGGATGAATTTATAAATGATATAAGTAGTTTAAAGTTTATCGATTCAACTCATGTGAGGTTTAATCAAATTTTGGTTCTGTATTACATATAACGGACATAAAACAAACGTTTATTTCAGTTAGCAACAAATACTCGTCACAAAATGAAATCATCATCACAAAATAGAAGTAAATCAGACCGACCGTCTACAAACGATTCTATTGAAATTTAGTTTATATTGTCAAATTGAATATCAAAACGTGCTAAATAGAAACAGCACGTGAATAGGAATCTAGATTGTATTTCCGATAGGCCGATTCCCAAACCTCAGGCGCTTGAATTGCTTCATGATCTTCAAGTTACATAAATTATAATGTTTTAAGTTTTTATGTACTTATTTCAGATTTGTTCATTTTTGACCTTGAGCACTATTGAGAACAGGTATTAGGTAAATGTAGATTTTAAATAACATTTTCTTATTTTGATATTTTTATGATGCCATAGGTGTTATTATCCAACAAGAAATAATGCACATCGACCTCAGAAAGGAGACTTCGGCTTATTTCGGGTCTGTAGAGCGTTATATTTTTCGCACCTTACCAATATGACGTTTGTCCACCATTTTGATCAAGTTTTGACCAATACCGGACTATCAGTGATTATGTACACAGTGTGCAGCAGAGATAACGCTCTACGAAGTCGAAATTAGACGATTGTCACTTTCATAGGCTCGATGTGCAATACTTCTTGATGAGCTCTGTACAACGTGTTGTCATTAGTTCGGTCAAATTCGACCTAAAAATAAATGTGAAGCTACATAAATTCGCAATCAGCTGAAAATAAGTAAAATTGTTAAAACACAATTAAAAACTTTATTTCAAAATTCTCCATCGTTCCGGGTTAAGGAAAAAAAAAAATTCAAAAAGGTTAAAAAAATGGGTTTATCGCGATTTTCTTGAAAACATTAAGTTGTATTGTAAAATTATCTTAGACATAAATGAAGATCATAAAATGTCTTTAAAAATAATATCAACCATTTTTTTTTCCTTAAAGTCTTTTTGCATTGTTGTCTTAGATACGGTCTAAGACAACAATGCAAAAAAAATTCAAAAATAAAAAAGGCTTGTGACTTTGTCCGCGAGCAATTTGTGATTTTACACCTATTTACTTAATCGGTTGGTTTTGAAAAAATAGCCTATACGAAAATAGATAACATTTTTCAAAAATCAATCCTATATGGTTTAAATAGGGGATGGAAGTTTGAATGAAAGTCGCGTCATTTTTGTCGCGGGCAATAGATACTAGTAAATATAGGTATAATGATTGAGAAAATATTTAAAATATTTACCTTGAGTAGATTCTCAATCTCAAACGAGTTGGTTCGGGAGCTGACTTTTGGTGGTCCGCTATTCGCACCATCACCGTGTGATTCTGTTTCTGGGCTGTACAGTTCCTTGCCTGCGTGAGTAAGAAAAACATTCATTTATGTATTACATAGTAATAAAATAGCTTTTAAAACAAAGATTCGTGATAATTTCTCGAGGATGCTTTGAGTTATAAATTAATAACGTTCCTAACTTGATGCAGTAAACTATATGGTATCATTTACATGTAGTATATAATATTGTTACATAATATATTACAAATATTACGTATGTATTTATATGTTCCTATTTATATATATTTTATGTTACGGAAGTGGCAAACAAGCATGTAGTTCACATTGATGTTAAGTGATAACTGCAGCCTATAGACACCCACACAAAGACCAAGGTCAAAATGCAGATGCGTTACCACTCCTGAGGCCTAAGATGCTATGCCTTTGTGCCGGAAATCACAGGGCCGTACATTACCACCTGACCGGAACACGATAGTGCTGAACACTACCATTTAGCGGCAAGTATATTAGGTAATGCGGTGGTGCCTACGAACGCGAGCTCCGTCACTGAAGCTCTACCACCAGTAAAATATATATTTTTAAATATTGTACCTTTATATGCAATAATTATTTATAAAATAAATAATTACATAGAAACGTGGTAACTATTTATAATATGCTTATCTTTTAGTTTTTTTTATTTTGAATGCTCTGCACCATTTATGTTTTCTATACAGCCCAAAGTTTTACTGACAGACAATGCTATATAGCATTAACTCCGCCTCATGTTACATTTTTTTTGTGCACGTGAAATAATAAATAAATAAAAACAAATAAATATGCCGATCCTGACACACCTGCCATGCTTCGTCTACATTCATCATTCATTTCATACATTCACGACGATACCTAAGACTCTTGACCCTTAAAGTTAATATATAATGTAATATGTCTATTCGGTACTTTAATTTTGATAAATTCACTTTAAACTAAGACAAGTTTTCATTTTTATTTCAGGTATAACAATAGATCTTACACAAGAAACATTAAGACAATAAGTTATGACTGAAAATATATGGTCCTGGGAAGTAAAATTAATGTTATAATTATCCATTTATCCGCCATTATAGCAGTTTAGTTTAATAGTTTATTTGTTAAAGTGGTTGTAGGAAACCATTATAAGGTCCAATATTAAATCACTGGATCGGATTTAAAATCTTACTTGCACCGGCTATTCCAGCATCGACCGCTAAGTTGTAATTTAAGTATTTTAATTTAAAAATATGTTTCTACGTAACTTCACGCTAAGTCCCTTACAGGGTCTTTTAAATTCATCACTCTCTTCATACAAGCAAGTTATGTATTCTCCATATATGAACGAAGGAAAAATACTGGGGCACACTTCCGAAACACTTTTAAGAAAAAGACAACATCTCCTTTTCTTCCGTCCGGGGATAGAACTTCAGATCCAAGCACTTAGCTACAGAGGCAGGTAAATAAAAGTATTTTTTATACGCAGTAGTACTTTATTACATGGCAATAAAAAATTGTTATTACATTAACTACCCATTTTCCAGAAAAGAAACCGATTTTTTATACATCTTTTTTAATGATATTACAGTAACCTACATAAACCATGTAATTTTTATTATTTGTACATCGTTCATGTACAAATAATAAAAATTAATGATTTCGTGAAATATCATTCCACGAACCGAAAAATCAAAGCCGTAATACCCTCCAATGGAGGCTTGAAATATTTTATATATTTAAAACGCGAAACATCAATATCCCATATTAATACTATCATTCGTTTTATTTGAAAACATCGACAGCAATGGGCAAAATTAATGAATTTCTCGCATTATATGCCGCACCTGTTCGTGGCATGACATGACGGTTCACCGATGATGTATTATGATAGTCATCAATGTGTCGATATGTTTTTAAATAAGTCAGAAGTCAAACAGCTTCACGCCTCAATTTTACTGAACGAAAACGCAGATATTTATTACAAACCTATATAAACCTATAATACAACTACCGTTTGTTTTTTGATATCGAGCACATTTCTAAACTCCGAGCGATCCATTACGGGAAGGCACTGAAACTACCTCCAAGATTGTACCTATTTCTGGAATTTACAAAAATAACCAACTTGAAAATATAAATATTTACCGTTTTCTATTTTATTAACCGCTAAGAATAATTACAAATTTAATATTTACCTACCCTAACTTTCGTGAAACAACAGCGTGATACAAAAAGCTAATGTTTGTGTATACAAAATAGGCCATAAATTATATTATATTTAACTATCTCAAAATAGAAATTTGAGTTAAATTCCTATATACAACGTGTAACAGGATTAAATGTACAACTGGAAACTCGTTTGTTCAGAATCGATAACCGAATCGATTTCAGGCATTTATCTAATTACAATTAAGTAAATTATGGTCACCCATTTGGTGAAAAGTCAATACAAATGAAAATGAGACTAACTTCTATCCAAAATAAAATGCTAGTCTGTACAAGTTAATTAGAACTCGTTGAGACGTGCTTTTTATTATAAATAATAATTTAAGAAATAAAATAGTAGAAATTAATCTTATTATTGGCGAGTGTTAAATAAGGGTACGCTACATCGTGTAGGTTGTCGTTACTAGGTTCGTGTTTTATGTGCGGCCGTTGGTAGAGGTAAGGTAAGAATGCATAGATTGTGCATACCTACTGTTCGTACAAATTGAGGACAACTTATTTCTTAAATAAAAAAATAAATACATAAACATGTAATTTCAGATCATGTGCTATGATTATAACTCGATTTTCTAATCGGGGTGTTAGAGAGTGTGCATTATTCATATTAAATATTGTGTATGTTACATATATTTTCGGGAAAATATATGTAACTTGAAAAGCAAAAACAAATTCAGAGACTGCTCTCTGTGCACCTCAAATATAAATCATTTATTCTCCGACATCAAATGCAGACTCAAGTCTCGCAATAAAGACACACTATATAAACTCATCCACAGCGGCAATTAAATCACAGCCTTAAAGCGAAAACAACAGCGAAAGAGTCAACCAAAGAAGCATGATTGGTATTCAAGTTCATACTGCGACAAACGCGGGCAAAGAAATGGAACATACCAAAATTGGTGAGGGAGTTTTGAAATGTCGCAGATTCCAACGTCAGCGAGAAAATTACGACTTTCATGCTGAGGCCGTTTTGTGATAAGATGTGACACAATGAGTTTTTTTTTGGTCGAGGCTAGTCAACATCAGGCACGAGCAAATAGCCTAGGGAAGGGGTCGCGACCTTTATTTGGAGGCCGCGACGAGTACTGCCCCGCAGTTAAAAAACGTTGTGCCTTTATTTTTTTTTGCTTAAATTATTATTTGTTCAAATTCGTATGTCATGCTCGCGACAAACCTTTTTTGTCGTATTTGAATTCTTTTGTACAGAAACATAATATTTTGATTACAACTCACATAATTTAAGTAAATATTTTTTTTCCCACTATGGCGTAACCCAAATAAGGGATATGAGTATAGCAGGCTTTGTTTGTTTGTACAAAACCAATGCTCTAAGATTGAATAAAATTAAAAGCACATTGCTGATTCGTAACTCTTTTCATTTAATTTGATTCTTAAGGATGAACTTGATACTGATTGAAACTTAAATTAGTAAGATTTACTTTTTAAAACCAATTTAGATTACTACTTACTACGTGATAAACTAAAGTTATAAAAACAAGTTACTAAGATGAATATGGTTTCTATATTATTTAACTGTAAAATTATACATATACTACATATTACATATTATTATTATTAAGTTTCAAATTTATTTACATTAAACTGAACGAGACTCGTGCCCAGCAGTGGGACGTATAATGGGTTGCCATTATTATTATTAAAACTGAACGGCCGATGGCTTCACACCTCACCGGTGATTATCTTTCAATTAATGCAATAAATAAAAAAAAGTTTCATTTTCGAACTTTTCCACAACTGGCTGTCGGAAAAGACATTACTTAAGTTTCAAGTGTATGCTATAGTTTAGGCCGGAAAGTAATGCTTTATAAATACAATACAACTGATCAATAGTTATATTGATCAATTGTGTCCTCATTATTCAATGTATCTACGTCACTCGACGATATAAAAATGTCAATCACAACAACAACAAATGATTGCTCCTCTTACGTATCAAACCAGTGCGCTATCATAATTGACTCTTGTGTAGGCTCCCACACAAATAAATCACGGTGAATGGTTCAAGTGCGCTGCCATCACAGACGGGTTGCTCTATATAATGACCAGCAAAAACAACGTTATGAAAGGTACGAAAAATGAAAGGATCTATTAAAAGTTAGGGGAAACTATACGTATGGCCATTTCATTTATCATAACGCGTACAGGTCACGCCAATACCGACCGTTAATACATTTCGAGAATATTTTCTGATGTTATCATGTTACTCGTAGATGTGGACGGAGAAACCGTTATATCTTTAGTTGCAATCGCAAACTTCGTATGATTGATAACAACAATAATGACTTAGATCTGAATCGGAATCGTTGTAATCTCTGATGCACATAATATTCCTGGCTGTCAGCCACAATATCGAAACTCAATGAAAATTCGGATTAATCGGAAACGATGCCAAGTATTACGTAGATAGCAATATTGAAGAGTAGCTTGTTATGGTCGAGGCAAAACGAGGAGATTCTTTTCATTGTTAGGGCTGAATAACAAATTATGCAACTCAGTATGTGTATTTGCGTAGTGGATCTAACTTTCATACGAGATAGGTCATAGTATAGAACTGGTTACACAAAGAATGAAACGAGGAAAGATTTTATTTAAAAAAAGAATCACTAGTAAACATTTTGTTTCTCATCATATGATACATTAGATCAATCTATTTCATAGATTCATCTAATGTATCATAATAATATTATATAGGCTATATATATAATATTATATATATACCTTTTTTAAACATTTTCCACGATTAACAGATACAGTAAATGTCATTTTCTTGCTTTTCTGAATACTTGTTATTCAGTTATTTTAAAAAAAGGAGGTTATAACAATCGTTTTTTTAAACTTATGTATTGAAACTCAATAATTTACTAATACAATTAAAGGAGTATTTTTTTTATATAATCATTTAAATTGAACAATGATTGTATAAAGGCCTGAGGCCATAATAAACGATAGCAGGAGAAAAAGATTGTTAAGTCAAAGCAATATTTTCTGTAAATACTATTTCAAAAACTGGAGCTTATTCTGTTGCTTTATTAGTATGAAATTTATTTACTGAATTTGCTATATGTTTTTTATCTAATGTCTAAAAACCTCGTGTCAACATTTTAATGTTTTTTTTGTATATGTATATATTTTATAACTCTTAAGTGTTCAACTTTACTTTATTTATACGCGCAATCTTTTTTCGTTATAAAGTAGATAATTAGAAAATAATTTAATTATTTCATTGCTAATAAGACAACAGCTAAATAACTAGTTCTAGAAAATAAGGAAACTGATCTTCTATATTGTTTTATAATATATCACTTACGGGATACCTAAAATAAGATTGCCCATATTATTGAATTTCACAAAGTTTGCATCATCTCTAACAAATACTTTAATGTGTTCGCTCTCTATGGTACGTACATTACACGTAACTATGTTTATATAGTAATGCCTACATATAACATCGTTCGTTAGATTTAATTGTATCCTAACAGCATGACGCGTCGTTGGTATAGCAGATTATCCGACAATATTAAATCGAAGGGGTTAGAAGTGATGTTGTGTGGGAGCGAAGCTTGTACCTTTACATTATGTTAAATTTTGTTGTGTGCATTCGTTGTGTTAGGATGACAGGTATTATGTCATAATATATTTTACAGCTGAATGTTTCCTAAGCCTATCGTAGCAAACAAGATCTTTTATTAGAAACGAGATGGTTTGTTTGATCGAAAATTATAAAAAAAAATTATATTTCATTTTTTTAAAGTAACGAATGTGGCATTATTTGGAAACTATTAGGACACATGGTTGATTTCTTTTTTTGTTCATTTTCTTAATTTTTTTATTTTTCTCAAAGGTAATCCTTTGACAGATAGATGACTCCAAAGTAAGATGTGTGTATAAAAATAGTAAATGTTATAAAAAAAAGTTATCCGTTGACATCTATAAAATAGATATATTATTAAATGTATATTCTGTAGACATTATAAACGAAAATTAGTTTGAATGAGCATCAATAGTTTTTGTGTCATAGCATATATGTTAAATTCGTATTGTATAAAATTTGGTAGCAAGAATTAGTGGTAGAATAGTGATAAACATTCAGTCAAATATAACTTCCTTCATTTTACGAAACCCTTTTGGCAGCTTCTATTATAAGTCCTATGTTTAAATCACAAAAGAGTGCATAAAGGACGTCTTGTACATAATTACAAAATAATTTCAATCAACTTCGTCGAATTACTGAACACAACAAATTGAACGAAATACCTACATATTTAATTCCTAAATACGGGAACGAAGACTAATCCCCTTATTCTCGGCTGTATCCCATCTGGCCCGGTGACCTGGCCCGCCACCGGGTCATAAACGTATTTTAGCTAAAGTGTTGCTAATCTCTCCTTTGTCTTTTTCTATCCTGCACATTTGACAATGCAACTGATAAAGACAAAGCATTCTATAGCTAAAACGTGTCTAATGTACGTTTATGAATAAGGGGATAAGTGTATATTTATCTTCCTCGCATTTGTGACAGCTCTCTAACACTGTCACTCGAATGTACTTGTACAGAAATATCTCTAGAATTCTGTTAAAAATATATCACCAAATTACCTCTATCACCAAAATTTCTTTTACCCTACAATTCGAATAGTATAAGAATATCTACATGTTATATGTATTCAATAGTACCTACGTCATCCCTGTCGTCGATTACATAATTATTTTCGCCTACGTACAGTCAACCCCGTAAATCGAATTCTGATTAGGTTTCGTATGGGTGCGGTCATATTCACAGTGGATTACCAATGATAACGCCATACACACAATTGTATAGAATAGTAAAATATAGGAAATATTTCGCTTTGACAAGGTAACAGCTCCGTTAATAGCTACAATTTGATTCAGTTTTATCAAGAATGACCGAACATTATTATTTGGAGTTAGTACGTACATTATACATTACTACTCCCATTGCTCTGTAAAATACTTTCAAAATGACTATTATGGCTTTATATCTGTTCCTGACGATTTTCCAAATGCACTACCATTCTTCGTTTTCCACACAACCCTTAGGTTGACTGTTAGAGAATGCTTTCTAGCATTAAGTCCACCTACTTTGTTTGTGCAGAAAGTTTAAATAAATGTACATATATCGCTTCTTTACAAGAATAATGTGACATTTCATCTAAATCGTTCTTTATGAAATGCAACATTATTCTTACAAGAATAACGTGACATTTCATCTAAATCGTTCTATATGAAATGTCACATTATTCTTGTAAAGAGGCGATATGTACATACGTAGTAGTTTTTACGTACATTTTAACGAATGATTCCGGTTAATTCTATAGCTATGTATTATAATTTTTTTTTACTTGGGGGTATTTGTGAATTAAACATCTCGAAAATCTTGCTAAGTTATTTTTTAATTATTAAATTATTTAAAATAAATATTTATGTTCCAAAACAATATATAACTAAGCTTACCCACCTGCTCCTGTTTTCCTGACAATAAATCTGCATATTCATTACTAAAACTGTGCCATGGAGTCAATCAACACATCACTCACAACAATGCAGCAAATGTTTACTGAAAAGATGGATAACTTTCAGCGTGAGCTACAGAGAGCATCTCCTTCCGCTATCACTCCATCAATTTCTTCACTTGCCACGGAGTTCAACACCTTCCGCAAATTTATGATGATGGCACTGAATACTCTGCAGCATCAAGTTGCACTTTTATCTCAGGAAATTGATAGGCAAGAGATGAGAACTCGTCGAAAAATGTTGTTGTTCCACGGGATGCCAGAAAAGAAGGAAGAAGATCTTCAGAGTGCTGTCTTTGGCGTGATTGCAGACAGGTTGAATATTCCTGATTTATCCAGCACCTGCATCAGTCGTTGTCAGCGTATTGGACGGCGAGAAGAGAAACCCAGGCCTGTGTTGGTAAAATTCAGGGATATTGCAGTGAAAAATCGAGTCTGGTACGCGAAGACACATCTTAAAGGCACTGGTATAACACAGTCCGAGTTTCTCACCAAGGTGAGGCATGATGCGTTCATGAAGGCTCGGCTACGCTTCGGAGTAACTAAATGTTGGTCAAGAGACGGATGGATCCACATTATTGGCCCAGACGGAACCCGACACCGCATCGAGACCTTGGGTGAACTGGACAAGATTGCAGTTTCATCGCCACCGGAGCCTGAGAAAGCTGGGACGTCCAGGGCTCCACCGACGGACAAGTTGATATCGCAGCGTTCAAAACGTGAAAAAGTTAGAGTTAAGTGAGGCGTCTTATCTATAACTTGTAACTCGTTAACTTTTTCTAACAATCACATTATGACTGTTCTATACCCACTTGCTTTCTAATAATTTCATTTATCTTTCTTATAAATTAACCACGGGTATATTTTTATTTTTATTTTGACATGTTTTGTTAAATGTCATAGATGACAGTTGTCACCAATGTACTCTGTGGTTGTCACATGCCTTTAGTGTTGCCACAGACTAATAAAATGTTATCTTTGTTGTCTATTGTTGTCGCAGATTCTCTATGAATTCTGTTTGTGGTTCTTAATATTTTTTTTTTTTTTTTTTGTATGAACTTACGGTTTATTGTTAAATTAGCTGGTGGGTCAATCATCAAACGATCTTTGTTTGGTTTGTATAGTATAAGTTTAGTTTTAGATATTACATAGTATATTTATAAATACTATATATACTTTTTTACCTTAGTATATATTTATTAGCGATTCGTAAAATATTTA
Organism: Macrosoma leucophasiata; assembly: GCA_036365455.1. NCBI lineage: Eukaryota > Metazoa > Arthropoda > Insecta > Lepidoptera > Hedylidae > Macrosoma > Macrosoma leucophasiata. The sequence goes on along the minus strand of JAWQUS010000010.1, from coordinate 13,278,393 downwards.
TTATTAAATATCATATTTATTTATTTTAATTATATTTATTATATAATATAGTGTATACTTACCAATGTCGGATATAAGTAGTGATAGCCAAAATGATCATTTCTGTTCCCTTTCTTCCTCTGCGGGTTCAAGTAGCGGTAGTTTTGTAAGTCTTCCCTCCCTTAACGAATTTCTCCATTCTAATTTCTCAGACTCTTTGAAAAGTTTCAACGCCGTTCACATCAATGCGCAAAGCATTCCTGCCCATTTCACTGATATGTCAACATCTTTCGACAATAAAAACATTCATGCCATTCTTGTCTCGGAGTCATGGCTAAAGCCCAGCCTCCCATCTGCACATTACGCATTACCAGGTTTTCATCTGATTAGGAATGACCGCACCCCTCGCGGAGGAGGTGGTGTAGCAATATACATACGGGCGCATATTCCCTTCACTATTATCCATATGTCACCACAACCTAGCGATAATTCAGAAAACCTTTTTATAGAAGTTATTTTCTCTAACACAAAACTTTTACTGGGTGTGTTTTACAGCCCTTCTCTTGCGACTGATTATTTTTCTTCCCTTGAAAAAAATCTTGAAGACCTGGTACCCCAATATGATCACTCAATTATTATGGGTGATTTTAATACCTGCCTGATTAAAAATGACACACGGTCAAATCGACTTAAATCTATAATACGTTCTGCAAATTTGCATTTACTCCCTCTCTCTGCCACCCATTTTTTTCCTAACTGTGCTCCTTCGCTTTTAGACTTAATTTTCGTTTCTTCGCTTGACCATGTGGCAAAATATGGCCAATGTTCAGCTGATGCATTTTCATATCACGACCTTATTTATGTGTCATATAAAATTCGTCCCCCTAAGCTTAAGCCCAAAATCTTCATGCAGCGTAATTTTGGTGGCATTGATAATGATCGATTGCGGGAAGATGCATCCAAAATTGATTGGACAGTTATAGATAATGCGCGTGATATCGACGAGAAAATAAATCTATTTAATTCCTTGCTCACGCATCTCTTTGATATTCATGCACCCTTGCGTCCTGTCCGCGTCAAGCATCTTCCTGCCCCATGGTTGACTAACGATATTAAGGCATTGATTACTAAAAAGAATAACGCTAAATGTAAGTATAAACATAACCCCAGCGACACTAACCGAGAAAAATATGTATCCATACGAAATCGCTGCAATAAGGTGTGTAGGGATGCTCAGCGACGCCATGTTCATAATTCAGTTACTGACAAAGACCCTGCTAAGGTGTGGAGGTTTTTAAAGTCACTAGGAGTTGGCAAAAGTCGAAACACTTCCGAAACTATGTCGCAGATTTTAGATCTCAATTCACTGAATACACATTTCACGGCAGCCTCTGCTATAGATGGAAGCCTCAAAGCACATACATTACTTTCTTTGTCTCGTGCCGCTACTCCTGACTGTCCACTTTTTTTCTTTGAACAATTTACTGCTCGTGATGTTGAGAGAAATATTTTTGCTATTGACTCTGACGCAGTCGGTGGTGATATGATTAGCCGAAAAATGATCCTTCCGGTTTTGAATATTTTGAGCCCTATCATAACCTCTGTCCTTAACTATTCTCTCTCAAGTAGTACTTTTCCATCGGCCTGGAAAGATGGTCTTGTCATACCTGTGCCTAAAAAACCTAACCCGACATCCTTTAATGAGTATCGTCCTATTTCCATTCTTCCTTTCCTATCCAAAGTTCTCGAACGACTTATACATCAACAACTTAATTCATTCCTTTTAAAATTTAACCTCCTTAATCCTTTTCAATCCGGTTTTCGACCTGGACATAGCACTACCACTGCCTTAGTCAAAATTACCGATGACATCCGGCATGGTATGGAAAATCGACAGGTTACTGTGATGGTCCTACTAGATTTCAGTAATGCCTTTAACACTGTCGATTTTGATATCATGCTGGCCATTCTGCGATCTCTCAACATATCTCCGACAGTTATTGCGTGGTTTCATAGTTACTTGTTTGGACGCCGACAACGCATTCGTCTCGACGATAAGTTTTCTGCCTGGTGCGATGTCGTTGCTGGCGTTCCACAAGGTGGCGTGCTGTCTCCTTTTCTCTTCTCCATTTTTATTCATTCTGTTAGCCTTCATCTTACTTCTCTCTATCACCTTTATGCAGACGATCTACAAATATATTGCCAAACTAAGCTTGAAGAATTACCAAAAGCGATACAACTCATTAATGAAGATCTTGTTAAAATTTATCAGTGGAGTAAAACTTTTGGTCTACAAGTCAATCCACTTAAAAGCCAAGCTATAATATTTGGTAGCTCTTGGTTATTAAAACGTATAAATTTCTCCAATTTACCACCTATCGTCTTTGATGGAACATGCATAGATTATTGCGACACAGTGAAAAATTTAGGAGTTCATATGGATAGTAATATGTCATGGTCTACACAAATTTGTAATGTCAGTAGGAAGATGTTCGCCGCTGTCAGTTCACTCCGCAGGATCAGGAACTTCTTGCCCACTGCCACTAAAGTTATGCTTGCTAAATCCATTCTTTTTCCTATCTTAGACTACGCTGACATATCTTATCTTGACTTAACACAGGAGCAGTTAAGCAGACTTGAGCGACTCCAAAATCTTTGCATCCGGTTCATATTCGGTTTACGTAAATATGACCATATCTCTGAATTTCGTAAACAGCTCAAGTGGCTTCCAATCCACCTTCGCAGGAATACACACATACTCTCTCTACTATACTGCCTGCTATTTTATCCGCATTATCCTCTATATCTTAAAGAACGATTCCAATACCTTTCTCAATCAAACTCCCTCTTTCTTCGATCCTCTAACAACCTTCGTCTTATGATGCCTCCTCACTCCTCCTCTTTCTGTGCAAAATCTTTTACTGTCGTTGCAGTCAAGTTGTGGAATGCTTTGCCACTGACTATACGCCAAGCTCAGACATTGGCGTCATTTAAAAATCATCTTAATAATTATTATTTAAGCTTGGAAATATAATGAGCCATCCGATCGTAAGAATGCAGTATTTTATAATATTTATACTATATACTTGTATCTATTGTCTGGTAGGTACTTAATTTTATTATATATATATATATATATATATATATATATATATATATATATATTATTTATTTATCTATGTATGTATGCATATATATTATATAATACATATCTTGTATATATATTTAGGTTTATGTATATGTATATATATAAATATATATATGTATATAAATATATATGTTTGTGCTATTTTAAGAAATATATTGAATTGTAATAGTTTTTATTTCTTAAGTCTGTACACCCCTTGTTCTTTTAATTGATTGATGTCTCTTTTTCTATTTAGGTCGCCTGGAAGAGATTGCTTTAAGCAATAAGGCCGCCTATTGTGCATATATATAAAATTGTTTTTGCAAATTTTTGTTCTTATGTGTACAATAAAGAGTATTTATTATTATTATTATTATAATCATATTATTATACGTATATTCATTTTACGTTTTAAGATAATGACTAATTTTTCAAAAAGATTTAAGGAGTTTCAAGGCATACACGTATAGGTATATTTCCTCTAAATGTTAGTGTTAACTACTACCGTTTTTTTATGTAATGTTAGTGGAAAACAAGCATGCAGTTCACATTGATGATGAGTGATGACTGCAGCCTATAGACATCCACACAAAGATCAGAGGTCTAAATGCAGAGGCGTTAACACTTCTGAGGCCTAAGGTGTTATGCCACTGTGCCAGAAATTACAGGGCCGTACATTACCACCTGACCGGAACACGATAGTGCTGAACACTACGATTTAGCGGCAAGTATATTAGGTGATGCGGTGGTGCCTACGCCCGCGAGCTCATTCACTGGAGCTCTACTACCAGTAAACCGTGTTCCGATTTGGTAGTAATATCTTTCAGGAAAGACTTCTCAGTTTCATAACATAAAATAAACATACGGATGATTAGTACTACTTTTATTCCGCTTATGTATACAGAATGTACATCCGTGGAACATTCTTTTGGAAAACATTCTACGAAGTGAAACGGAGGATTGCTTCGGTGAAATACTTATGGACGTATTGTGATGTTAGACAATAATTCAATCAAGAAACGATTTACCGTGAACGGTTCAAGTCTCACAGAAAAGAGTAGCCTTTTTACCGGGTACATATACACGTTTTAGGATGCTATAGTGCATCGCTAGTAAAAACCATCAAATCATTTTTTTAATATTTTTTTGACTGCCCCAGTAGCCTAGTGTTAGCAGGCCATTACTACTACGCTGGGGATCCTGGGTTCGATTCCCGGGTCGGGGGCTATCAGAGATAACGGTTTTAAATCCTTTATCTCTGGTTCTTTTGGGATTTTTCCATTTTCTGGAAATTTTCCAGTACCTCGAAGTTTGGTAATGTGCCCGGAGATGGCAACAGGCTCGCCACTTATTATATGGGCCAAAACGTAACCGGCGAATCGTCGGTGTTTACCTCTGTCTACCCCTTCGGGGATTATCTGAAAAGAAGGTGAAGCGTAACTTCACCAGGCGTGAAGTTACGCTATTTTTTTTACCTTACTGTTTCCAAGTTTCAGATATGAAATTGAAAAGGTTAGATAAATACGTTTATTTTACATCAATCATGAAATGAAATTAAAAAGATAACGAATAAACTCAAAATTTAATATTCTAATCTTTTTTTAAATTATTGCTATAAATGTCAACAAAATCCTCGGCGATAACAAAGGTATCGCAATAAAAGTTTTTATTTTTACCTGAATCTGAAGTCTCCAATAACACTAGAAAAAATACGAGATACTCGTAGGCTATATCGCTCAACCGCCACGCCGCCATTCGGGCGTGACAGCTCCCGCTCGTGGCAAACGAACGCTAAAATAATTGCATCACACAGTTGATGCCTCGAGCGATCTGACGATATTGGAATGTCCTATGTAGTTCAATCAGTCGAGCGTGTCATTGATGGAGACCCCTGCATTCAACTCTATCTCCAGTATCGAGGTTGGCAGCTGTCGATATTGTAAAAAAATCGTTTCAAATATCACACATAATATCGTTAAGGGAATGTCGTGGACACAGCCATGAAGGGTTTAAATAAGCTACGTAGCGACCCGACGGCCGGCCCACATCGTTGCGTAGCACCGTAATAGCCACATAAATATCTACTCTACATTGACCCCGGTAACAAACGTGGTATATTGCTGAAGTATGATATTGGTTTGAAAATGTAGCATTTTTAGACGTTGTATTAGGCAGCTTGTCACTTTTTCATATTGATGACTATAAATCATACTCCTCAGAGAGTCATACCTTTCTTCTTTTGAGAGTACATAATTTTGAATTTAGTATAACGTCTAATAGCATGATACACAACAACAACGTATGTAGTCTTATTAGCAGATGAATACAATATAATATGCATTATACGAAATGGAACCTTCTTTTAGGTTAATCTGATAATAACAAATTTATAAACAATGAAACTAGTTTTTTTATTGATGCCTTGCTTTATGCTGTAAGCCTACATGTTTTTATGTTATGAAGTGGCAAACAAGCATAGATACAGTTTACATTGGAATTGAAATCTACATGACTGTAGATTTCAATGTAGATGCGTTGCCGTTCTTGAGGTCTAAGGTATTATTTCTCTGTGCCGGAAATTACAGGGCCGTACATTACCACCAGACCGGAACACGATAGTGCTGTACATTACCATTTGGAAACAAAATGCCTACGCCCTCGAGTCCCTACACTGCTCTAACCCCAACAAGTATAAAATTCATAGTTCAAAATAGATAAAAGATATAAATGTTTGTGGGATCGTTGTAAAAAATTGTTAAAGTTTGCAGATTTAAAAAAGTATGCGAGCGCTCGTAATTTTTTTTAATGCAAGTCCAATATGAAAACTTGCGCAGCCCCTATGTCATAGATACCGCAATTAAAAGTAGCATTTGGAGTGGAAGAAATGAAATAGATTTGATGTAACTATGAGTGGTTTCTATATACTTTGAAATCAAGGTTAAGAAGCATAGTTCAAACTGTCAATAGTTATACATAAATATTTTATAGAATGTATTCATATTAAGAGCGTTTGCGTTTGATTTAAACATATTCTCATAGATATTTTTATGGAATAATAATCAATTCTCGAAAGTCGAAAAACTAAAGTTGTTTAATATGATGTCAAGATTCTTGCGGACGATATCACTAATAACTAAAAATATAGAAACTTAAATTAACTTACTATTAAAAGGCCGTTATAATGTTTCAGAAGTGTATTTTGTCACCGCATAGAGCAACTCGGCCCACCAGTCGCGGCGGACCGGAGGGGAGTAGCCATAGCGTTTATTACCGATGCAAAACAGTCTGTCATTTTTTGCGGGGGGAAATACGTGTGACACACACTCACACTACAAAAACCCATCTATTACTACGAAACTCACACCTTGACTTTAACAAAATACATAAACAATTTCACTCACACATTTAAATATCTAGGCGACAAGCATAGGACCATTTGGTCTTGTACTTTGACAGAGGGGAAAGCCTGCAAATGGCAACTCCCCTCCGGTCCGCCGCGGCCCGTTGTCGGTGGCCCGTGTTGCTCTATATGTCACCGAGTAAGTATTGTTACTCTCCCGGATTAAGCTGAGTCCTGAAGAGCGCGTAAGAAAGTAAAATAAGCAATATAAATGTATTTAAAATACCAATGTATTAATTTCGCAATTCAGAGCCGAGGGATTTCGATGAACTGAAATGTTGTATAGGAATATGACAGCATGAATGGAACTGGATTCATATAGGTGTCATTTGGCACGACGCGACGGGCCCGGATATCAAGTCGTCGGGATCAAGGTTGATAAAATATTTTTATAATTCTGGATTTTTACTGAAATTATAAAATTTTGTTCATATTTCTGAGTATTTTATGGAAAAGAATTTAGTTAAATTCTGTTAAAATGTGATAAAGGTACAGTAGATAGAACTTCCAATGAATCCACGATAGATTTGAATATAAATATAGAAAATATCCAAAACTCTATTTTTACACTTGAAATACCCTCAAGATATCTCTTGAGGGTATTTCATAGTAAAGTTAAGAAGGCCGTGTGTTATATATCATAGTTAAGGTTTCATAGATGAAAAGTAAAGTTTTGTATGGTTGGAACCAACTCCACGCGGGTGCCAGCACGATGAGCCTGGATATGTTAAGCCATGTTTTATAGGATATTAAGATATAATCGGTTATCTGTATAAAAGATCAGTCTCGTGTCTACTGTTATAACGAATGTTGCGCATTTCCCTGCAGATGAAATTTGAATAATAGTTACGGAATGATCGAGAATCGTGAAGAATTTATGAATGCAACTGAACTCCAAACGGGTGTCGGTAATATGAGTCCAGATATTATCACATTAAGATTTATATAAAAATATGTTTTGAACGCGACAGTCCCATTTTCACGCAGAGCGTCCCGGTGTCCCAAGAAAATGTCCCGCTATCGGTAATCTCAGCAAAAATGTGTATGAAAGTAGCGTACCGCCTGAACTTGTACGTAAGCGTCAATGCGAAATTTTAATATTTTTTGAATAATTTATAATAATTTCAAAGCAATCGATAGCGATACCTAAGATACTTAAACGATACTTAAAGAAGGGCGTTATAGCTGGGCGTTCTTTAGTAAGCCTCTTCCACCCTGGTTCCTTGAAGGTTAATTTGGAGAATGTCCCCTTTTGAGTGACGATAAAAATGGTCACGTTAATTATGATGTTAAAATCTAAAATAATTTGTATTGATATATTTGATAGTAAAAAGAATCTTCAAATCGTAAAGTGTATGAATGGGACTCACTCCAAGCGGGTGCCGGCACGATGAGTCCGGATATCATGTCATCGGAGATGACAGGCGGCTCACTGGGCGGCGGCGGGCACACGAGCGAATCAATGATGTCGTCGGTTGCCGCGCGCATCACGCCGCTCAGCTCCGGTGGCTCCGTGCGGGATGAGCTGCACAATGCACACAATACACTCGGATTTGAATATCTGATAAACTCGGCGGCATTTGCGCTTTATTTGTATTGTGAATGCGACTGAACGTAAGTGATTGTAGTTTAATTGTGATTAAAACGTAAACCCATGACTGACACACGCGTTTTTATTATCTCCTTATTCTATTTATTGCCGCAGTAGGCAGAGGTAAAAGGATGCATTCTAGCATAATACAGTACGAGTGTCGCTGAAAATCTTGTCTAATGTAATAATCCCAACATCACTAACTTTTGAACTTGGAAATTGAATCTAGGACCTTAAGCATACTAGTAGTATTCTGTCACTTCTACTTCTAGTGTAGAGGTAACAACTATATTATATATACACGTTTTTTATGTTTTTTCATACAATGTTTCCTTTGATGATAAGACGATTTGTTATATGTGTTTACACTTTATGTGTTTTTTTCCATATATTTGTATCTTGCTTCATATTCAGTAATATGTTCAATTATTGCCACCTCAAAAAGTTAATAAATTGATAAAATAGTTCATAGTATACATAGTTCATACGCATCGATTAAAACATAACATATGTGTTCTAAACATTATGCGAAAAGTCACACGTGAAAATTGATTGGAGCTTATCTTTATTAATATTCTGTTACAAATTTCGATTTAACGGAGCAGCATGTTCATGGAAAATTGATACACAAAATACATTCGAACCGATCACGAAAATGTTTACGTGAACTTTATAAAGCTGTGGATTTATATTATAAATATGGAGCTTCGTTGCGTTTTGAACTTTAAAGATACGAATAACGTCAAAGAAATTGCAAATAGTGGGTTTACACTCAGTACTCAAATCGTTAAATCGATATACAAGGAAAATCGAAAGAATTTTTAGTGTCGTGTGAACTTATTCTACATAAACATTACACAGGACATATAAAGCTATTCTACGAAAACCTGTTTAGAAGTGCAATATAAAATAAAACGATTACGTGTTTTAGCGCGAAACGAGTTGAGTTTAGCCTCCCTTTGTGGTTGCCGTTGACAAATCTGCAAACTGTAATACATTTGCATGTATATTTACATACATCGTATATACATTTCTACGTTACAGTTTTATAATATTTTATATATTCCAACTGGAAAAAATTCTCTAAAATTCTATTGTCCAAAACAACAAAATCAATAAGTTCGAAATATAATAATATAATGTTGCATTTGATTCTATAAATTGAAAACTGTTTTTGTAAATTTCCCTTTCAAAATTCCCCTGGGAAGGGGAAACTTCCCCAATAATTAAAATCATACCGAGGCCGAGAGGCGTGGTTGGTTTTACCAAGTTATTTACAAGGGTGTAATTTTTAAAACAATAACATGATGAGATTCGATTTAGATATTATGTAACTGTACTGCCTGTGTATTATAGTTGAGTAAACTTCTACCGCTATGCTCATGTCTTGATTTCATTTTGTAGAACTTACTAGAAACTAAGTAAAAGTACAGTACTCAACAATTAATATTGCACCTCGAGCCTGCGAAAGAGACGATCGGCTCGTTTCGATTTCGTAGAGAATTTATTGTTACATTGCACATCCTTCTCTAACTTAAGGAAATCTGTTAAAGTTAGAGAAGGATGTGAAATGTTACAATAACTTTAACTTTAACAAATATCGTGGTGCAACCCAGGCTTATTGTTGAGCACTGTATGTTTCTATTGGACCTTCCTTATATAAAACGTTTATATGAGAAGGTTGTACAAATAGCCTTTGTTTCTTAATAATTATTTTTTATATAATGAAATAGCTTTGTTAAATCATTTATAAACAGTGGAGTTTTGAAGGGCTTATGCAAAATGATAAATAGACCATGCCAGTATAATTGTAAATGTAAAACGTTCACTTCCAAGTGACTTTCACATTTTAATGCCTCACTCGTTAAGATTGATGATGCAAAGGGAAGGACGTGACGTCACCTGTTTTCTCTTTTAGCTATACACCGCAAAATGGGTAGCGCATGATACTTATACATATATCCAGTACATATCCTTTGCATATATAATACATGTAGGATAAGGCCTAAAATGTGTCGTGACATTTCAGCAAGCACCGTAAATAACTTGAAAGGTATCTGCGACGATGGAAAATCGTTAGGCCGGGAACCAAATTTTCGTGATCTTATTTTGATAAATATTTTATGAGCAGGCTGTAGTTTGGATGCCATGTGTGTAACCACTAGGTATTACTCATTTTACCCGAGCATTTTGAAATTGTATCGCTTTAATATTCACGTGTGTAAATACGAGTACCACCACATGGCGATTTGTATATTTATTTGGGGAATAGTTTGTCGGTTGAACAAAACAAAGGAAGTCCGGGCGTACTTACAAGGAGCGAGCGGTGCGGCGCGGTCGCGCGCGGCGTTTGTGCAGCGTCGTCATAGCGAGACAAAGAGTTCACAACAATAACATGTCGCGAGCGGTTATTTCGAGATGACAATTTTGCGGGGACATTAATTCACGCGGCGCGGCAACGTCAAGAGGCTCAATTGCGGGCGCTCACAATGGGCGGGCGAGGGCTGCAGCCCGAGGGAGTATGTAGGTCGCACCGAGCGCTTCAGTAAACTCGTCGCGCTCACGAAAGGTCAGGTGTATGAGGGCGGGAAATGCCGATGGAGGCCTACCTAGCCTCGACCCGACCGCACTATAACGCTCCTCGCACACTCTCGTGTGACCTGTGGCCGTCAACCATTGACACATTATATTCGATTAATGATAGCCTCTTTAATACGCATGCGTTATGTATGTTCTACGTAACGTATGTCAATTACGTACGGCTGGCTACGCTGCGTAGCAGGTTGCTACGAAAGTACCGCGTGCGTCTACGCGTTAACTATAGTTACGTGGTACTTTTTACGCAAAACTTAATTACGTCCGTGAAGTTAGATACAAGTCGTTGCGAAGAAGCGAATAAGTATAGAAGGGATATGCGAGGAGAAAAATGTTGCAGTAATTAGCTTTGATCAGACCAACACTGAAAGCCGTTTTTTTCGACTGTGCGGTCTTCACCATCTGGTGAAGACCGCACAGGTCTCGTATCTACGAGACTGATTCAAAATATTCGCAAGCAACTTCACTCAGTGGCATTGCGCGTACTGTACTGTATAATTGTAATTAATGTAATGAACAGAACGTTACACATGAGATGTGTTTTACTAGCTTTTGTTTTATCTTAGGACTCCGTCAAATATTTGAATTCACAAAAGGGCACTGTCTCCAAAAATTTTTTTACGTTTTAACAAAGTCCTTAGTAATAATAAAGAAATGTATTTCGCTTCATTATTAAGAAACTTCTAAAGAAGCTAAGGGCGTGTATATAATTTGTTCAAATCACAACATGTTGATTTAAGCTGTAATATTCAACTTCGAATGAAACTAAAACATATATACATGTTGCTTTTTAAATGTAAGTTGGACGTTCGACAGTGTGAGAGGGCTGTAATGGCGGTTTATTAAGCCCCGCTCGTCCGGTTTCCTGTCGTCGCGGCCACTTTTAAGCTACAACGATTGAAGTTTTCTTTTTCATCCCAGCCCCGGTAGCTGCAGCAAATTATGCGAATCAATGCTAACGAATGCGTCTCGAAGCTTCGTGATTAATGAACAGCGGTTAACTCGCCTGACGATCGATAAAATTGCATCAAAATGATAATGAGAAATAGCGACTAGTAAAAACGTACCGCATCATCATGACTAGAGAAAGCTCCTCTTGCAATACGCTCTCCAAGTACATCATATCTAGGTCAGACACGATCGCTCCGTTGATCACCATTATCTCGTCCCCTTTGATTATACCTGGCTCAGAAAAAACAATAAATTGCGACTGGAATACTACAGTTTATTTTTTTTGTAGAGGGAAAACAATGAAGGGAAACAATTTGAAATACAGAAGATTAATGTTACGCTCCCATAGAGAACCAGTATCGAATGATAATTTAATATTTTTTTTATGATTTAATCCATTCTAATGTTTGCAAAAATATTGAAAACAAATATTGCTTATCGGTTGCTGTGTTTATATTGAAATGAATGGAAAATAATTTGCGTACCGTTTTGCATAGCAACACTCTTGTCTTCAACTCTGCTGACGTAGCAACAGAGTTCGTCCTGTCTTTCGGAGTTTTCAATAAGTTCTGCTTCCACGCTGAAACCCCACATCTGCTCCAGAGTTGTCCGTTGCAACTCCACTTGATATAGAATTTTAGCGCAAACTTCCACCACTTCGTGAGTATGCAACTGTATGAAATTAAATAAGTGTTAGAATTTTGTAAGGATTCGGAAAATATTGACTTGTACCAATCTGGTTTTGATAGTTTTAACTAATATTTTTCAATAATGCGGTTATAAGTCAAAAGGGACTGATGGACAGAAAATGGATTTAAAGATGTGAAATAACTTGTTAACGTAAATGACTTTGTATTTGAGCCGCGGGCCAGCTCGCGTAAGGTAAGGAATGAAGTAAGATTCACGACGAATCAACATTCTCAAAAGAATTATTTTATTTTATGTATATACTAAATGAAATTTTATTTTATGTATATACAATACAAAATAAATTTAATAATCCGGCATACTAAAGCAGTTTCGTAAGAGCATACGTTAGCTGTGTAGTATTGAGGCTAAAAAACAACAATGCAGAAGTACATACCAACAAAGTAATTAATCACGAAAATTAATATGTTAGATACGTTCACCACAGTTAAATTTGTTTAATTTTATTCTGTGGCGAGTAAGGACAAATGATTGATAAGTAAAGATAACGCACGGCTTATAAAATCAGTGTCCAGATTGAAATATTCACTGTCAGACCCTACTCATTCTCGATCCACCCTCACACCGGTTTTTTATAAATGTACATTTGTGGCTTTCGTATTCTATATGTGATTTGGGACTATAATCTGAGATTCATAGTTTAATGTCAAAATGCGTCCCTTTAGCTGATTTAAATAAAGTCAGTTTGGCGTTTTATACGTGCGTAATTTATTCCGATTACGAAGGTAAACGAGAGAATTAGTTTTTGAAGACTTAATTCAATTCAGTGGGTTTCATAAAACAAATCGTTCCGCTGAGACTACATCGTGCACAAAGAAGGATCATTAAGTAAATTACAAGCCCTGTCTTTAAGGCAACGGTCGGTGTAACTCTGTAGATATGGTTAAATGTTTTGTTTTAAAGTGTTATTTTATGAAAATTGTTAGATTAACGTTTATCTTTAAAAGTAATACGAATATTTTTTTATAAGAAATGAAGATGGAAAAGAAGGATGGGATGATTATGAGATACTTTGAGGAATGGATACGCTTATAAAAATATAAATCTTATTTTTATTCTGTAGTAAATTTTACGAAAGGTTATGATTATGTCGTTAAAGTACCCGTACATTAAAAGGATTAGGTTTTTTTGAACTACAAAATTTAAAAGAAGTCCCTTTCTTATTTAACTTTTGTTCTGATGTAACAGATAACATTATTTTAAAAAGTTTTTTTTATACATAATCTGAACACCGAAAAATAATTGTTATGTCAAGTCAATCATTTGAGGAACAGCAAAAGACTCACGTATGTTTCAATGAGATCACTTCGATGTGGCACGAAGTAGTTGTGATCCTCCATATCCCGTCGTTTCTTTACTCGCACGAAGTGTTCTAAGGCATTGAGGGAGCGGCGGGCGCAGGCGGCTGCAAGGAACTCTTCGACGGACATCCCCTCTCGGACACCCACAGTGGCCGTGGTGCCTTCCGGCAGGGAAACCCGCACCGCCGCCTCGCCTTCCTCGCGTGACATCTGGTTCATGTACATGTTTATTAATACATCATCATTTATACAAGCTTAAACATTAAGTACGTATCACTTATGCTGTGTACGCGTCATGTCAATGAATGCTATTCACATTTTCATTTTACAAAATTGTGGGGATTAGTATTATAAAGATTTTATACCGTAATATTTCATTATACAACTTTCTGAATTCATTAAGTCCTCCAGACACGAGAAAAATATGACAATTGAAATTCAATTGCGTCTGGGCGCCGGTGGCCTTACGTTCCTTGACAGGTTAAAAGCTACTAGTGTTAGAGTTCTAATGCCTGGGCTTAAGGATTTAGGAATACTACCAAATTACCCAATGTATCTGCCACCAAATGGCAGTTGTGTATTTTGTGGTTATTTAAATCAGTTATTTAAAAAAACAGAAATCTTTTTATTCCTCTATAATACACCACTAAGTACACAAAACATTAACAAATTATTATAACCCGGAATTGTATTTTTGTCTATATGTTATAAAATTGGTTTCACTATAAACAAGTAGGTAGGTAGGTATATCATGTTACATATTAATAGCCGACAAAACTTTCCAGGCAGTAATTAATTTTATTGAATAGTTAATGGATGTATAATTCTAGGGGTCGTTCTTATGTAAGGTAGGTATATAACTTAATTTATTAGCAATTGGGGTTAGGTAAAGTAGTTAGATTGCGTGTAATAGGCAATGCTCGAGGGCGAGGAGTTTTGGAGTTTCACTATTCTCTGTTTGCTCGAGCCTTTTACCGGTCTGCTTGTTATAACCTTGCTGGCAATTTGTTGAGAAAACAAGGGCGAAACGTCTAATGACACCCCGTCGACAGCTACGGCCTGCGGCGAGTAATAGGCTAATAGTCTCTTTTCGTGACGGTCTATATTAAAGCCTGTCTTATATTAGGGAGCACGCTACTTTGATGTCTTTGAATCTGAGTGGTTCTGAATTTGTAAATTACTAAATGTAACACATGTATCTCTCTTATTTTCCATGTTATGGCTCTAGATTTTTTTGCAATAATAATTTATATTTCATAACGCGATTTTAGAGAATTCAATAAGTTTATAAATGTGGAGTTATTGAGCCTCTTGTGTATTTATTCTAGTGCGTAATCTGAATATAATTATTTTATTAATATCTCAATCAATCAATATCATTAAAGTAATGTAATCTATTAAATATGTAAGCATTCAAAGTAATGTTAGGTTGTTGTTTTTTTAATACAACATAATGAATTAACTTATACTTACGTGTATAAAGAATCGTGCGTCCAGTCCAAAACAGTCAGTATTCTTTGTGTATCTGGACTCAGCATTAAATTTGCCTAATCTGATTTAAGGGCAGCCCGATTCGACGTTTGCCATTGTAATTGAATTTTTCACGTTAATGGATACTTCAGCCTTTTTATATAATATGTCCTTCAGCGTTTAGCGTTCAGAGCTTTAAAAACGTTATTTGATCGCGCCGGACCTCTCTTTTTCGAGCCGACAAACAAAATTGGAAGATACTTATACAAAAATAATGATCAAAACATGACCGTTTTTGAAGAATATTATTCAATCTTAATATCGAATTAAACATTATTCACTGACTTTAAAAAGGGAGGCGTTCGTCGGGTGAACGAATGACTATGTTACTTTATTTTTCGATATTCATTATAAAAACTTTAAAATAATACTGTTTAAATAACAAATACAGATTAAAGCAACACAGGTAATACGTTGATTTCGGTATACATACATGTGTCTTATGTCGGGCCGCCAATTACGCCGTCTAAGTATTGCAACTATTTAGAATTATTATTATTTTTTATTTAAACCATAACATATTACAGATATTGTTACTTTAATTATAAATACTAAGTAACCGATAGGTATTTAAAAATAAATTTTATTTTAATTTTGCTATAACTAGAGCAATTTTAATAAGACATAAGTAATCTGCACCACTGAAAACGTCTTAATTTTGTAATGGAATGCAATTCAATCTGAAAAATTGTTCAATCAAGCGAATAATAATATAATAGGAATCATTGGGAACAATGCTTTTTAATGCTGCTATCATCACAGAGTTTCAGTAGCTAACCGCAGTCTGCACTGTTATGACTTGTCATATTTCAAATTGAGCGGGCTAACGGTACCACTTACCAAATACTGCATTTATTATTTATTTTATTTATTTATTTAAAAACATACAATAATTAGGTGAATACAATAACAGTAAGACGCAACATAAACTCGTTCGAGTTTTACCGCGCGTCAGTGTCATCAACATATTATTTATAACATTAATTACCTATCTACAAAATCAAATTAATTTAGACTAGGCATGCGTATTACAATCATGTAGGTAAGTAGGTAATATAGTGGCAAGCGCGAGCACTCCGTCGAACCTGAGCGCTGCACCGACCCACCTGACTTGTGTGTATACAGCATGTTGTTTGATAAAAGTGAATTAACCAATAGAGTGTCCTCATCTCTCCTAAATTACTTATTTGATGATACTACTAACTGTATCAGTAATAAACTAAAAGGAAACAATACTTTTTTAATGGATTTCCAGTATCGAAGGTTAATAATGACGACGTTACCGCATTACTCAATCTACTTATTTGAAGTCAAATGGTAGTATTTATTGCAGTTGGTAATTATACAATGTATAATGTAAAATGGTCTAGTAATTAATCTACACAGACAAAACATCTTAGTCCACAACAATGGCAAAGTGTTGTGTCTAGTTCATCAGTAGATTTGTGTAGTATAGCTGGTGTATTCACAACTAGCTGAAAATCTAGTTCGCATAATTGGAATGAACATTTGTATTATGTCAGACTAGCTGAAGACTGTACAAGGTCAAGAAAAATTTGTACTGGGCACGCTTGACCGTCAGTAGTAGTTGGTTTTTTTCTTTTTTTTTCATGTAATGGAAGTGGTAAAATCGCAAATTGACTTCATGAATGCACTTATAGTGGTCTCAAACTAAAAGCATCTCCACATGATAACCTTTCAAATAAAACTGGGACACATCGGTTGGATGGTTTCACAGTCCTTATCAGATAAAGGTAGAAACAGTTTTTGTGTTTTAGGTACATAATCCAGTGATACGTTTAAATATTCACTTACTTGTTAGTAAGGTTTTTTGTATTCTTTTATAATCTGTGTGTATGGTTGGATGTAAAGCCTGACGTAAATATTCGAAAGTATTTATGATTTTCATCTCAATGCTGTCAACTTATTTAAGTTGTCTGCATCAAAATAGAGTTCTTTTGGAATCATTTCTACAGGTCTTATGTTGGATTAGTTGATTTTTTTTTTATTTACTAGAAGTGGCAAACAAAGTGATGACTGCAGCCTATAGACACCCACACGAAGACCAAGGTCAAAACGCAGATGCGTTACCACTCCTGAGGCCTAAGGTGTTATGCCTTGTGCCGGAAATTACAGGGCCGTACATTACCACCTGACCGGAACACGATAGTGCTGTTCACTACCATTTAGCGGCAAGTAAGTTAGGTAATGCGGTGGTGCCTACGCCCGCGAGCTCCGTCACTGGAGCTCTACACCACCAGTAAAAACTTTTAAATTGCCTTACTCATCAAGTAGCAATTGAAGTAATTTGATAACGATTAGGATCATGACGCGATGTAAATTGGATACCTTTTCGATGCAGCTTAAGCCACACAATATATTGTGATTTATTTATTCTGAAATTATAAAATCGCTAAAATCTGATTCGTGAGTCGGAAAAAAAGCTTTGGCTTTTCCTACGATTCGTTAAATGAATGTGGGACTACAAGGCAAGCAGTAGTAACATAATAATATCACTGAGAACAACAAACGGAGGCATGAGAATTTTCAAGGTCAAGCAACATAACCAATCTATAAGGGATCCGTATTTTGCCACTTTTCTACGGAGCCCTAAAATGGATTGAGATGTAAAAGTCTGTGGACATTTTCACATACCTGCATGGATCGTCGACTGGAGCCCGAATTGGAGCGCGAGAGGTTCGGGGCCCTGCGCTTCGTGGCCCCGCGGCCCGCCAGCAAGTTGTTCAACAGAGACGGCGACCGCGCGCATATGAATGCGTGGAACGATGATACCGTGAACACGCCCAGCTTGTTCAAAGTACTTTTCGTACCACGCGACACGTGGGTTAACAGCGACTGCAACAAATTACAGAGATGAAAATTTTCCTACACACACATACTCCTCTCTCACACACACATACACACACACACACACATATATTTTTTTCATTGATACGCCGTTAGCAATTGATTGCAGAGTTATTAATGAGAAATCACACATGTCGCGGAGGGTAAGCGCACCACGCTGTGTGTCTGGAGTGCGCAAAAGGTGGATGATCGTCACGGCAACGATGTTTTTAACTAATAAAGTTTGTGTATATGAAATAAGTACCACTGTGTTTATATAAATGTATTTTACTATCAATATAAAGATACCAGCAGCAATATACTAAACGACACACACACACATAATTTTATTTATTTTATCCGATATCTTATTACAGTGGAACTTATATAAAACTTTGCTAATATGTCTCTTTTCTTGATGGAGTAAAATAGTCGCTCATTAAAACTGCTATATGCTGTCGCGGATATGTGAACTAAGCATTTTCCTGATAATGTAATTACGCAATTGCGCAATCGCTACTCGGCCCATACGAGATCAATAAAAACGATGCACGAGAAACGGAGATATATCAAAACGAATGAAAAACAAATTAACGTCTGCAAATAGCCAACCTTATTAATTGCACATGATATTATTGAGTAGACAGACATTGTTTAGTATCTGTACATATGTACCGATATCGATGTCAATACCATATACCTACCTAGTAGCCATATGCAAATGTTTACATAGCTTTGCGTGTTGAAATTCTGGCTGACAGAATTCAATATAAACCGGTTCCAAGTCCTAAGAGAATCTCATTTCAATCGAGGCGAAAATACGTTTCAATATTAGTACAAATTTAACTTCATATTCATAGTGAAAGCAAAGCTTAGGTATAACATTGTGGGCATTTTCATTTCAATTGTTCGATAGCTATTTATACGGCTTGACGTGGGTCGCGGCGTAACAGATACTCTATGCTAACCCCACTCCCGGTCAACGGAACTGTCAATTTACCCACTGGAGGTAACAAATATCCTTTTTCTGTCTACTTGATAAAATCATTTGACATCAAAATATTGACCTCGCTCCTTTCAAACTTATCAACGGAACCGAAATTGCTTTGCTGTTGTTTTGTTTGGATTGGCACTGATCGGAAAAAATGAGGATGCCGCATATAAAATATGGTCTACTGAAATCGAGATCGAGAGAAACAAAGCAAGTATAACGTACGTGTCGAAGCATTATTCAAAAGTTATGAGCGCAATTCGAAATGAGGTATCACGAATATCAGTAA
This sequence comes from Macrosoma leucophasiata, assembly GCA_036365455.1. Taxonomy (NCBI): domain Eukaryota; kingdom Metazoa; phylum Arthropoda; class Insecta; order Lepidoptera; family Hedylidae; genus Macrosoma; species Macrosoma leucophasiata. Next base: position 13,259,084 of record JAWQUS010000010.1, on the reverse strand, counting down.
AGTAGTTAAAAGTTTATTATTTTTGAATTACCAACGAAGACTACATACTCAGTTGGGGCACAAAGTAATTTAAGAATATTGACGAACATGTAATACAATTTTGAACGAATTCATCATAATACACATTTCTGAGTAAGCTTATATAGTTTTGTATAAATCAAATAAACATGACATTCCTTACAATTTGGCGCTGATTTTTAATCACCAGCCAAGTGCGAGTGGGACTCGCGTTCATAGGGTTCCTTATAATTTTATTTTATTAAAAAAGACCAACTCCTAGATAATCATAAATACCATAGACTTATTATAGCTTTTCTTCTCTAAATCTATAGGTAAAAAACGATTTCATCATTTTATTAAATAACACCAACACTATTTATGTTAAAATTATTTAAATAAACATCTTTGATACCCTTAAAATAAGGGTTGTTTCACGATATATCACACAATTTTTTTTAATTATATTTAATGTAACCCTCAAAAGTAGCTCCTATTATTGAAATTCTCTTTTGTTACACCATCCATGTTTCGAGACACTAATTTACCTACGTGTACCAAAGTTCAACTAAATCGTTCTTGTAGTTTTGAAGTAAATTGGTTGTGACAGATAGACAAACAGACTGGCATAAATACTGACAGTTAGACGCACGAGTGATCCAATAAGCAAAGTGGTTCCGTATTTCCTTTTGAAGTGCCGAAAAAAGTAGTAGATAATCTTACCTTGGGGTTCGGCAACTCTCCACTTTGTAAACTGGCCATGTAGCATCGCAATCGGAACTGTTCGCAATGGAGCCGCTCCAGGTTTTCTTCCCATTGCAACATCTGCACCGCTAATTGGGCTCTAGTTTCTGGGTCCGACACCACTGACTGTTGTAAATCTGCCATGTGCTTCAGTTTGTGGTCCTGTGTCAATGACATTAGGGTTAATAATGAGGTGATATGTTATTGGCATGTCAAAAGTAAGCATACAAATCACAGCTTAATAGCTAACATGAATTAATTTTTATCCCTTTCACTCTTGTGCTTTTTGTATTTTATCTCACATTTTAAGCAAACATAGCATGTTATCAGTAACTGACTTATGGCAATAACTACCCATAAATTATTACGTGCTGTATAAAATCATTAGTCATCGGTAAGCTATTATTGCCGATAAAAAGCGGCGTCGGCAATTACTTATAGTTTTAAATGTCTTCAGACCGATCACTTTGGTCCACCCCGCAGTTTATAGGGTAAAAGCATGATCCTTTTCTTTCAGTAGTATACCCAAAGATTACCTATAAAAAGTAAAACGGTGATGGGAACGAGAAAATTATTCTAGTTACGTCCCACAATTCGTTATAAACTTAACAGGAAATGAACATAGAGAACAATTTTAATAATAAAGGTAAACTACACAATTTAAATTACTCGGTAATTAGAAATAAAGAGCACACGTAGACACAAGATGTTCTTCATTTTTTATGTAACAAATATATATAAATGTCATACGTGAAGAAGGGGAGTTTGCGGCACATTAATAAAGCTTACGTAGGTACAGTTGCGACTTGTTCAAGAAAGGTGGCTTCCGTGGAGTATAAATCGTAAGGGGTATTAGAGGCGAATTTTATAAATGTAATATGTAACAATCTGCGTATATCGCCCCAAGTTTGTTCAAGTCTTTATTTCTAACATCAGGGACCTTCCCTTGTATGTAACATTTCGATACGCGTGTGTTAGTAATTCTTCTTCTCAAACAGGTAATCCGATTTTGATGAATATCTTTTGCGTATTCAAGGAAACATGGACTCTAAGTTTTATATTAATTATATTACGTAACCGACCGCGACGCGGCGATTCTCGTATAAAAACATTTTGTAGTAGGTATTCACATTAACAATCGTACATCAATAATTGGTATAGGAGTTTTTTGAGTTAATATTATTAAGTTATTTTTATTTAATGAAAATAACTGGCGACTGGACACCTCATATCACTTGATCCCAGTCCTGGATTTTTCGTACCTTGTGTACGAATACAAGCCACTAAGGAATCTCATAAACGTTGAAAGAACGACCATTTCAAAATGTATTACAAAATATTATTCAACGAAGCGTGCAAAAAAATAAAGATTCATAAAATAGACGGTAAAGAAGGATAAAGAAGGTAAGTGTGTGACATAACAACTGGTAGGCGCGGGCCTCGAACTACCACCAGAGCTCGACGTATGCTATGAATATTAATGAGCGCGTGCCACCTGCCCGCGATCACTATCGTTACGTTGGTAAAACATATAATATATTCTCTCACAATATATATCATGTGTAGTAAAATACATATTTTTACAAATATGTAATAATTTGATATGAGGTCCCATATCCCATACACTTCACTGGTGAGCTGATACATATATATATGTGCAATTAAACCTATATTTTTATGTTTATGACTTAAGTTAATATTATTATTCAGTTTGTACACACCATCTTGTTTAAAATGTTTTGAGCAAGCAATCAGCAAATTTCCTTCCACAAAATATGAATTTCATACATTAATACGCAACAAAAATCCTTAATAAATTTTCATTATTATCAGCATGAGTGAAACGCAACTGGTTGTATCGTGTATCGAAATATTATATGTACGGCGGTGTCCCTATTTACCATCCATAGTGAACACAGCTGGTGAAAATTTACGCATATATATTCGTATGCGGTGAGTATGTAGTTATCAGAGGATGCCGCAAAGGCTTTGATGCGTATTGTGGTCGGACAGTGCGGGCTAGAGGAGCGTTGTGTACCGCACGCTGCGCCGTGGCGTACACATACTGGTGGACGGGCGCAGGAAATTGTTGCACAATTCAATTATGGGGAACATGAACATTAGTGTCCTATAGGAAATAGAGGCACAGGCTTGTATTTCGCCGAACGCATAGGTACAGGATTCCATGCATTCATGGATACGTGTACAGTTTAGAAAGCATCGTGAATCACGAGGCACATTATTAAATTCTGTGAGTACCAATAGGATTCTTTTGAAGTGTATCCTTGTTTGCTGTTTTCATAATATAAATAGAGGTAAATATATCACATACGAATCTCTATATCACTACTAGCTGTTGCCGGCGGCTTCACCCGCGTGGATGTCGTTTTATAAATAACTAAGTAGCCTATGCTCTTTCTCAAAGTCAGCTCTATCTATTTCTGTACCAAATTTAATTAAAATCGGTACAGTCATTTGGACGTGAAAAGGTAACAGACAGACAGACAGAGTTACTTTCGCATTTATAATATTAGTAGGGATGGTCCAGGACCATCCCTACTAATAATTGCAGTGCATTAATAATTTCCCCGAACCAATGCATCTCCTCGATTATTAAAATTCCCAATATCAATTATAACAGACCTGAAGATCATACCTGTGGTCTGAGGTCTAGCAGTCTCCTCCTTTGTTTCATTCTTTCCTCTAAGTTATATAGTTAAACACCGAATAGTTTTTGATTTAAGATATTTTATCAGCAATGCATATTAGTAGTAAAATATGAATCTTATTTCCTAACTCGCGTCAACAACCCCAAAATATTTTTCATAATTATCAGTGTATCTGAAACGCAACTGGTTGTATCGTGTGGCGAAATATATACGGCGACGCCCGTATTTACCATCTTTCAATCAAAATAAAAAAATCAAATTAAATAATTTGGGATTGTTGACGCGAGTTAAGAAATAACATTCATATTTTACTACTAATATGCATGTATATATATTCGGGTACAGTGAGCTTGTAGTGATCAGAGGATGCCGCATAGGCTTTGATGCGTATTGTGGTCGGCTAGTGCAGACGGGAGGAGCGTTATGTACCGCACGCCGTGGCATACACATACTAGTGGACGGACACAGGAAATTGTTGTACAATTCAATTACAGTAGACATGAAAATTAGCCCCACAGTGGAAAATACAGGCGTTAGCACGTACTCAGTTATTTCGCCAGCATCCTCATTCATTGGGCACATAATTAATTTCTGAGATCGCCATTACGAATCTTCTAAACTGTAATTCTACTTGTTCGTTACTTTCATAATATTAAAATATAGGAAGGTAACATCATTTGAAACTTCTTAAATGAAAGTATCTCGAATGACCTACCAGTTCTTACTTTTAATCAACCAATTGTCACCACATCTTTTTTTTTTTATTTAGCCCTACGAACTGGGTGAAAGATCTGATTATTTAGACATTGTTGGTAACATAGTAAGTTGAAGTTGTTATAGAATGTCTCTCAGCTCAGTGTGCCTGTTGGCAAAGGCCTCGTCCAGTAGCTTCCATTGTTTGCGATCTTGAGCAACTCTTCTCCATTTGGATCCCGCAGTAAGTTTAAGCTCATCCTCCCAGCGCTTTTGTTGTCGTCCTCGACGTCTTTTCCCATCTCTAGGATACCAATGCGTTATAATTTGGCTCCATTTTTCTTGTTTGGATCTTAACATATGGCCGGTCCATCTCCATTTTTGTAGGTCATTTTTTCCAGAATGTCTGTTATTTTGTTTTTTTCACCACATTAATATATATAAAAATCAATTGCTGTTCGTTAGTCTTGCTAAAACTCGAGAACGGCAGGACCGATTTGGCTAATTTTGGTTTTGAATGATTTTTGGAAGTCCAGGGAAGGTATAAGAGGTAAGAAAATATGAAGAAATTGAAGAGGAATAGTAAAAAACACAATTTAATTTTCCGTTACAAATAGTCCGTATATATCAAACCTTTGACACATTATATAATTCTGAGGCAGTACGAAGTTTGCCGTGTCAACTAGTTAAACATAAATTTCAAACTTAAGCGCGCATTAATGAAGTCCTATTTAGCGGCGGCACACCTTAGAGTTAAGCGGCTATGGCTGCCCAGTGATCAATCTCCTCCAGAAGTCTAATTTTTCTATTTTTTTTAAATCTCACTCGCATGTGTTTTTGACAAAAATCTTTAAATTCACTCGCGTGTGTTTTTGACAAAAATACAATTTGACAATTAAATTATACAGTACCTACATAGTGGTGGAGGAGTACAGGCTCTTGCTCGAATTTCCTAAGCTACTAAGCATTAACAGGGATTTATGTCTTAGCAAATTTATATTTGAAAAGGGTAAAATAAATGGTGTAGTGTAAGTTACAAAAATCAACTGCAGATAAATCCACGATTTAAACCTCTTTTTGTATGTCTTCAAAGTCCCCAACTATCGAGCAGTTAATTATTGGTAGGTTAATATTTTAGCAATACTGTCGATCGCAGCGAACCCCGTATTGCTTTAGCGGTATTAAAAATATTTACGGCCTTTTTATTCTCAGACTGACCAAATATAGACAAAACACCATGAAATCGGTCAACTCGTTTCGAAAAGGTTACAAATATTGTGACTTCGTGGCACCCTAATTTTATGTATTAGAGGTTTCAAAACGTTCCCACTCTTGAGGCCCTTTCATGAGGTCGTAGGTATATTAACTTCAGATTGGATCACGGCAGAAATAAACATAATAATGAGCATACGCATTCGAGCTGTTTGGAGCTCTTGCATCAATAGCTGTCTAGGTAACTCAATTATTTTATCAAATACAAAAACTCTAATAAGCTACAATTTTTAATACAAGGTACTATATAGCATATAGCAACAGCATTTAAATTCCAAACCAAAAATAAAATATTTAAAAAATAATGATATTAAATTAAATTCTCTTAGTGAGCTTCATTAATGCAGTATGTTTTTAGTACTTAAAATGCAGTTTAAATTACGTAAAAATGTTTAAAACTACAAAAAGAAGACGTCTAGTTCCCGGAACTTTGAGTTTCCTCTAAGCGAAAGCATTCGTGACGCACTCGGCACAAGCAGTAAATTTATCTGCATAAATACTGAACGCTTTTGCCTCGTTACATTGTACACACTAGAAAGCTTATAGCGAGAACGAGAAAATGCAGCTCTGCGCGAATTTCACTGTTATGATGAAGTTTCAAAGTTGACGGGCGAGGTAGATATCGTATAGTGATTGGAGCCCGGTCAAACAATACTGCTGTTGGCTCAGGCCGTTGCAGCTAGGGTCGACTCTTGCATAATATCTCCGCATCTGCATTGTGTTTCAGCACCTTTCAATTGTTTAGTACTGAAGTAAAACCACCCGTAGCGCACCGTTTTATTACTCTTATTCTCGACGAATCGATTACGAATGAGCCAGTTTATGGGCAGTAAATGTATAGTTGTATGTGTTACGGTATAAAATTATACTACTTACGGATTCTATAGCTTTCTCGAGGCGGTAAATTTCTTCCTGAAGTAAGTGGAGCGTTCCGGTCTTGCCGCGGTGTCGCGCGAACGCTGCCGCACAAGCACTATGTATGCTGTTCACCCAGTTTTCAAGTTCCACCTTAGATTCAACAATGTACATTATATAGGATGTAGGTATATGTACAAAAATATTCGACGTTAGTTTATATATTTATTTTTGTATATTTGTTGTTTTGTATCAGTTTTTATATCAATATAAATGTAGAGGCGAGAATACAATACGATATGGAATAACAGACATTTCTTATACTACATTATATGAATTTATGTTAGGTACGTAAAGGTGAAAATATATGGTGAAATGTGTTTTGGATTATAATAAGACTGTTATCTGTAAAATAATTTAATTAATTAAAGAAAAAAAAATTGCCGCTAAATGGTAGTGTTCTAGTGTTCCGGTCAAGTGGTAATGTACGGCCCTGTAATTTCCGGCACAGAGGCATAACACCTTAGGTCTCAGGAGTGGTAACGCATCTGCATTTCGACCTTGGTCTTTGTGTAAGTGTCCATAGGCTGCAGTCATCACTTAAAATCAATGTGAACTGCATGCTTGTTTACCACTTCCAACACATAAAAAAAATACTAGCACAAGTGTTTCAGTTAACTATTGTGTTTTATAAGGATAAACCATTAAATGTATAAGGGCATGAAGCTAGGAATATTCTTACCATAAGACCTTAAATTGATCTTTTATGACTCATCAATAATGGTGTTAAGCAATACATCAAATAAAAATGTACAATCATGCGCTTATAGGCCTTAAAGAACATGAATAATGAGTACGAATACAAACTCTTGCAAATCGGTATGCTATTCACTCGTATTTATATGTGACTAAAGTAACTTGCTATTCACGTACTGTACGTAGGTGAAATAGAAGACTAAATCTGATGTATATGGTTCATGTTGGTGGCCAAGGACAAATAAGCCAGAGGCCTTAACAAAGTGTGTTATATACGTAACAATGACTATTTTTATGCATCGATAACAACAAACTATCCATAACTCGTAGGTATATTATTACATAGGTATAAATATTTTATATAATTTGAAAATATAATACCTACGTTATATCAAAAATATACTATTATGGTAAAATTGTGGTGCCAATACCATAGATCTCCTGCAGTGAAGCTCAATAAACTCAGTATATAGTTTACAGATTAGAATGCTCGTAACAATATCATCATAAATAACTGTCTCGGTAGCCTAGTGGTAGCAGGCCACTACTACTACGCTGAGGTCCTGCGTTCGATTCCCGGGTAGGGGGTTATCAGAGATAATGGTGTAAAGTCCTTTATCTCTGGTTCTATTGGTTCCATTTTCTGGAAATTTCCCAGGATCTCGAAGTTTGGTAATGTGCCCGGAGATGTCAACAGGCTCGCCACCTGTTGCATGGGCCAAAACGTAACCGGCGAATCGTGGGTGTTTGCATGTATGATTGAATGCATGCATTTACCTCTGCCTACCCTTTTGGGGATTACAGGCCTAAAGTTACGTACGGGTGGAGATACGGGTTAGTGGCCAACCCGCTGTTGGATGTTTTCAAACAGCCCAAAAGGCCGACAAGGTTTGACGACTGCTATCTTTCGATAGCAACCGGGACCGACGGCTAAACGTGCCCTCCGAAGCATGGAAACGCGCATTTTAATTTGCCACTAGCGGTCACCCATCACACACCCGACCGCACCTGTAATGCTTAACGGATTAATTCGCTTATGATATGCACCAGCCGCGGGGGCCATGCGCGCTTCATATCATCATGTATTGATTAAATTAAGTTCCAGAAACTAACCTGACAAGGTGCTTGAAACAGATACGCGTCGCCGAAGGCCGTGCTTAGACAGAATATGTAATCGCGTTTTGGGTGTTCAGGTATCGGCTGCATGATGGCACCGTCGACTATAATCAGGTGTTTGGGAGCAGCCTCTACGGAACGACCCTCGCGAGAGTCGCACGGGTAGAACAGCAGCGTGGTCCCCTTCAGACACACCCAGTAGCCCTTCCAACCGCGTTTGCGTGCTAATTCAATCTGGTGTTTCTTGCGAAGCAGCCACTTCTTGACGCTCAGGAATCTGTGTAAAAAAAATCGTACTAAACAATAAAATAGAACTATTTTATGCTTTGATATCTTTATAAAACTAGAAACAGTGTAGAGGGGTCTCTGCTTCTAAGACCGCTTTTATTCCTTAGCGTCACTATTTACGATTAGTTATTACTTATTATTTTAGATGTAGTATTCCTTTTTCCTGTTAAACTGGGATACGGCAGCGTGAAATACAGTTAAACAGTTTACGGATATAAACGAGAATATAATACAGTGCCTAGTAGTGCCGTAACTAGGGTTTCGTGCTACCGGTGCGAGCTTCTACTACTACGCCCTTAAATTTACTTGGTCTAGTTATTTCTGCAATCCTCCGAAGGGCTTATCCTGGCTGTGCCTGGGTAAAATACTCCTATTTGCGGGACTGGATCTTAGGTACGGTTATCGAGTTTCTTATTTTTTAAGAAACTGTTATATGCCCTTTTTTGTAATATCACAGAATATTTATATATTAGCATAGTCTAAAGATCGTATCAATTATTTTTTTACTGTGATATTAGTTAGAAAGTGTAGGTAGTGACTTATTATTATTACCAAATATACCTTTGATGTACGGAGTACGGTATGACGTCAAACCGAAAAATCAATATGGAAATATCTATTGAGTTGTTGTGTTTCTGTGGAAAGTAAAGTTTTTATGTGACTGTTTACAGGCAGTATTCACTTATCATCAATGCTAACTGTATGATATGCTGAATTAAATGAAAAAAAAAATGGTGTTTCTACTATTGGTAGAGCTCCAGCGTCGTAGTGCGAGAGCGTAGGTTGGTGCTTATTACCTAATTTATCTGCCGCCAAATAGACTGCCATTTGGCTAGTTCAGCACTTGTGTGCCAGTTAGATGGTAAGATGGATGTATGGCCCTGTAACGACACTCGCAGAGGTATAACTACTCGTACTTAAGCGGAGGCTTAAGTAATTGTACCTCTGTGTGGATTGCAACGTATCTGCATTTTGACCTTAGATTTTTTTGTAGATATCTATTGCTGCTTAATTGCCACTACTTGCTGAACACGGCGGCAAGTATATTAGGTAATGCCGTGGTGCCTACGCCCACGAGTTCCGTCACTGGACCTCTACCACCAGTAAAAGTATGTTTTACATACTTAATACTTTTGAAAGTAAAATATAGAAAATTAAATACTAGTATAGCTGCAGTTTTCAGAAGTTCATATTAAAAGATTATAATCACGTTTTTAGATAGGTCTAGGATCTTTAGTACGTATTTCGTATGTGTTTGTTTGAATATTGCATTTGGCAAGAAGACAAAAGGTAGTTTTTTTTTGGTGATTGCAATGAGTAGTACTACCTTCTCAAGGTAGTACGCAAGGATTATTTAATATGCGCAATATTCATATCAGATTTGGACAACTTATGAAGAAATAAAGAAGTAATACACTCTTCAATTTACATATATTGTTATGTACACGATTATTCGATGAAAAGTAAACTATAATAACATAAAAAGTAGTAATTTAAGATTTCCTTTTTTTCAAGTGTCTTTTCGTTGCCACGGTGTCTGGTATCATTTTTGTATGATTAGATTTTAGGTAGAACAAATTATTAGATTGTCTGATTATTCCAAAATAAATTGCGAATTCCATAGCTGTGTAAATTTTTCTGTGTACATCTTTTTTATCACCGGGGACCGTGAAGTGTTCTGTGATAAAAGATGTGATTTTATGTAAAGAAACACCGTTTTTGTCACGGCCAAGGATGTTCATAGCCCATATTATTACATTTGCTGGTGTTGGATCTTGTTTATTTCTTCTATTCTTTTTTAATTCACGAATATTTGTATGCACACGATAAACTGTTGAAATCGACGAATTATATTTTGTCATCTTAAGTGATTTATAAATAATTTTAGGTTCATGCTCCGTAACAAATAATATCGTAAAAAGTCAATCAAATTTGAAACGAAATGTCAATTTGTGTACGGCTTAGACTAAAGTCTACGGATATGTACATTTTATAATCTACAAAAAGCAGTGAACCTTTTTACTATAATACAGACTAAAACACGGTAAATATTTTATTTATATATTTGTATAATATTGATCGCGAAAACAATGTCACATATATACATTGGAATTTGCATTGACTATTGCGCGTCCGCTAGTCCGCTTCAATCTGACCGCGATTTTAATCACTTGGTTGGCTGAAACTATGGATTAACCGGGATTAAAAACAGCTTTGTTGGTTAATGGTGTAATATTCCATTCCATACAAACCTATTGAAATGGGTTTGAGTAAAATCCGAACCATTTAATATAATAGCATTGTATAATTGTTTGTAACTTACGTTATATTTTACATTAAAACTTAACTAATAAGTTAAGTTTTAATGTAAAATATAACGTAAGTTCAGTAAATATTTATTCCTAGATAAAGAACAATATTAGCTACATACTCAATACTATCTCGTACAAAAAGGCTTAATATGTAAATTATTCAACTTATGAACGTAAATGTATGAGTGTTTTTCACCCTAACGTTTTATAAAAAGATTTTACAAGACGCAAGCACAAAAGTGCGTCAATAAACGGATCGTATCGAAGAGGCACAACCTCGCGTGCTCATACTCAAGCTACGTTTTTACAGCGACTTTGAATGGGTCACGGCTAAGATTTCCCTCCGGTCATTTGGGATTCATGGAACAGGAATTGTAGCCTCAAGGAATATAAAGGACGCTGTAGGCTCTAGGAAACTCGTCAGCCTTCTACGACATCACTTTCCTTTTGTTTTCTCTTCTTTCTTTTACTTTCAATTATTTTAAACCTTTAAAAAACTAGTTCCTTTAGAAGTTCTTTTGTTTGTTTTTGTGCGGGCGTAAATGTGCAACGGCGTAAATGATGCAAAATTGATATTAGAGATAAAAGTGCAGTGACTACTATTGTATATACTCTGTAAAATATAATTTTTATTTCGGGTAAGAATAATATTATTTGTACTTTAACCCCCTTATTCATAAACGTACCTTAGATAAGTTTTAGCTATAGAATGCTTTGTCTTTGTCAGTTGCATTGTCAAATGCATAGGATAGAAAATTTTGAATTCTTATTTTTCTTGCGTTACTCCCCTTAACTCATTTATAAAAACGACTGCCTTATCAGATATATCTCACATGGCTCACCCTACTATTAATACTTTTTCATTTAGTGAAGTAAATATGCAAGATATTGTCAAAATAATTAATTCCATTAAGTCTAGTGCAGTGGGCAGTGACGATGTTAGCCGGATGATGGTAATGCCTATACTTCAGTTCCTCATACCTTCTTTAACACATATTATAAATTTTTCTTTAACAACAGGGGGTTTTTTCCTTTGATCTGGCAAAAGGCTTTTGTAATTCCACTTCCCAAAGTTAATAATCCCTGTGAATTAAAGGAGTATAGGCCTATCTCTATATTGCCGTTTCTCTCTAAAACTCTCGAAGCAGTTGTGCATAAACAGGTTTCAGCTTTCATATTCGGCAATAATCTTGTATCTCCCTACCAATCCGGTTTTCGTCCTGGCCACAGCACTACTACTGCACTTCTCAAAGTAACCGATGATATTAGGAGTGGCATGGAAGATAGAATGGTCACTGTCTTGGTTTTAATTGACTTCTCAAACGCATTCAACATGGTTGACCATGATATCCTCCTTGCTATTTTGAGACATCTAAATTTTTCCTCTTCAGCAGTTGAGTGGTTTTCGTCATATCTCGAGAACAGACAACAGGCAGTTCGAGTTAAGGGAGTTCTTTCGAACTGGTGTCACCTCAGTGCAGGTGTACCACAAGGTGGCATTCTTTCCCCTCTTCTTTTCTCTATCTTTATAAACATTATTTCGGCTGTTTTGGACTGCTCTTACCATCTCTATGCAGATAACTTACAATTATATAGTCAATCGGAAGTCGAAAATATTAATATTGCTGTTCGTAAGATTAACTCCAATCTCAATAAAATTAGTTCTTGGTCTCACAAATATGACATCCAAGTCAATCCGGATAAGTGTCAGGCCATTATAGTTGGTAGCTCAAGACAGTTAGGTAAATTAAGTGGTAGTTCTGTTGCACCTGTCATGTTTGAAGGTCGGATTATACCTTTTTGTTCTGCTGTGAAGGATTTAGGACTACACATCGATACGACTCTTAGCTGGAGGGTCCAAGTCAATGAAGTGAGTCGAGCTGTCTACGCAACACTTCATTCCCTTAACCGACTAAAAAACTTTCTTCCAACTGTAATTAAGACGCGACTCGTTCAGGCACTAATTTTTCCCCTTATTGATTATGCTGATGTGTGTTATCTGGACCTGAATGAGACTCTTCTTGATAAACTTGATAGACTCATTAATAACTCTCTCCGTTTCATATTTTGTATTCGCAAGTTTGACCATGTTTCTTCCTTTCGAACAAAGCTAAATTGGCTTCCTGTTCGACAGCGAAGACAAGCACGGCTTCTTAGCCAACTTTTTTCTATTCTTTCTGACCCCACTACTCCTTCATATTTAAAAAGTAAATTTAATTATCTTTCTTCTTCGCATTCGTTTCAATTACGCTCCATTGATTCTAATATTCTTTCCATACCTCTTCACCGTTCCGGCTTCATATCCAGCTCTTTCGTCATCCAAGTGATCCGTTTGTGGAATGCTCTTCCAGAAGATATCCGTAGACTTACTACAAAACAGGCTTTTAAGAAAAGAATCAAAGAACACTTTCTTAAACCTTAAATCCGCAATATCATCATCATTACTTTTATCATGTATTATATCACTGTGTTAATTTAATTTCTGTTTAAGGTATAATGCTATTTTTGTATATTATTATGTATACATATGTATATATATATGTTTATTATATATTTATATGATAGTTATTTATTTGTGTATTACGTATGTATAGAAATAATTTAAATATTTATTTTGGTTTCTATAATATATTTATTTTTGTATTTAATTGTACCATTCCAACTTAATATCTCGATTTATTAGTTTAATTTTTTTTGTAAGCACCGCCAACAATTTTTATTAACTACCAATGGTTGACTGGCAGAGAGCGCTTTAAGCGTTAAGTCCGCCATTTGTACCGATATTTTATTGATGCAATAAAGAATAAATAAATAAATAAATAAAAAGACAAAGGAGAGATTAGCAACACTTTAGCTAAAATACGTTTCTGAATAAGGGGGTATATGTTTTACAAAAACATAACGTAACGATCTAAGATCTTACAGAACGGATTAAGACTTAGAAATAAAAATATGTTTTAATGTAGTAAACTTATAAGTATAACAAAAGAGTTATAAACTAAGTTTCCAGGTAAGAGAAATAGATTAAGTCTAGAAACTTTAAGGCGTCGTCCCCTGAAGTTTCAAAGCTTTATCTAGTTCTTTTAAAACAAAAGAAATAAGTAATTAGATTAACCTCTATGGTTAGAAACTTCATCTTACCCGGCTTTTCTTACAGCTCCAGTGCAGTTGAAGGATGCGGCTGCGGCTCCGGTCTGTTTTCCCTTGTATGGAGAATTCATAGCGCTTTCACCCGGTTCTTCCTCGTCCGACACGGCTGTCGTCAGTGACATACGATCATCGTCCGATATCTGTTACATAAAATCGTACGTTAATCGGTAATTTTCTGATATTTTTTTCTATACACAAAAAAGTACAAAGAACTTAGTATCTTGTTTCATATTTAAAATAAGAAGAACAGTAAAACATTGAAAAATTTACATTTCAACTTTACGGACGGTACAATAAATTACTTTGCCGGCAACTGACACGGGGTGAACAATTGTAATTGTACTACGATATTTTATGATACAAATATATTCCTTAATTAAATGTCTTCAGCAACTCGCTCAGTTAGAGTTACCTTGTTATTTTTAAACCAAAACCGACGTTAAAATTGCTTTCAAAGCAAATATAAAGTACGACATTCACAATACAGGTACACCTACAGTCTACACCACAAACTCTACCTAGTTTAAGCCGCCGTATTTTGTGCCGGCGTTGTGAGAATTAGCGTTTGCAGAAATGTAAAACCCAAGAAAATGTGTTACCAGAAACCTAACTGCATTTTCTTAGTTCTTAGCAGATTTTACATTAATCTTTTTCGTGAAATGCTTAAGCAATTCAAGCTGCTATTCGAGATTCAAGCGGGTGAAAACATTTTACACCTGGATGAGAATTTTATACGTAGGTATCATATTTAGTTTCTCATCTTTTTCCGTGGTTCTTAGCAACAAGAAAAAACATATTAAAATGTTTGTTATTTACTTAACATAATTACGTTCCGACACCTCGTTTGCGATAAAAGCTTCCCTGAATGTTATATGTTTCATAATGTCTATAATATTTGTCGGTGACTTTGAACGTTATATGTTTTGGATACATGTAATATTTCATATGTTCTTAAAAAGTATAAAATAATAAAATGAAAGGAACGCTGTACTGATTGAATTTGTTGACGATGTTTTATTATGAAAAAAAAACTAAATATGTATTGATTTGTCACCATAACATGAGGGATTATAAGACAAAATTGAACGAGAAGATTAATCTCGTTTTTTTTACATAAAAAAAGCAACAAACAAGCATGCAGTTCAAATTGATGTTAAGTGATGAGTGCAGCCTATAGACACCCACACAAAGACCGAGGTCAAAATATAGATGCATTACCACTCTTGAGGCCTAAGGTGTTATGAAACCATTATGTAATATATAAAATGGTGCATAGAACATTTTGTGGAAGAAAAGTCCATTACAACAATATTTTTGTACTGCTAATATAAAAAATACGAAAGTTTCTGAGTATGGATGTTAGTTACACTTTCATGAAAAAACTGTTTCACGGTTTTGGATGAAACTTTACAGTAACATAATCTATGTTACTGTAAAGTTTCACATTGGTATAACATATAGAATGCAATTTGTAACGATTTAAAGTACACGCGGACGAAGTCGCGGGCAAAAGCTAGAATGTAAACAAATAAAATATTTTTTTTGAGTACGGCTTTGAAAACTGGCGATTTGCACGATTTAATTTGGCGTATGTTATCCTGATAATGTTTAAAATTTTCTTTACTAATGCTAGAGTTCCACTGATGGAGTTCGTGGGCGCAGACACCATCGCAATACTATATTACATTATTAGACATTACCCTAATATACTTGCCGCTAATTGGTAGAGTTTACTATCACTATCACTATCGTATACCTCTACGGCACGGCGTTGTCATCACAGAGAATTTGCTACTGAGCTGTTATAGCTCAAGAGTAGCAACACATCACACATTGAAGTGTCTGGTTTTTATGTTGATATATTTAAGCTACATAGATCATTTATTTACCATAAATGTGAACATACAGTTCATCAGTGCTACTTTCATGACATATAAAAATTTGATTGAACTCAATGTAAAATTTTGATGTTTTCTGGGAATTCACTGTTAAGAAATACTTTTTTTAACTACGACAAAATTGGTTTAATAATACTTTAATGTTATAGATATAAATAAATACGCCTACACTCACAGTCCCACACGAGGTATAAGCCTATATCGTGGGTGCCTTTGTACAAACAACGCCTTCATTAACATCCAGACTCGAAACAAATATCTGTAGACCATACAATTAATGTCTGTCCCTGTGTTGTGCCGAACCCGCAACTCTCGAATCAACCGGTCTACACACACCGCTTGACTAACCGGGTCGTCAAATCTCGTCGTATGGACTCTTTAAGGATCACTCCATTTGCAGTCCACCGTTTACAAAACTTAGGTAAATGATGTTCGCGTTGAAAATACGTACCTAATATTAATCATAACATGGACCTTATAGGAGAGCATTTAGAGTAAAATCTGTCTAGAATTTCTATGTATAATGCTGAAGAGACGAAAAGTCGTACGTTTTAGCATTTCAACTATATTCTATAGGGTGACGTAATTTACTGCCACTCTCGCCCTCGTTTCTAGTGCTGAAAATTGTTACCTCTCTTGTCAGGATTTAGCTACAAGTATACATACGTTTAGTTCAAAATTGAGACTCTAGGCAGCTTGTTTTTTTTATGTTACGGAAGTGGCACATAGATGATAAGTGATGACTGCAGCCTAAAGACACCCACACAATGTCGGTCATTGTGTGGGTGTTAAAATGCAGATGCGTTACCACTCCTGAGGTCTAAGGTGTTATGCCTCTGTAAATTACAGGGCCGTACAAAAGTAAAAGACAATTTAAATTTTTCATGAAATGTCTGAACTTCGTTCGTCTCTTTAATTATTTACTTCTTTTCAAAGAAAGCTATATAATACGGCATAATTGCATGTCATTGATAAGCAAAGTACAAGATTTAATTTGATAATTTCAACCCTGAAACTTTACTTGTATGTTTTATAATGTACAGTAGTTATTAATTACAACAGAAACAACCTTAGTTGTAGTAATACTATAATAGAAGCAAGAATATGCAATTTATATTATGTACATTATACGTTCTATTTCTATTTATTGGGCATCCTACTATTATTAAATTTTGAATTTACCTTTCAAGATTAATTAACCAAAATTATATTCAAGGTTTAGTATAGGTATGTTCTGTCTGTTGAAGGTGTTATATAATTTTCTTTTTTAAAGATTATTTTTTTTCAGCCGTACGACTCAGGAAATGCCGTAAGAAATGGAAGCAACAAACACACTGGAGGTACCAGTACAAAAATTGAAATAGCCAAATGCGCTATATTAATAAATGCATAGAAATATCCACAATTATTTATCTGAAGACAAAAAAGAAGTGTCTGAAACATTCACCACGAAAAACGATGTTTATCCATGAGAAAAAACCGAGTTGATAAAAAATTCAGCAGGCTATGGAGCGTTTTACATAGAGCCTTGTACATCTGAAATGTCAATCGTCCACATTTACGACACATTACAAATGTTAACATATATAGAGCTTAACCAAACAAGCATCTCTAACTTTGAGATGCTTGTTGAGTTTGTCGTTTGGCTTTATGACTCAGTTTAATTTATTGAGTGGGTAAACATGTGTTGTCCATGCTGTAGTGGTATGGAGAGTACAAAGAATTTTGACATTCCATGCTGTAGTGGATTTGTGGTGAAAACGTTAACCTATTTTACTTAAAACGAGGCTGTTCTCTTCAGGAATATCCCATGCATTGTCCTATTGCGGTAGAAACCGGGCTTAATGTTTGGCCTCTCAATGCCCGTTAGATGTTCATTAAAGTGAGATTATAAATACAGAGACATAACGCCTCTAGTAAACTAGAGGCTAAACTAGAACTAACAAAGCATCTATATTAATTAGGTTGACAGATAGTTATGGGTTGCAGATGTTATTTACTAAATCACAATCAATGAAAAATAGATTATTATTCCCTGTCCTTAACATCATTCATATTTACTGATTGTAGAGCCCCAGTGGATATCGTAGGTATTACAGACGTAGAACTTACCATAGCGTCCCAGTTTTATAATTGAAACTTGTGGATTAGCTTTTAGTTCACGTCTGTATTCCCTAGAGGGGATAGAGGTAATGAAGGTGGGGGCAGAAGTAGGTGTTCATCGAAAAAAAATCAGTATATACCAGTTACGTTTTTGAGTATAAAACGAAAAAACAAACGGACATCAGCGTCGTGATAGTAGATAATATTTATAATTATTGTAACATCTCCGTAACTTGCATAGATCTGCCAATAACCCCGATTTTATGAGGGCAACTAAGGTATTAAAAAGTGATATTACGTATACGCATTGAGTTTTTATGTAGATATATTTATAAACCACATTATTCATTCACCATCAATGTAAACTGCAAACTTGTTTCTCATTTGTACATAACATAAACAATAAAATTACGTTGACCCAAAAATTTTGTTTGAAATTAGCATATTACTCTAACATTGTAACTTTGGAGTACCTATATTTATAACAGCGCCGTACCATGAACCTATATTTCATGAACCTATGAACTGAATTTCTCTTAGCTTTGTCACGTTTTTTCATACGCGCTGATATAAGATAAATGAAACAAAATATTTGCAGCATTTTAATTGAATCCCAATAAGACGCCATGGTATGAGCCCACAATCAATTTGACAAATTAAAAGCTGCATTAATATATAACAGTCCCCACCAAGAAATATGTTACATCGACTGTTGGAAAGAGATTTCGGCCAATTTCGGCTATGTAGAGTGTGATCTCTTTGAACTCTCTGCCTACCCCGTTAGGGACCTGGCGTGAAGATACATAGAGTGTTATCTCTTTCGCGTGTGACACTATGTGACGTTTTTGCACCATTTGATCAAATTTTTGCCAAAATTGCAATATCAGTAGTTACTTAGGCAGTGGGCAACAGAGATAACGCAATAAAAAAAATTTGTCGAGACGAGCCGATCGTCTCTTGACTGATTGGTACTGTACTATGTAATCCCAGTGTCTTTTGCGCTGTTGATCGCACCAAAATATAAAAAGACACGTCAAGTGCGTATCGGACAGTGTAGGGTTCCGTAGTTTTAGGGTATATGCTGATTTAATAAAAAAAAAAATCTATGGAGTTGTTCGAAATTATCGAGTAAAATACATTTGGTCAAATATTACTCGCAAACTTGTAAAGCCAACATATGTGTGATAGTTTTTCTTTTAATTTCATTATATATGTATAACTACTATTGTCGTAAAGGGGGGGGGGGGGAAGGCCACTTGACTCTAACGAAAATTGGCACTTTAAAGTTTAATAAGTCGCGAACAGTTAACTTAGTTGAAAAATAATATTTGCACACCTCTAACATTTTCGAAAGACCTATCCAACGTTATTCCACATTAAGTGGAACACGAAAAAAAAAAAATATCCGCGCGTTACATGTAGGGTTACCTCTACCCTAAATAAAAACAAAATTCATGTTTTTGTTCTACCACTTTGTTGGCGTGATTAAGGTGTGTCTACTTGTGCCAAATTGCAAGTCTCTAAAAACAATAGTTTTTGTGCTAAGCCACGGATGGACAGACAGACAGACAGAAAGACAGACAAAAGGACATGGCGACTCTATAAGGGTTCCTCGTTTACTAAGGAACCCTAAAAAGGGGAACTTTTTTTTAGAGGCATGCGAACTCTGTTGCTCGGTTGAATGATGCTTATACATTTGCAATGACACCTCGATTATTATTTTTTAAATATATAATAAAGGTGGCAAACAAGCATGTAGTTCACATTGATGTTAAATGATGACTGCAGCTTATAGACAACCTCACAAAGACCAGAGGTCAAAATGCAGATGCGTTGCCACCCCTGAGATGTAAGTAATTATGTATCTGTGATAGTTATTACAGGGCCATACATTACCATCCCACCCGAACACGATAGTGTTGAAATGCTGCGTTGCGTCGTCGATGGTTCAACATAACCATTTAGCAGCAGATAAATTAGGTAATGCGGTGGTGCCTACGCCCTCGAGCTCCTGCACTGGAACTCTACCACCAGTAAAAATTATTAACATCCCCGTTATGATAACTTCTATATGGCAGTATAATTGTAATTTATATTAGAAAGGAGTGTATTTTATGTAGATAAATATATATATTTATCATCGCTGCACTGACCACCTAGGAACCATCAATGTAAACTGCGTGTCTTTCGTCATACCAAAACTTTGGCTATAAATTAAAATATTATTCTCAACTAGTGTTTTTGAAACACATACGAATTTGACGAATTAAAGGCTGAATTACTATGTAATTCCAGTGTCTCTTGCGCTTTTGATCGCACCACAATATAAAAAGGGCGCATTGCTTTGAGGCGCATGCGAACCATGCTACACTCGGCTCGATGGCTCTTCACGTTGCCGCCGTCGCTCTTGCCCGCGCTTTACACGTGAAAAAGAATATACCCACATTACAGAGGCAAATTATATATTATGATATAGTATGATCGGCATACATGCAAGGTGGACGAGGCAATATGACAATAATTATAAATTAATATACCCTGCAGCATTTCAAGTGTACCTGTAAAAATAAAATTGAACAATATGTCACAGTATGACTATACTATGAGATATGATTCAATTATATTTCACAAGTTATTTTACTTAGTTTTGTACAGCTCTCACTCAGATCTATCATCATATTTTAACGCTGAAAGATTGTAGACTTTTTTCACCGTCAGCAAAATAAACGTATTTATTTACTTATACTTTAATGCACCATATATGTGTAGGGAAATGTGTTAAACTTTGGACGATACAGTTTGTTTTAATGTTTTACTATTGTAGATTATTATTTACCTTAAACATATTTTAATAATAACATTGTACGTAGCCATTATAAAGAAGAACTCGACATATTTCACTGAAGTTCTTAATTCAATATACAGAATTTTATTTTTTAACTATGTTATTTATGTAATTAAACATTAAAAACCTGTAACTATAATTCAATTAATTTCAAAGTGTCGCTTTCATTTTTTTTTACTTCTGGACCAAAGCCTCGTATAAGGGGGATATGCCATAGTCGCCACGCTTGGCATGTGGATTGACGCTTAAATCTATTAATAGTTAATTAACCATTTATTAATTAATGCACATTGTCTTATTTAATTATTTTGTCAGCTACTCATTTTATGAGAAATCTGCTTGATTGTAGGTCCATACATTTCTCAGCAACACTTTATCAGGAACGAATGAAACAGGGCGTAAATGTAACCAGTGTAAATGAGATTTCATTAAACGGCGTCTTTTAAGACATTTCATTTTTGTAATTTGTAACTGTGTATACAATTCAAAGCGAGAAACTTCTTTATAAAAGATATTCGCTTAAATGTAATTTCTTTGTAGCCTAAAGCCTAGATTCGTAAGTATCAGCTACATCTGTAGAATTAAACATTTATTATACTTCGTGTACAGTGGCAAGTAGTAGTTCCGAAACAAACTTTCACTTAGTGGATCGTATAGCGCGTATAGAAGAGCAGTAAAAGTTAATAAATAGGACACGACTGGGCAAAGATGTGTTGCAACATTTGCAACTAACACAATTATAAAGATCGTTCAGACGTGGTTCACACATTAAATTGACTGACTCTATGCTCTTTAGATGTTGTTTTCGGGCATGATGTTGAGCTGTGAGCGTATTTATTTATTCTTTCTATTTATATATATATATATATATATATAAATAGAAAGAATAAATAAATACGTAAAATAAATACCGTTTAATATATATATATATATATATATATATATATATAAACAAATAGTGTTAAAATCCATATAATTAATTTAATTCATATTAATAAGAAATATTTTTTTATATAGAATCGTATACATTTTGACACGTGCTATACATGCGCATATAGAGTACGTGTGCGTGTTTTGGGAATACGAGACAATAGTATTTATTGAATCTAACGAAGAAGAAAAGTGAATAGCATTATATCTAGAACCTACTTGACACGCCAAAAAAGAACACTTATCTGATAAAGGGAAAACTTTAAAAATGTTTTTGGATATAGGACAAAGTGTAAAGTACAGTAAGAAAAATTAGAACTTTGCGCATGTAACAAAGAACGTGTACACAAATAAATGCATACGCCCCATAGTAAATCAATCATTTAATATTATCTTATATATAAAAATCACTTGCTGTTCGTTAGTCAAACCTTTGACACATAATTTAATTGTGCGGCAATACGAAGTTTGCCGTGTCAGCCAGTGTTAAATATTTTTTCTCTGTTCTTAATACAATTCATCTTAATACAATTCATAAAGAATTTGAATAAATCAAATTAGGTTTTATATAAATATAAAATACATAACTCCAAGCGATTTTAATTTTGTCAACGCAAAAAACTAAATGCATCATTCCTGTTCTGTTAAAGCACACTATCTGTAGTAACATGAAAAAGTCCAGCCTCGCGATATGAGCTTTGCAAACATTAGCCAGATACATAAAAAGAGAGCAACGAGTACCGCTCGGGGCAAGAGACTAGCTCCTCTAATATCGTCCTTATTGAGTGTTGCGAAGTGAAGCCGGCCCTTTTCATCTTTGAACAACATCGTTTCCTTGATTGTATTTTACATGAACACTTTTACAGAATGGTTTAGGATTTGTAATAAAATGTATATTCATAAATAGTTGAATTGTTTTCAGGTGCAAATCCGGTATTTATAGGACTAGATGATGTCAAACTGATTTTGAGTTTCATTTTTGGCTGTTTACTCGTCTGTCTGTTGGTTTGTACGCACATCAGAGAAAAAATACTGAGTGAAATAATAAACGAATTAATAGTTATATTGCTGACGGTCTCACTTAAAAACTGGTGCAAGTTTCCTAAGAAGAATTTCTCCTCATTCGAGCCTGACAAATAAAAAATATCCGTAGTACCCGTGCGAAGCTGGCATGGGTCGCTAGTGCATTTAAGATAAAATAATAACATAGACACCCGCACAAAAACTGGAGGTTAAATTACAGATGTGTGGCCTAAACTTTATGACCTCGGTGATGGTTATTACTGGCCCATAAACGTGTTACCTGCAAAACGTTAGTGCAAACACTAGCATTTGGCGGCAGATATTTCTAATAATAACATGAAAATTTTAATATAAAGAATATTCAGATAGGTTTGTAAATTGTATAAAAAAAGTATTTTAATACAATTTATAATTTGCGTAAAACTGTATTTTTAATTTAATGATATCTTTAAGCTAGAAAATAGGTTAAAATGAATCAATTCTTTTTTTCATCTTTAAGTCACTTTAGAATGAATAGATTGGACCAAAACTACAGACCCCGATATTTATGCACGGCTTCGAAATGGAAAAAATAAAAGGCCTCATTAGTAGAAAAGGAAATTGCAGCTTCCCGCGAAGGAAACTAAAATAAGGTCAAAATGTTAGCTATATTCTACTCGCTTTTTACCTCCAACCTATCTTTTGTGAGAAGTTATTGTGAAAGCTCTTGAAAAGTACGTAGCTAGAGGTATGCGTTTAAAAACTGCCCTGACAGAACCGGCAATGTTCTCGTTCCTTTTATTACATTGCGTGACACAGTCTTGTTATCTCGAAGCGTCAGACAGATAGATACGGGTACGTTTTTTGTGTACAGTTTTTAACCCGAACGTATGTGTATTCCGAACGCCAACTCTTTGACAAGCGAAATTAATAGAAAACAGCTTTGAATGCTAACTGGATTATTAAACTAACGATCAGTGTTATCAATCGGACTCTAATGGCCGAATACTCAAACACCACTTAATTTTGAGTTATCCTCAAATATGACTATCTCTGTCGTTCGCACGTGTTATATACAGACAAAAGATTTTTAAGTCACACTTAGATTTGAGTGACGTTTCAGTATTTGTCCGTATGGGATATTAAAAGACAGATAAAGAAGACAGAGACTGTCCCAAAACACGGCATTAAGATCCCGTTTAATATGGAACAACGAGATCTTAAGTTCGTCTCAAGGACAAAGATCTGTTTATTAATACAGGTCTAAAAATAGAATATTATCTATGAAAAGTCTCAATAGCTAAATATAAAAATATTAACTTTAAAAGTACTAATTAGGTGATAGATGATCATTTAAATATAATATATCCATTTATTTATTAGCAGATCACGAAGCTGAATAATTAATAATATATAAATAATATCCTACCTTATATACGAAAATTCCCAACACTTAAATTAAATTCTATTCTAATTTAAAGGCAAATTTTTTCGTGTTTCGGTAGACATGTTAAGCCCCGGTTAGATGGTCCCGGTTATCTCTTAATTGCGGTAATCGTTAAGCTAAGAAGTCAGATGCCTTCGAGCGGCTTAGGAATTGCTCAGAGTAGGTTGGCCACTAACCTAATTCCGTCAATCAAAAATACAGCTCTTACATGAAAAATGAGGAGATATTTTTTTACCTAAATTTATTTGGACGCTTTATTCCACTGGAGGATATGTCAGCCCCATCAAGAAGACGTGATCTAATAAGCTGATTAATCTCATATATTTTATTCGAACATATTTAGCGAAACAGTAAATTGCTTAAAGAAATGTCAGAAATACTTTACTACTCACCTTTCTGAGAAAAGCTTCGTTGCAGGTTTGTGCTGTTCCTTTCCAGTGGTAATGGCGAAACCGTACATTTCCCAGAAGCTTTGCACCATGTAAGATCGAAACTTCGTAGACAATACGTCTTATATTGAGTACATCTGTGCGCTTTTTATATTTATTTAATTTACGTCTTCGTACCATACGTTCATCAGGCTCGGAATATTCACCTGTACTCGTAAGACCTTCTTCGGCCGCCCAAGCACTCAGCACACTCTCAATGAAACTGAACAACTGCTGTACATTAGGTTCTAATTTGCTAGGAATATACAGGTATGGTGAAACAGTTTTCTTTGGAACAATCGCTTTTTCTTCTATTTCAACTTCAACGTCGTCTTGAGGAGGCGGGACCACGTCATGATAAGGACAGCTGTGTATTTTGTGATGATGGTGGTGGTGGTGGTGATGGTGGTGGTGCTTAGATTTACGTTTCGGTTCCTTGGTTCCCGAACCGCCACTGCCCTCTCCTTTGTCTGCAGTCTCACCGCCGCTCGAATGCGAATCTCCGCTACGCTCCCTCCGCGGCTTGGGTCTGCCGTTCGAGGTCAAAGCTACGAGCGCTCCCGCGGCTAGGCAACAGTGGTGTGCGACGCAACAAAAACGAGCATCTCCTTTACCAACTCCCGTGTGAGATTTGTGGCAAAAGGAAATATCGGGCACTCTAGCACCGAGCGCGGCCAAATGTGCGCGATCGGCGCAGACCTGCATGAGGAGGTTCTCACCAAAGTGTACGGTTTTGTGTCGGCGGCGGCGGAGATGCATGACAGTGCCGCTGCCTGAGAGCGAGGGCGGTGCAGAGGCGGAGATCGGCTTGGCGCGGGAGTCGGGCGCCGCGGGCGCGCGCGCACATCGGGGCGGCGGCGCGCGGTGCGTCTCCACCATCATTGGCGAGGAGCGGCGTCGGCGGCCGGCGCGCGAGCGTCACCTCATCACTGGCCCCTCGCACTCCGTCTCTTTCCCTTTGGTCTCTCCTCCTGCTCTTACTTCCACACTCTCCTATCTAATGATATCGTATCGCACGCCTCATTCTACACGCACCAGCTGTTAGTCATATTGAACACAATTGCATGGTATTGCTACATCTAATATATGACCATATTGTTTATATTTTAAACTTTTAAAGTCACACTCATGAAGAATCTAAGGTTTAAATTATTTGAATTGTTATTCTTAACGTATGTAGTACATAAAAGTATATTGTGTTACTAATGTGAAACTACTTTGTAACTGATCTAAATAATACAATCTTCTCAGTTAAAATGTATTTATACGATCCAAGAGATTCATCTGAATGATGTAAGCTCACGTAGCAAGGAATTAACAATGATTTGCACCAGTTCCATAGCTTGTTACTTGGGGTTCAAATTGAAAATGCCTATACATGTCTGACATTAGACACGCGCCGTGAAGCACACCGGCAGATGTTACACTACAATCATTACGGCCAGTGCTCGGAAACTTTAATAATTGTTATTTAGCGTAGATGTAACAGTAACTTTGAACAATTTCCTTCATATCTGTTGAAGTATCTTGTTAACTTGCTCACCTGACAACATATAGGTACTTTATGTAGATGAATTGGTATCAAGCTAAAATTTTCAACAAACGCAATACATAATATTCTGTGCGATTCATTACTTTATTTAACACATTAGAAGCCCGCGTACTGAAACCAGTTTTGGATTCCTGTTTCATTTAGTTAGTTTTATTCAATAATTGTGATAAGTAATAATTCAAAATTAGTAGGCCTATCTATTCAAAATGTTTTAAAAACTTTGAAAATTTTACATATAAAATGGAAGATCATAATCAAAAAACCAACATTGGCCAGACACAAAGCTAAAAGTTGTGAAACGAAAGGCGACGAAATTAATTAGACTCAGACAGCTTAGTACTTATCGACGACATAATTGTGTAGTCGATGGTTTAGAATCAAGGTGCTATTTAATAGTATTTTACTTTTATTTCTTTGTGTTTTTTACATCATCGTCGATATTATTACCATAATAAGTAATGATAAGACATAGCTGCATAGTAATTTGACAATTTCTCAAACAAATCGCAAAATTCCATTTCGACATTCTCTTGAAAACTGACTTAATGATTTCATTTATTCAAGTCCAGCTTCAGACAATTTACTGCTCAAAAACAGCAGCATCAGAATGAGCTAAAATATTGAAGTAATTTAGATTTGTATGTTAAATCTAGCAAAATATTCTATAATATTGGCAGTTTTGAGATATTATTTATTTTCAGTCTGCTGAATTCAGCATTGTACGGCATAAAGTCCATTGCGTTATTCTTTTATTTTCGATTGTAAGTTTATTAGAGTAATTTGATGGAAAATTGTTACAATAAATAATGAGCATCTACTCATAGATACGTATTTATAAGTTATAACGAGTAACGATGTAGGCGGCTGCATTTGAAGTGGCTTATTCCGTGCAATGGACGTTAACAAGCTGTCAACGGGCATGTTACAGCAAAAATAATTGTTTATTGCTTAAATTTCCATCACTCAATCCAACAGTGACAAGGGTTTTGCTGTATTTTGATTACAAAATTACAAAACAACCAAAAATATTGTGCTACTTAGTTTTTCAACAAGTTGGTGGTGGTTGGTAACCACCAACAACTGGTGGTGGTTGGTTCTATACAATACATCCCGATCGCTATATAATGAATAGGTATATTTACTGTCTTGAAAAGAGGCCAGAACAAAAATAAGTTATTTCGGAACGACTGTTATCTAATGTTTCGCTGTCTTTTCTATACGAAACTTTATGTAATGAATAAATAAATAACTGCCCATTGCGAGTCCCCGAATTATCCATTTCGTATGAGTCAATAAACAATGTACATATTAACCACTCCATATGACAAATGCTCAAAATACCGCCGCGTTTCTGTCCCTCCATCATTACGTATGCTCTGAGTTGGCACAAAAACTAATGTTGGAAAGTACGAGCTGAGCTTGGAAAACTGGGGTATGAATAATAACGACGTGACGTTGAGGAGCCATGTAGGAAAAACAAAACTATATAAAACGTCCAAATCCTCTACGAGAAAGCGGCGGACAATGGCTAATATATTACTTTGAGAAGGTGACACAGAAAAGAGACTTTTACAGTGTAATAAGTGTATTCGAATACGAATGGTTGTTTTATCGATTTACTTTGCTACTTAATGTTCATTGATGGTGCGAGTATTTCTTGTAGTTTTGTCACGTTTTAATTACGCTAACAGCAAGCGCCTTCCCAAGGGAAGTAGGGCGTGATACAGAGCGCCAAAGCGACATCGCATTTGGACTATCGTGTCAACATCGGGTCTGTGCCTCGTCTACATGACCATATGCCTTTTAAACCTGCTAGCGATTAAAATGATTGCCAAAAAATGTAGTAAACGGACCTTCGAAAATGGAATTGTTATAAATACATCATTCATCTATTTAATAAGAAACCAAAAAGGAAAAATAGGTATTTGGGCTTTTATTCGAAATAATTGTACGTGTGTCTTTATTGCTCATGAATAATTGCATTAATATTGGATTTGCGTTAATGTACAGATCGATGGTATTCTCGTATTCACTGTATTTAGTTTATGTTAAATTATTATTTATGATCGTGGTCAATATCACTAACTTTAAGTAACATACCACCAATCATTGTTTTTATATTATTTCGCATTAACACATGCTTGTGAAATATATTTTATTTAAAGAAAAATGGAAAGAAAAATTTGACTTCAGGCGAAACTCGAACTCGCGGCCTACTGGGAATCTAGTCCAGCCGCTCTTCCAATTGAGCTACTGAAGTCCTGCTCAATTGTTGTTGTTGTTGTTGTTGTTTAGCTCTCTAGCAGTCTCGCCTGAAGTCAAATTCTTCTTTCCATTTTTCTTTAAATAAAAACATACCACCAAGTTAACATAAGGCTTCAGAGCTTTCAATTAACATCATATTATTATTAGCGTTATTCAGTTGTCTAATTTGTATTATTTATCTTCTGATGACGTCATTACTCCTAATTACAGAATAGATAACAATACAATTGAAATGCCATAGATTACTATCTGATCTGAACTTAATGTGCAAATTTTAAGACAATGCTAATGGTAATAACTTTGTCGGTTAATTTTGTTATCTAAATTACAATGGAAAGCAAAATCATTATTCTACTTAACGTGGAAACAATTGGGAACGTGATAATATCTAGACGTCTAGTTTAAATAATGTAACACTGTAAATTTGACTCAATATATGTTATAAGCCAAAAGAAATGGATGTTTCTCTTTAATTCAACTGATGTATTTCCCTGAAATAACAGACTTTTGTTTTATTATTTCAATACCCGCTGAGTTCATCAGGGTGGTTTGATTGGAGTGTATCTGTGTGGCATATATTGGGGATTATTGATTAATTGCAACACAATTCGCTGTTCGTGTCGTGGTTCCATGGAAATGTGTTAATTTGAAAGCTGTTTTAAGTTCGCTCCAAATAAACAAAGAGCGAACACGGGTGGAACAATAAAAATAAACAGCTAAAGATTTGTTAAGGACTGTCTGTGTACGCTTTTAGGTCAAGTGTTGTCGCTGAGCTGTGCATCAGAACAACTGTTTGAGGCATAGGAATAAAATCAGTAGTTCATGCTCATTTATTTAGGAAATGGCGACGAATGACGAGTTTATAAGACGAATCGGTGTAATCGATTCAATATTTATTTTATCGATTGATTATTTAGACAGATCTCAAGATAATAAAGTTAAGAGGAATAAACATCATCGAGTATAGCATAAACATATGTTCCGAAATCACCAAAAAAATGGGCTACGAAATTGATTTAGGATACTTATTCAATTTCATATTATGATAATTAGGTATTTATTTAATAAGAGAATTGATACTTTAAATTTATTCTGAGATTTGACCACAAGAAACAAGCATTCTTACTTTTGAAATTAAAAATATTTTGTTAATGATTCAGAATGAAATAAACATGTGTACCTCATGTCCAATACAATCCCATAGTACTTTGTTGTAGTTATTTAAATATTTTTCCAATATTTTATTTTAATAATAATAAATATATATTTTTTAATAATAATTTATATCAAACAAGCGTCAATTGAATAGCTGTTAGTATCATTAACCTTGTTTCATGTCTAAATAATATATGATCGAGACAGTTTAATTTTTTTTTTATCTTATCTCAACTTTATTTTGTACTTTTATAGTGAATTTCAATAGAGAATATTTAATAATGTTGTATATGATGTTCAAAGGTAGCTTTTCATAAATTATGTAAGTAATAATTATGTAATGGTTGTATGTAATAATGATTGATCAAGATTAAAATAACGATACATTACATTGTTCATCATATTCACGTATTATGAATTGCAATAGGAACGTCTTTTCCATATCAAACAATACTAAATGTGTTTCTGTTGTACGATGTGAAATTGCATCGGCAGCTGAGTCGACTTAGCAAGCAATTACGAATTTGGAATGAGCGGTGAGCAACTACGTGAACATTTTCATACAAGTGTCCTGCATTGCGCCAAATTCCTGTTAGTTTTGTTCTATACGGACTTTTAATTCGAAAGTCAATACTGAGCATTACAAAATTCACAATTTGAACATTCCGCAAACACTCCGTTCGGTTCAAACTTTACGAGGATCTTTTAGCCAAAATGTAAATGTTTTATATTAATAACACAATGTTACAATTCATGTACTACACGTTTTCCCGATCGTATTATTCATCAAAATCGTGTGTATTGTAATTTTTGAACGAAACGATAAACCTGTTTCGATGTCGTCTATTGCCGCGAGGAAAGGCGTAGGCACACATCACTTTTGCACAGGTGCTACGGTATTTGGTCTATAGTGTTTCTATAAGTCAGAGTCTGTACTAGCACTACGAGGCCATGAGTATTTTTTAAGTTGATAAATAAATAAGTTTATAGAGTTACATAACCGAGCACTGGGCACACGCGCAACTGCTCCAACGCCCTGGCGGCTCTCACTGCGACTGGATCCGGCACGCGTCGACGGAGGGTGGCCGTGATCGTCAAACTTCGCTACGATTCGGACTAAAACGATCGTACTTCCTCGGGCGGTTTCGGAGCACGCGCGCCTGCGGGCGGCGGGCGGCGCCGTGGCGCCCGTGTGCCCCGCATTACCCTACCCGCCTTCTCTCATACTACACTGACGTAGGCTTTCATTTCTTTCTAATAAAATAAACAAGGGTTTGTTTAAAATGTTTCCATTATGGTACTATATTTGTTCAATCATAGTTTGCATTAAATGAAATAGATTCTGATATATATATCCTGTTATCAAACATGGTTAACTTTAAGAGATTGATAATTATTTATTTTTTATCAAATTTAAATCTATTTAAGTCTTTGGATCTGTAACATAGCCCAATTATAGGCCTGTGCATTGACTTAGGAATGAAATATGAATATAATTATTTGCTTTCAAGTGAATGTTCAAACAGTAACTATTAAAATAGTAGTCCTAAAGAGGTTAGATAAGATTAATAAATTAAAGTAAAGGAAACTAAATCTTGCCATTTAATTAGACTTTTTTTGCCGTGAATGTAATTAAGATGGAAAAACATTTTCTATTTATAACATAGCATTGAAATCCAAGAAACATTCGAGATAAGCAAACATTAAAAAGTTTTGCCGAACCGAGAGCGGTGTAATCTAATTATAGTAGGTATGTATAAGGTTATCTTACTACTGTCACGTCTCTCGGGTGAGTTTTTTCCCACCCGGCACATGTTTGTGTCTAGCTGGGAAGTTAACCATAATCTTTATTTGAATGAAAATCAAGTACCAAATATATTTAAGTGCATACCTTTGCAACTTTTTTGGCCAATTTGCAGTTTTCAGAACAAGATTTGTAAACTTAAATGAATATTTTTGGAAAGGTTATTGTAAATTTTGAATATTTTGAAGGAATTATTATGTAATACGTCCCGTCTTAAAATAACCATTATTACGGTTGCCTAACGTGGAGTGTTGTGCGTCATTAGGAGAGACTTAATGACGCACAATACTCGTTGAGGCATCTTTGGGAAGACTTTTGTCCAGCAGTGGACGACTTTCGACGGAAGTGATCACCATCGTGATGACATAATAAACTGCTTCGATTGAATAGTATTAGTGGGTTACTACTGCTAAACTGAAATCCTAGGTTCGATGTTCGAGTTTTTCTTTCCATTATCCTAAGATTTCCAGCAGTCGTTCAACTCGAATTTTGACCGATTTCCAGTGCCTCACTATATGGAGTATCCCGTGAATAATGAAAATGAACTTAAAAAATGCTATGTCTGCGTGTTCTGTCAATATTTTCTGGATAAGGCAATCTGGTTTGCATTTTTTTTTGATAATTTATTATAATTTGTGCGAAGCCGGGTCGGGTTGTTAGTTTATAATAAAATATGCCGTTTGTATTAGAAATGCTTGGTGTTAGTGAATTTTGACTAGCGTTAGCTCTGTGAACGATTAGTAGGACCCGCTTTATTGATTGATGTCATTTTTCCCGCTTTTCATGTCATTGCTTTTTTGATGGAAATAGTTCAGAGCGGTGCGTAATGTTCATCCATCATTTTAGGTCATCAATGTGTGTATACGAATACTTGTGATATATGTAATGTATACGATATACGAACATATAATAAGAAAGATGACCTGGTTCGTCCAGCGGTGTGAAACGACCGTTTCATTTGAAGGGTCGCGGGTTCGATCCCCGCACCGGGACAAATATTCCGGGACAGATATTTGTTTCGGGTCTGGGTGTTTGTGTATGTACAACGGCATTCACGACACAGGTTTATACTCAGTGTGGGGTTGAGTAAGTGTATTTTTTTTAAACGATAATACTGGTATTTTTATTAAATAGGTATTAAGAGTGTAATGTTGTCTTCATATTCAATGTGCACATCAATTTGACATACATCAAACTTATTTTCAAACGCTGTAGCACCACAGTATAAGAAGAATAATGTGAAAATCTTACAATTGAAAAAAAACAATATTATTTATTCCCCATATCCCTCAAGACCTTAATTGCCTGGCACCTCGAAGTCACCGAAGCAGATAATTGGATTCTTTTATTGTAGATATTTTAGAATTCCGTACCCAAAGTGTGTCAAAACCGCGACCGTAAAACTTCTGTCGTCGCTCTGAAGTCCTAGAAATCTGAAATTAGTTATGTAGGCTAGTATTACTATACAAAGAACAAAAAATCCAAAAACTTAAAACTTTTAAACCCTAACTCCTAAAATTGAAAAAAAAAAAGGGAATTGTGTGAAACTTCAAATGATGATGCTATTGATCCTCAATTATTCGAGGTTGAGTGTGTTTACAAAATGTAGTGAATTGTATGACGGACAGATATTTGTTTCGGATCTGGGTGCTTATGTATGTGTTTTGTGTGTACAGCGGCACCTACAGCACAGGTAAGGCTGTGAGTGTAACCGCCTTCTTAAAAAAATAAAGAACCTAAAAGAAAAAAATAAAGCTGCCACTGTACTGCCGCGACTTTGTCGCGTAGCTCGGAATGTAATCTCATATAAACTTATATAGAATATTTACTGGTGGTAAAGCTCCAGTGACGGAGTTCGCGGGCGTAGGCACCACCGCATTACCTACTATACTTTCTAAGTGGTAGTGTTCAGCACTATCGTGTTCCGGTCAGGTGGTAATACGGCCTTGTAATTTCCGGAACAGAGGCATAACACCTTAGGCCTCAGGAGTGATAACGCATCTGCATTTTGACCACTGGTCTGTGTGTGGGTGTCCATAGGCTGCAGTCATCACTTAACATCAATGTGAACTGAAAGTTTGTTTGCCACGACCATTACATAAAAAAAAAATTGGAGACCAGTAATGCTACGGCAGCACTGCTGCGTGCAGCGGAGTTCGGAATCACACTTTAACGCTACGCTAGGGTTCTGGGCTCAATCCCCGGGTCGGGATGGTAAGTCCTATCAAGATTTTTCCATTTTTAAGAAGTTTTCCAGTGTAACACCCTTGGAGTTTGGTGATGTGATCGAATATATCGCAGACATAGGTTCGTTATCTATGAGGTACATGCAACAAAATATACTTAACTACTTTGGACGTTCATATGTATGTTTGAATGCATGCATTTACCTCTGCTAATCTATTCGTGGGCGTGAGGTGACGTTCATTCATAACATTAAAAGATGTGTTCATTTCATTGTTGAGGATCTTCATTATAGCATCTGGGGGCACTGAAATACCCTCAAGTCGAGCAAAACAAAGTCGGGCACGGCCGTAACATCTTTTACTGAAAGCTTTCTGTAATTTCGTTGTGGATAAAGCTAGGAACCTGAATTTCCAACCATTAAGAGAACTTGATATAATCTATATCTATACTTATAATAAAACTGTTGAAGTTCAAATTCTGTACATTGAAAATATTGAACAAATAAATACCAGGGGATGTTACTAGAGCGATACCGAACACAAATATGTGATTAGAAATTTTTTTGTTCTGTCTGTCTGTCTGTCTGCTTGTTCAAGCATCACACAAAATCTACTGGTCCGATTACAATGAAACGTGGTATATTTATACTTTAACCTTTGGCGCACAACACTGGGTACTTTTTATCCCGGAAAAATGTATGTTGGTCTGTGTGTTTGTTCACGCTAATTTCAGAAATGGTTTATCTGATTTTTAGTTTTTACTAATATATTGTGGTAAGTTTCACTTAACATTTACTGATTGTTTCATGTCAATCGGTTCAGAAATAAAAAAGGTACGACAATTTAAAGAATCATATCGAATATTTTTAAACTATTCTGAATCTATCTTTTTTAGGGTTCCGTATCTAAAAGGTAAAAACGGACCCTATTACTCATCCTCCGCTGTCTGTCTGTATGTCCGTCCATCCGTCTGTCTGTCACCAGGCTGTATCTCATAAACAGTGATAGCTAGAAAGCTAAAATTTTTACAAATTATGTATTTCTGTTACCGCTATAGCGACAAAATTGAATACTATAAATAAGAAAATGAAAATATTAAGGGGTCCAAGGGGGCATACAATAAACGTGTTTTTTTTCGTATATTTTTTGCTCGATATCAATAACGGTATCAAGTACACACTTAAAATTTTCACAGAATTTTTAGGTCTTATGTTGTATATTACCTTCCAACAAACGAAATGTTTATGGCATTTTTTGTACGGAATTGGTGGCGTTGGTGATGTTGGTGGTGTTGTTGGTAGTTTTGGGGGCGTTGGTTGCATTGGTTGTGGTGGTGGTGGTGGTTTTGGTGGCGTTTGTATCAGTGGTGGCATTGGTGGCCTAGGTGTTTGGTGATGGTGATGGCGTTGATGGCGTTGGTGGCGATTGTAGTGGTGGCGGTGGTGGTGGTGGCATTAGTGGGTAAAAATGCACAACGTTAATATTCAATTTTTCTCTTCGGCCGGCTCTTACGGAGTGCTTATATTATGCTATCTTTTATGTTTAAAAATTGACTGAAGTTACAAAAGTTTATAATAATTTTCTATAAAAAAATATTATGCATAGAAGTTTAAAATGGCATTTTCGAAAATACGGCTCAGCGTAGGATGGATGCGCGTTTAAACAGATAATTAGCAATTTTTCGCAATCCTAGCAGCCTGTGTGCTTTTATCCCCGATGGTCATACGTCTAATATCGTGTACAGAGAAGCATTACTGCAAAATAGATTTTTTTAGCTACCCAAAAGTGTTTATGAGTCAAAATTAACCAAAATGTATATCCAAAAGCGCTGCTTATGTCCCAAAGCCACCATTCCACGCAAACAAAGTTGCGGGCACAGCTAGTAATAAATAAACTATTGATAGGCTTCACTGAAAGGTTCAAGTTTTCGAATAACTGTGAGAAAGATATTGTACCCACTTATTATTATAGTGTATGACTGCTGTTAATAATTATAGTATTAATGGTCAAACTATTTAGAGTATTTTCCAATCCACTCCTAAATTAACCATCTCTACTCACTATATCAGAGTGTGTATTAACAAGTATTAATATTTTTTTTATGTAATGGAAGTGGCAAACAAGCATGCAGTTCACATTGATGTTAAGTGATGATTGCAGCCTATAGACACTTACACGAAGACCAAGGTCAACATGCAGCTGCGTTACCACTCCTGAGGTCTGAGGTGTTATGCCTCTGTGCCGGAAATTACAGGGCCGTACATAAATATATAATAGATTAGATAATCAATCTGCCGTCAAATGGCAGTGTTGATTAGAATTTTGACTTCTATTTTTTGCAGATGTCTATAACATTTTACAACTACGTGAACTGCATGCTTGTTTGTCACCTTCATTACATGAAAAGAAGATATACAGTCCCACCCCTCAGAGAGCAGACTGTACATATCCGTTCTAAACTCTTAATCGAACTGCTTTTCTTATGTTGCTTATTTACTACAACTCCTTGGGAAGATAATAAAAGAGTTAAACTATTCTATGTTCAAAGATAAACGTTTATTAACATTTAAACACATTATGAACCCGAGACAAATAGAACATAAAATTGCGGGCACCCTCATAACTAAGATTGTAAACGTTAGCTACTATGACCGACGGGTTGCTCAAATACTGTTACAGAAAATATGAAAACCAAGGATACTTTGCGTATAATCTTTTGATGTAATGAACAATCATGCAGTTCACATGACCAGAACACCAACACCACAACCACACACAAAAACCAGAGGTCAAAATGCAGATGCGTTGCCCTCATGAGACCTTCGTTGTTATGTCTCTGTGATAGTTATTACGGGGCCATACACAACCATATAACAGGAACACGATATTGCTGAATAATGTTGTTAAGACGAAGATAGCACCGGTAATGCGATGGTATCTACTTAGAGAGTAGTAGAGTTCCTGTCTTGTCCCTATAAAGAAACACTACTACCAGTAAAACATACATTTTTTATAGCTAGGGAATTTGAATAAATGAACTACTAAGCTATTAAGTTGAATCGGATGGTCTCATCAGCAATTTTATTTTGTTTCTTCTAAACGAAATAAGAATGCCGTTCACATGATATTACTCGTACGTTCCAGTTTTGTTTTAATAAAATATACATTTTTTTTCACGAAGAAGACAGTGATGCCTAGTGCCTAGTGTTTTTATAATAAAATTCAGTCGCACAATGCCAACTGTGTCGAGTGCACTTATTTCGCATCCTCTATTAACATACCGACACCTGCATAACACATGTACACAGTTCTTTATAAGAGCTTAAATGACTACTGCAGCCTATAAACATTTACCACAAGAACTACAAATCAATATACAGATTGCCACCTTTATACCTGAATTTGCTGTCTATATGACAGTAAGTACAGAACCTTGCATTGCCGTCTGAAGGGAACACGATAGTGCTTAGTGCAACTATTTATAGAAATTGCGAGGTCTCAATCTCTCATGAATAACTAGGAATATATTTTTAGATTTCTCATTGTTTTATTTCAAAAGTTAAGAGTGGGGCGCATTTTACCACATTGAAAGTCTCTTGCAAATGATTGCCTTTCAGAAAAAATGGTTTTAGAAATATGAATGTAATTTTGTAAACCTATCTATAGACACTCTACATGTACATGTTTGATAAAAAAAACTTGTTTTTAGTTTCGGTTCGAAGTATGGAGACACTTTGTAAGTTTTCATAATTTTTTTTTTTATATAAAAATCATAAAGGGGCTCATAAAACATATCTACCGAATTTCAAATATGTAGTCATTATAATTTCAGAGTGAAGTGTTTGCGACATACGGACGGATGGACGGACAGACAGACAGACAGATAGACGTGATAAAACTATAAGGATTTTGTTTTTTGAGTACAGAATCCTATAAAATGCCATTTACTAAGAATTAATTAACTGCCTCGGTAGCCTAGTGGTAGCAGGCCACTACTACAAAGCTGAGGTCTTGGGTTCGATTCCCGGGTATGGGGTTATCAGAGATATTGGTGTAAAGTCCTTTATCTCTGGTTTTGTGCCCGGAGATGTCAACAGGCTTGCCACCTGTTACATGGGCCAAAAACGTAACCGGCGAATCGTGGGTTTGCATGTATGCTTGAATGCATGCATTTACCACTGCCTACCCCTTCGGGGTTTACAGGCGTAAAGTTACGTTACTAAGAAATAAGTTATAATTTCAAAAGTAAATTTCAGAGACTCTTGACCCTACGAGGACGTGACATAATAGGTTGGGGAAAAAGTCTTTTCGCATTATAGTATGTATGAACTTGTAATAAAATCTCTTTGGCTGTAGTATTTGTATCTGGCTGGTTTTGGTATCATTGAAAGTTAAAATTTTAAAGAACATAATTCCAAATTCAAATTAGGCAAATGTGTGATTTTCATTTGTTTTTCGTACTGTCAAGATAAATTTTAAAATTTTACTACAAAAAAGGTAAAAATGCAACGCAAGCCGCGAAAAAAATTTGCGATGTTTATGGACCTAGTGCAGTGTCTGTGAGAGTAGCACAAATTTGGTTTAAGCGTTTTCAATCCGGAAATTTTGATGTCAAAGATGCACCTCGCTCTGGTCGCCATATTACGGATAAAATGGATGCCATTTTTTAAAAAGTAGAGCAAGATCGACATATCAGTAGTTACGACGTAGCTGAAGAACTGAGAATTGATCACAAAACAGTTTTGGCTCATTTGAAAAAAGGCTGGGTACAAAAAAAAGCTCGATATTTGGGTACCTCACGAGCTCACCGAAAGAAACCTAATGAACCGTGTACTCATTTGTGATTCTTTATTACGACGTAATGAAACCGAATCATTTTTGAAGAAGCTGATAACTGGTGATGAAACGTGGATCACGTACGACAAGAACGTGCGAAAAAGGTCGTGGTCAAAGGCCGGTCAGGCTTCACAGACTGTTGCGAAACCCGGGTTAACTCGCAATAAGGTGATGTTGTGTGTGGTAGGATTGGAAGGGCATTATTCATTATGAGCTATTACCACCAGGCAGGACTATCGATTCTGAACTCTACTGCGAACAACTGATGAGATTAAAGCAAGAAGTTGAGAGAAAACGGCCGGAATTGATCAACAGAAGGGGTGTGGTGTTTCATCATGATAACGCTAGACCTCACACATCTATAGCCACTCAGCAAAAATTAAGAGAGTTTGGCTGGGAGGTGTTAATGCATCCGCCGTATAGTCCTGACCCTGCACCTTCAGATTTCCACCTGTTTCGGTCTCTTCAGAATTCTTTATGCAATGTTAGGTTAACATCACGAGAGGACTGCCAAATCCACTTGTCGCGGTATTTTGATGAGAAGTCCCAAAATTTTTATAGCAATGGGATCATGTCTCTACCTACAAGATGGCAAAAGGTTATCGAACAAAATGGTACATACATACTTTAGTTAAATTTCAATAAACTATATTAAAAAATGTTTTGAATTATCTTAAAAAATGCGAAGAAACTTTTTCCCCAACCTTATACATCGTACATTTTACTACCTATGTAAAACTTACTGAGAGAAAAAATATAACACAACTATAAATAATTATTGTCATATTTACCTAACCGATAAAGATAATCATAGGCCGTTGAAATAAGGCTTAATTTATTCAAATAAAATTAAGAGGGCTATTATACCGTAAACCTGTAATATAACAGTCATATCCATTAAATTTCTCACCCTTCCCAAGTATTAAGGCCTGAGAATAGTTTAGAAAGTCGTGATCGCTCGGTATATTGTAAGCTTTAAAATTCATAATAGTAGATGCTACGATAATTTAAGCTTGGGGTTAAACGCAGAAGCTGCGATAATCAGACCCTTACAATGGTTCGGACTATCTTTGTAATATAGTCGAGTAACGAGCAATATAGTCAAAAATAACAGTCACGTCTGCACACGCATGATTTCGTCGGCATTTTAGAATTATTAAATAAGTAATTGTTTTACTGAATCGATGCTATAAGATAAAAATTATCGAGTATCAATTATTGCCATGAAAATAGCTAACTATGATTTATGGTAAGTGAATTCTACAGTCTAAAAATATCAACGAACCTCCTCCTTTATGAAATCGGTTAAAAATATCAAAACCAAGGATACTTTGCGTATAATCTTTTAATTTAACAAAGGTAGTGAACAATCATGCAGTTCACATGGATGTTAAATGATATATAGCAACCTATAAACACAAAAAACTAGAGGTCAAAATGCAGATGCGTTGCCCTCATGAGACCTTCCTTGTTATGTCTCTGTGATAGTTATTACGGGGCTTTACACAACCATATAACAGGAACACGATATTGCTGAATACTGTCATTTATCTGTAAGTAGATCAGGTAATGCGGTGGTGTATATATGCCTATGCCTAAAGCCTCATTTAATCTGTGCCACTGTTAATTTTCGGAGCCGTACATTGTCATGAACAAACAAAACACGGCAGCACTGAACACTATCACTAAGCCGCAGATAGATAACGCGGAGTAGCCCTCAAATTTCGTCACTAGAGCTCCACTTTTAGTTAGTCCGCACCAAGCTTTAAAATCACGAAGCTATTTTATAACGATGCGTTGCTCCGTGGTCCAAATAAAGGAACATGCTACAATGAAGCCTGTACAACTGACTGCCTAAGTCCTAAGAATAAAATTGTACACATCCTACAGAACACATAAAAAAACTCATTCAAAATAACGAGAAAAAGTATTAAGTGTTTATTGCTCTTACTTTCAACGTAAGCGATTTGGATTATAGGTATATTTCTTGGAGAAATCATACCATAAATCCTTATCTGTCGACAAAAGAAAGGAAATGGGGAGTAAAACGTATTTATTTTATTGTAAAAAAACGAGGATTTATCACGTCATGACGCCATTTCAATACGTTAAAGATAATTGACCGAGCAAACGAACCAAGAGTATGTTACAAGAGAATAATATGGCGTTCGTTGTTAAGCGCAGGCGTGAGGATTTTACGGAGCGGTCCCCGCCTCAGCCCGCCCTCACCGTTGCACGGATTGAATAGGGTAACCCGATGCGACGAGCGCTAAGGTCCATCATACACGATCAATCATGTTGCACAATATTATAAATTTAATGCTGTTTCAATTGGGAATGCATTATGACAGTTAAATATGCAAGAGCAATAGTATGATCGTATTAATTTTACTCAGCATTTTTTTCTTCATTCAGCCACGGACGGAACAAAATTTTTTTAAGCGTTTAAAAATATATTTAATTCATCTTTATTTCTAATAAATAATTTATAATGTTGAGAAAAAATTAACAGAACTGCAATCTTAAAAAATAAACAGAAATACACACAAATGAAATATATACCTAGATCTGCAACTGGGATTTGATACCAAGCACCCCGCGTTGGTATAGCATCTTTATCGAAACAATACTCTTAATTAGTTTAATTTTGACTAAATCGATTTCCACAGATTTGATCTGGCTACATAGTACAACAACAACAACAACATTAATCTTTACTGTACACTAAGTTAAATACAGAGGAGTAAGACAAAAGAAGCACAGTATAAATGGTGGCCTTATTGCTAAAAGACAAATTTCTGCCAGACAATCTAAGTAAATATCACCAATGATAACTAATACCAAAAGGTTTGCGCCAATCGGTTTCTTTATTAACGAATAGATTTATGACGCGTTTATTCACGCATTTCGTGCATATTGCATAAGGTCTAGAAAAAATAAAACTTTTTAAAATATGTAATAAAATAACTGTATTGATTAGGGTGAAATCTTTAAGTTTTTTTAATGTAATGGAACAGGCAAACAAGTATGCAGTTCACATTGATGTTAAGTGATGACTGCAGCCTATAGACACCCACACAAAGACCAAGGTCAAAATGTATGCCTCTGTGCCAGAAATTACAGGGCCGTACATTACCACCTGACCGGAGCATGATAGTGCTGAACATTACCATTTAGCGGCAAGTATATTAGGTAATGCCGTGGTCCCTATGCCCGCGACCTCTGTCACTGGAGCCCTACCACCAGTAAAAAAACAAAAACCACCAGTTAAGTGACAAAAGGGACGTGAAAAACTACATATTTATGCGGTTTACTACTGACCACTGTCGATAGATGGCGTCATGCACAATATGGTGCGTTTATATAATATTAACAGTTAGATAGGCAGACCCAAAGATATAGGCGTTCATCACCATTTACTATAATCTCAATACAATTTTCAGCCGAGGCACGATATTCACATCGCACTATATATAAGTTATTAGTATAAAACATGCAGGTAAGTGCATTTTTACAGTTTTATTAGATATACATAGAAAAGTTACTAGTTAATGTTACTAAATAATGTTATTTACACAAAATTAACATGAAGCGTTATATTCACCCTAAGTTATTGATGTAGGTACATCAGTTTTTAGCGCAATAACATTGATGGTGGTGTTGTGTATAAATGTATAAATAACCTTATCTATTAAATTTTAGAGAACAAAAAGGTGACAGCTGCGCTGCAGCTACGCATTATTCAATATTATTGTGCAAAAAAGTATTGCGCAACGTTATTGCAGGTGTATTTAAAGCCTTACGCTAACGTCGCCGGGCCACTGCAATCAGTGTTAAAGAGGGCGGAAGCGACGCGCTACGTGACGAAGCTAAATTTAATATCAAAGGAATGACGCACGAAATCAAAGCGGGAACCCTGACAAATGTAAAGAGCAACACAGTTGGCGTTATTTTAGCAAATGGCCGGCTTTGATTTGTATTTTGATTATTAAAATGCAAAACGTTTGTTCTTTTATTTTTACCATTTATTATTTTTTTGTCTTTGAGTCAAAGAAATTGTTTTTTTTTGTTTCACATTTTGTAAAGTGAGGGGTTTGGATAATTTTATTGTAATATTCAAGCGTTTAAAAACTCCCAAACATGAAAAATAACATGATACCTTTTTTGACGGCGATTTATAATACGTTAAAACGGATCTACCGCTTAATAGTCGTGCTCAGTGTTATCGAATAATATCAATAAGATTCAAATTATCTACTGGTACAAACTCTTTGTACTAAATGAACGACAGACAACGCACATCCCCAACTTCTGGCTATCATAACTTCAGCGAAAAAATTCGGCCGCTGCTGGAGAACAGCCTTCCCGATGACTACCCTTCACTAGTGGTAGAGTTCCATTGTAGGAGCTTGAGGGCGTAGGCACCACCGCATTACTTAATCTATCTGCCGCTAAATAGTAGTGTTCAGCACTATCGTGTTCCAGTTAGACGGTAATTTTGGAGGCATACTAATGTATGGCCCCGTAAAAACTATCACAGAGACAGAACAACGGGGGTGGCAACGCATCTGCATTTTGACCTCTGGTCTATGTGTGGCTGTCTTTAGGCTGCAGTCATCGCTCATCATCAATGTGAACAAGACGCTAGTTTGCCACCTTCATTAAAATAAAAATAATAACCGCAATAGTGTTGTGAATTGTTGGGGTAGAATATCCCGTAATCGCCACCATCGCTCGTTTACCAATGTAAACAAGCGATGGTGGCGTACCACCAACAGTGCGTTATAATTGTAGACCGCCTACAGAAACAAACTCAACGTTATTGTGCCGAATATTCGATTTTTTTTATATATTATTCGATTGTTCGGTTGACTGAGTAGCACTAGCGGAAGAATTCGCCTCCACTACTGGACGGTGGGATTGTCACGTCTCGATGCCAAACCGGCTACAGAACACTGAAATTCGGCAATTAAAATCATAGTAAGTAAAATTAAATAAAAACGGGGGGGAGGGGGCAAAATCAGTGAAACGCCACAAATATCACCAAGAACGTGCGTGTTTAAAGTCGTAAGAAAAACCAAAAATT
The DNA here is from genome assembly GCA_036365455.1 of Macrosoma leucophasiata. Taxonomy (NCBI): domain Eukaryota; kingdom Metazoa; phylum Arthropoda; class Insecta; order Lepidoptera; family Hedylidae; genus Macrosoma; species Macrosoma leucophasiata. Next base: position 13,215,695 of record JAWQUS010000010.1, on the reverse strand, counting down.
CACTGAGACAGCATTTATTTTACGTTTTGATTTTTTATAATCAGGAAATCAGTTTAACGACCCAATTGCTTTAGTGGTAACTTTATCGACTTTATCGTAGAGTCGCAAGTTCGATCGATCGATTCGATGTTGGGCGAACAGGATAAATATTTGTATGGTTTACAGATATATGTTTCAAGTTTGAGTGTGTGCGTGTACAACGACTCCCACAACACAGGTTTATGTCTCGTGTTACAGGGCTACGATTGTAAAATTAGTTCTTATCTGACCTGGTTATTTTTATACCTTATCGTATATCAGCGTACCTTGCTCTTTATATAGGTATGACGCAAGCAATATTTAGCGAAACTAATTAAAATATAATAACATAAATTATCTTTAATAAAGCAATTAAAGAGTTCGCTTTGGCAAAGAATATGCAATGCTTGGGTTTGATAGTAATATTAATTTAGTTATAAAAAAACAAATAATATTATTATGTTTGTTAGCGTAATTTTTTAGTTTACGACTAATCTAAAGTATTATTCTCTTTAGTGTTTTTATCTTTATTCTACGGTTATATTTATTTTAAATTTACAATAAAATAATAATAATTAATATTTTAAATCGTCAATATAAACGACGAACAATAGATAAGTATACATCAAACTAAAGCACAATATCTTGTTGAAATAAGTATTTTTCGTCGTTTTTTAAGTCGAATTTAACTTAAGAGCGGCGGCCGTATGCATAGCTCTAATAATAATAATAAGAGCAGCAAGGGGGCAGAGCAGCTTGTGGCGAGCTGTTGGTGAGTAGCGAAACCACCCCCTACCATCATCTCGAGTTCCTCCGAGAGAACTGGGCTCCGCCTCGTCCGCCACACAGAGGTACGGCCGGACAGAGCATCAGATCTCTCACCTCTGGCTTGCCTTCATTGGCCGGTCAGAGTGGGGCGCTAGAGGTATGGCATTTGCAGAAATTTAGATAATAGGCTGTTGTCTAAATTTCTGCAAGAACCATACACTCGGGGGTTGAAGTGTCTAAAGTCATAATAGCGGGGAAGCCCGCTCCGAGCTCGATATTACTCGCTCCTGATGGTGAAACCGGGGCCACACCTCTCGACACCCCCAGCCTCTCTCAACAGTGTTGCCCCCCGTCGACCATCGGGTTGGCTGTTTGGGGGGGCCACCAAGGAGAGGCGAGTCACCACCTGCCTAAAGTAGGATTCGATAATGTGAGATGTTGAATATAGGCAGGTGCCGGATCTCACTCCATAGGCCCAGCCAGCTAGTCCCCCCAGTTCACCCACATAGCCCAAAGGTTGGCGAATCACTTATCATTACAATAGTTCCATTACATTCTGCGGGGTCTGTCTGTGCCTGTAATAACTATTGATGCAGTCAGAGAGAGGTCCCGCCGAATATAACCCGTTTCAAAGTAGATCAAAATTCTCGAAAGGGCCTCTACGTGTTGGACCCCCCATGTCCCCGCGCAAGACTGACAAAGGTCCGGAGTTCAAATTGGACCCCGTGCTGAGTAGAGACATAATAATTATAACGGCAACTCTTGATACGTTGGGACGCATGCCCATGTGCTGCTGGGCACGAGTCTCTCCCCTTTTTGGTGGGACGCTTGAAGCTTACTCCACCACGCTGCTCCAATTAAGGTCAGTACATAATTTTAGTTAATAACTAAAAACAAGGAACGTAGGTTTATAAGAGAGTTTATAAGAGTAGGTAATAAATATCGCAAATAAATTAGTAGATACTTTGTATAATTCAATGGTGAATAATAATTATTGTTACATCATAGTAACTTATCAAAGTGCTTTTGCAACACTTTCCACACAGAATCCTAAGTCAGTGAAAGAAAAATAAACACTTTAAAAAATCGATAGCCTGCCATTCGTCAAATGGGACATTCGGACGGCGCTCCCTAGCGAGGCTTGTCGGCTGCCGGGTAAATGTAAGATAACGTTTATGACATGTATTTGAACTTCGAACGAGAGACATTTTATTTAGTGCCATAACCTATAACAACATTGGAGCCATATACATTTATTTCTTTATAATTTTCATATCCTTTTATAACTTGATCAGCATTTTATTGTCTATTGGTAGACAGGCCTTGAAAGTTAAGCGTCATTTCGACTAGCCAAAATAGTGTTTCTAATCCATTAGTTAGACTCTTTTTGTTTAAATTATCGGTCGATCTAAGAATAGAGTGAGAATGTTTTTTTTTTATTTCGATGAAGTAAAAAGGTGCGTTTATATAAATCCAAAGGCCATTATGTACATTAGATTTGGTGGCGTTACTGGCTTAATTTTTGAACATGGTTTAATTTTTTAATAGACAATTTTTAGTGAACTTATAAAGTAGTATTTGTTATATACGCGTATTATCTTTACAGTCCTACACTAGGTATTAACAGTGTCGTGGGTACACAAACATCGCAGTAACACAAACATCCAGAACTGAAGCAAATACTGGTACAGTACTACTACTACTATAACAGTCTACCAGTGTCTACATGTCTACCAGTGTGGGGATCGAATCCGCGACCCTCTGATTTGATCCACGCATTTTTATTAAGTATCTTCTTATTTTTAGCGATATTATATATTTGTCATTGCCTAAATTGTTCGTGTTCCTTCCAGGAATGCGTGGATAGCCATCTAAAAAGATAATCTCGATGTGACTCTTATCTTCCGAGAAATTGGTCGATAAACATACACACACTTATGAAATTATGATTTTTATTTGCAAGAAATATAGTAGACACTAGACATTACAATTTTATTTTTTGTATCGTTGAATCCTAAATAGATCATCATACTGAAACATTAACCAATTCCAATAATAGCCCATGCATACATGTTGAACTGACCAACCTCCTTTTTAGGGTTCCGTAGTAAACAAGGAACCCTTATAGTTTCGCCATGTCCGTCTGTCTGTCTGTCTGTCTGTCTGTCTGTCCGTCCGCGGTTTAGCGCATAAACTATTAGTACTAGAGACTTGAAATTTGGCACAAGTATACACCTTAATCACGCCGACAAAGTGGTAGAATAAAAAAAGCGAAAAAAAAACTTAGGGTAACCTCTCCTACTAGTAACGCGCGGATATTTTTTTAAATTTTCGATTTTCATATAGTGTGGGTTATCGTTGGATTGGTCTTTTAAAAACATTATGGGTTTGCGAACATCATTTTTCGATTTAGTTAACTGTTCGTGACTTATTAAGCTTTAAAGTGAAAATTTTCGTTAGACTCAAGTGTCCCCCCCTACAGACTAAACGGTTGTTGTTAGAAATTCAAACGTTACGGCAGTAGTAGCTACATATAACGAAATTAGAAGGAAAACTATCACAAGAAAGTTGGCCTTGCAAGTTTGCGAGTTATAGTCGACCAAATGTATTTTACTCGAAAATTTCGAACAAGTCCATTGAAGTTTTTTTTTCGTTACATCTCTTACTCTGTAACTACGGAATCCTACACTGCGCGTGGCCCGACATGCACTTGACCGGTTTTTATTTTGAAGTCTGTTAAAACAGAATAAAATAAAATTTAGGATTTAAAGGGGGGGGGGGGGAGGGACAACTGCAATACAATAAACGTGTTTTGTTTCGATATTACTAACGATAAAAAGTAGATGCTTACAGAACGTTTATTTATATGTACCTATATTCACTTCAAAAGTAAATAATAAAATAAATATTTAAGGAGGCTCTTATGCAACAAACGTCAGTAACAGTGACACAGGGAAGGGTTTCTAAAGGTAAACGTGCAGATTTGTGTATTCGCAGTTAAATTAGACCAAATTTAGTTGACTTTGATTCAAGACCGCCCCAGAAAGTGCCTGAATTTAGACACGAAGTCTCGTTCTGCTTTCCGTAACAAGCGAGTGAGAGGTGTTTGTACGGTTAAAACTATGTACTTATCCACTGTATCATTAGTACAGCAATGTATTTTGGTATTTTAGTTGCTTGATTGCCTACAACAATGCCCAAAATTTTAAGTAAAACGTTTTTACCTGCTTTAGTTTAAGCGTTTATTATTTGCTTCTTTTATTTTTTAGGTTACAAAAATATATTTTCGCGCATTAACATACTCACAAATAGTTATAGAATTTTTTTTTTTTTTTTTTTTTTTTTATGTCTGAAGGTTGACAGACAAGCAAACGGGCCACCTGATGGAAAGTGGTCACCGTCGCCTATGAACATTTGCAACACCAGGGGAGTTGCCAACGCGCTGCCAGCCCTGAAGGACTCTTTTGACGCCATTTTTGAAGAACCCCATATTGTAGCACCTAGGGAACACCTCAGAGGGAAGTTCGTTCCACAATTTACACGTTCTGGGCAGGAACGAACGTGAAAACCGCACCGTTGAGCACTGCCAGGTGTCCAGTCGGTGTGGGTGGAACTTCTCTCTTCGGCGGGTAGTACGGTGTAGGAAAAGAGACGGTGGCACCATGTCAAACAGTTCCGCAGAGCACTCACCATTGTAGAGACGGTACAACACGCACAGACTCCCAATGTCTCTGCGCAGGCTCAGGTGTTCGAGCCTGTCGGTAAGTCCTGGATCGTTAACAATACGAACGGCGCGTTTTTGTAGGGAGTCAAGTGGACCAAGCTGGTATTTGGGGGCTCCCGCCCACAAATGAGAGCAGTATTCCAGATGGGGCCGCACTTGGGCCTTATAAAGCTGTAGTAGCTGCCCCGATGTGAAATACTGCCTCGCTTTGTTAAGCACCCCCAACTTTTTGGATGCCAACTTGGTCTTACACTCAATGTGACTCCCGAATTGCACTTCGTTCGATATGTCAACGCCCAGGATACCGATACTCTTATCAACGGCGAGCGGAATGCCCTGGAACTGTGGTGCTACAATGAATGGGGTTTTTTTTGCGGTGAACGCGCAGCAATTAAATAGAAGAAAGAAAAAACATATATATGCTTTTATTAGAAACCTTAAACACAAACGTAAAAACAAAAGTCAATTTACCTAAATGTTAAAAGCTACCAAAGGCATTTAATTGATTATTTCCCAAATAAAAAGGTTATTTCATATTGATTTGATTATATCACGAAACCGGAAACACATTTCTATAGTTAGGTACCTATAATATAATGTATATAGACATTTTACTGCAAAATCGTAGACTTCGAAGAGTTAATCAATATCGAGATAAGCCGATTGTAAGCATCAAAGAAGCCGCATAGAAGTTAATCAAAAATATTATCTCGCTCAAGTGCACTTAAAATGACGGGTCACATAAAGCTGCTTCGGTAATACTCGTATTTTAGATCTAAATGATGAAACTTCAGTTTGTTGCATTTTTATCGATATGTACTATGTACATATTGTCGTTAATTTTATTATACCTTCAGCAGAGAATATGTAGAATACTACGTCCTTCAGTATCAATACTGAAGCATGAAGGTATAGTTATTAATAAATTAGCATACAAAAAATATTTGATATAATTATAACTACGTTAAGAAAAACCGACTTCAAAACTGAAAAGTAAAAAATAATAAAGATTTAATTGTAATTATATACTACCTATCATTTGTATGTGCTATTTACTAATAGATTTGAAGTCGGTGCCAAGCCTTAAACAAATAATTATATTTTGATCACTTAAATATGAATAGGAGCAAATTAATACACTGAACAAAACGTAACCGGCGAATCGTGGGTGTTTGCATGTATGCTTGAATTCATGCATTTACCTCTGCCTACCCCTTCGAGGATTACAGGCGTGAAGTTACGTTTTAATACAATGAAATGCCTACTTTAGTGATTTTGGCTTGGCACCGACTTCAAACCTATTAGTAAATAGCACATATAAATGATAGGTAGTATATAATTGAAGGGTTGTAAGTCTAAACGGTCTAAGTGCCAATTACATGTTTTAGAGATATAACAAAAAAAGGTTATAAAATACACAAATTAATGAAATAATTATTTATTTTTACTTAGATCAATTAAACACATATCTTTTAGTTATATTATATGGAAAAAATTAAAATAAGATAGGCAATCAAGAAATTAATACGAAATAAACATTCAGTATTTAAGAATGTCCTAAGTGTCAAAATAAATAATATTCAAAATGGGCTAGGTGCCTTTTTAAAAGATATTTTAAAAGTTCTCAGGTTTAGGATTGACTAATCAAATGTTCGTAATAAGCTTTATTTCCGGGAGGTATGTATGGTAGAATTTCCTTTAAATCCTTAAATTTTTCTTTAGAAATATTATTTCGAGCTTATAGCACTGGCAAAACGTAGTTTTTAAGTTGATTTGGTGACTTGCCTTATTAAAAATGTTGATACTGTCCCACGGTATTGAATCATTGTGCGATTCTATTAAATCAACATAAGGTAACTTTTATTTATCGATGCGGATCCAAGAAATAGTTGAGATTTTTAACTTAGCAGTATTTAAAAAGGTGGCGGATGCCTGATTAAAGTCTTTAAAATCCATTTGCTCTAAATTAATCACGGTAAATGGATTATTGTGACACGAGTCTTGAATCATTTTTGCGTCATCCTTTGGTTCGAACCATTTAACGACTTTCTTCCTTTTTTCAATTTGAGCGATATCTCGATCGCAAGACATGAAAGAATGACCACTGACCAAGTATTTATGATCAATTGTATCATAAATACCGTTAGCTACCAAATAGATCAAAGCAAAAAGAACCATTCGGTTTTTGTTCTGTCCAACACAGTTATCACTCCAAATAACTGCATGCTTTTTTAAAGTTTTAAGTGACATCATGTTTAGTACCTTGAAAATAGAAGAGCTTACTTCATTACCACCTCTGCCTGCATACGACTCGTTCCAAAGGCACATGTATGCTTGCTGATTACCAGCAATATTAACACATAGGTTGTAGCATGATAGTTGCCTACTGTACTACCTCATGCACACAATCACAGTCCTTTTCGAGCGAAAGTACGTTGGCACTTAGACCGCGCCACAACTTTATCGGTGTGTGAGTAAAAAATTCAAAGACACAGGCCCTTAGATCCATTTGAATATTATTAGGCTTGGCACATAGATTGTATTTTTGTAATAATATTGTTTTTCTTTTTTTGGCACTTAGACCCTCTAGAATTACAACCCTTCAATTACAATTAAATCTTTATTATTTTTTACTTTTCAGTTTTGAAGTCGGTTTTTCTTAACGTCGTTATATTTATTTAATACTTTTTAGTTTATTGCTGCATTGCCAATTAGATTAATGTTCACATCTGTTAAATTTGTAAAATCTGAAGAATCTGAGACAATTAGATACCTAATTTAAATTGCTTAGGTGTGTCGATACAAAATTATTACACTACTATACGAAATCAATGAAAAAAAATTATCCACGAAGGAGTAAATAAGCTGTGTTGTGTTCTCGAAGAGTAAATGTGTCATTGTCACTTGTTGTCATCTTGTTGTCATGCGCATTAGGACTATCTAGGACGTCAGTGGATTCAACGCACTGTATGACAACTCGCCGTATAATCATAATCGTCTAGTCTGAGGTGAAAGTAAGTAAAAAAATGCTCTTATAATAAAAACTGATGGGCCTATCTGAATCAAATTATTATGGGACCAATTCGAATCTATTCCGCATCAAACAAAACAAGAATTACGTAAATCGGTTCAGAAATCACAGCGAAATTCGCGTACATACATAAAAAAATATATATATACCAATCGAATTGAGAACCTTCTCGTTTTTTGAACTCGGTTAAAAATTGCCTCTTGCAACCGTATAGAGCTCATATGTAGGTTGCCTTGATGCTGGTTGTATTTGGATTTTGGATATCCTTCGAAAAATGCCTGCTCATTTCTATTTTAAAACGATATTATTTAACTTAATCGTACTCAAACGTACCTCAAACGTTAAACTGACTAATATAAAAGCAACATAAAAACAAAAATTTTGAAGTTTAATCTGTATAATAAAGCGAATCTACTTAGTAATAAAAACACTTCGTACCGCTTAATGTGATTATTGCATTTTCACGTACTGCACGTGTACATACAACCTTTGAAATTTAAAAATATTATTACCTACGGTAGTATTTTACAGTCTTTATATAATATTGAGAAGAATAAAAATTATCTAATAAATAAATAAATATCAAATAACAACACTAAATTACAATGAAAATTATTAAATTTTCCAATGGGTCTCAATAGACACTATTGTACTTTACATATTCATGACACCATGACCGATTCTAAAAATTTCGACAGTTTCAAAAAAATTGTACAAAAATGTATTTCATTTGGCGGTTTGGATATACGATCCAAAAACTACACAGTACACATTTTCGAAATTCCACTATCACCACAAGCAAAGCTAAATGGTAGCGTATATTTCTAAAAGCTTTTACCGGCTTTAACCAGAACGAGGAAAATGGAAACTTTAGGTCTGAAAAACACGTACGGATAACATAAAAAGTTATTTCTGAAGAAAATGGTACATCACTTACCTTTGAATGCTGTATCATCTACAAATGTTGATTGATTGTTGTTGACTTACCTGGAAAGAAAATAAAGGCTGAGTATTTTTAATTGTAATTGAATAAAAATAATAATATAAATTGAAAACTTAGGATGAAATACAATCGAAAATAAAAGTAAGTATATATTTATAGACAACTTTAAAAAATACTTAACTTTAAAATTGAAAACCCTCTCTATTTTTTTACATAATAGGTATATTAATTTATAAAATATATTTAAAAAACAAAAATAATGATGTCAAAAATAGAAACAAAAGATATCTTTTGAAATTGCTTTTACAGCAATTTGTTTATTATCAGCTAGTTTTGTCGAGAGATGTGACAAATACTGGGCATTTACAAAATTTAAAACATTTATGTTAGTTCATCTAATTCGGTAAACTAAAGATAAATAGTAATACTCGAGAAATAAATCCATTAACAAGATACTTACTACATAGAGCTTACTGCTATGTATTTCTACAATTAATCTTTCATAATATTTCAAAAATATAGCTGTAAATTCGTTTTGTGCTGATCAATTCTATCAAAATAGCTCAAGTATTCGAAACTGAAATACAAACACTTATACCTAAAGAGCACGTGGATTTCATTTTATATATTTTTTCTTATTTTCAATGACGCATGTGTATCATTTCTTTCCTAAGTGAGGTGTTTCCTGTGTACAAGTAAATGTTAAGCGCGGGTGAGCCTTTTGCCAGCCATTTATACGGTCAGGAATGAAAAATGAAAGTTATATATTACTTCTGCAAACGAGTATACGTTATTCTTTTCACTAAACGGAAATATATGCTATTTCTTGGAGATCCTGTATTTCTTATAAAAAAGTACTCTTGGAAGTTTTCTATGTTAACCGTCACTCTACCATTAGTCACGTTTGCACAATTAACAAACAGTAAAAAGAGTATTGGAGTTTGGATTATGAGATTGGATAATTAATATTGCGATAAACTGCCACGTGAATGTAGTCTCGTTTAGGAGCTACTATTCTCAACTATGTTTTTATATATTACTAGCGGCCCGCCCCGGCTTCGCGCAGTGCAATGTTGCCTACCCTCTCCTATTCGTCTTAGCGTGATGATTATACATAGATATAGCCTAAAGTCTTCCTCGATATCTTTTATAGTTTAGGCAGTGTACGCAAAATAAGTAACTTTTCTGCTTGATTTTTTACACCTTGTGTCTGAAAAACCCAAATATCTTACGGAACCTCTTTTTTTCCAAAATAAAACATAGCCTATGTTACCCGTGGATAATGTAGCTATCGAATAATGAAAGAATTTTTAAAATCGGTCCAGTAGTTATTGAGCCTATTCAAAACAAACAAACAAAAAAATATTACCTCTTTATCATATTAGTTTAGATTTAGATTAGATGTACTTATGTTACTGTACGTATTGTGTTGTACATACTTTTAGAATGTTTTAGTTTAAAAATAAAAATATATGCGTCATGTCGCCGGAATTACGTTGGACAACATATTTCGTAATAGTGATCGAGGCCATCTTCTACCGTGCTGACCCAATGAGGTAACTAGTGACCCACAGTGAAGGCACGCTACTGGTGGCCAAGCTAGTGTTAACAATTTCAAAGATATTTAAAATTAAGAATAGGTATTCTATGATCTGTGACTGTTGGTCACGTCAATAAGTATCTTTCGGAACCCGGAAACATTTGGAAATTGCGACTCAATGGTCTACGTAGGTACCCCACGGTGTTTAACATTAAAGATCGCATTGAATACTTAACTCCACCACCTTTATCATAATTAGAAGATTAAATAAAATACCGGCTTACAGGAATTTATCGATACAAATCAATTCCTTGCGACTGAACAGTAATTAACCTTTCTAAAAAAATAGGTAAATACGTTGAACTTACTCTGTAAAGCGACTTTGGTAATAATAATAATATCAAGTAAAAGTGTTTATTACTAATAAATTATCCGCGTTCACTTCTCTTCTCCGAGGTGGGAAACGAAAAATAATTACGGACATTAATGTAGTGTCAACTGGAAAACACACGGGATGGGTTAGTGTCGCAGTGAAAGAAGCGAGATCAATAGGAAGTTGGCCCTGACACAATTTACAGTGGCCGTGCCTCAACAGGCGAGGTTTGAGGCCGCGTTCAAGAATAAACATTGGGCCTTTGATTTCTATTATGGAATAGAGAGAGGGTTCACATAACGCAAAGCACGTTTTCTTTTCATATGAACTTTTTGTCACGAGTACTTAAATAGGATCATGTTCAGTGCGGGCTAATTTAGAAAATATTATGCTGATTGAAATAAATATACTGATTTTTTATAATAACAAGGTAGTTGCTTGTTTAAATTATCGACTTAATATGATTTTAGAAATACAGGTCTTTTTTAACACGTATCTGTATTAACAAATTAAACAGTCTTCAAAAACCAACTCAAAATTATGAGATATGTTTGTTCTCTCCCAATACATATTTCATTTACTTTTGATTTATGATCAGTTAATTTAGTTTTGAGTTGGTTTTTAAAAGACAGCTTAATTCTTAATAATTTTTTATTTCGCAACTTTTAATAAATTTTAGAAACAGTTTTTTTATACGCTTATAGGACTTCACATTCCCACACTAGGCATCACCTGTGTCGTGACTACACAAACATTAGAGTAACACAATCACCCAGACCCGAAACAAATACCAGTATTTGTAAGGGATCGAACCCGCGACTCACTTATTTCATTTACGCATTTTTATTAAAATAACTTAAAGATGTACCTAGCCACTGCATATATTGTTCATGTTTCCTTCGGAATGCGTGGATAGCCATATCTTGGAAACTCCTGAACCGATTTTGATGAAACTTATACTGATCCATAAGTTGGAACATAAACTATTTTTTTATATTTTTTTACTTATATATTTATAACTGCCTCAATAGCGTAGTGGTAGCGGGCCACTACTATTACGCTGGAGGTCCTGGGTTCGATTCCCGGGTCGGGGGATATTAGAGATAACGGTTTAAAATCCTTTATCTCTGCTTCTATTGGGATTTTTCCATTTTCTGGAAGTTTCCCAGTACCCCGGAGTTTGGTAATGTGCCCGGAGATGGCAACAGGTGCGCCACCTGTTACATGGGCCAAAACGTAACCGGCGAGTAGTGGGTGTTTGCATGTATGATTGAATGCATGCATTTACCTCTGCCTACCCCTTCGGGGATTACAGGCGTGAAGTTATGTACGTACGTACGTACTATTTTTTATTTAAAAACATGTCGATATGACTCTTGACGATGCGGATAAACACACAAACATACATTCATTATTTTATATAGAGCGAAATGAAGACCAGCATTAGGAAGTTAAGACAGTTGATTAATATAAGTAGTTAATATAAGCAATAATGGCAAGTTCATCCCAATTACGTGGTCGTACAGGTACTTGTTACTTGATTTTAGCACTTTTCCTGTCTACTTCCTTCTCCCTTCTCTCTGAAAGGGCAGCGCTGTAAACCACACTTCAAACATTTTTAATTTTCCGTTTAATTGCTGGGTCATATTAAAAAAGAATTGAATCTAATTAGTATTGAGAGGAAGAAAACCTTAAATTAATGGACAATTTTAAAAATAATACTGCAACGAATATAATTAAACTGTTTTTCTTATTTCATTTGTATAAATAAACCTACTTACTTAAAAGTTGTGGGTTGGTCGTAATCAAAATTATGACTATGAACTTTAAATCTAAAGTGTTATGCCTCTGTGCCGGAAATTACAGGGCCGTACATTACCACCTGATTGGAACACGATAGTGCTGAACACTACCATTTAGCGGCAAGTATATTAGGTAATGTGGTGGTGCCTACGCCCGCGAGGTCCGTCACTGGAGCTCTACCACCAGTACAAAGTTTCAGTCACCAGTTTTCATCGAAGATGCTGCCTAAACTCTTTGAGACATAACAAAACAATGTACGGTGGAATATTTTAGATGGTAGATCTGCAAAAAAGAATTACTATACTCATTATTACTTCCAAAAAATTTGGTAACTTACAATGCGGTAATTGGAAAGCCAACTAAGCCTACACCAATCCAATTCCTGAACTTGAATCCTTATCAAATTAAATATTTTTGTTACCTTAAGAATTTCATGAAGGTACCATTATTTTAATTCCTTACACTATACATATAATCTGAATGAATATCTTGGAAGTTGTCACGAGAAATACCGCGCATGAAAATAAATACATATGATTTTTGGAAGTCCAGATAATGTTTAAAAGGTAAGAAAATATGAAGAAATTGAAGGGAAACAGTAAAAACCACCATTTCATTTTCCCATATCTATCAAACCATTGACACATGTCATATTTTAATTCTGAGGCAATACGAAGTTTGCCGGGTCAGCTAGTAATTACTAAATTTCGATTACAAAAACTTGAATTTACGAAATTGATTTCAAGACGTGAGTGACTTTAAAAAAAAATCGTTACTCCACGCCTGTATCCCCGAAAGGGGTAAGGTAAGCATTCAATCATATATGCTAACGTGGTTATATGGTTACGTTTTGGCCCATGTAACAGGTAGCGAGCCTATTGACGTCTCCGGGCACATTACCAAACTTCGAGGTACTAGGATACTTCCAGAAAATGGAAAAATCCCAATAAAATCAGAGATAATGGATTTTACATCGTTATCTCTAATATCCCCGACCCGGGAATCGAACCCGGGACCCCAGCGTAGTAGTAATGGCCTGCTACCACTAGGGTGCTGAGGCAGTACTTTTCGCTTTTTATATAAATATAGATGTTTCTGATAATCGTAATTGTTATTGGAATTACAGGTTAATATGAAGGCATAGGTAGAGCTACCGAAAAGGTTATGGTAGCAATGGTTATGGTATTCTTAAAATGCAATTTGGCAGCTACGTATTATATGATAAGTATATGAAATGAAATGGGTATATCCAACAGTATTGGCTGGAGCTATTATAAACAAGTCCTTACAAGTCAGAGAAATACAACATCATTCGTCATATAAGACAGAAGGATCATGTCGTCAACTTCTCGGAATTTTGTCACTCATCGCGCGCACCCTTTTAACTTAACTGAGCCAAATCGGAGTGCACACATTTCAAGAGCAAGCGCTTTAGATACCCTCGTTGGGTGAACATGATTACATTTTCACTAAAATTTGTTGAACTAATGTGTCGTTGGTCCTACTGTAGGTTGTTTAATTGAGATAAAATCTTCTGTCGGAATGTGTTCGTCATTTCCCTAAAATGTTCAGATTTTTGCTCATGAAATTATGTATAACACACATTATATTACATTTACATTGTTATTTTACAAAAAATAAATCAAGAAATAAAGTAGAAATTATCATAGAGGTTTCTTCTAAAATGTAGACTTAGGTACATTTCATGTTGAAATAAAACTATTTTTACGGATTTATCTCGCGTATATTAAACTAAAATGATTTTTTAAATCAACCCGACGTTTAGGTCGCTTTTCAGCTCCCGAGGTCCCGGGCAGACTGATGTGACATATGTCGGACAGAAGTTTGAAAAAATTATATGTAGCTACCTCCATCGATTTCGTAAACGCCTTGCGTAGCGTTCAGGATTAACACAAAAATTAGGTACTTATGGTATCTTGAGGTCTTGCAGACTTTTCATGTATTACGCCATTGGGGAGACATTTCATGTATTACGCTATTGGGGAGACATTTCATGTATTACGCCATTGGGCTATTACTAGTAAACATTAATTGTACCTCTTTTCTATGTATCAATAACATTAAGATCGTCTTATATACAACTTTTTGTGCATTAAAGTTAAGTAAATAGTGGGTGTTCTAAGTTTACGAAACAGATGGCAGATAGTGACAAACTTCAAAAGGGAAATGCGGGCCTAACCGCTCCATTTACAACTTTTACTGGCGATGGTCGACCCACCGTAGCTGTTTAGTTGTAAAGCATTTAAAATTTCATGCTAAGGTGTAATACATTGGTCCCAACATAGATTTTCAAAATAATACAACTGAATTTCTAATGTTAAGGATTCGCTTGTTTGTAATTTGATATTTATTCAATTCTCTTATGCTATTAAAGTGGCAAAACAACAAACAGTTTACAATAGTGACAAGTGAACACTGTAACCTATCAAAATCAAAAAAACAAACAAAGATCATTATAACACAGTGCTCTCTCTCTCTTTCTTCTACAACAGGGATTTTCAAAGTTAACATATAAAAGTTACGAATAGACATGACGTCGAATCTCTAACAATATCTACAAGTGCATGCACTTGTAGATATTGTTACGCGCATTATCACCGAGTTACAATTCTTATTGACTGCGGTATTGAGAGCTACCGCTATATGATATTTAAAAAAAAACGAACGCTATCGTACTGAAAATGCCGCATATATCTTTGACACTTTAGTTGTCTAAACTAATATTATAAAGAGGTAATATTTTTTTGTTTGTTTGTTTGTAATGAATAAACTCAATAACAACTGAACCGATTTAAAAATTCTTTCACTATTCGAAAGCCACATTATCCACGGGTAACATAGGCTATATATTATTTTGGAAAAAATAGGTCTCCGTAAGTTATTTGGGTTTTTCAGACACAAGGTGTGAAAAATCAACCAGAAAAGTTACTTATTTTGCGTACGCTGCCTAAACTATAAAAGATATCGAGGAAGACTTTAGGCTATATCTACGTATAATCATCACGCTAAGACGAATAGGAGAGGGTAGGCAACATTGCACCGCGCGAAGCCGGGGCGGGCCGCTATCACTATATATAAATCGAAAATGAAGAAGCGCGCTACTCGGTTAAGCACTACGGGCGCGGTCGGGTATTATGATGGGTGACCGCTAGTGGCAAATTAAAATGCGCGTTTCCGTGCTTCCGAGGGCACGTTAAGCCGTCGGTCCTGGTTGCTATCGATAGATAGCAGTCGTTAAACCTTGTCGGAGGCGTTATGGGCACATGGTCACTAACCCACCCACCTCCACCAATCCGCATTGGAGCAGCGAGGTAGAGTAAGCTCCAGGCCTCCCCCCAAAAAAGGGAGAGACTCGTGCCCAGCAGTGGGACGTATAATGGGTTGCCAATATTATACGTAAAACATTACCATATTAATAAATATGAAAAAATACATAGTGAGCACATACTAAGATATATAACAAGAGCGGGGCGCGCGTTGTTATAGTAGGTTTTATAGTAGTTCGTATTTGACGGAGCTTGTTAAAACTCGCGCGCTCCCATGTAAACACGGAGTAATTTGAATGTGTAATATTTTTAGGTTTAAACTGCTGAACTGATATAAATTAGGCTATGCGCTAATATTACAGATGTGAATGTATATTTACACTGTCGGATAAAAATCTGAACTAATATAAATAAAGTTAGCCATGAAGATACTTTGAGCCGCGATCGTAGGTTACAAATCTAAATTAATACAGGGTAATATTTATTATTGATTTGTAAGCGCTGTAATGTATCTTTTATGTCATGCAAAGTAGCAAAGTAGCAAACCAGCATACAGTTCACATTGAAAGCACTGATAGTAAGAACATACTGAAGCTTATAAACATCTACATTAAAACCATGATTATGTCTCTGTGCCAGATATTACAGGGCCGTACATTACCACCTGATCGAAACACGATAGCGCTGAACAATATCATTCAGCGGCAAGTGGAAGTTAATGTGGTAGTGACTACGCCCGCGAGCTCCGTCAGCCGTAGAGCTCTACCACCAGTGAAAGACAATTTAAAATTTACGCAATCTATGACAAAGACTAATTTTGGGAGGAAACGAAAGAAGGTGGTAAAAATATTATTCTTAGAAAACACGTTTTGTTGAAGTAGGTTATCGATCAAATAGCTCGTTAATGAAATGGTTCTTTTGAACAGTGCTCATCAAGAAATAATGCACATCGAGCCTATGATAGTGACAATCGGCTAGTTTCGGCTTTATAGAGCGTTATGTCTGCTACGCACTGCCTACGTAAGCATCCGTAGTCTGGTATTGGTCAATACTTGATCAAAATGGTCGACAAACTTCAAATAGGTAAGGTGCGAAAGAGATAACGCACTACAGATCCGATATAAGCCGATCTCTTTTCCTTAGGTCGATGTGCATTACTTCTTGTTGGATACTGTATATATTTGTCGTTCAATGCAATACGTTTGAACATTTAATGAAAGTGATTCATCACTAATTTGACGATCCGGTTGGTCCAGCGGTATGAGATGACTGTTTGTTTCCAAGGGTCGCGGGTTCGACCCCCGTACCGGGACAGATATTTGTATGGCCTGCAGATATTTGTTTCAGGTCTGGGTGTTTGTGTATGTGTTGTTTGTATACAACGGCTTCCACGACACAGGTTTATACCTACTGTGGGTCTGTGAGTGTAAGCGTATTTTATTATTTTTATTTATTAATTTGGCAAGGGAATGTCTATACCAAAAAGCGTAAGTATATACATAAGTAGAGAAATAAAGATTTTCTAAGTTGTTACGTGCAGAGTATAAATTAAGGAGTTTTTAGGAAGAAGTTACTATTTGCCACTTAATGGGCAGCTATTCAGTCCTTGCGTGCTGCGGTTCCGTAAGATTGAATTTTTGTGGGTAAGTAATTTTGCGAACTGACTAACTGACTATCAGATAATTTGTAAAATGACTACTAGTTTCTATAAGGATATCGAAAGGCAATAATACCTACGTAGCAACTATGTTGTCTACTTTTTCCATTTAAAACAGCTTAATATTTAATTAATTGTATGAAAAAATTACAAAAAAATTGTGTCACTTAATGCGTAAGTTACATAAATGGAATTGGTTAGAATTAAAAATAAATGATTTAATTAATCACACAGAGAAAATCTATTACTTATATTTTTTCTGTTTCACATTGACTCAAGTAATGCAGAGTTTTTCGCAAAACTAATAAATTGTCTTCGACGTGTAAGTATTCAGTTAAACATAAAACCTAAAAACAATTTTCCCCTCACGAATACATGTGTCAACGGTAACGTGATAATATTTCATATCAGTAATAACCCCTAAATCCTCGACATAGTCGCACCCTTATGAAACACCAGGTGTCCTTGTATAACTAAATTTATTGGTTTCCTCACTGGATATCATTCAAACACAGATACATAGCATGTGTATTTCCGATTCAAGGTCATCGTTGTTTCACTGTGTAAGAAACTTTTCGGAACCACAGAATTAAGTAACAAATACCCGAACGTACAAACTTTCATATTTATACTAGCCCGCGAACTTCTTATCGCCTGACCGGGTATGAAATATACTTTACGACCCATTTTCATACCTACCGAATACTTATTATGATATCGTAAGTAACACAAGATAATTAAATCGGTCGGACCAGTACCATAGTCTAAAGAACGTATCTATTAATCTAGTGCTACCACATTTGCATTGGAAGTAGGTAGATGTTAAATATTGGTGATAAGTGTCCTAAAAAAGTGGTAAATATGTCATGTAGACTCCTCATGACCGCCGTCTGGACCGCTAGATGGTGGTTGCCTAGGAGGATTTCCCAGTGTAAAAAGTGGTAGGTAAAACCTCTATGTTAAGGTAAGGATTTAATTCCAATTAGAAGAGACATTATACTTAAATAATAATAATAGCATAAATTTACCTTCATAAAAACAGCATTCTTTGATTTGATGGCCCCCATGCAGTTATTCTATGTACATTTTGTTATATTTAGCTTTTTAATTTTCTAGTAATTGAATATACTTATCATTTAACAATGTTCAAAATGTTAACTTGTGCGTCAAATAACAGTTTATATAAAACAGTTAAACGTAGGTAACTAAACGTTCTTCAATTCCTCTAATAGAACAGCAAACAATATCACGAGCTTTCTCAGAGATTTAACACTTATTAATATTATTATACAACAGTAGCTTCAGTAGTAACACTCAAAGATTAACATATACTTATTAGATGAATTATAAGATGAATTAATATCACAGGTGGATAAAGCGGTACACAAGCAGGAACTCTACTTCAATATTTAACATTTAATGTCAGTACATAAACACTAAAACATTTGTTATTGTGGAAAACTGAAATATTTGTTTACGATATAGGCCTAGAATTGACTTCACGTTAACACACAGGATATGTTTATCACGTAACTTTATAACAGTTTATTCAGTCTACAGTTAAACTGTAATAACAACCATCGAGATTAATTTTCATTAACGAGTGTAACGCAGCGAGGACGACGGAATCTTCTTTGTCCGTGCACTTGACAGTAAAAACTTTGTATTTACACAAACAAAACGTCTCAATTTTCGGTCCAAACTTCTCTTTCGCGACATTCGACAAGTCTAATTTGTAATTAAATAGCGCGTTCGGTAGCTACGGTCGACTCCGATTCATTATATTCAAAATAAATGACAAAAGTTAACCTCAAAATAATATTTTTAATGCTACGTTCAGGATAGGATTGGAGAGGCTGGCGGCGCAGCGGCGTCGCGCGTTCCGCTCTGCGCAGACTCCGCCGACGACCCCCGACGCGCTTCGGGCTTGCCCGCTCTTTAGCCCTCGCTACACCAGGCTACACGTACTATGCACTGGCGCCATATAATGCATCACTTCTCTAATTACATCGGGTATTAATATATGTATGTAGCACACTCAACAGCGATCTACTTTTTAACGTAAGGAAAACAATTACATTGTTACATAACGGCTCTTTTAAACACTGGTAAAGTTAATGCATAAACAAAGTACGGTATTGATTTATTTCGCAAGTGAGTGGGTTTTACGACCAATACTTGCATAAACGATTCCCGTAAAACTAGTAACATTGAAGCAAGGGTTTCGGGTAAATAAGGAACTATGCCTGTGGGGACTCGTAACCGAGTTAGGTTCTACCATATATTATGTACGAATCGTGTGTCACAAATGATGTGCGGTATAAATTATTGAAGACCAGGCTCTGTCCAAATAATATAATATAATAAAATAATAAAACTTTATATCGTAACTTTTTACTGGTGGTAGAGCTCCAGTGACGGAGATCGCGGGCGTTGGCACCACCGCATTACCTAATATACTTGCCGCTAAATGGTAGTGTTCAGCACTATCGTGTTCCGGTCAAGTGGTAATGTACGGCCCTGTAATTTCCGGCACAGAGGCATAACACCTTAGGCCTCAGGAGTGGTAACGCATCGCATTATGACCTTGGTCTTTCTGTCGGTGTCTATAGGCTGCAGTCATCACTTAACATCAATGTGAACTGCAAGCTTGTTTGCCATTTCCATAACATTAAAAAAAATATAACGCCTGTATTTCCCGGAGGAGTAGCAGGAGGTAAGTGCATGTATTCAAGCATACATGCAAATTCGTTAGTTATGTTTTGCTTTGTATAGGTGGCGAGCCTATTGATATATCCGAGCATATTACCATACGCTGAGGGTGGCACTGGGAACGTTCCAGAGAATGTAAAGTACCAATAGAACTAACACCCCGACTCGCGAATCGAACCCAGCCCAGTGTAGCAGTAGTGATCTGCTAACATTAGGCTGAGGCAATTAGACTTCTGAGGTATTTATGTTAGAGTTTTTAGTAAATTTGTTATATCGGGGTAAGACATTGATATAATGACTTAACTTTAGTGTAACGATGTTGTCCAAATTTTATTTTTTTTAAATATAAAAGCTACTTTTCTGACCATACTTAAACCATACAGGAACCTTACCACCATCTCTTATAGCAGTCTTATTGCAGTTCAACTTTTAATCTATGTAATAGTTATTCACTCTAGTTCATTATTGATCTTAAAAAACTTTTCAAAAATGTTTGTAAAATCTTACTTGTAATTAAAAAAAAAATATTTTCTATCTTACATTCATTTTATACTTTGTTTTAAGTATGACGAACGTCAATGAAAAGTTAGCTTTATAGTCACACACGACCGAATCCGCCGACCAAATTCACTGTCGCTACACACGACCGAATCCGCTCACCAAACCCGCGCGAGCGGACCGCTTGATCTATACAAATTAATGAAATTGGAATGTCTGTTTGTAATATAAAAATAACCGCTTTTTACTAAATGCATATGTATGAATACACGGTACATATACCAAAACAACATTTTTTACAATTTTTGTCTGTCTGTCTGTTTGTTCCCGCTAATCTCGAGAACGGCTCTACCGATTTTGACGGGACTTTCTCTGGCAGATAGCTTAAGTAATAGGGAGTAACTTAAGCTACTTTTATACTAGCTGCGCCCACGACTTCGTCTGATACTGAACAATTATAAATTCTCACGCGGACACAGTCTCGGGCACAGCTAGTTAATAATAATTATGTCCGCTGACTCTTCTAAACACGGCCAGAATTGGTTCGGAGCGTACCGCATCCGTTGTCCGCTCCGTACCAAATCCGGATGTGTGTTACGACTTTTAGCCAGGGTTGCACCACGATATTTGTTATGGTTAAAGTTATTGTAACATGTCACATCCTTTTCTTACTTTTAACAGACTAACTTAAAAAAATCTGTTCAAGTAAGAAAAGGATGTGACATAACAATAACTTTAACTTTACCAAATATAGTGGTGCAACCCAGGCTTAATATATTCTCAATTTGCCTTGATATTTGTTAACGTCAAAAAAAGTAATCTTGAACTCTAAGCGATAAGAGATGATGGTATTGCCCCTGGACTAGAAAAGTTCACGAATATGTCTCGTAGAACTCGTAGACTATCTTGTAACGGTTGCAACATCGTAGCACTATAAGCTACGAACGCTACGAAAAGTTACGTAGCGCAGTTGTGTCCACTTTTTAACCGAGTTCAAAAAACGAGAAGGTTCTTAATTCGGCCGGTATATATATATTTTTTTATATGTTTGTACGCGAATTTTGCCGAGATTTCTGGACCGTTTTACGTAATTCTTATTTTGTTTGATGCGGAATAGTTTCGAATTGGTCCCATATAAATTTGATTCAGATAGGCCCATCAGTTTTTATTTTATGAGCATTTTTCTACTTACTTTCACCTCAGACTAAAGGAATAAGAATAGAAGGCGAGTTGTCATACAGTGCGTCGAATCCACTGACGTCCTAGATAATCCTAATGCGCATGACAACAAGATGACAACAAGTGACAATGACACATTTACTCATCGACGACACAACACAGCTTATTTACTCCTTCGTGGATAAAATTTTTTCATTGATTGCGTATAGTCGTGTAATAATTTTGTATCGACACACCTAAACAATTTAAATTAGGTATCTAATTGTCACGAAGCTTTAAGAGTCAGATTTTACAAATTTAACAGATGTGAACATTAATCTAATTGGCAATGCAGCAATAAACTAAAAATTATTAATAACTATAACTACGTTAAGAAATTACGTGCTATTTACTAATAGGTTTGAAGTCGGTGCCAAGCCAAAATCACTAAAGTAGGCATTTAATTGTATTTAAACGTAACTTCACGCCTGTAATCCCTGAAGGGGTAGGCAAAGGGAAATGCATGAATTCAAGCATACATGCAAACACCCACGATTCGCCGGTTACGTTTTGTTTAGTGTATTAATTTGCTCATATTCATTTTTAAGTAATTAAAATATAATTATTTCTTTTAGGCTTGGCACCGACTTCAAACCTATTAGTAAATAGCACATATAAATAATAGGTAGTATATAATTACAATTAAATCTTTATTATTTTATACTTTTCAGTTTTTTGAGTTATCTACACGGCTTCATGTAGACAGAGGGGTGGAACACTTGACTTCATCAACCATATAACCTTAGGTTATATGTTATGCTTGACTCTAATAAAAATTGGACGAATACTATATATTAGTAGAAATATTGTTTTAAAACATAATGGTGATTCTATATAGATATGTAGATTATCAGAAAATGAAACACCAAATAAAGGTATGGAACCAACGAGTAATACCGCACAGCATTGATTAGTTATTGAAACCATCGAAAAGATAAAATTCGGTAGAGAGATCTTCAGAAATCCGGCATCAATTTTAGTTTTCTAATGTACCCCATTGTGGTCGCCATAATAAAAATATATTTAACTAGCTGACCCGGCAGACTTCGTATTGCCTCAGAATGAAATAATGTGTCAAAGGTTTGATAGATACGGACTATTTGTATGGAAAAATGAAATTGTGGTTTTTACTATTTCCCTACCTTCCCTGGACTTAAAAAAATCATTCAAAACCAAAATAAGTTAAATCGGTAGAAGCCATTCTCGAGTTTAAGCGAGACTAACGAACAGCAATTGATTTATATATATATTAATATCTCATGATATATGATGTTCGGTTGACTTGAAATTCAACAAGACAGTAGTTTCAGACAGACGGACCGATATTAGACACCACATGAGGTATGGAACCCAAAAAAAAAAACGATATTGTAAATATGTACGACCGAGCGCCAAATATGTACATATCTCATGCGTTTTGCGCTGCCAGCATGATTTGATTCCGTTCTCTGTGATTTATATGTACTTATGATAAAATAGTGGAGGCGACTGTGTGTCGTGCTCATACAATATCTGGAAATGACATACATCCCTGTGATCTTATGAAAACAACTGGGCACGATTTGATAGGTTGTTATATGGGGTAACTTTATGTTCCTACGAAACATAGTACCTTGAATGTCTGGTTGATATTTTTCGCAATAACACAATGCAAGTGAATGTAGAAAAGAAAAAACGTAATTAAAAATTTGACTTCAGTCATCAAAGGAGGCTTAGGGATTTATGTCCTAAATATATCTTGTATTCATAATTAGACTCGTACGGTGTATTTATGTAATGTCAGACTTCATTACTATTCTTAAACTTCTCAAAATACTGACATCCTAGTGAATTATCATTTTTATGATCCACTCACTCACTGACTCATCAGAAACTTATAACTCAAGTTTACGCCAACACACAAGGAAAAAATACACGTTATAACAATACACGTTTTTGCCCTTCATCGCTTTTCAACGTAAAATTCCGCTTACTTAAAAAATAACAGAATTTAACGTTAAGAATGAATAGATTTAATCTTGAACGAATGAAGAATGTTAATCAAATAACGTAGATACGCTTTTGTTTGAAAGGCACTGACCTATGTGTAACACGAACTCAATAGTAAAGGTAGGATCAGATAATTGGACTACAGAGAGCGGACTGACAGACTGTAAAGCAATTTAGCTGCTGCATAGAGAGTGGATTTGATAATACGAGTATTATCGAGAGCATGTTTCTGGCTTTTCAAAGGCGATCAATATGTCTCTACCACCAACTTCTTGGGCCGAATTGTTAAGTACTCTAACTTCAATTTAATTAAAACTTGATTGTATGTGTTAGATTATAATATCGATAGTTGGGATTCCCTGGAGGTGCAATCACTAGTAGAATATTGTATGCTGCTAAGAGTGCTTCTGCAGTAGATATAATTGGATATTATAGAAGTTGTAAATCGGCTTTATGAAAATGTTTTACACGGGTACTATAATTAAAAAACTGCGTGTCGTGTGCTTCAGCCTTAAAGGGTTCCTTTATTTAAATAGGCGCAAATAACTGCCTCAGTAGTTTAGTGGTAGCATGCCACTGCTGCTACACTGGAGTCTTGGGTTCGATACTCGGGTTGAGGACTATCAGAGATAAAGATAACCGGCGTATGATGTGTGCTGTAAGCTTGAAGGCATGCATTTTCCTCTGCCTACCTCTTTGTGGAATACAGACGTGAAGTTACGTAAATTTTGTAAGTTGATCGATTATTACCCATAATATTGTAGATTTGAATTAGGATAAGTAGCTGTGGTAGGATGCCATAAGTTTTTGTTCAAAACATATTCACCACTTTGTCGGCGTCATTTTTTTATTCTAGGCAAATTACAACAGCTTTCTATTACCAAAAGCCTCACACGAACGAACGTACGAACGGGCACGGTGAAACTATAAGGAGATTCTTGGAGGCTACGGAACCCTAAAAAGGAAATATCAATATTACTAAATATGAGACCGAGACGGCAGCCAACCGCTACGAATATTTTACAAGAACCCGAGGATCCATAAAAGGTTCAATCATTATAGTATGACGTATGGCTGGCTTATTATCACATAGCCAAAGTGGCAATTAAAATCGAGAAAATACTAGAATATGTCCAAATATTTTAGAATATTTAAGAGTGTCTTTTTACTGCTATTTCACAAAGACACATTTACTATTCCATGCATAGCAATGTGATAGCAATGAAATAAATACGAACGCAAAGGAAAAGGCCTGCAAACGATGTTGACAATATTAGAATTTTTGAATCATAAATTTGACCGGAGGAATTTTTCTATGCTACCACTGGGAATATTTTATCAACTTGCTACTACTAGTAACGCTTAGAAACAAGTAGGCCTACAGAAAGTGTTTCTTATATAAAGAGACGTTCAAATGAACGATAATTCTCAGAAACAAAGTAATTTAATTTTAGATTCCCCAATTTTAGTCCCACGCAATCACCTACTAGTAAACAAGACCATTAGGTATTATTATTATTTCTCTCGTCAGCACGGGGTCCAATTTGAACCCCGGACCTTTGTCAGGCTTGCGCGGGGACATGGGGGGTCCAACACGTAGAGGCCCTTTCGAGAATTTTGATCTACTTTGTAATGGGTTATATTCAGCGGGACCTCTCTCTGACTGCATCAATAGTTAATACAGACACAGACAGACCCCGCAGAATATAATGGGACTATTGTAATGAAAAGTGATTTGCCAAACTTTGGGCTATGTGGGTGAACTGGGGGGACTAGCTGGCTGGGCCTATGGAGTGAGATCCGGCACCTGCCTATATTCAACATCTCACATTATCGAATCCTACTTTAGGCAGGTGGTGACTCGCCTCTCCTTGGTGGGCCCCCCAAACAGCCAACCCGATGGTCGACAGGGGGCAACACTGTTGAGAGAGGCTGGGGGTGTCGAGAGGTGTGGCCCCGGTTTCACCATCACGAGCGAGTGATCTCGAGCTCGGAGCGGGCTTCCCCGCTATTATGCCTTTAGACACTTCCACCCCCGAGTGTATGGCTCTTTCAGAAATTTAGACAACAGCCTATTATCTAAATTTCTGCAAATGCCATACCTCTAGCGCCCCACTCTGACCGGCCAATGAAGGCAAGCCAGAGGTGAGAGACCTGATGCTCTGTCCGGCCGTACCTCTGTGTGGCGGACGAGGCGGAGCCCAGTTCTCTCGGAGGAACTCGAGATGATGGTAGGGGGTGGTGTCGCTACTCACCAACAGCTCGCCACAAGCTGCTCTGCCCCCTTATTATTATTATTATTATTATTTATTTATTTGCTTGTCACATGGTTATAAGGTCTTACAATTAAATATTTTGTGGTTACATGTAACACCCCGTAGGGGCACCGCAAAATTATGAGAACATTTCATGTACATATAATATTTTACATTACAATATAAACTTATGACTATAATCTTAAATGAAGACATTTAAATTCAGAGCTATTATTCATATTATTTAATAGATGTGATTGTATCTATTTATTAATTTATATATTTTTATTATAAAATTTTGCATGACATCGATTAAACAGAAAATATAGCAATAACAATTTGGTCGGTACTTATATGTATAATCTTTAATATTATTTTCATCTTTACTTATCGCTAAAAAACTCCTGCAACGTGTAATAGCATTTTTGTGTTAAGAATTCATTTAATTTGTTTTTAAATAATTTATTATTTTGTATGTGTTTAATAGAATTTGGAATTTGATTATATATTTTTATTGACATAGAGTAAGGGCCGGTATTAACTATTTGTAATTTTGATGTGATTATAGCCAATTTAACCTTATGTCTTAGATTTTCGGGGCGAGAATGTTGAGGGAACCAGTCTGTGTTATTTCTTACAAGAGAACAAATCTCTGATATATACAAAGATGGTAAGGTCATTATTTTATATTTAATAAAGTACGATTTGCAGCTAGTCATGGAATCTATATTAGCAAGTATTCGGATACATTTCTTTTGCAAAATAAAAACTTTATTAGCATCTTTGCTGTTCCCCCAAAGTACAATGCCGTAGCGCAGCCAGGCGTCTGCGTATGCGTAGTAGGCGCAGGTTGCTGTCTTTAGGTCCGTAGTTTTTTTAAGCTCTCGGAGTGCATACACAAAACTAGATAGTTTACTAACTGTTTTATCTACATGTTCCTTCCAGTTTAGATGTGTATCTATATTGATACCCAATAGACAGTGGGAGTCAACAGATTGTATTGGGATGTTTAAGTATTGGTAGTTTATTAATAGAGGTTGTTTTTGGTACGGTCTGAATTGCATAATTTTAGTTTTATTGAAATTAATATCAAGGTTATGAGATTGAAGCCAGTTTGTAATAATATTTAGGTTGGTCGTTAATAATGAATGTAATGAGGTGTTATTCGGACAAGGAAGGATTAAAGAAACATCATCAGAAGGAAGGATTAAAGGTACTTCACATAATGTTTGTAATGAGAAGTCAAACAAGTATACGATTAATTTTCTAGTAAAATAATATACACTTAAAACACTTAACCATTAGCTTATAAACGCAAACATCTAAAAACTAATAATTGTGTATTAAGCCGGATTAGAACTGCAAAAAAAATCACCATTTTATCGGAAAACTGACTACGTAATACGTAATATGGATATATTTTCATTTAATTACTAGTTGTGCCCGCGACTCCGTCCACGTGAGAAAAAATATGATTGTTCAGTATCTACCCGGACGAAGTCGGGGGCGAATCTAGTATAAAAGTAGCCTAAGTTACTCCTTATTATATCAGCTATCTGCCAGAGAAAGTCCCGTCAAAATCGGAGACACTCAAATTCTATGTATTAGAATGTAGGTATGTATGTATGGTTGTATGGAGATAAAAGTAGCCTAAGTTATTTCTTATTATATCAGCTACCTATCCGTGGAAGTCCCGTAAAAGTCGTATACACACCAATTCAACTTATTTGTATGTATGTATGGATGTATGGAGATAAAAGTAGCCTAAGTTACTCCTTATTACATCAGCTACCTACCCGTGGAAGTCCCGTCAAAGTCGGATACACTCCAATTCTACCTATTTGTATGTAGGTATTTATGTATGTATGGATGTATGGAGATAAAAGTTCCGTCAAAATCGGTCCAGCCGTTCCCAAGATTAGCCCCGCCAAACAGACAGACAGACAGACAGACAAAAATTGTAAAAAGTGTTGTTTTGGTATATGTACCGTGTATACATACATATGCATTTAGTAAAAAGCGGTTATTTTAATATTACAAACAGACACTCCAATTTTATTTATTGGTATAGATTTATTACGGATGGTAATATACAACAAAAGTTCTAAAAATTCTGTGAAAATTTTAAGCGTCTACTTGCTACCGTTATTATCGACCAAAAAATATACGAAAAAAAAACCTTTATTGTATGCTTCCTTGGACCCCTTAACATTTTCATTTTCTTATTTTTAGTAATTAATTTTTTTTTATAGCGGTAACAGAAATACAAAATTTATAAAAATGTTAGCTTTCTAGCTATCACTATTTATGAGATACAGCCTGGTGACAGACAGACGGACGGACGGACCGACAGACAGACAGCGGAGGATTAGTAATCCGTAGGGTCCGTTTTTACCTTTTAGGTACGAAACCCCCTAAAAGATAGAACTAAGATACAGAATAGCTTAAAAATATTCGATATGAGTCTTTAAATTGACATAACTTTTATTTAACTTTATATCTGAACCGATTCACATGAAACAAACACTAAATGTTAAGTGAAACTTACCACAATATTGTATAAGGGAAATCCGCAGATCGAATAAGCCGTTTCTGGAATTAGCGTGCACAAACACACAGACAAACAGACATTTTTTCGGGATAATAAGTACCCAGTGTTGTGCGCCAAAGATTAAAGAATAATTATATCAAGTTTCATTTTAATCGGACCGGTAGTTTTTATGTGATGCTTGAACAAACAGACAGACAGACAGACAGACAAAAAAAATTCTAATCACATATTTGTGTTCGGTATCGATCTAGTAACATCCCCTGGTATTTATTTTTTCAATATTTTTAATGTACAGAATTCACACTTCTACAGTTTTATTATAAGTATAGTAAATTTACACTTTATTAAAAGATAAGAAAACGCAGTGAAGGAACAAAACATTACACATTATAGTAAGGTTTTCTTAGTAAAAATTTTCCTCTAGACTGTGCGCGCTACGCTAACACTTAAGCATGTTTTATGAATACTGTTATACGTTGTTATAAACCCGCTGTGAACTCATAATGTTGTTTATGTGTACGGGTGAAATTCGTTGGCCAATCACATAAAACCTTTGCTTTTTGATCTGAATTCACACTGTTATTAATAAGTTATCTGAATCCAAGATTATAAGAACATAACACGAAAATGTATTCAAGAACACTCTCAAGGGTAAACAAAATATAGGTTCATAAAACAGCCTTATAAGTGCCAGAGTAAGGTGTATTGCTAA
The DNA here is from genome assembly GCA_036365455.1 of Macrosoma leucophasiata. Classification (NCBI taxonomy): domain Eukaryota; kingdom Metazoa; phylum Arthropoda; class Insecta; order Lepidoptera; family Hedylidae; genus Macrosoma; species Macrosoma leucophasiata. Next base: position 13,186,616 of record JAWQUS010000010.1, on the reverse strand, counting down.
AAAAAGTAATTGTTCATGTACATAATTTAATATATACAAACTTTAATATATAAAAAAAAACTGGAAACAAGAGAATAATAATTATATTAATTATTTTCTTTGAGCATTCACTTTTAGGTCATACTCAACATTATTTTGTACGTAATGAAGAAAGAGAATAGAATAAAAATAACTACGTTAAAAAAACCGACTTCAAAGTAAAAAATAATAACGTTTTAATTTTAATTATATACTACCTATTATTTATATGTGCTATTTACTAATAGGTTAAGAACTATTTTGTTCTTAACTGTTGCTGTTGTTGTAGAAAAAACCCATTAATTGTTTATGGTAATTAGAGTAACATGAGTAATCTCTCAATGCTATTATTATGTATGACATGACATACCATATGACATTTAGACGTTACAGTATTTACTTACCAAAGATATAACCTGGCCTAACCTGTTATGCCCCTGTGTCTGATTACTACCTAACCGAAACGCGATATCGCTAAACACTATCATGTAACGGCAAGTAGATATGGTAATGTTGTATTAAACCCCAGGACTGGAACTGTACTGCCAGTAAAGTATTCACAATAACCTGATTCCGTAAATTTTATACAATAAAATTAGTTTCACGAATTATAAAGTTTCAAAATATGTGCAATTACTAACTACATGTTCCACAAATGACGCTATCCAACGGCAAAGTTGTAACAGTTTTGATCATAACAATCGTAACTTTGTAGCTGGAGAACGTCGCCAAATTCGCAATTGATCGAACCTTTAAAACTTGAATTTGGAAACTTTATTGATAAACGTGGAAGTTACTAGAAATTTTCGATAAATATCGACGCAACAAACATAAAGATCTAACAATATAATGAACCCGAAATACACCCCTTTGTTCACCCTCATAAATTCAAACAAAAAGTTAATTACTCCTTATTAAATTTCGGTGGAATAAAATAAAATAATTATTGCGGAAGACAAATACGGAAGATTTAAATATTAAAATTGAAATGTCTGTTTGTAATATTAATTTATCAGATTTTTTAATGATGATTTGCACATTTATAAAAAAATGATTTTAATGTTTTCGGTGTTAATAGATGGACTTTTCAAGAGAGTTTTGTTGGCAAGTAGGTGATATTTTAAGTATTTGACATAGAAAATTGGTTAGGGTAACACGAAGTTATTATATGTACCTACTAAACTATTGAATATTGAATTTAGTGATTTAAATTGGATAATGAATTCATATTGATGTGTTCTTAGGTTTTCGCGAGCTTTTCATTGCAATAAAACTATTCTAACGGATTTATCGCGCGTATATTAACTGTAATGATTTTATAATCATCCCGCGGAATAGTAGTGTTCAGCACTATCGTGTAATGTATTTCGTTAGAACATTCGCCGCGCTGGGTTGTTGTAGTGTCCGCCAATGGCCAACTCGACCGAGTGGACAGCTCTATAGTAGAGTAGGTATATGAAAACATCTTATTATTAAAAAAATGCTAGTTATATTAAAAACAACTCAACAATTATAAAATACTAATACCTACATTAAACCTGTGCGAAGTGGAAGTGGGTCGTTAGAGTTGAAAATACCGATCCCAAGATAATATATATCGTAGGGCCAGGCTTTCAGAGTTCCATGTGCCATAATTGACACACACATAAACACACACACACACACACAAATACATATACTCTCATACTTCGAGATAATCTCACATGTTTTCTGTATGTATATAGGTACTATGAGGGAACTTGCCGTTTTAACCATCATGGATACCTAATGTAGGGATAATAAATACTATACAAATTTGTTTTTGGACTGGCAAAGCGTTCCCTTATAGTGCTTAGTTCTCTTTATTGCTCTCATGAGCTATTACTAAAATTGTACTAGTAATTAAGTGGACAAAATTCTGAGGCGGAGACCAGGAGGCTCATAGCACAGGGTTTACCTAGTTTGAGCGTTCATGTCTCCACAATACCCTGAGATAAATGTATTAAAAATAATTCAGTATAATTTTTAAAATAAAATAAGTTTCATATGATGTATTTACCATAAGAAAACATTGTGGAGAAATTAAATAAAATCTTATCTTATCTTAAAGTAAGATCACGCTAACGAAATTGAGAATAATAACTGATGAATACTGCATGTATAGATTAGGGAAAACATACGTTTAGTCTAATTTCTTTACATAATACAGGTGACGAGACCATAGCGACAATTCCTCTCTCGTGTGGGCCAACAGGACGTGATAATTAATCCGTCAACGTACCGTCACGGGCCTCAGTGGATTTTCATGTGATAACTATGAGCTTGCGTGTTCCGCAGATATGTTACTGTATCGATTGGAAGAGGCGAGATTATTTAGTCCATTGCGAACGCGTCACGTTTCTGCCAACTATACCGCATTTCTACCTCATACTAAAAATTCAAAGAAGTAAATTACATATACCAATTTCCGTACGGACAAAATCATGGGTAACAATTTGTATATGATTAAAGAAGATTATATAAAAATCGTTTTTTAAATTCTTCGAAATATGTGCGGGCGAAACCTTAGCGATAATTCCTCCCTCAAGGGGGTCAAAAGGACGGTATGATAACTATTCCGTCAATGTACTCGTACCTGCTGCCATGGATCTCAACAACGAATTCCCATTTGAACGCTACGAAGCGAACGTGTGTCGCAGATATGACCTGTATGAATTGGAAGAGCCAATTTAGTCGATGGCAAGAGCATCACGCTTCTGCCAACTATTCAGCATTCCCATGTCATATTTTTTAAAAAAGTAGATGTTAATCAAATATACAAATTTCCAGTAGACAAACTCGCGGTTTAATTACAACTTGGAAATAATGTAAGTATGTATTAAAAATCTATACATCTATACAAAATAAATAAAATTGGGGTGTCTGTTAGTAATATTAAAATAACCGCTTTTTACTAAATGCATATGTATGTAGACACAGTACATATGCCAAAACAACATTTTTTGTCTGTCTGTCTGTTTGGCGGGGCTAATCTTGGGAACGGCTGGACTGATTTTGACGGGACTTTCACTGGCAGATAGCTTATGTAATAAGGAGTAACCCACGACGTCCGGGTTCGTCCGGGTAGATACTGAACAATCATAAATTCTAACGCGGGCGAAGTCGCGAGCACAGCTAGTATTCAATAAAATTTATCAAAATATTTACCAAAGAGAACATTGCGACGATTCCGTTCTCACAGGGCTCAACAGGATGGTATGATAATTATTCCGTCAACGTACTGCCACGGTCCTCAGCGAATTCCCATGTGACCGCTACGGGGCGAACGTGTGCCGCAGCTATGTCACTGTATGGATTGGAAGAGCTGGGATTGGTTCAACCGTCCCGTATTTCAATCTCGTATTTTTACCATAAATTCAAATGGCAAAAGCCCGTATTTCACAATCCTTGTAAAAACACAAAGCATTGCAATCGGTAAATGGATGAAAATAATACAGACATTTTTACAATACGGATAAAATATTTCAAATATTTTATCATATTTTCCATCCTTTGTAGGGAAATATATTTTGGAAATTAAACGGACCAATATAAGAATGGGGAGCATAGGCACCTTTGTTGGGTGTTTGCTGGGTGTTTCGTAACCTACACGCTTGAAAATGTAAAATAAGGCATTTGAATTATTTCTCCTACTTATTTAAAACTAGCGGTGCCCGCGACTTCGTCCGCGTGAGAATTTTTGATTGTTCAGTATCTACCCGGACGATGTCGTGGGTGCAGCTAGTATAAAAGTAGCCTAAGTTACTCCTTATTATATATAAGCTATCTGCCCGTAAAAGGCGCGTCAAAATCGGTCTATCCGTTCCCGAGATTAGCGGGAACAAAAATTGTCCTCATACATTTTTTCATTACACTAACCATTTTTGAGAAAAAACAATTACAAAACTTTCCTACAAATTTCAAGAATGACTTGGATGTTAGTTGAAAGATTGTTTTTGGCTTAAAATGTACAGAATACGAGTATACCAGAATGATATTTCTTATTTGCTTATGCTATTTTACGATCAATCCCCAATAAATTAGGAGGAGTTATTGCTTTAGTAATATCAATTTTAATTTTAATTATTTTACCATTTACTTTTAATAAAAAAATCCAAGGAATTCAATTTTATCCAATTAATCAAATTTTATTTTGATCTATAATTTCAACAATTATCTTATTAACTTGAATTGGGGCTCGACCAGTAGAACTACCATATATTTTATCCATGTTAGTAGTTTAAGTAGTTTGGACAAAGGAATCACGTTGTTCCATACAAACTTTATCGCCGTTATTAAGAACACTATTAGGGGTAGAATTTCAAAATCATTTCGTATGATGATATGGATGGATGTCGCGTTGATCCATCAGTCAGTAATTCAGGACAAATCATTTTATACGAGTATGTATAGATCATGTACAAAACGTCTATGGTCCAGATACATGAAAATCTGGCAGTTACATGTATGTATAAAGGCATGAAAGAATCTTGTTATTTAGTTGTTTGCGTAAGTAATTAATTATATGAATAAAACATAGACGCTAGGGGGTGTGTCAATAGGACATTGAATGTGATGACACGGCGAGCCTCTCGTCGTGAAACACTTGTCCGTGAGAAGGTGCCTAAGAGTCTATGAATACAATTTTTTTAACCTATCTACAGTTATTTTGTATGGAAAACGTGATTTTATAAAGCACTTCTGCTGTTGACTGGCAGGTGATTTGTACAGCAAGAAATGACTCATAAGCATTTAAAAAAAAAACAGTTTTCGCGGGCATATGTGCTACGAAATCTTTTTTGTTTAAACATATTTTCAATTTGAATACCTCTATTATAATCTATTTAATTATATTTTAATATCCGTGGATTGATCAGGTCGAACTAAAAAAAAAACCTTAGTAACCGCATCGAACAAGTTTTGTGTTGCATTTTTAATGAGAAAAGTTTCATCCCCAAATTGCGTCATTGTGGTACTATAGAAGATGTTCTTTGGGAGTGTGTCCGTTACGCGACCTACAGAGGGCTATATTTTAGTTCCGAAAGAGCTATGGATATCGGCCTTAGTAATAGTTGGTTGGCAGAACCAACACCAGAGAGTGCCAAGTTATTATATAATTTACTTGTATTAGGTTTAGATTAATGTGCATATTTTTTGTACGTTGATTTGTCTCAATAGGGCGATGTGGTCGCTTAGCGACAAAGCCATTCAAATAAATTAAAAAATATGTATACCTTTTTTTAATCAAAAGCTTATCATCTTTTTACAGTTCTGAAAAGTTCTGTACGCCAACATTTCGACTAACACAAAATAAATACACTTACCTCACTGGACGTCAGATAACAGATCCTCGAATCGGTGCTATCAATGGAAGCCTGCTGCACGATGCCATATCGGGTGGACTCTCGGTCACTCGTGTACTCTGATCGCACGCTGTCTTGCCGGTCGAACACGCCCCTGCAAGTCCCACTAGAATTAATATAAACGTATATGGAATAACAAATATAAAGAGCTAATTCGCTGGGAAGATGGATAGCTAGGGAATTGGCGTGGCAAACGATAGTCAAATTAATAGAAATCACGGTCGTGTCGGTCCCTGTTCAGCTTTAGCTGGTTCGGGGCTGGGCATACTAAGGTGAAGTATATTTCAATCATATTAATTTAAGGATATTAAATAATTGAATTTTCACAAGAGGCCAAGCCAAATCAAGCCTGGATAAAGCCTTTTTTTGGTTTATTTGCACTTAAGGTTTACACATGTGTTTTTTATGTTTAACAGATTGATCGTAAAGTAGGAGATGAAAATTTAGAATGTAAATATTTGTAAGAAAATCAATATAATACCGAGTCTATTTTATTTAATTTATTTAACTACAGGTTAACCAAACAAGTCAATTCAACCCTTATTTTTATGTATTGATGTCGGCATCCCAGAGTGTAATGTGAGTTGACATGGATGGTAAGTGAATATTGCAGCCCAGACTTAAGTTTTTTAGCCTCTGTGTACTATTACTTACGTGAATTATGGGACCATACAACTACATAGGAGGTCTTTGAATGTATTACAATTAAGTTTTTTCTGTATTGATCATATAAGTTTATTGAGTTTTTACCACGTAGAAACAACGTTAACTACGTCCTAATTAAGTAAACGCTTTGTACGATTTATGCGTAAGGAAAAATGTACTAAATATCGTGACCTTAATGCTGTTCTTTTGTTCTATGGTTTCCATTTGCTTTTATTAAACCTAGTTGTGTAAAACAACGTCTCGAATGCGAATCACACAAAGGGAATATTTTTAATTTGAATTTGTTAATCAGAGAAACCTAAATAATAAGACAATAGAAATGGCAAGTAGCTAAAATGGTCAGGAAGACAAGTCGCCGATTTGTATATTGACTACTTTAAACACGAATAACATGGATAATAACTACGTACTCAAGTAACCACAGGTAATTAAATTACTATGAAGAAACATTAAAATAGAAATTGTTCAAAATAAATCAAAGGTTCAAAATATATTCTTCTGTATCGCTTACCAACATTAAATCAGACATTTGTATGTCTTAAGAAAATATTTGACAGATCACTGGAATTTGTGTGGAATATTGTCGAAGAGACACCAATTTGTGACGATAATTTCATAGCACTTCTATTGTCTCATTATTCAAATTTCTGTTAGTGTAACATACATAATTTTAAAATATTTTTAAGTGGCAACAAAGCATGCAGTTTACACGGATGGAAAGTGATTGCCTAGTAGCTTAAATAACTTGCTCTATGACATTACAAAGTCTTACATAATATCTTGATATTATAACATCCAGTTATCTCTTTATAAAAAAAAGACATTTTATAAGCTTTGCTTCCTTTATGTAATGTTATCGGATATACTTAACATACACGTGGGCAATTGTCGAGTAAATATCATGTGCATATTTAATGTAGCGGGGACTGAGAATCTGAAAACGGAATGAGCCAGTCATTTACATAAATTCGCCTTTTACATAAGCGTCTGTATTTCTGTAGGCGTCGAAAAATTAAACAAATTTATTTTATATACGACGTCTCTGAAAGTATAAATAAAGCTTTGAAACTGATTTTTTAAATCAAATATGCTTATGGACGATTTTACTTCTAAGACGATGGGCAACTCGAACTCATCAAAAATGTAAGTCGATTATCAAGATCATTTGGGCATGGCGATTGAAGAAAACGTAGCATTTCATTTGGCGGACAAGAAAAATAATTTCGACATTGTAGACTAAAAAAATTGTAATGTTATATATGGAGAGATCCATAATGTAATGAGATTATTACAGTAAACATTTTGTAATATAATTACTATGTTATATAACTTTTAAAGCACTCGCGTTTCACATTTTATCACACACATTTTAAAACCGGGTCGTTACGCAAAAGGTAAAAAAGTATATACGAGTATTTTTAATCGAAAATAGTATCGCGTAACAGTTTTAAAATGTGTGTGATATACTATGTTGTTGTAGAATTGATAGGTATTATGAGTGTTAAATATTCTCAAGCCTTGACGAAATCAAAGAAGCGACCATTTCTATTCGGTCACAAGTATAGAACCTCCACCTCTAAGGTCCCCAGGATCACTAAAGTCCTACAGAAAAAAAAAATACTCGATTAACTTTTTAATTTGGTTTCAATCGAACTTCACAACGAGTTTGACTTTGTTAGAAGAATATTTTAATGATCTTTGAAACTTCGAAACAGAATATTTTGAATAACTGGTAAGTACAGTCTGTTAGATAACGAGTGTACCGTTCACCTCACCCCTAGTTTACACTAAAACATTAAACATGATGATGTTTCGCAACTCGTCGCATAAAGTATGAATTGCGATAAATGTCTTGTTGGTGCTAGCGTTCGCACTGCTGACAAACCTATCATTTAAACATGTTTTAATGTGAATATTTCATCAATGCAAGATGCAAACTCACGGTCAGATAATCTGTATCCATAAGCTTTACCAAGTTTGACCAGTAACAAGATATAAAAAAACAAAGCTCATTAATTTCAATTCATATCAGGCAGCTACTGTACAACATTAGATATAAATAACAAATTAAATTTGCAGTCCCTTTACACCAAGTACTCAATCATATTACTTGACTTGTAGGTATGTACTTACCTACTTACGCTAATGGATGTTCGACGCAGATACGTTGTTTTCGCTTACTATGAATTTTGCAAGTAATTACAAGAGGAGTTTGAATAGGAATCTCCACGAACTCACTCCATTTTATATGCGAAACTTATTTTCAGAGTTAAATTCTAAGAATTATTGGAATTCCATTTCAAACTAGCTCTATCATCCAATTAGAATATTAGTTATTTTTTATTTTCAGAAATTATAGGAAAAAAAAATAATATTGCCTCTAAAAGTTACTTCATGCCTATAATCTTTGAGGGGGTAGGCAGAGGTAAATGCATGCATTAATAAAAAAAATATGGCGGAAAAACTATATCTCACAAACCCGATTCGTCAACGAAGTCAAATATGTTTAAAATAGTAGTACATGAACTAATGTCTGAAGACGTAAAAGTTTTATTGTTGTACAATTATGTACCAATGCCTCATACAAAGTGGCGGATCTCCTTTGAGAGACTGATAAACTTACAGACAAAGGAAAAATCCCGATAGAAACAGAGATAAAGCATTTTACACCTTTATCTCTGGTAGCCTCCGACCCGGATATCGAATCCAGGACCCAAGTGTAGCAGTAGTGGCCTGTTACCACTACACTACTCAGGTAGTTTAAAAAATTGCGAGTTATGAAACAATGACTCGATATTATGACGCCTTCGTCACTATTTCTATATTATATGATTCAACTTGAATTTTCTTAATTTTTGTATATTTGTATCCCATTTTCAACAACAAAACAAAAATGAACTATGTAACATTCAAGTTCTTCTGGCGGCACTCCCAAAGTGCAACCCTTTGTTTTTTTTATTTGATGAAGGTGGCAAATAAGCACGCAGTTCATATTGATGTTAAGTGATGACTGCAGCCTATAGACAAAAACCAGAGGTCAAAATGTAGCTGCGTTGCCACCCCTGAGAACTTAGTTGTTATGTCTCTGTGATAGTTATTTCCGGGTCATACATTACATCTAACCAGAACACGATAGTGTTAAACACTACCATTTTGCGGCAAACAGACTAAAATAATTTTCAAACGTCTAAAATTTCAACATGTTTTATGCATACAAAGTGTAACAGGAATAATTTTACAACCCGAAACTAGTTTGTTCAGAATCGATAACCGAATCGATTTCAGGCATATTTGATGTAGGTAATATTTTGTCCCAAAATTAATTACTTTTAAGGAAATTATGGTCACCAATTTGGAGAACAGTCATTACAAACGGAAATGAGACTAACGTCTATCCATAATGAAATGATAGTCTCAACAACTTTATTGGAACTCGTCAAGACGTTCTTTTTATTAAAAATTATAATTTAAGAAATAAACTAGCGGAAATTTATCATATTACTAGCGCGTGTTAAATAAGGGTACGCAAGTTAGGCCAGATCACATTGCAAAAGTGTGCGTGTGACGTAGCGTAAATATGCATAGGGTGTGCATACTGTTCGTACAAATTGAGGATAACTTTTTTTTATTTCTTAAATAAAAAATGTTAAATACATAAACATGTAATTTCAGTTCATGTATTATGATTATAACTCGATTTTCTAATCGGGGTGTTAGAGAGTGTGCATTAAACATTACGGTCGTTACATTTGTTATGAAAAAAAATTCTAACTTTCGATGAGTCTAATGATGAGTAAACATTATTAAATTTAGAAATTAAAGAAAAAATTGAAATTACTTGACTTCGGGCAGAGGTTGATCCTGCGAACTCAGAATAACCAGCTAGTCCAGCCGCTTTACTACTTTTTTTCAGTTTCCAAATTCCCTCGCATGATGTGTTATTACGAAAATAAAATATTACAATTTAGAATTTTAAGTTAGGTACAATGATATTGTCAGATAATAAAAATAAGTCATTTTTGTATGCGGACGTGTGTGTGCGTGAACTCCCAACGCACGTACACAAGCAAAATGTATTTTAAAATAGTGTGCGACATGACTTGACGATGGATCATACTCGTCTCACAACAATGTCCAGTTGCTTATAAACATTGTAAAACTAATTGTGTCACGTGAGACACCGGTAATAAGTATGTTTATGTGAATTTCTATGTTACTTGAATCCTTTCTTTTGTGACCGCTCAGCAACCAAAGTATCGCGATCACCTTACCTTCAGGATATCACAACTACGGGTTAGTTGCTTACGTAATTTTGTGAAATACCGGCTTGATTTAGGTACATATTAGCCGAGCGGTTACACGTGTAGGTAGGGTAAATAATATCGTCCCAGTTAATTAGGGAACAACAGAAATAGAAAGTTTATATCGTGGGTATTTTTGTATTATTGTTGTCTATAATGTTAAAATTTATGCAATTTACTGAATTTCCGTAATTGTTGTCATGTTATTGTTATTAAAAACAATGTATTGCGTGTTTACAGAAACATTTTCCTTTCATTGTTCCAATTTTGGAATAGGGCCAGGTGCTTAGACAATAATAACAATAATAATACGAGACGGTACAATTCACGGATTCCATTCTATTCCAATCGTTCTGGGCGAACCGAAATCACCGAAATCTAAAAGTATTTGGGTATGTCAGAAGCATTAGGTACAGGTATGTGAGGTTCATATGACACATACTTGGTCGCCTGAAAAAAGTCCTTATAAGTACTCCTTTGGCATACTCAAGTGGACTCAGACCGAGCTGAACGCCCTTGATAGGAGGGTCCGCTGTATACTGATAGCATGCCAGATGCATCACCCGCGTTCATCGTAGAAGTGTGGGGCTGAGGCTTTCTAAGTGCTAAAACCCTCCACAACTGTGAAGTTATCAGAGATTACCTCCGGGCTAATGATGGGAGTATGCACCAGGATATGATGGCAGTTGACAACGGACTGACATTTCTCTCACTGGCGCAAACCTGTGGTGCTCACGACCAGTGTCAGTGACCGCAGAAGTGCATGGCTGGGCAAGGATGATTGATTGTATGGTTGATTTTACCAGGCCCTTCATGAACTCGATGCAGACATTCTTGCATCTGTAGGCTGCCTACGATTCGGGGACCTCTTCGAGGAAACCCAAGGTTTCGTACGTGCAATTATGTACGAAGTGGTAATGACCAATAACTACCGGAAGTTTATCCTGAGGGATGGCACGGTCGGCATATTATTATTTCGACTCAGACTCTGTGGTGCATATAATAGCAAATTTGTCTAGCTGCGTCGTAACAATTACTGTCTAAGATTAGAGTAAGTAAATAAGTTTAACAACGATAGAACCGATTAAAGGTGATGTTTCAATTTGGGATGTAGCTGTGTACAATGGAGAAAAATGTCTTGATTTCAGGAAAAATAATAATTTGCAATTATTTGTCTTTTCATACCATTTAAGTCACAATCGACTTTTGTGTTATATGGATGTATTATCACAGTCTAAAGAAAACGAACATGTTAATTATTATAATGTTTCACTAGTTAACGACAGTCAGTAAACCATAACTTTAGTGCAATTATTGAACGAACTGGTTACCTTTGTTCAAAGCTATCAGCACGGTTGCTCCTGTAGCCGGAGTCGTTGAGGCTGCCCTCATGGCGCAGGCTGGGCAGGGAGTCCCAGGGCGAGCGGCGCGGCCCGGGCGGCTGTCGCCACCCATCCGAGTGGCGGTACCACGCCGACCGCGCCGACTCACCGATGCAGGACGCGCATCGCGACGCACTCACAAAACTGGTGGAAATAAAATACTATTAATTGATGTGTATAAAATAAATACGCTTAACTTACAGCCCCTAGACTAGATATAAACCTGTATCGTGGGTACCGTTGTACACACACTCACCCAGACCCGAAAGAAATATTAGTAGGCCATACAAATATTTGTCCCTATGCGGCAATCGAACCCGCGCAATATGGTACCAATACATACTTCTCATTGGTGATAAAAATAATTGGATATTTTTATGGATTCTTCCTTCCCATTCCATAATCTTTGGAACAAAAGATTACCATTATTTAAGAGCTCGTAAAGCAATAACCACGGGCAATTGACATTATCAATAATCTTTTTTTATTCAAATGTCGTCCATAACTTGTATCGTTTGATATTCGTTTCTGATAAATAAATCAATTATTGTCTATTTCAATTAAGATCAATAGCAACGATGGATAATTAATCTGCGGCATTTCTTCTGCTTCTTCATACATATTTCTACGAAAGATTATTCCACACATATTGTATTGTACTCAAAGTTAGAAAAGGTCTTAAGCCCAAATTGGTCACCGTAATATTATCACGTAAGCCGTTATCAACAAAACTGATTTTAAATTGGATGCATGTATACAAAACGAAGTTCCAAATAAATCCTTTTATCCTACCACTCGAATCAAATTGAGCTCATTATACGCGTAGATAGTACGGAAGATACAACAATACGATTCAACATTGGACGATAACCCAATTTAAAACAGACTTCTCGACTATCCCCCGAGCTACGACTGTTCCATGTCAGTTACAAAAGCTGCTACGAATCTATTACGAATTTAATACCATTACGTATTATGAGCTGCATTAAGCGGTTATTTCAGTTTAATGTTGGATGATGTTTTTTGATAAATAACTTGTTTGAACAAAGTGAGAGTATGATATTTGATTTAAAAATGTATGGAAATTATTGATGTGAGATTTGATCATCATCATTTCTGCCGAAAGACAAACACAGCTGAACAAAAACTGTAGAGGGATAAATATCATAAACGCCACGCTTGGTATGCGGATTAGCAATGGCAGTAGCGCTAGTTTCATCGCGGGACGCTGCTGTATTTACTACTACCCGCCCTACTGAAGTCTTCGCTGCAAAACCACAATTACAAAACCGCAGTAGTTTCGCCATGACATTAGGGGTATTCGCTGGGACGCCAGCTACATCTTCACATCCATCAAAATAGCGGCGATGTAGCTGGTGTCTGAGCTGATCGGCGAAACCGCGCTTGAATATAATAGAAACATAATCAAACCTATGAGTAAATAATAATGGCGAAACTATTGCGGGTTTGCAACTATTCACAATAGAGGTTTTTTTTTCGATGTAAAGTACCTGCTCCGTTTATCATCACATTCTAGGTATATTTTCTAATAGACATTTATGCATACACCCACCATTCCTATACACATAATGTTTCCTATGTAATCATGGATAAACTTAATGATATTAATTTGAATGGGTCCAATTATGATTGTCCATTCCATCCATTCATTTAGCATAATGTTTCATAGCATTTATAAACTTTCTAATTAGAAAGAATTCAAAATATTTTTCTACCTTGTAAAGAACACAATTTCTGAATCTCAGGCCAAGAAGAAGTGATATATTTGAACACTAAGGCACAAATGCTATTAATTTATATGAATTTTAAAAATAATGAAGTTTCAAATAAAACACATCGAGCCACTAATTGAATTGGATCCTGATGTCTGTCAGTGAATAAGTGATAGCAATAATGACAAATCACTTTGTTTGATCTGTTAGCATGATTCTAAATACAGCACAGTATAGGTAGGTACTAACGTAAATTCTAGATGATAATGTTTCGTTCGATCTTTTTATGTATAGTACATTTTAAGACGTATTTTGCAAATTACAACGACAGAATATAAAAGAGTCTTCTTGGCTTAAAATTCACTATTTGATTATTCATAATTCGATATCTTAATGTATCGTTAGGAGGACACAAAGCATTTAATTTATCATAGTTTATTGTTTATATACTTGTGATTTTAAGAGATCAATATATTTAACATTTGGGCTCGCCCCTAAAAATATGTTTTATCAGTTTAAGGCCTTCGAGTAACCGGGTGGTTATTTGCACAAGCGGTAAATTAGCGTAACGGTACCGTAATTAGCTAACTAGCTAACTAACTGCATGACTAAATTTTGAGTAGACGCTTTTCAGAGTTGTCTTGTAATGCTGACATCCCTTTAAATAATTATTTATAGTAATAGTATTTTGATAGAGTAGAACCCAAAATGTAATTTAAATAAAACACGTTCGAAGAGTGTAGGTAATCGTTAAGCAAAACGAATAATACCTACATCCTCGACGTAATGCTAATGAGGTGGCTTTTAAAATATTTCATGCATTTTATTAACTTTATGAAAATTTTTATATGAAAAGCCACAATCACTTGAATTTTTCATGTGATTGTGATACGAAAAAAAATACTTCATGCTACTCGTACTTCTCAAATTCTAGGTTAGGAAGCTAAATAAAATATGATTCATAAATAATAAATAAAATAAAAAACGTATTTATTATCTCCACAATAACATTAACAGTACAACATTATGTTAATTGCAATACAAAATATTCTGTCGTGTCATTTAATTTATTGTGGAGCCGGAGCCTGAACTAAAGTTATAAAACCTGTTTTACAGGTCTCCAGGTCCACACCCTTCGGATAATTTAGATGATTGTACATGTAGCAATATTTTTATGAGTGTTATACATTATGTTTGAGGAGATTTTAATCTTATTACTATTATAATATAAAGATTTCTAGTAGTAAAATCTAAAGTTCACTAATACTAAAATCTAAAATTAATAATTTGCCAGTACCTATTTGTTATAAAAGATTAACACAATGTATAAGATTATGAACCAAAAAAGAAATACCCAAATAAAGACGACGAATATTAAAGAGCGCTCCCAAGATTTACTTTGAAATACATAACCGCGTCACTTCTTAATTCAAAGTATCTACATTGTGTAATTCGCGAGAATTTGGATAAATGAATCCGCTCTCGAGTCAAATTCCAATTTATGTTATCAACTCAAACAGTAACGAATGTCGACAATAAAGTAAGAAATTGAAATGAATTATTTTACTTTTCTTATACGACTGTCAGGAATAGGCATATATATTCAGAAGTGGGAGCTGGGCTCGAATAAATTGCTGCAAACAATTGCCACCTACCAGTATAGGCAACAAAACGTAGGCAAGGTATTATACGGCTTGGATAAATAATATTTCAGGCGAGAGCGCTCTATAAACAGGGTCAAATCCGATGAAACTCGGACGGGCGGCGGCCCTAGCCCGGAAACTGTCGTGTAATAAAATATCACGCACGTAGTACTCTCCGCTCTAATAGAATTCGAAACGCTACACCTTCAAAGAAAGTACTCTAACACAACGAGGTTAAATAGCTATTCGGTACGATTTTCCTGAGATATTTCTAATTAAATGTGTTGGCGCCGTTTGCGGTTACCTTTTGTCTATTTTCGATGTATAGTGATTTCTGAATGTAGCATCATCAATAAAGATATTCCCAAATGTATATTCCCAGGTACGCACCATTTCTCTTTATTTAATAACTGTTTGTTTATTATTAATAAATTTTTGTCTTTGCTTTTATTTCAATGTTAGTCACATTATGTCTATGATCACATTTGATTAAGAACTATTTCTACATACCTATAATATTTGCACTACCAATTTTAAGGATTACTTTTATTTTTTAACTAACTGTTGCCCGCGCCTTCGCCCGCGTTTATTTCGTTTAGTAAATAATTAAATTTTTACGATCCCGCGGATATGTTCCAATCAAGTGCCCGTCGCGTACCTATATCTAATCAGAGGTCTAATAGTATTATTCTCGTCTATAAAAATCTTCTCGTCTTTTAAAATCTCTATTTAATTTTAACCACTCATATTTTAAAGTTTAAGGCCAATTTAGCCAAAATACTGAAGCACGTATTTTTTATTCCTAACAGAAAGACTGCAGGTTCATCACTTTTCAAGTCCCTAACTTGGAAACTACCAAAAATCTTACACAAATCCCATCAAAAATCCCCTCTGTTTTACCGCTTTAGAGGGGAATTTTGTCCATTTCACCTAAACGTCATTCATTTTTTCATTTATAATTTTTTACTATACCTTATCAAGAGCCTGTACTTATATCAAATTTTTATTCTGTTAAGTTCAGGAATGAGAAATTTTCCATCCAAATCTTATCACTTCATTTTTCCCCTTTAGGAGAGAACTTGTCCATTTCGTCTACACAGATCATTTTTAATTGTTATCCAAACCCCCTATCTTGTTTTCTTAGTAACAGATGGTCTGCATACCAATTTATGGTAGTTTTATTTCTGGAAAATTCTCAGTACCTCGAAGTTTAGTAATGTGCCTGGAGATGTCAACAGGCTTGCCACCTGTTACATGGGCCAAAACATAACCGGCGAATCTAGGGTGTTTACATGTATGCATGTATGTATGATTGCCTTTACTTCTGGCTATCCTTTCGGGATTACAGGCGTAAAGTTATGTTACGTTTCAAAGAGTCAGTATAACAAGTTTTAACTTTGTACCTTGAAAATTGTGGAATGCTCTATACAAATTTCCACCCCGTATTGGCTATATTAATATAATATATATATATATATATATATATATATATTAGGGCGGTGGGAGAATAATATAAGAAGACAAATAGTAGCCTATGTCACTCTCCACCTCTTCAAGTATCTCTACATAAAAAAATACACCAATCCGTTGCTCTATTTTCTTTGACGTGAAAGACGGACAAACAAACACACTTTCACATTTTTGTATGGATTTATTATGAGAGGTACAACATAAGACCTAAAAATTCTGTGAAAATTTTAAGCGTCTACTTGTCGTTACCGCTATAACGACAAAATTCAATTTTGTCGTTATAGCGGTAACAGAAATACATAATTTGTGACAATTTTTGCTTTGTACCTATCATTGTTTATGAGATACAGCCTGGTGACAGACAGACGGATGGACGGACAGACAGACAGACAGCGGAGGATTAGTAAAAGGGTCCGTTTTTGCATTTTAGGTACGGAACCCTATAAAAGATAATAGATACGTACAGAATAGTTTTAAGATATTCGATATGATTCTTTAAAGTGACGTAACTTTTTTATTTATGAACCAATTGACATGGAACAGACACTAAATGTTAAGTGAAACTTACCACAATATATTAGTAAACAAACAACAAATCGGATAAGACGTTTCTGAAATTAACGTGTACAACACACAGAGCTGAAAGACGTCCATTGTTGGACAAAAGCTCCCTCAAAGATTGCCAAAATGAAAGCTGCTAGGCCAAACTCGTCCAGCAATTAGTTTATTACATTTAGTTTTATCTTAGTGATATTCTTGACTTGACATATATTTTTTATCTTGTTTGACATGTATATCAATTGTTATTCGCTTTAATTTATTTTGTTTGTTTTTGACGTGTCATAAGAGGTGCCTGTCACCCTAAATGAATAAATGAGTTTCTGATTCTGATTCTGATTCTGAATTGCCCGTAACATTCACTAGGTCGTCGGTCCACCTAGTGGGAGGATGTCTATGCTTTGACTTACGGTACGCGATCGCTACTCGAGAACTATTGATATTTATCGTATTTTACAGTCGTGGCAATAGTAATCTTGTTATAATTCCACTTACTTATTGAAACATTTATAATAATGCAGTTTAACTGACTGAATGCAGACTTAACTGCTTCTTGCTGTCGTTTGGAACATTATGGTTACGGCAGTTTATAGCAAACATGTGATGTAAAATAGGGGAGTCCCATTCACCAATCCCCTCCTCCTTAGACAAATCTTCTCTTCCTTAGATATTTGCGATGCCCTCATTGTTTTGTAGAAACTGATTTCGTAATAATATACGGATATTTACTGACCGGACTTTTGCAAAGTATTTCATGTAATAGGTACATTTATAATGTTTTGGGACAAAAGGCGGCTTACGTACTTTCTCGGGAAGCCGGCTAACTTTTAATGGGATTAGACGTATCTAATGACCACCGAAATAAACTTTGCGAATCCATAAATTTATTTTATATTAAATCTGTATTATTTTTTACTTTTTAGATTTGAAGTCGGTTTTTCTTAACGTAGTTATTTTTATAATCATTTATATTTAAGCTGTAACTTAATATTTTGTAAATATTTCAAGCGTATCTTATTAATATCTAACAAAAGAATCTAATTTATTTTTATGTGGGAGCCGTTTTTAAATATTAATTTTATTCTGTTTTTAGTATTTCTTATTACATATTTTTGGTGTTGCACAAGAAATTCATCATCTGTGAATCAAATTACAACTGTCTAGCTATCGCGGTTCATGAGATATAGCCTGGTCACGGTAAGACGAACAGCGAAGTCTAATGGTGAAATTCACAGACCGTACTACGACTTTACTTTGAGCAAAGTATGCTTAGAACTGTCAGAAATATATGGGTTTTGACAGTTTGAAGCGTACTTTGCTCGAAAGTAAAGTCGTAGTGCGGTCTGTGAATCTCGCCCTTAGTAACAGGGTGCCATTTTTGCTCTTTGGGTACGGAACCCTAAAACCGGACAGAATCGCAACCTCTTCTGTCTCTGTTCTCTACCTGTATATATAAAGACTCTTTTGCTCAAAAATGCGTAGAGGTCAGTTCAATTACCATCTATCTAAGATCTGCGAAAATATCAAACTGCCGTATCTTTTATATGTCGTAGACTAAATCCATGTAATAAAAAGACAAAAAAAATACGACTACGTTATACAAATATACGGTTAGTCAGTGGTAATTGAATAAAGCACCCGATGAATAAATATTGGCGTAGGTAGTACTTTACTCTTGACCCCACTTTCGGACAGTACTCGATCAATTTGCTCAAGGTCAGTCTTGACTTTCGTGGTCTTGGTCTTTGGAATCGGTGTGTATATAATACTAACGGCCCGCCCCGGATTCGCCCGCGCTGCGCCGTTCCTATTAGTAATAGCGAAAATATATAGCCTATAGTCTTTCTCGATAAATGGGCTATCTAACAATGAAAAAACTTTTCATATCGGACCAGTAGTTCCTGAGATTGGCGCTTTCTAGCAAACAAACAAACAAACTCTTCAGCTTTATACTCCTAATATTAGTATAGATGAAGAGAGTAATGTACGTAGAAGAGGTACGGGAGGTATGTAGGAACTGTCGATGCCCGATATATCGCTTTGTATGGATATATCGTATTGTATTGTATCGCAACTGACTGTATCGATGCATGTTATATTTCATAGTGCTTTGTGTCTATATTGTAAATATCATATTGGATTTTATGAGTAAATGTTTTATCTAGAATGTGAATGTGTTTGCTTCTTTTAATTATAATTTAGAAACAAAAAGTTTCAAGGTTGTATGAATTAACTTAGGTATTTTTTTTCCAACTGCCAATATCGTAACATCAAAAACTTTAAGAAACTATAATCTCTACAATCGTTGTGTATTTCGATTTTCTGTCAGCATTTTGTTACCTGAAGAAAGTGCACTTTCTGACGGCACTGACTTCACAACAAATGTCACTCTATATTAGTCAATACAATAAGGTACTGTTAATTCAATATTCCAACGAAGCGATACCGTACAGCCAAATATCACATTAACTTGTATCGATAAACAATATTATATCAAATTCGGTTGCATAGCGATACATCAATACGCATTGCTAGTAAAAACCGGGGTATTTTAATGTAATAAAAGTGGCAAACAAGCATGCAGTTCACATTGATGTTAAGTGATGACTGCAGCCTATAGACACCCACACAATGATCAAATCAAAATGCAGATGCGTTACCACTCCTGAGGCCTAAGGTGTTATGGCTCTGTGCCGGAAATTACAGGGCCGTACATTACCACCTGACCGGAACACGATAGTGCTGAACACTACCATTTAGCGGCAAGTATATTAGGTAATGCGGTGGTGCATTCGCCCGCGAGCTCCATCACTGGAGCTCTACCACCAGTAAAAACTTTGCGCTCCGCGCTTACCTCGTAAAGACCTTAGCATGAAGATTCGTACGTTATCCTTTTATATTATAAATATAATTCAGCAAAATAAATGTTTGTTTGTTGTACGGTAATAAACTTCAACTAACACTTCCGTAATGAATATCACCTTAATGTCTATTTGAAGATACATCAGCACAATATGATAAGAATAGATTAACGTCAAATACATTAATTAATAAACGTACCTTGATTGATGATCGCTCAAGTAACCTTGATCACGATCCCTGACACGGTCCCTGGGAACAATTAGGTATTTTATCAATAACAATCTATATATTGGAACTATCACATCGGTGACCTACCTACGAGTACTACTCTACTTTATTTTGATAAAAAAGACACAGAATTGTCGCTAATCTTATCGTTGATTTGAACAAAACATTTGAAAAAATCCAAGGCGTGGAATACCTTAAGAACCTCTAGGCTCTAGAATATATATATATATACTGGTATTTAAAATATGTTTACATCGCCGGTATAATAATGTACTATTCTACTAACAGTACAATTTTAATTTTAATACGTAGGGATAAAGTCTAAAGCACGGGATTTATGCAAATTAAAACACATATATTTACCTTGTATTGTGATCACTGAGATAGCCCCGTTCCCGTTCTCGATCACGTTCTCTTTCCCGCATTAATTCGTTGCGGTCGCTAAAACAATACAAACAATAACAATTTAATCGAAGAATTAGATATGGCCTGAAAAGAGGAAACACGCAAATACACATTGAAAATATTTTTTAAACCATTTCACGATTCATTCGATAGAAAATACGCTTCTGATAGAATTGAATGTTTTAATTACTGGAAAATCCCGTGGAATTGAATAAATATTTCATACCATTCAATTCATGTACCTATGTGCCAATATTTTTTTTTCAGACGTTATATTAAATTTAAATATATTTTTACGGATTTATCTCGCGTATATTAAACTAAAACTATATAAGATGGATGGCGATTATCAACATCATGGGATCCCATACTTAGCAAGATTAAATCCCAGCCGCAGCAGTCTGCAAGACCTCAAGATACCATAAGTCATTATTGTGTCAATCCTGAACGCTACGCAAGGCGTTTACGAAATCGATGGAGGAAGCTACATATAATTTTTTCAAACTTCTGTCAGACAAATGTCACCTCAGTCTGCCCGGGACCACGGAAGCTGAAAAGCGACCGAAACGTCGGGTTGATTTTAAAAATCATTTTAGTTTAATATACGCGAGATAAATCCGTAAAAATAGTTTTATTTCAATGAGTGTAGCTCGCGAAAACCTAAGAACATATCATTGTTTTATTTATTTATATGCTTAGTTATTTTATATTCAATTTATATACAACCACAATCTGTCTTGTGCATTACTTTCATCGTCATCATCATCACTCCAGCCGAAACAGACCTTCTGCTGGACAGTCTTCTTCAAAGATGCGCGTCATCAGATCTTAATTAAATTGAAGCGCTAGGCTCCGCTTCTGGTATAGATCGCAAGAGATCTACTCGATACGGGCGCGGTCGGGTGTGTGACGGGTGACCGCTAGAGGCAAATTAAAAAGTGCGTTTTCGTGCTTCGGAGGGCACGTTAAACCGTGGGTCTCGGTTGCTATCGATAGATAGCAGTCGTTAAACCTTGTCGGAGGCCTTATGGGCGGATCAAAAACATCCATCAGCGGGTTGGCCACTAACCCTTATCTCCACCAACCCGCATTGGAGCAGCGTGGCGGAGTAATCTTCAGGCCTCCCCCCAAGAAGGGAAGACCCCTCACTCGTACCCAGCAGTGGGACGTATCAAGGGATTGGTGATGCCTGGGCGGTAGTTTTATCGCGGGACCCTGCTTACCATCCGGCGTTAAATTTACTACCGCCGTATTGCAATTATGACCACATTAATTCGGTTTTTTATGTCTAAGATATTGTAACTAAAGAAACCATAAACTATGCATTCTTTAAATATTTTAATGGCTGGCGGTATAGCAGGTATAGCTAGCGTGAACTTGCCACGAAAGTGGCAAACAAGTTTGCAGTTCACATGGATGTTAAGTGATGAGTACAGAATCAAGTGCAGTTTAATCCAGAAGTCAAATGCGGATGCGACACCCCTGAAACTTTAGTTCTTATGTCGCTGTAATAGTAAAGTTATTACGGGACCTAAGTCATATTATGTGATTTTTCTAAGAATAACTGACAGTACCATGTTCCGATTTGATCGTAATATACGATTACATTATTTCTGGCTCAGTGGTAAGATCTTAGATATCAACAATAGCAACTCATCTACATTGAAACCTCTAAATAGAGATGTCTGTAGGCTACGTATATTTACTACGTATATTTACTTCTATCTCTTTCTAAATTTATGAACACAAACATAAGATATGTTTTGGTAGCATCATCTATCTAATCTAATATATAAAATTCTCGTGTCACGGTGTTCGAACTTGAACTCCTCCGAAACGGCTGGACCGATTTTAACCAAATTTTGCATGCATATTCAGGAGGTCTGAGAATCGGCCAACATCTATTTTTTATAACATTTTTGGACATTTTTTTTTTTAATTTTATAGGGCGATACGAAGTTTGCCGGGACAGCTAGTATAATTATAAAATTCTCGTGTCACAGTTTTCGTTGCCATACACCTCCGAAACGGCTGGACAGATTCTCATTAAATTTTGTGAGCATATTGGGTAGGTCTGAGAATCGGCCAACATCTATTTTTCATAACATTTGTGGACATTTTTTTTTTTTATTTTCTAGGGCGATACGAAGTTAAATAAATAAATACTAAAAATAAGAAAATGAAAGAATTAAGGGGTCCAAGGAGGCATACAATAAACGTGTTTTTATTTCGTATATTTTCTGCTCGATATTAATAACGGTACATAGCAAGTAGACGCTTAAAATTTTCACAGAATATGAATTCCTTCCTTCCTTTGTAAATCCATACTGTCTATACTTTAAGATTATAAATGTGAAAGTGTGTTTGTTTGTCCGTCTTTCACGTCAAAACGGAGCAACGGATTGGTGCAATTTTCTATGTAGAGATTCTTGAAAAGGTACAGAGTGGCATAGGCAAATTGTCTTCTTATATTTCTCCACCCCTCTAAAATAGGAGATGGAAATTTAAATGGAGCATTCCACAATTTGCAAGGTACAAAGTTAAAACTTGGTACGCGAACTCTTTGAGCCTAACAAACAATACGTACATATTTTTTTTAGAAATCTGCTCCCATCCCCTTATAAGAGGGAGTGAAAATTGTATTGGGATTTCCGCAGTGTTCAAGGTGGAAAGTCAAAAATTGGTATGCGGACTCTTTGTTACTAAAAAAACCCGTATTTACTTAAAATTTTTTTTGGGTATTTGCTTACCTCCCTAAAATAGCGGGTGGAGGTTTGTAGGAGCAGTTCACAATTTTCAAGGCAGAAAATTACAATTTAGTATACTGACTCTTTGAAATGAAACGTTACTTCACGTCTGTAATCCCGAAGGGGTTGGCAGTTGTTGGAAGAGTTTGCCGGGTACGTTTGGGCCCATATAACAGGTGGCGAGCCTGTTGACATCTCCGGCCACATTACCAAAGTTCGAGGTACTGAGAAAATTCCAAAAAATGGAAAAATCCCAATAGAACCGGAAATAAAGGTATGCAGACTATTTGTCACTAAAAAAAACAAGTTAAAGTTACAAAAGTTTATACAGAATTTTCTCATTTTTAGACTATATGAAAATAGTTAGGTATACTTAAAGGTTTTGGATAACAATTGGAACTTGATTGGGACATTTCCGGGAGATCGTAAAATTTGAATTATTTATAAAACGAAATCCACGTGGGCGAAGCCGCGGGCAACAGCTAGTACATAATATGAATTAATATTTGACTACAATAAGATCCTTTTAGAGGTCACTATACAGAATGAATTCGTTCAAATTTTACGTCCCTAAGTCGGCCTCGTTTGCCTGTTTGCTGTTGGTTGTATGTATATATCTCGAATCTACAATTTCCGCATGCTAGTAGAACGGAGATCGTACGGAATCCGTATTAGTCAGCTCGAAGCTGAAAACTGTGGCCTAATTCTCGTCACTAAATAGTCGTTGAATCGCAGTTGAACCGATTCGCTGTCTTGCTTTAACCGATGCATGCGGCCTTTGTTAGAGCAAAATAGCAATTTCATTACGATATCACGAGAATTAGACACTTTCATGTTTCTCAATTCACTTGAGATACCTTTATTTCAGAATTTGAGTAAAGTATTTTAGAAGAATATTATAATCAGAAAAATTTGTCAATTGGATTTTAAGTGAAAGTATTGTTTTTTCATCGACCTTGTGGGATATTTATATATGAAAAAATACGACACTTTCATGAACCACAAAGGGTGACAAAGGAGTCTTACACTCAACTTTCTGTGCATATTGCGGAGGTAGATAAGTAGCCAACACGTCATAATTTTCTAGTAGGATCCAATATTATATCCTGTTAAGCATAGAATAAGTTTTTAGTGAAATATTTAAAAAAAAAACACTAATATCTTTTATATTGTCACTGTTTGCGACAACACAAATTAAATAATGCATTGATTTTGTCTCATATATTTTATTAACATCGACTGTAACTTACGAATGCGTTTTGAAAGGATCATGGCAAGATTTGTACAGAAAAAATGAAAAAAAGGTACACAACATTGCCTGATACTTAAAATATTTTTAACTCTCCGGAATAAAAAGTTTGAATTTGAACTTTAGTATAGAGTGCTTCTACTGTTGTTAGGAATGACGATTTTTATTCCGGTGATTTAAAAATATTTTAAATACCAGATAATGTTCTTTAGGTTCCCTAGATAATATTTCTAATCCGTTTTACCTTGTACCTTTTTCTAACTTTTTTAAGTAAGAGAATAAAATGTATTTACAGATACTGCACAAGTATTTACTTGTAAAACTCTTCACAAAAATACTTACCAACTAGTTATTCCGTATTCCCAATAGTTCTAATAGAGTTTCCGTCGCAAAGCAATAACCCAATAAGCTGAAAATTATTCCATAGCGTTAAATTGAAACCAAGTTTGCTTAGTTAGCTGCCATGGTAAACGTTTAACGTTATGAACGCAACTTCTTAAGTCTAATCGGCTTATCGCCTATATAGCAGTTTCAATGTACGGTCCCGTTTTCAAGCAAGGGCATTGTGACAGTCGTGATCTGAGGGGGGGGGGACATATTTACCATACCACAGGGGGACCTATCCCCCTAGTGACTTGGTAAATATATACATGGTAGTCGTCAAGTCAAGTTTGCTACAAAAAGGACCATTTTAGGATTCCGTAGCCGAATGACAAAAACGGAACCCTTATAGATTGGTCAAGAATGTAATTTTCTGTCAGTCTGTCTACTTAGTTTAAGGCCCGTATTAATAGAAAACAGTCTATGAGCAGTCGATAAGAAAACACAAATTTAGAACGTTCTCTCTTTTTCTATATTATGTTGTTCCTATTGGCACTTGAACGATCATGACCTATCTAGACATAGATTCCATCGTCCGATACACCCAATCAGAATGCTTCGTTCTTTTTTACTTTGGTCACATTTTTTTCACAATTTCCAAAACGCAAAATGTGCCTATAGCTAGTAACTGTCGTGTACAGTTACAAAGGGGATAAAGTTCGTTCGAATAACCTTTTCCTGTTTATAAAACTTCCTTTTATGTATCACAGTATTTCGGTAAACTTTTCTGTATAAAAAAATCTTGGATAAAAGACCTTCCTATTTATAAATACCTAATTGTTATTATAAGTTAATTGCGTTTTGGCAAGATATTTGTCAACTTTCCCTCGCTAATAAATGTTATTGTTTTAAAACCAAAATCAATAGGTATCTTGACGTTTTTATATTATTAATATCTACAATTATAAAACATGATCGTGTTCGTATAATGTTTATTTATAACCCTTTAAAATCTTTTGTTCTCTCACGGATCAGGAGGCCAATATTGGCAAAGACACAATTGAAATTAATTGTCTTATTTTTCTTGTGACCTGACACATTAAAACATTTTGAAACGTTTGGTTTACGCTTCACATTATCAGAGGACTGTATTGTTTTTTTTGCACAGAGGATTAGCGTTACCATTCACCGTGGCAACGCGGAGAGCCTTCTGGGGGCCGTCCCCCTATCGACATTGCTGTCGTCATTGTCATTGTTGTCATTTTTGCATGCCTATTTGAAGCGCCTTAAAAAGTAGTTGCGGTAATTTGACTGATTTTGTAGTTGATAAAACAAGTGATAATGGTAGATTAATTAGATTATTGTTATTTCTTTAAAAGTTAAAATTGACGCAACCACAGGAGGAGAGTGATGTGGAGTTCTGCGATCCATGTATGTAGGTGAATGGTATTGCTTTGTGGGTAAACGTAAATAAATAGGTAGTACATGATGTGTATGTAATTATTATTAGATTTGAAATATAATTATTAAAATTTACAGAAAAAGAAATTATTTTAGGAAGACATATGCGTACCAGCGTAACAAAAATACTCTTATTTTACGGAATGCTAGTTCCCCGTTAGGGGGGATCATGATCACCTTTATATTATGCAATACATTATACATTATCTACTCATAAAATGGCAGATGAGCCAATCTAATGGTATGATCATATGCCTGGTTAGTACGGCTACAGCCCTTGTCAAAATTACTGAAGACATAAGATTAGGCGACAGGCGTATTAGATTAGGTGACGGAGCTCGCGGGCGTAGGCACCACCGCATTACCTAATTTACTTGCCGCTAAATGGTAGTGTTCAGCACTATCGTGTTCCGGTCAGGTGGTAATGTACGGCCCTGTAATTTCCGGCACAGAGGCAAAACACCTTAGGCCTCAGGGGTGGTAACGCATCTGCATTTTGGCCTTGGCCTTCATGTGGGTGTCTATAGGCTGCAGTCATCACTTAACATCGATGTGAACTGCATGCTTGTTTGCCACTTCCATAAAATAAAAAAAAAAAAAAAAAAAATTAGGCATTGAGAATCTTCTCCGTTCTCTTAACATATCTCCGACAGTGGTTGATTGGTTTCGTAGTTACTTGTCTGGTCACCGGCAGCGTATACAAGTGAAAAACACTTTTTCTACTTGTTGCGACGTTACTGCCGGTGAACCGCAAGGTGGCGTGTTGTCTCCCTTCCTTTTTTTCTACTTTCATCAACATCATTTCTCAAAATCTTACGTCTCTCTACCACTTGTATGTTGACGACCTACAAATTTACCACCATACTAAAATTGTGGATTTGCCTGAAGCCATCCAAGTTGTTAATAAAGATCTGGGTCGCATTTCCAAATGGAGTCAATCCTTTGGTCTTAAAAATAATCCCTTAAAGACCCAGGCAATCATAGTTGGCAGCTTCCGAATGCATTCAAAAATTTACTGGACAAAAATACCACAAATAATTATCGACGGTACATTAATACCATTTTGTGATAGTGTTAAGGACCTTGGCGTGATTATCGATAAGAGCTTGACGTGGAGTCGGTAGATATCCGAAGTAAGCAAGAAAATATTCAGTGCTGTTGGCTCTCTTAGAAGATTGCAAAACTTTTTGCCTACATCCACTAAGGTTGCACTAGCTCGATCAATCCTTCTCACTATATTAGACTATGCCGACATATGTTATCTTGACCTAACACAGGAGCAACTCAACCAACTTGAGCGTCTACAAAATCTTTGTATACGGTTCATATTTGGCTTGCGCAAGTATGACCATGTCTCTGAAATTCGAACTGAGCTCAAGTGGTTTCCCATTCCCCTTCGCAGGAATACGCACCTTCTCTCTCTTCTTTACTGTCTACTATTCTTTCCCCAAACTCCTAATTATCTTAAGAGTCATTTTAGTTACCTATGCCTTTCCAATTCTCTCTCCCTCCGCTCTTCTGAAAATCTTCTTCTCCAAATTCCTCTTCACTCCTCTTCCTTCGTTTCCAAATCTTTCACAGTTACGGTAGTGCGTTTGTGGAATTCACTGCCGTTGGAGATACGAAAAGCACAGACTCTTCCATCATTCAAAAAACAGCTGAATGAGTACTATCTCAGCGAAAATAATGTTTAATATTCCTTGCATTGTTGTGGTTATATGTATGCTTCAAATTATTGTTGATAGAATTATGTATGTATTTATGCAATATAGATGTTTAAATATTTATTAATTTAGAGAATGTACACCCTACTGCTGCAATATTAAAGATGATTCTCCTTCCACCTTAAGGTCGTCTGGAAGAGATTGCTTTCAGCAATAAGACCGCCTTATTGTATTGCCTACTATTATTATAATAACATCTGTATTTCCTACAATTCTGGTGTACAATAAAGAATATTCTATTCTATTCTTGTTCTTTCTGCTCGCAAAAAAAGTGACTGAAAAGTTTAACGATCGCCGCCTATTATGTCTCACAAGCTATCAACACAGTCTAAAGAAAACGAACGTGTTCTATGTACTTATACTTTCATGTAAACCGAATTTGAACCTTCAGATATCTAATGCTCAATAACAACCCGGCTTTGTCAAAGGAAACGGAACACGTGTCGATTTTCAACATTAGACAAATAATGAGCACGTGAGTCCAATAACCCGCTGTTTATTTGTCTTGTAGATTTTCGTAAACGTTTTGACACTGCTAAATGATGCAAGCTATGGAAAGCACTAAATGTTTCTTTGCTTTTTGAAGCACACTCTGAACTCTACCTATTAAAATCCATGGATAAAGAAAGTGGAGATTATTCTTAGGAATAGGATAAAAAAAATTCTTGCTAAATTTTCAACCAGATTTATCAGATTATCCACGACCTCGACCGCGACCTATTCATAAATTAGAATGCATTCACGTTGCGTAGAGATTTTGTCAAAGGGATAAATGTATAAATACGACACATACATACAAACCTACCATAGCCATCGCCGAGGCCATAAATAAATTATCGGTCGGATACAGTTAGGTACAAACTTCAAAAGTGCCACTGAGGATCAATTGAAAATAACCCAATATTACTTTTCTTTTCCTATAACTAAACTATTAATAATGTAACATATAATTAGCTAGAGCACTTCCCAACTAATGAACAAAGCGTCTATAGAAACTAGCCATCATCCTTTAACTGCAAATTACCAAACTTTCCAAACCGATTAGGATGGATTCTGGCGTGTGAAGTGTTGTTACATATATTTTCATATTAAAAATATAATCTATTCTAATATTATAGGAACAAATGTATGAAAATGTCGTGTCACGGTCGTATTAATCAGGTACATACCCAACTTTCTGATTCACAATCTAAAAAATGTAATAATAATAAGGATGTTAATTCGCCGCAAAAACATAAACCGCGTCAACCGCCTATAGAACATGCCTTTAGATGGTGATATTCGTTCATGGCCGTTATTTTTCGCAAGTTTTAAATCAAAGTTCACGACAGTCCATCTCTTACTGATGCCGATAATTTGGTAGGTAAATTAAAGGGTACAGCTAATACGATTAGTTCAAGAATTATGCCCTGCTCCAAAAATTCGTCAATAATTGTTCAGGCTTTAATCAATAAATTTTAAGACAAACGTAAGTCTAGATTCGTTAAATATCGAACAATTATTGGAATTGAAACCAATGCAGAAGTGTGGAAGAGTTTGATTCCTTTTAAATATTTTTAGGCGCAATCCGTGAATTGAAAAAAACAGATAAGTTTTCAAAATTTAACAGACTTATTTATTTAACATATCCCCCTCAAAAGATTTACTACGAATACGCAAAGAGCTGATCTTTCGAGATGAGTAGAAATTGCAGGGACATACCTTTATTCGATAGTTTGGTAAATTATTTTAACAAACAGGCAAAAATATTACAGCAAACTTCTTTACATACCTACTAAACCTGTTATTCGATTCCTTCCGTTATTAATTACAAAAGGTGTGCATCTTTTACCCGATGAAAGTCCCCATTGTGTATTAGCACCATGGAAAATAATCATATACCGCGTGATAAATGGCTGTGTATCAATGTAGTGCATCAGCGTTTATCTGAATGCCCCGCTTTTATCGATGCCTCGCCGGAAGAACGTAATGTGCAAGATAGGTGTTTTAATTGCCTCGCTATAAATCATGTGACCAAGTAATGTCCATTCAATGCGCTTTGTAAAAAATGCAATTCACGACAGTTCACGACAGTATGATACATCACTTCAGCGTGATTCGTGCGACGAGGGCACATATTATCAGACTCGTGTCATAATAACACAATCTTTTGTTTATTATTTGTTTTTTTAACTACACACTGAAATTTCGCACCATATCGAAAGTCGATATCAGATTTATTTATATTAGGAGTAAACTTGGTTGTCTTTCGTTTTCATCGTCGGACCCTCTGTGGTAGTTGTGAGTCTAGTGATGGGCGAATGCGAATGAATCATTCGAATGATATTTCGGATAGGCAGGTATACGAATTATTCGATTGTGAGAAAGAGCCATTCGAATAATAAAATCATTAGAATTATAAAAAACCATTCAAGCGATAAAAAATAATTCGAATGATTTTAAATCACTCGAATGGCTGTTTTTTACAATTGGATGTTTTCTCATAAATAAATTAATAATAATATTAAGTAAGTTTTACTACGAACTTTGTAGTAAGTGTCAAAATTAAGAAATAAACTTGTCAAAAATAACAACATTTTTACAATTGCTACCGATAACGACAAAAAACAATAAACAGATCTTAAAACAACACTAAAATGAAATAAGGTTTGCTACTTTACTGCTAAAATATTCTTATTACCATAATAGAAATAATTAGGGGAAAAAAGAACATTTGTTTTAGGTAGGGTACAACTGTTACCCTTTCAAAATTTCGAATGAAAAAAAATCGAATACCGAAAATTCATTCGAATGAAATAAAAAATCGAATACCGAAAAATCATCTCCGACTTTCTTACTCTTCGAGCTGGATTTTATTTTTTACATACACAAACTAACTTCAGAATTAACTTTTTAAAATAACTTCCAAGTTTAGAAGTTATTATCATTTGATTTATTTACTAAAAGAATCATGTAAAGGAGATGTTGCAAAAATGTATGGACCTCCGGCCATGTATTGTACACAATATCATTAACAGGCAAAATCAATATAAAAACGTTTTTTACTGCATATTTGCACTTATTTAGCTATGTTTGCAGTTACAAAATATTATTTGCAGTAAGAGTTGCAACTCAAACCAACATGGCGAATATGGCGGGCGATGTCATTTTGACATTTTCATTTTTTCAATTGTTTTTTTATTATATAGTACTTGGAGAAAAAAGTAATATTTTCTAAATACTATCGAAATCGATTTCATGTGTTAATACTAAGAACTTAAACTAATCGATTTCCAATTTTAAGAAGCGTCGGCTGTATCGCCGCCATGTTGAATGTGGTTGAAAATGATAAAATCGTTTGAATTAAATGTGGTAGTAACTTTAAAATATATTCTTGAATAAATTAATTGTATTTTTTTCGGATTCTTCTTTAATTTACCCATTTTTTGAGGACGTGTACGAACTAGAGCCGAGCTCGCAACATCTCCTTTTTTGATACTTGTAACTGCAATTATCTTTTATTTTAGGACCCTTCTAGTAGTTTTTTTTAAATTGAAATGGGACCACTTAGAGGTACTTTATAAAAAAGAATCATGCAAATCTGACCACCTTGTCAAAAATTATGCGTAGTAATGTTTTTTGTATATCAATGGTACTAAAACAAAAAAAAAATAAACACGATGAAAAAAGAAACCTACGCCTCTTTTGTATTTTCGTCGGTTAAAATGTTCAAGCAGAGCAAAGTGCTAAAAACTTCAATTTAAAAACATAAAACACAAGAAGATCTGCTATCCTCGACACTTTTTATTTCAGTGTAAGAAACTACGTATGTATGTAAATTAGAAAATGTGTTAGACAACAGTTTAAACAGTTAAACAATTGCAAGAATTATCACGGCACTACACTCTTTTTGGAAGTGGCGAACAAGCAGTTCACATGGATGTTAAGTGATGACTGCAGCCTATAGACACCCAGACAAAGACCAAGTTCAAAATGCAGATGCGTTACCACTCCTGAGGCCTAAGGTGTTATGCCTCTGTGCCGGAAATTACAGGGCCGTAAATTACCACCTGACCGGAACACGATAGTGCTGAACACTACCATTTAGCAAGTATATTAGGTAATGCGGTGGTGCCTACGCCCCCGAGCTCCGTCACTGGAGCTCTACCAGCAGTAAAGCGAATACTGCCAATATAATACACCACTCTGCGAATAAAATAATATTTAATTATGCAGAACTGTCGTCGGCGTCGGGAAGTGACCCCACTTATGGAAGAATTATCTTCCAGTGGATGAACAGAGAATTCTTCCGCTAGTGCATTCAGTCAACCGAACAATGGCTGTCAAACCCATTCCAATGGGGCGGTAGTACGTGCAACGCCAAGAAGGTTTTTACTGGTCCTAGAGTTCCAGTGACGGAGCTCGCGGGCGTAGGCACCACCGCATTACCTAATATACTTGCCGCTAAATGGTAATGTTCAGCACTATCGTGTTCCGGTCAGGTGGTAATATAAGGCCCTGTAATTTCAGACACAGAGGCATAACACCTTAGGCCTCAGGAGTGGTAACGCATCTGCATTTTGACCTCGGTCTTTGTGTGGGTGTCTGTAGGCTGCAGTCATCACTTAACATCAATGTGAACTGCATGCTTGTTTGCCACTTCCATGACATAAAAAAAGGGCAGTAGCCTCCTGCGATGAAACTACCGTCACTTCGATAGCTAATCCGCATGCCAAGCGTGGCGATTATGGCATCATCATCATCATATCAGCCATAGGACGTCCACTGCTGTACATAGGCCTACCCCAATAACCTCCATGCCGATCGATCGGAAGCGACGTGCATCCAGCGGGTACCTGCAGCCTTGATCAGGTCGTCGGTCCATCTTGCAGGTGGACGTTCCACGTTGCGTTTGCCGATACGTGGTCTCCACTCGAGAACCTTTCTGCCCCAGCGGCTATCGGTTCTCCGAGCTATGTGCCCTGCCCATTGCCACTTCAGCTTGGAAATCTGCTTGGCTATGTCAGCGACTTTCGTTCGCCTACGGATCTCCTCATTTCTGATTCGATCCAGTAGGGAAACGCCGAGCATAGCCCTTTCCATTGACCGCTGAGTGACTTGGAGCTTTCGTACGAGACCCATAGTGAGAGACCACGTCTCGGCACCGTAGGTCATCACCGGCAAAACGCACTGATTAAAGACTTTCGTCTTCCAGGACTGCGGGATGTTTGACGAGAAAACGCTCCCTAACTTCCCGAATGCTGCCCAGCCGAGTTGGATTCGGCGAATCACCTCTTTCTCGAAGTTCGACCTGCCTAGTTGTATGGTTTGTCCTAAATAGACATCTTCGTCGACAACTTCGAGGATCGAGTTCCCAACGGACACTGGAGTGGGCGATACAAGGTTATTGAACATGACCTTGGTCTCATCCATGTTCATTTTAAGGCCCACTCTTTGGGACACTCGATTGAGGTCTTCGAGCATTGTGCTGAGATCTTCCAGCGACTCTGCCATGACTATAATATCGTCGGCAAACCGAAGGTGAGTGATGTATTCGCCGTTGACATTGATGCGTAGTCCTTGCCATTCCAGGAGCTTGAAGGCGTCTTCCATTGCATTGGTGAAGAGCAGGGGTGAAATGACATCTCCCTGTTTTACTCCCCTCTGCAAAGGAATCGCCCTTGTGCATCGTGATTATGGCATATTCTCCCTTATTGGGGTAGCTTTGGTCCAGCAGTGGACGTCTTCAGGCTGAAATGATGATGATGTAGAGTTGAATATGTACTCGTCAGAAACAAACGATGACCAACAGTAGGTTATCAGATACCTGTAAAGGTGCAACTCGTTTAAATTAATCTCATTTCAAAATAAGACCAACTTACTGGAAGGAACGTGGAATAAAAATTGGAATAAAAAAATTGAATTAGCCAAATCATCCAATTAATATGGCTAGTTCTAGATATTTCATAATACGAGATATATTTTATTCACGGTGAAATTATAGTGATTGTTCTCCCGCAGCAAAATGATTTTGTTCTGTTCTGTTCTGTTTTTTGTTATTAGTTATGATCACAAAGCACGCGACCTTATTAACCTCTGAAAATGTTTGAACAATAGCGATCATAGGTCTGCATAAAATATAGGTAACTAAGTTTGAATTTTATAACGAACCTCTATGGTGAAACTGTTTTACCACAGGCTGGTACCCAGCATATGTCATGTAATCATACTTCTCCGTAAGCGCAATTTTTGTAAAAAGGGGTCATAAAATTTTGCTTCACGTATTAATATTACAATTCATTTTTCGGCAGAGAACGGTGGTCCAAGTAGTACTTATATTATGTTTTGTGAATTAGTATCATTTATCATGTTTTCGAGTTGATTAATATTTTTTAAGTTGTTAAACGACTTTTTAAAGGTTTCGGTTTCGGATTGGATGATACTACTAAAGTTAAATCGTTCTGACGCGGGAATACAACCATACTCACCAAGTTCATTCTGTACGTATATGTTTATCTATCTATCTATATATAAAAATCAATTGCTGTTCGTTTCGCTAAAACTCGAGAACGGCTGTACCGATTTGGATAATTTTGTCCAGGGAAGATTCAAAAGGTAAGAAAATATGAAGAAATTGAAGGGAAATAGTAAAAACCACAATTTCATTTTCCCATACAAATAGTCCGTCAAACCTTTGAATCATTTCATTGTGAGGCAATGCGAAGCTTGGCGGGACAAATAATTTACCTATAATATCCGTCTCGGTCGGACCGTGCGCTATGTTGACGTTCCACCCCAAGCCGGTGCGGCAACGGAAGCGTCGAAGAACGACTGCCGCCTCCCGAGCACTGGGATGTTGGTCCTGTTGTGACGGAAAATGGTTTTTGTTAAATAAGTCTTGAAAAAGTCTACGTAACATGACTATAACAGACCTTACAATATATTTTTAAAATATATCTACAGGTGAACATTACATTTATCTTAGTTCGTGTTTAGAATATAATATTATTTTGAGAAAATATAATCGGTGCCCTTGGATTGACATGCTTTTCCACGCGTCTTGTTACAAAACTCGATATACGAATATCATCAACAAGGAAATAATAAATAGATCAAACGTTGGTGCTCCGACAAAATATGAGGTACGAGTTACAACTAGAGTGCCTTATACAAAAATTCTAATACATTTAGTGCCCCTTCCCAGAAAATAATCTGAAACGAGGAATTTTGATACAACATTTATGTAACGAAATTAAGTGATAGGTATACTGATCACTCTTCAAGTTCCAGTGTCAAGGATTTATCAAACGTTCTGAGTACTGGATCTATCTCGAATAAAATGCTGTGGCAAGAAGATTATGTGAAGACCCTTTCGAATGATTTTCAGATAAAATACATACTTACCTACCCAAACTTGTCAAGTTTCTAAGACAAAGTTTATTACTTACGTCGCCGAGGTGGATATGGACTTCGTTGATTTGATGGCGGCATATTGTCGTTGTACTCTGCTAAAGAACAAAATATATCTATTAATTTTAACGTCCCATAACAGAATATGAAATTTTTAATTGTTGTTAATTGTTAAATCGTCTACTAAATTACTTCAGCATATTTTTGGTAGCTTATAAAGCAAAATTTTCAAGAACCAGAGATCAAGTAAGATGTCTACTTCTACTCATATGCCTACATTTTTTCGAACTTTCTAAGCGGAGGAAATAAGACTAATTTACATTTGATTTGTGCTATTAGGAAGGAAGAAAGGAAACTAAAGATATGATCGGTGACTAAAAGAAACTGTGTAAAAATAACAGAAAATGATAAAAAAAGGAAGGTGTTAACATGCATAGTAACGAAAGATGGGGGGAAAGGAAGATAAATGTATAACTATAGAGTAAGGAAGATGCCTACCTAAGTCCTCCATGCTCTGGCTCAAAAGAGCTTCAAAAGTGTGAAGACTGTAGCTTTCTGCATCCATACCCTTAGCGAGGGTGTTGCGAAGGTGCATCTCATACTCAAGCAGCAGCCGCGAGGTGGGCGAGCCGGGAGCTGGCGTGGCACTCGACTGGGATGCTTGCCGGGACAGGCACGGCTTTTGCTGTGTTTGAAATATAATAAAAAAAATATGTAATTCAAAATGTTGATGTTATTTAGGCAAAGGTCGTTATTAATGATTGGATGAGGTATATATGAATAAATTATCCTAGCACATGTCAGGACATCTTAATTAGTGTTGTAAAAGACTCGAGTCTTTTAGTCTTCATTTCGAGACTTGAGTCGATTTTCAAGTCTCGTTAGTCACCTGAGTCTGACTGAGTCCTTTGGAGTCTTCTGAGTCCTTTCGAGTCTTTTAAGTTCTTTGAACTAGACTGAGTCATGAACTTGAATTGGTGTATTATAAACTAAAATAATATATTATATAGTTACCTACGTACCTAATAAATCAATAGTTTGTTAATTGCTATTTTATTTACTTCAAACTACAGTAACAGCATAAAGATAATCATACAATAGTTTATCGCTTTTGAATTTTTTTTAATATGCCGCCTTCTAAAACGCAAATTCATTAAGGTTGTTACGTTTTTGGTTTTTATTTACATTGTTTGTAACACGTCAGTTTATGTTGAACATTATCTTCTTTCCAAAATCTTAGTAAAATAAACTTTAAATCTTGCACCCCTCTTCGCTGACTACCAAGTACCTTGTTGACAGTTTTACTTGGTACCGCCTCCTCCCTCCCTCGTGTCGCACGCCCTGCTCGATTGCTCTGACATTACACGTTCGTCGGATGACTGTAGGTAATTAACACGTTCGTTTCAGTTTCAGTCACAGGACTCAGTCATGATGAGTTCTTTTAAAAACACTCAAGTCTTTGGCAGGACTCGAGTCTTTATACAAAAGACACCAAATTCTGAAGGACTCGAGCTCTAAGAATTATTTATAAGACTCGAGTTTTTGCAACACTAATCTTAATACAAAACAATTCAAAAACTGCTTAACTTATATTTTATTTGTTTACATGTAGGTATTACCCTACATTACCTCAATTCCTAACGTGATTACTTTGACTCTTTATTGGCGCTATTAGGTTAGCTTGATTTGTGCTTCGTACTACTTATAAAAGCATCAGCGACACACTGGATTTCCCAAAACGCTCAATAGAGGCCCAGATCAATAAATAAATTATATACATAGAAAGTTCAAAAACATAATTAAACAGCATATAACATTTTTCATGTCATAAACTGGGAAAGAAGCATACAGTTATCGTTATGACTGAAAACTGTAGCCTATAAATGCCAACTTAAGAAATGAAGCAAGTGCTAGTCGGACCGCGCGCAATGTAGGGTTCCCTTTTTCAAGTATATTATATAAATCGATCGATTATTACACGTAAACTTAGGTTTAAAGATCTTTATTCTCATAAAAACATACAGTTCTTTTAGAATGAGATATAGATTACATTGATTTATGAATATGTTAGTAGTACACCTCTGGCGCTTAGGGTTAGTAACATAGTTACAATATTGATACTATTAACTATTTAATTTATTTTGTTTATTTTTGACTTGTCATAAGCGGTGCTTATCACCCCAAATGACTTAAATGATTCGATAATATGAATTAAATTTCTAATTCTGGTTATGAACTTATTTATATAAAACAAAGGTAAGTATTAGTAATAAGGTACTGTTAGTACATTGCTTAAATAACTTAAATACTACTATAGTCTGGCAATATATGATTTTAATTTGTTTTTAAATATGTTGATACTACTGCACTCCTTTACATCGTTTGGTAATTTATTAAATAACTGAACTCCTTCAAATAGAATAGATTTCTTTGCGTAATTCGTTCTTGGTGTAATTAGTTCAAATTTATGTTTGTTTCTTAAGCTAATGACTTTTTTTTTCAATTCAATATTAGTTTTGATTTTTTTGGTACTTATCTTATTTATTAATATACAAGTTTTATATTTGTATAACTGGTTTATGTTAAACAGGTTTGCTTTTTTATATAATTCTTTTGTGGGTGTGTAGTAATTGTAGTGAAATAATACTTTAATTATTTTATTTTGTATTCTCTGCAATGGCTGAAGATTAGCAGATGCAGCCGACCCCCAGATTTCTATTAAATATTCCAAATGTGACTTTACCAATGAGTTGTAGACAATTGTTTTTACTTTTTTTGGTATGCAGTTGTTAACTTTGCGAAAAGCGCCTAAAGTTGAGCTTAGTTTAGATTTTATGGATTCAATATGTGATTTCCATGTCAATTTGTCATCTATGATTAATCCTAAATATTTTTCTTGATACGATCTTTTTATCAATTCTTTGTTTATAGTGAGGGGTGTGAAGTCTGGAATTGGTTTGTTTTTGGCAGTTATTATAATAAATGAAGTTTTTGTTGTGTTAATGGTTAGTAGATTATAAAGTAGCCATTGGTTTAGTCTGTCTACATCTGCTTGAGCTTCAGCGATTATTTCATGGAGAGAATTACCAAAATAGAAAAGACAGGTGTCGTCTGCATAGAGTGTCAGGTGCCCTTTGAGACCTATTTTATTAACATTATTCATATAGATTAGAAACATGAGGGGCCCTAAAATTGATCCCTGAGGAATTCCAAAATTTTTTAAGGTTTGTACAGAACTGGACACGTTATCAATTTTTACACTTTGACGCCTATTGTCCAAGTAAGATTCCAATATTTTATGTGCTATGCCAGTAACACCAATGTCTTTTAGTTTGGATAACAGCTTTTGATGACTCACCGTGTCGAACGCTTTTTTTAAATCTATAAATATGCCCAGTACATAGTTCTTTTTGTCTATATGTATTTTAATTTTAGTAATTAGGTCTATCGCTGCAGATATAGTACTAGATTTTGGGCGAAAACCGTATTGTTCATCGATGAGTATATTATTTTTATTTAAAAAGGTACTAAGACGGTCATGTAAAATTCTCTCAAAAACCTTTGACAAAACTGGCAACACGGATACTGGTCTATAATTGCTTGTATCAGTTTTATTACCCGATTTATAGATCGGAGTGACTTTAGCTATCTTCAGCGAATCGGGGAAATAGCCTAGTCTTAAACATTTATTTATTATGTTTGTAAGTGGTATCACTAAATATTTTTTTAAACATTTGATTGATTTAGTATTTATTCCATCCAATCCAGTGCTAGAATTTATATTTAACCGATCAACAATTTTGCTAATTTCATCTATGCTACATGGTTTAAAGTCAATTAATTTTTCAATATGTGTGTAAACATGTCCGTATAATAAGGTGGAATCAGAATTGCTATGATAATTTTGTGGTATTTTATTTGCTAAATTTGAACCAATCGTGGAAAAAAAGGAGTTAAATTTATTACATATATTTATACTGTCTACGATTATTTCAGAATCTACAATTAGTTTAAGAGGTGTGCTTTTGACTTTGTGTTTATTTATTGCCAAACTATTTATAACGTCCCACATTTTTTTGGGTTTCGTGAGAACATTGTAGAACAAATCAAAATAATATTTTTTCTTATGTTTATCAGTAAGTGTTAAAACTTTCCTCGTGGCGTCGTTGTATTTATTTTTTATTTCATTACTATTAGGATTTGTTTTTGTCTGACTCCATAAGTAATTCTTAACACTAATTGATTCTAGTATTTCTTTATTAATCCAATCATTTTGGGGTAAGTTTGTGAGTTTAATTTTGTCGACTTTGTTATTGCTTATAATTTCCAGAAGTATTTTTTCTAAATCTAAGTAGTCCTCTATATTTTCTAGATGTGGTATTACAGAAAGAGCCTGATAAAGTTTTTCGTAGTTTATGGCTTGATAATGTATCTTTTGTGGTTTTGGAGGAGTTAATTTGCCAATTTCCAGGTATAGCTGCTTATGGTCTGAGAGTGATGATTCGACAATAGAGATGTTGAACGAGTGGTTGTTGATATTAGTGGATATATGATCTAGGACAGTTTTTGTTGTATCTGTCTCCCGAGTACAGTATTCTGAGTTGATTTTATTTAATATTTTGTATCCGCTTTCTTGTACCCCGGAACAATACTTCTTGACGTAGTTATCCTTTTTCAGTAAATCCACATTAAAATCGCCAAAAACTATAGACCTTTTCCGTTGTTCTAGTTGTTTTGTATATATTTCCATAAATGAATCCATGTTCGAATCCCCATCTGGCTTATATATCACCCCAATATTCAGCGATAATTTATTTGAAAATATCCAAAGGTAATGGTTCCCGTTTTCATAAAAATCTTCTGTTATCTCGAATTTAATTCTGTTGTGGACATAAATAGAGACACCACCGCCTTTGCTTACTTTTCTATAGTTGTAAATATGTGTATAATCCGGTAATTGATATAATGATGCCTCTTCCTCCGAAGTAATATGGGTCTCAGTGAATATCAAAATATGGGTAATTTTCGGTATTGATTTTAATATGCATTTTATTTCGTCAAACTTCCCCTTTGTACGTATACTTCTTAGATTCGCATAAAAGAAACGTAACGATGATGAATTCAATTGTAGATTTTCGTAATTATTTACTAAGAAGTGGTTCAACGTATCTTCACTTAAACGATTGGGTACGATTTTATCTAATAGTTTTTTGTAGTCGGTTTGTTTACAACTATTTTCGGTATACCTTTAATATACTTGATGAATATGTCCTTTTCACCATTATCTTTTCGTATTTGTAATTCCGATTTTAATTTTTGTAGATACTCCCGTTGCGTAGGCGTTTGATCCCTATAAATAAGTATGTTTTCCGGCAACTTGGTTTTATATCGTATAAGAGACTGAGGTATATCATTTGAAGCAAAATAAACCTTCAAAGGTCGATATTTTCCTGGAATGTATCTGCCTAACCGTATTGTTTTCAATGGTTTAGGGCAATGTTCATCAAGCATTGTTGTTAGTTTCACACAAACTTGTGATAATTATCCTTTTTAATTATTATATATACACACCATCATGATTTTTTCTACGCGTCCAAATACCACCGTTTAGCTGGTAGAGGAGGGGGAGAGGGTTGTCAGTTGAGTCTACACTAGGAACACGATAACGCTGAGCACTACTATTTAGCGGCAAGTACATAGGGTAATGCGGTAGTGTCTACGCCGGCGAGCTCCGTCACTGAAGCTCTACCACGAAAAAAACACAAACATACGAACATTTTTTTTCAACATACTCAAAATGTATTGTTTTGCTATAATCAATACATACCACATGATGATGCTGACGAGGATCACGATCCCGACGCTGGCACGGCTCTTGATCGGAGTTGCCGTTGGAGGAAGACGGCGTGGTCGCGTAGCACTGGTTGTCGAACATGACGTTATCAGAAGGTGGTGATAAGTCACGCTCGCCACCACCCAGCTCCAGGTAAAGACCACGTCCAGGGTAACCGCTCGGAGCGGCTCCCACTCCCACACCACGGCTGTGATAATATCAATACATTAATAAAATACTTCTCATGTTAAGCAAAGTACTAACAATTCTTTATTTGAGTATCCTCTATAGGTACGCCAATTCACTCCCCAGTTGGTCGCAGATTGCTAAAAATCTCCATTGTAGTCTTATTCCGCTTATTTGTGTGCACTGAAGCGCGCATGGCCGCGGCTGGTGTTGATTGTAAGCGATCTACTCGGTTGTGAAATACGGGCGCGGTTTCGGGTGTGTGATGGGTGACCGCTAGTGGCAAATTAAAAATGCTTCGAAAGGCACGTTAAGCCGTCAGTCCCGGTTGCTATCTGCTATCAATAGACAGCAGTCGTTAAACTTTGTCGGAGGCCTTACGGGCGATTTGAAAATATCCGACAGCGGATTGGCCTCTAACCCGTATCTTCACCTGGAGATTGCATTGGAGATTGGAGCAGCGTGGTGGAGTAAGCTGCAAGCTTCCCACCAAAATGAGGAGAGACTCGTGCCCAGAAGTGGGACGTGTCAAAGGTTGGCATTATTATATTATTTATATTAGGTCAACGGAGGCGGAGGACAGATTTTGTGTCTATTGGGTGTTGCAACCATCTATTTTTTTTATCATCTTTTAAGATCATTGTGAACTGCATACTTGTTTTCCACCTTCCATAAACCACTTACATAAAAAAAATAATGAGGATGGTATATGCGGATGGCAGTTATAGCCTCGGTGGTAAAGGTGCTTAAAGGTTAATAAATGTCATCTGTAAACAAAGACTTTCTTATGTCAACAAGAACTGCCGTGTACCAGTGCTGAATCAAGAACACACCTGTTAGAAGCGTATCGCTGAGAGCTCTGCCGGCTGTTGTTGTTGACCACCATCGAGTAATGTGGGTGGTGTATGTGCGGGTGGCGGTGATGAGCCCCGCAGGTGGGCGGGCAGGGTGCGGCACCGTACCTCCGGCGACCCATCTCAGGTGACGTCACCGGACTCTCCGTTGACGGCATCGGCTTTAGCATTCGTTTGAGAGTGCTTGGATCTGTAAGTTGACGGTGATTTAATTAGTATACGGCTTTTTAGGGTTCCGTAGTACACAAGGAAGCCCCATAATTTCGCCATGTCCGTCCGCGGTTTAGCGCAAAAACTATTGGTAGACTAGAGACTTGAAATTTGGCACAACTATACACTGCTGTTAATCACGCCGATAAAGTGGTAGAATAGAAACATGAAAAATAAAATTATTTAGGTTACGAACGTTATTAAACATTTTCTAACTAAAACGTAGAGTCGATTTGAGCTTTATTGCTTTTGTATAAAGTTCATATTAAATTACAAGCACTGTAGTTGTAGTTGTCTAAGCAATGTAGGTCTGTTCCTAACGTCAAAGAGTCAATCTGCACTTTATTACCGCTAAGCAAAGTTCATACAAAAAAAAAAGAAAACAACGTCAAGGGTTCTTAAGATAACCCCCTAAGAAAGGAGATGATAGTTTTTACGGGTATTTTGTCAGTTTTTAATGCCTGAAAATTGGTTCACAGACTCTTTTGGTGCATCAATATTTTTTTTAATCTTCCCCCAAACCTCTAAAAATGGGTAGGGAAATTGGTATGGGACTTGCCGCAATTTTCAAGGTGGAATATTAATGAATACATGAATGACTCTTTCAATAAAACAAATATTAATACTTTTAGGAAAAAAGTACTCCACAAAGATTTCCAAGGGATCGTAAAATTTAAATAATTTCTAAAATGACATACAAGCGGGCAAAGCCGCGGGCAACAGCTAGTTCATTATACAATTAAAATTAGGTATGTGGTGGAATTCGCCATACGATCTTATGGCCTGCCTGCTCAAGACATCAATGCGTCGGGGCAAAATTGAAGGTAAAGAAAGAAGGTCGTTCAAATGAAGGTAGGTGAACGTATTTTGACACGTGTCGTGCCGCTCTATCAGTGGGCGCTGGCTCCTAAGATATTAAAATTAGACATGACAAATATTAGACTTAGACAATTATGTGAACTTAGCGGCATGCATTTTGGTAGCTTCTGATCCGCAACTTCAGCAGATACTGGTCACACAATAAATAAACTACCCCGATTGAGATTTGAGATGTCTATTTTTATATGTCATCTTATGCTTGGTTCATAGCTGTGTTGTGTCGTCGATGGCTCGGTTGCTAATTTCTTTACAAAAATAACATAAAAAA
Source organism: Macrosoma leucophasiata (assembly GCA_036365455.1). Taxonomy (NCBI): domain Eukaryota; kingdom Metazoa; phylum Arthropoda; class Insecta; order Lepidoptera; family Hedylidae; genus Macrosoma; species Macrosoma leucophasiata. Next base: position 13,142,848 of record JAWQUS010000010.1, on the reverse strand, counting down.
GTCACTTACCCATATTCATATCTTCAGTGCTCTTTGATTTAGTTCGTCGTGATCCGGACGTGTTATTGTTGATCACGTTATGATTGTGCATGGTGTGCCGATCTGATTCACGAGACTGGAAATAATTAATGATTTGTTTTAAATTCTATACCTTAATAGATGTAACGTAAAAGCTGAAACCGCTTCTTTCCTAATTGAAGATTTTAAGAGCTGTCTCCGGTGTTTGGAAATTCACTTCGCCATTATCTGACTTAAAGAAATGAATGAGTAAGTAGTCAAATAGATGTTAGGAAATCTAATGTTGAAATGTTTTTTACTTGGGTAGTAAACCCTACAGCAACTCGTGTCTAGAACGAACGTAATAGACTTTTCACATTAATAGTGAGATTCACAGACCGTACTACGACTTTACTTTGAGCAAAATAAGCATAGAAATGTCAGTACAGTATGGGATTTGACAGTTCGAAGCATACTTTGCTTGAAAGTAAAGTCGTAGTGCAGTCTGTGAATCTCGCTCTAAAACCCATGGCTTACGATGCTTAACCATAGTGATTGTATCGAACACTTAGGCTGGGTTACATCATCTTACGTTAACTTTAACAAATTTGCTAAAGAACCGGTTAGGTAAAAAAAAAAGTGTTAAATTACGTTATACCTTTAACTGCTAACCGTAACTGGCCGAGTTGCGCTGGTTGATGTTTAAGTTAACCTCATTTATCTGTCAGATAATGAGGAAATCTGTCAACCCTGATAACTTTAAGTTATTGTTCCGAGACTTTAACTATGCCAAAAAATACGCCGGTGCAACGCATTTCGTAGTCACTGCTAAAGTAAATGTTACTATTATTGTAAAATTGAACGAAAACCATAACTTCAACAAATACTCTGTGCAACCGACCCTTAATTTCATTATATATATATATATATATATATCTTATGCCTGGCATAAACTAATGACCGATGACGAAATGATGGTCCTACTATGTATGGCTCTCTATCATAACAAAAGCTATGTATGGCAATAATGTGTCATATCTAAGTTTTAGCAACGTGAATTTTGAAGTGAATATTATCAATTATTCATTAACGACATGGTATTATATCGTCTACGCTGTCAAGTTAATATCTAAGATAACTTGAATCTGCGCAGCTCTTTTCCTCTAAGATAGGATGCCCGGTGATAAAAAAACCCTATCTACCTACTACCCTAAGATATACTTCCTTATTAAAATCGCTTCAGTAGTACTACAGAATAACAAACATCAATGCACCATTTAGATTCTCACAAACTGTTACATTTATTTTTAAAGAAAAATTGATAGAAAATTTTATTCGGGCGCGACTTGCACCCGCGATCACTGGGTTCAAGTCCATCCGCTCTCCCAACTGAACTACCGAAGTCCACACCTGACTGTCGAATTTTCACTTCACATTACATTGCCTTGTGGTGGTAGTAGCGACATCTATTGCTAACAATATTTCTTACCATCATTCTTAAAAATATTTCACTCGCATGTGTAAAATATGTTTTTATTGTTATTAAATAAGGATTGTTTATGCAAACCATACAGAATTAAATATTTAAACTCACGGATTCATTTCCATCTCCGTAATCAACGCTTTTGGGCATATGTTGCAGATGTTCTTTTCCAGATCGGGTGGAAGTCGCCGATGACTTTGAAGTGGTCAAAGTCCCACCGGCCTGCACCCCTTCAGATTTTAGATCTTGGCCATGTTGGTTGGTGGTATTTCCAGCTGTTGCCTGCGGTTCTTCGTTAGTCTAAGAGAAGAATAAATGTTTTGTAAATATACGAGTATCGAATGTAAAAAAAAATAAATAGAACGGTTTTAAAATGCTAAATACAATATCAATAAAGAATAATGTAAAAACTTAATCCGTCTTCAAAAATGAAATCGAAATAATTAATATTTTACTTTTTTGATAATAATTTATAATGTATTGGAGGAAAGAGAGGTTTGCTGGCATTGACCTCAAAAAATGTAGGTACCTACGCCCCTAATATATTTTGTTTTACTTTTGATTCAATTTGGTTTCTTAATTTTATGTTAGCGACTATATAAAATTGCGAGAACCTAATAAAAAAACCAAATCTTACATTAGTGGCATGTGTGCCCACGGAAGCGGTGACCGTCTTCGGCGCAGTCGAAGTATTTGTCGTCATAGTAGACGTCTCTTGAGACTTCGGCGGTCGTGTAGGCGGCTGCGTTTCACTCTGGCGGGCTGCCGCTGAAATTGTTTAAAGATTAAAGAAGATGTAGGTATACGTTTTACCGTAGAACATAATGATTTCCATTACATCATATATTTTTGCTTATTTTTGTTTTCACGTCATGAACATACATGCAAATAAGCATACAGCTCACAATGATAATAAGGGCAAACAAACATCTACATTTAACCAGAGACTTCAACGCAAATGCGTTGCCACTCGATGTAACTAATGTAGATCCATTATTTATTCACTTTTTATTTACTATTTATTTATCGATGTTTATTTAAAGTAGTAGGTAAGCTAAGCTATATTTTATGTTACCTAATTCAAGCACATTTTTAAAATTGTTTTCAGGTAGAGCAGTTTTGTTCTAAGGAATATGAGTTGTAGCGGAATGGTGAATAAACTTTAATTTATTATTTATTTATTTTTATTTATTTATCACCACAATAACCTTAATAACTACACAGTTTAACATATTATTTTAAAAATATTTATGTTTTGAAAAATGGAGAAAATAAATCAGATACTAGGTAAAACTTGTTCTGGGCGGAATTCCGACCAAATGGGCATCATTCATGATTCATATAATTCTTAAAACTACAGGAGAATTAATTTAAGGCTTTTACTCACGTTTAGGCGGAGCTTGATTCGCCGGTTGTGATGTGGTGACGTTGTCATAGAGCGAGGTGGAGGAGGTTGCCGCCGCCACCTTGTCGGATCTGCCCGCGGTGCCCGTGGTACCCGCCTCTGTTTCAATAGCACGCGTAGTGGTACGCGGGAGAGTGGATGAGCCTGGTACCCGAATTTTACGTTAACTATTCTTAACATCAGAATATCAATAGTTCAAGAGTCTGTACCGTATAATGAAAAAATATTGGAAAAAGTGCAGCGCTTGTAATTTATTTCCGTGCTACTTCTAGTGATATAGTTATAGATATGGAAGAGGTAGACCCCGCCATCTTGTCGTATCTACCCGCGGTGTCCCTGTAGGTAGTGTCTAGTGTGTAGCTCCGTTTCAAGGGTACGTCAAAGAATTAAGGAGCCTCGTTCGTCCCCTAGTTTTACGTTTACTATTCATAACACTAAACTATTTACTTTAGTAGAAACCGCCTCGGTAGCCTAGTGGTAGCAGGCCACTACTACTATTCTGAGATCCTGGGTTCGATTCCCAGGTAGGGGGTTATCATAGATAATGGTGTAAAGTTCTTTATCTCTGGTTCTATTGGGATTATTCCATTTTCTGGAAATTTCACAGTACCTCGAAGTTTTGTTATGTGCCCGGAGATGTCAACGGGATCGCCACCTGTTACATGGGCCAAAACGTAACCGGCGAATCGTGGGTGTTTGCAAGTATGCTTGAATGCATGTATGTACCTTTGCTTACTACTTCGGGGATTACAGGCGTGAAGTTACGTTTTATTTAATTTAGTGGTTGGGTAATTGAAAGAGGGGATCGATAGTTGAGAAGTCAGCAATATAATACAAATTTTGTTTAAATAAGTAGTGTCACATGCCTTGTTGAGGATTTATGATTACGTGGAACATTTTTATAATATGCTGGTAAGAGAGGTGGTGACGTCGTTATACAATGAGACAAACCGACACCGTAAAAAGAAGATACACGCACGTATTTATTTCTAACAAAAATTAGATCAGGATGAATATAAAGTTCGGAATTAAAGGTAAAGAAAAAAAGCCATTTAGGTGTCGTTACTCTATTAATGTTGCCTATATTTTTTTGGTTATCGTGACAGCACTAAAAACTTAAATACTAAATAAAGGCTCCATTATTGCTTATCCCTGCAGTTAAGTATGTTCACCGCAAACTCATTTACAGCTAAAAGTGGCTTAAAAGTCTGCTGCTTTTAAGTCATTTTCGCAAGATGCTACAAGTATTTTTTACATTTATTTTCATTGATTTGGACACTGATATAAAATTCCGTTGAGAATACTCACGATATCGTGGATCCTGAGCACGAAGTCGCGCATATTGCTCTTGGGTCATGCAGGTGCATTGAGGTTCACGACCGTACGTCAAACTATAACAATTCATAAATAATTGTAAATTAAATGTAGAAAAAATCCTTTAAGAAGAGACGATATAACGATAGAAAAGGCGATTTTTACAAAGCGTAATGTCTTCATATTCGTCAGTTACAGCCAGGGTAGGTATGACATTGTAATCGGACTGGTCTAAAAGACATTAGCCACTTTTTATCTGATTGCCTCTGTAAATAAATACCTAATGCAAGTACATATAAAACGTGAATTTCGTTGTAAATATACAATTTGAATGGCAAACAAATATAGACAGAGTACCTATGCATTAATAATAAGTGAATACTTCTGCATAACTGCAACTGCAGTTAGTCTAGAGTAAACTGAAGTAGGTCATGAGTATGAGTCTGCTTTTGTACCTCTGTACTTTAAATCACGGCCCTAAAAGTTAGATTTTATAAATATTTTTCAAAATATCACCTAAGTCTGTTTTTTGTAACATATTAAGGTTACCTAGAGCGATTAGGACTGGCCGGTGTTGAGACTGGTTTCCGCTTGGTCTTGAACTTCTGCTTGCTGCCCGGCGGTTCCAGCTTCAGGCTGTAGCTCGAAGATGCCTTACGTGAGAATTTGAATGACGGTGACTAAAATAACAAAATTGCAGGGTGAATTGCCTCATTATAACTACTTATAAGTAATGAGATATGGCTATGAAAATGTACTATAAAATAAATGTTGTAATATGAAAATTTGTAAACGGATTTCCTTTCATTAGCGGTTGATATTTGAAAATGATTCCGATTAATAATATGTATTTCATACTAAATACTTTTTAATTTGTATTGCTGTTATCTTACAAATATTAACTGTTCCAAATATTACATTTTGTCCTTGTTAGCTTGTGTAAACCTAAATTTGCGCAAATGAAACGTTAGGTGTGTGGCCGGCATTGTACATATTAGTCGCTGTGCTGGTGAATTTGGCTTGCGCAATTAAAAATGGATGGACTCTATTAATTATTATTAAACAATTTTTATATAACTTGATTGTTAGTTTAAGTCAAATATTGAGATAAATAAGAATCACTATTGCCGTCGCGTTGATACTAACATAATATGCAGGAATAATTTTCGAACTTTTAACTTTATTTTATACTTTGTTTTTTTTTTAATTAGTTTAGTCCTTCAGAATAAATAAGTATATGTAAATGACATGAATGATATGGAATTCATATTTCTTAAAAGGAGATGTAGCGAGCTCGGCTCTGGTTCGTACACGTCCTCAAGAAATGGGAAAGTTAAAGAAGAATCCGAAAAAAATACAATTAATTTATTTAACAATATATTGTAATATATATAGAAATGTATATAGGGTATTTTTTATTGTATGTAACTTACGCAGCATTCTCGAAATTGTTTGGCATCTATAGGCGAGGTAAAGTTTAGACCCCACGTGTCGTTAGTCATAGGATCCTTCCAATACACGAAGCATTCTGAAGCTTGACCAATTCTAGTGCCTGCAAAATTAAAATCACACCATTATTTCTAATATCATTGCAAACTACATACATACGAGCGCGATAAAGGGTTGTTTTTTATGTAATATTGGTGGCACATAAGCATGTAGCTCACATTTAAGTGATGACAGCGGCCTACATCTACATAAAAACCAGAGGTCAAAATGCAGATGCGTTGACACCCCTGAGACCTAAGTTGTAACGTCTCTGTGATAGTTATTACGGAGCCATACATTACCATCTAATCGGAACACGATAGTGTTGAACGCTACCATTTGGCGGCAGACAGATTAGGTATTGCGGTGGTGCCTACACCCTGGAGCTCATGCACTATAACTTTACTGTCAGTCGAATTTTGTTGGTTGTGATGGAGAGGTGCTAGTCCACGTGCAAATACGTGTATACGACAGCTGACGTATCTACTTCGTAAGGCACACTAAGGTCGAGATTCACTCACCGCAATTTGACTTTACTTTGACTTGGAATCAAACTATCAACTATTTTTTTTGGTTGACTGACGTGTCATAACTCCTACTTTACTTTGGAAAACTCATCTTTGCTACGAAAATAAGTAAATAGTAACGCCCGGCATTTTTATGGAAATAATCTGTACAGCCGTAACGTAATGTGACAGCAACCTACAATTTAAAAGTCTTCAATCCGTAAAATCTTACACCTGTTTTAACCACCAAAATACAATCGATTGCTATTCAAAGTGAAAATACATATTGTATAACGTTATACGTTTGCAATTCGATTACTGGAGTTACTATCTGGTGTAAATTTAAAACTGGGTTACGGTGGCAGCAGCCGCTTTTTCGATTAGCTCGTAAAATGTTCACGCCGTAAGCGAAAACACTTGAATAAGAGTAATATCGGGAGTAATTGATATACATAAATAAAATTAATGCGAAATTAGGTAGCTTTATAAAAATAGAAGCAAACTACTTTCAATCAAACGATCTAAATATCAAAGTTACTTTTAAATCAATATAGGCAAAATAAAACATTTTTGTTTTGTGTATTCTTGAGAATATCATGTTGCATTTGTAAGTGTACCTGCAAAGTTAAAATTAAATAATAAAGATGTATGGCCCCGTAATTACTACTACTATCATAGAGACATAACAAGTAAGGTCTCAGGGGTGGCAACGCATCTACGGATCTCCTCACTTCTAATTCTATCTAGAAGGGAAACGCCAAGCATAGTTCTCTCCATTGTTCTCTGCGTGACCTTAAACCTTCTTATGAGGCCCATAGTGAGCGACCACGTTTCAGTACCGTATTTCATCACTCTCAACACATACTGTTCAAAAACCCTTATCTTGAAACACTGCGGTAAATTGGATGAGGAGATGTATCGTAACATCCCGAACGAGACCTAACCGAGTTGAATTTTGCGATTGACTTCTTTTTCGAAGTTGCACGTAACGTAACTTCACGCCTGTAATCCCCGAAGCGGTAGGCAGAGGTAAATGCATGCATTCAAGCATACATGCAAACACCCACGATTTGCCGGTTACGTTTTGGGCCTTGTATATTGCCTATTGACATTTCCGGGTACATTTCCTAACTTCAAGGTACTGGGGAACTGCCAGAAAATGAATAAATCCCAATAGAACCCGAGATAAAGGATTTTACACCGTTATCTCTGACATCCCCCGACTCGGGCATCGAACCCAGGATCCCAGCATAGTAGTAGTGGGCTGCTGTTGCTAGCTACTGAGGCAGTTAGTTCTTTCGTAGTTGGACTGACCTACCCGAAATTCAGCCATGCTTTCTTCTTTTTTTCAACGGAGTCTTGTATCTCTTTATTCCACCACTCCTCTTTTATCGATTTGGTTATCATTGCAGCACATACTTGTTCCGCAACATCGACCATACTGTCTTTCATAACTTGCCAACATTCATCCACATCCAAGTCCTTAAGACCAAACACTATCTAGCTTTTCACGACTTGACGTTCATACATACTGATTGCACTAGTGTCTTGTTGTAACTTCTCACCATTTATTCTTTCAAGTCCTCCGAAAGGCACAAGAACTTGCCACTTCTTGAACAGCTCCCTAAACCGGCTTATCATTAAGTAGTGGTTGTATTGTCTATACTGTATCAAGAGCCTTTATTTGCCCTAGTGTCCATTAGCCTCTTTCGAAGACGACTACCAACCATAATCAAATCAATCATAGTTTTCTGTTGTGTATGTCCTTACATCGGAATTTTGTGCCAGACACAACTTCTTCAAGTCTTGAGTCCTCGGTGAGTTGAGGGGGAGGTAGAACTAGCAGAGGCCGTGACGTGCACACTTCTGGCATCATCTCCTATTTCATAATATTGGTCAAAAACTAAAAATAAAGTTTATATGTTAACTGAGCGCCAGTTACCGTTTACTACAACCAATAATAACGAACTTGTAGTTCAAAAAGAAGAAGCTAAAGTCTTGCTTTGTTTATAAGACCTCGGTCTTATTACCGTTGTCCTTTTAGTAAATCCCATTTCATCATTAAACTATGCTAACGACTTAGTAAAGTATGATGACTAATTAATATTCACTTTCCTTGTTTTTCTTTATTTGAAGTAATTTTGAAGTAAAATGAAAGTGCCGTAGGATTGTTATATACAACTAGGATAATTATATACATTTTGATTTTATTTTACAGTTTTTGATAACATTGCTTAATTTTTTTTATAGGAAAATATGTCACCGGTTACAACTTAGAGGTTGTATTCATTTTAAGAATCATCGAAGGGGTAATGCATGTATATAAGCATACATGCAAACACGTACGATTAGTCAGTTATGTTTTGTCCCTTGCAAATGAATGGAGAGCTTATTGACATATCCGGGTACGTTATTAAACTCCGAGGGTACTTACCTACTAGAAAACTTCCATAAAACAGATAAACTTAATAACACATGCTAAGTATAATGCAGATTTTTTTGGAAGATTCAATGAATATGATAAGTTATCCCTCAAAGATAGATATATATGCCGGACATTTTTGTAGATTTACTAAAGAGGAAATATTTTACCATACATTATTTTGTAATATCTCAAAGGGTTTAAGTAGCGTCTTCGATGAAAGTTACCAGGCGGCTTAATTTTTCCGACACCTCCAATATTTTTTTTGCAATCAATTACAGAAAACTTTAACAAATAATTTACACAAACCTTCCTCATGAATCACTCTATTGGTGAAAACGGCATGAACATTTGTGCAGTAGTCTTTGAGTTTATCGCAAACAAACAGACAGACGCCGCGGGGTACTTGTACCTATTTTTGTACAAATCAGTGTTTGGGAACTTGCCATAATTCTTTTAGAAACTTTCATTATGTTTGCATTTGTTTATACGACAAAGCAATTGAGTTTAGGTTCGCAATAAAAAGCCATGACAGGCCTCTACTTTAATGTCCACTAATTATTAAACAATCAATTACCAGGCTGCAGCAGTTTGACATCGAGGATCTTGTCAACCTGGGAGTTGTATGCGGTGATATGGAACACGCATTCCGGCGAGTCCTGGATGCAGGTGATGTTGACAGGCACCAGGTCCTCCGACACCTGCTGCCACTTCACCGTGCCGGCGCCGCTGGCTGATACGTGGAATACCTCGGCCCAAAGTCTGAAAAACACAAGTGATATGACCGTCGGAAATATTCTTAGATGGTAAGCAGTCTACTTAATGCTGTGAATTTAGAAATAAAAGTATAACTTATCAAAATTTTATTTAGGACTGGGAATTAACATGGATGATCGATATAAGTGATCGAAGCCCCACATACAAGCCTCGCATTTTTCTGTCCCTTTTTGATTTAACCGACTTTTAAGTGGACTACACTCACTTATAATTTTAGGACTTTAAGATTTATTTAAAAATGTATGTATGTATCTTCACGCCAAGTCCCTTACGGGATAGGGAAAGAGTGTGGAGCGCCAGATATCCCGCTCCTGACACACCTTCCCATTCTTGATAATTGCCAAAATATCTTTTCTATCAAGATAATGATATAAAAATTTAACCATATATATGTATCACAGCCATATCGTATGTATAGAATTGTCCACATTACGAAATAAGAAAATTTTCGCTGTTTACTGGCCAGGTCATGATGTACATTATAGGAGGTATATTATGGCAATTAATAATATAATTTTAAACCAACCTCATCTCCAAAAATCATATTTTGTCATAACAAATCATTTGAGTAAATGTAAAAGTTTTATGGACACGCTATTATCACGATATGGCCAATCGTAAATGCCTACATCATAAAAGGTATACAATTAAACGACCTGGTCATATTTAGCCCACATCATGAACTACGACCTTTTCATGGATTTTTCGTATATTTCACGATGTTACCAATATTACGATAGAGCCACGACATATGTACTAACATACAGTTTCAATCCAAAATTTGGTGAAATCAGATGAATAGTTATAAGGACATGAATGTAAAATTTATACATATTTACAAATTTTAGGCCTTTAAAAAATTAGCGTAGTTCAGTAATTAGAGACAGACTGATAATTGCTCACTTCTACGTATTTCGAAATGTGATAGCCGCATTTCCTTAGGGTTCAAACTATCCTTCATTTCATTAAACAATTTTCTACGAAGCCGTGAAAGCTAAAGTAACAGAATATTCCTTAGCATGATGTTATATTGTTGTATTTTAAACTTGCCGTTTGAATAGAACAATTCCTATATCTCAGGACTACAACACGTATCATGCGTAATTTTATATTCAAATTTCACAAAACTATTTATCAATACCTACGTCCTTAATACCTTTTACTGGTGGTAGAGTTCCAGTGTAAGAGCTCGAGGGCATAGACACCACCAGTAGGTACCTAATCTATCTGCCGCCAAATGGTATTGTTCAGCACTATTGTGTTTCGGTTAGATGGTAATGTATGGCCCCGTAATAACTATCACACAGACAAAATAACTAAGATCTCGGGGGTGGCAACGCATCTGCATTATAACCTCTGGTCTTTGTATGGGTGTCTGTATATAGGCTGCAGTCATTATTAAACATCAATGTAAACCAAGCTGCGTTGTGTCGTCGGTGGTGTGAACTGTACGCATGCTTATTTGTCACGTTCATTGTAATATTTTTTTTATGTAATGGAAGTGGTAAACAAGAATACAGTTCACATTGATGTTAAGTGATGAATGCAGCCTAAAGACTCCTACACAAATACCAAGGTCAAAATGCAGATGCGTTACTACTCCTGAGGCCTTAGATGTTATGCCTCTGTGCCGGCAATTACAGGTCCGTACATTACCACCTGACCGGAACACGATAGTGCTGAACACTACCATTTAGCGGCAAGTATCTCAGGTTATGCAGTGGTGCCTACGCCCGCGAGCTCCGTCACTGGAGTTTTACCACCAACTATATTATGTATCTTAAAAAAATCAGCATTGTTTACTCTTTATTATGTGTTAACTCACATATTTTAGGATGCGCGTTTGTAAGGTAAATATTTCATATTTTTCCCGTTATTTTGTTCGACTCTCTATTTTGGGATACACGATAAGTCCTTCTTGTAACTGCGCAGTTCCGTACTGAATCTTATCAAAACAATACAATAATATTCAAAAATGTTCCAACGAAAACGAATATTTATCTTGAGATCTTAATATTTTTTCTTGTTTGCTTTTAGGTGTTATAACTTAATTAATATAATAATAATTGTGGTAGCCCGTTTCTATTTATATGCAGTGTTAATTGCTATGTACTGAAGTGATGTAGAGTTTCTCAGGTACCTAAGTGACCAATAGGTAAATGTCTTCTGACTGTAAAATATTTTGACGTTAGATTCTCAGCGCTGTGTGCTCCTATTTATTTCCTCCATTTTATTTCTTTTAACACGATTTTTAGGGTTCCATAGTAAACAAGGAACCCTTATAGTTTCGCCATGTCCGTCTGTATGTCTGTCTGACTGTCTTTCCATCCGCGGTTTAGCGCAAAAACCATTGGTACTGGAGACTTGAAATTTGTCATCAGTATACATCTTTACTACGTCGACAAAGTGGTAGAATAAAAACATGACATTTTTTTTTTATTTAGAGTGTAGGGGAGATATCCCCTACATGTGATGCACGGTTTTTTTTTATTTTTCGTTATTTTCTTTTCTATATTGGTTAGATCTATCAAAAATGTTAGGGGTGTGCTAACATCATTTTTGGATTTAGTTAGCTGTTCGTGACTTTACAGCTTTAAAGTGCCAATTTTCGTTAGACTCAAGTGTCCCCTCCCTCCCCTAGAGACTAAACGGTTGTTGTTAGGAATTCAAACGTTACGGCAATAGTAGCTACATTTAACGAAATTAAAAGGAAAACTGTCACACCTAAGTTGGCTTTACGAGTTTGCGAGTAATAGTCGACCAAATGTAATATTCGAATTTTTTTTACAACTCCATAGAAAATGCCTACTTCCCTACTAATATTATAAATGCGAAAGTAACTCTGTGTGTCTGTCTGTCTGTTACCTTTTCACGTCCAAACGACTGAACCGATTTTAAAGAAATTTGGTACTGAGATAGTGCTGACTGAGAAGGAACATAGGCTACTTAGTTATTTATAAAACGACATGCACGCGGGCGAAGACGCTAGGCGTTACACGTAGGTGCACCGTCCCAAGTCTACTAGTATACCACCCGTGGCTTCGCCCGCTTGGAATACACGATTATGATTTTTTACCTTAAATAGTAGGTGGTGTTTTGACAAAATGTAATGAGGGAATTGTACATGTTGGCATGTTTTCACGAATGCAAGCATTAACCCCTGCTTACCCATGTCGGGTAATACAGTGGCCAATTGTAATAAAACTAGTTTTAGGATTTATCTCGCATATAATTATTATATATTAAACTTACATGATTATTTAAAATCGAACCCGACGTTCGCTTTTTAGCTTCCGTGGTCTCGGGCAGACTGAGGTGACATTAGTCTGACAGCAATTTGAAAAATTATTATGTGCAGTTACCATCATCTATTTCGCAAACGTTTTACGTAGCATTACTAAATGTATCTTGAGGTCTTACAGACTGTTGCGGTTGGGCTTTAATTCTACTGAGTATAGGATTCCATGTTGGTGACAATCGCCAACCACCTTCTCTATTGAAATTTTGATGATATGTAATCTCAATAGCCTCGCGAAGCATTTTTGGAATTGGTCTGTGTTCTGTAGCGAGCATTCGAGTTTTATCAAACCGAATATAATGAGTTGGTTTGTCCGCTTTGTGATCACAGACTGCAGACCTCCATGTTCTACAATATTTGACATCAGCAATATGTTCCTTAATTCTGGGGGAAACCGCTCTCTTTGTTTGGGCTATATAAGAGAGATAAATCCGAAAACTAGTTTTAGTTCAATGAGTATAGCTCGCAAAAATCTAAGAACAGTTGTCAAGTTGCGATTTTTCAACGAAGTTTTTTACTGTGGCTTGTAGTATTGGCATAAGTATAATATATTATAGCCAAATAATTTGTAATGTAGAGGTTGCGTGACATAGGCTATGTTGTTGTGTGCTCAACTATCGTCCACCTATCCGGGCCGCGTTTTGCGGCACATCGCATGCCAAATTCTATACATATTTAAACAGGCATGAATAGAATAGAGCTATAGTAATAAGACCTAATAGCTTTTATTTTACTGGCAATAAAAATGTATTTTTATTAAGCAACAAAAACAAGACAAATCATAAACATTTTACGCATAATATCCATTAGTATTATTTATATTTTTAATGTGTGTGTCACATTTTTTTGTGTCTTAGTTAAAGTCCAGTCAACATACGAAGTATTTAATAATAAAAAATCGTATAGTTTAAATCTTGTCTCACTACATATTGTACCTACTGTACCTATACGGGAAGACACTGACTGCTGCAACACAGTGCAAACTACCGTAGCAGGCAGGGTTCATAATAAAATTGTATCTTCTTTTGCGTACAATAAAGATATTTGTTTGTTTGTAAAAGGGTTTATATTGTTAGTTATCAACTCACTTTAAATAATAAACATAAAAACCCGCACTCATTTGAGTGCGGGTTTTCATTTCATTGCGGGTACGAAACTGAATTCAACTGTAACAAGCTTTAGATGAGGATGCATCATATGATAACATACTTGTTAAAATGATTGTAGGTTAGGGATAGTTTTATTTGCAGAACTACTTTTGTATATTACATCAATTGTCGTACAGATAATTAAAATACTTGATTTTGCGGGTTTCTTGGACACGAGCGCAACATTGTAGCTTGACAAGAATACGATTATGGAATATAAAACTTTGTAAAGAAAAGCCATCATCGTATGCTTATCAAGTGGGGTACCAGTGGGGTGATAGATATAAAGCAAATAATATTTATGAAAATGCTGAAGATTTTTTTGTCATTAGGTATATTTTGAACTAATACTGTTATGAATTGTATTTATATTAATGAAGTTGTTGTTGTTTTATATTAGTGAAGTGTATTTGTTATCAATATCAGAATATATTTCATCGGATCTTTAAAATTAAAGAAACAGGTAGAGTACCTGTTCTATTTACATTGCGTCTAGAATATAAGAGCAGTCTGTTTCTTTTAACCGACGAAAACAAAAGGAAAACAGTAATGAATTCAACATATATAATTTCTATCTTTTATCTGTTTTATTTTTTATTTTTGCTACCGATTAGAAATTTTCGTTTTTATTTACACTAGCGAACATTTGAACCTTAGATAGTTTACGAATTTTCCGAGGGACTGTTGGCGGTTTACATAATAATATATATTATTATTAGTGTTAAGGCTTACATGTATAATAATTAATTTGATGATGTGTCTTGCCTTAACTAGGTTATAACCCGGAGTTTGTTGATCGAGATGGAAGACAGCCAAGGAAACTCTTCAGCGGTTTACAGTAGCAACCACATGTTTTAGGGTTATATAATATGTCTGATGTAAACTTTCATTTTACCTACCAAACTGTCACCAAGTTTCTTATCATATCTTTAAAATATCGAAAATAAAATGCTTTCTGAAGAAATACGTTTAAATTTGCGCAAGTAGAACTGTTTTCGCAAGTAAAGCAAGTATGACTTCCGCTTTCCATGTTTTTTTATTTTAAAAATCATTTATTATGGTATCGAATGTCGTTGCCGACCCAATTTGTCACTGATCCAATGTAACTGAATATTATTGTATTATATTGTGTTGCCTCTCTTATGCTTTAAATACTACTATAGACTATTTATGGGGCACAAATACTGCGTACGGGTCTAATTTTGTGTTCAGTGTGTGAGTTTAAATATAGGTAAAGGGTGAGGTTCGATATAGAACCAACACTTAAATGTTTATATGGTCTATTGAACCAAAACATACAGTTACCGTGTGACCAATAAAAGATAAGTCACACATTTATAATCTCATACAGGTGTGTGTTCCGTGATGTTTTTGTTTTATTATTATTATTTTGTGAAATAAATTTCAGTGAACAACAGTTACACTCTGCGATGCTTGTTTCTAATTCTATATCTATATTTCTCTTATATGAATACTAGCTGTTGCCCGCGGCTCCGCCCGCGTGTACGTACGTCGCTTTTCGTGTAACCTGTGGAAACTCATCAAATTATCTCAGGGTATCCCACAGGATAATCTTTCGGGATACAAACTATTCTATGTGTTAATCCAAGTTACCTTCTATGTGTGTACCAAATTTCATGAAAATCGGTACAGCAGTTTTTGCGTGAAGGAGTACCAAACAAACAAACATACAAACTTTCACATTTATAATATTTATACGATCTTCACATCAGAATATTTCATATCCCATATGAATTCTGTACCAGCAGCGGTCCTACGATTGAAGAGATACCATTTAACGTGGTATTGTAGACTGAACGTTTTATCACAGGAGGAAAGCTTGTGAGATCAGTTTAAGAACCGTGTAGTTAAAAAATATGACTGCGGTTTCCCCTTTCGCAAAAGGTGATTAAGACAGACTTGGGATCGTCGAAGCGGAGGAGTGCCCACGACATATATTACACTGATAACCAAAGCCGAGTTGTCAGCCGATGAAATAAGATTCAACGACACAGGCAACTGCAGGTGGACATAGACATGGCCTGCAATGTGTTAATCAAGTTTACTGTTAATAAGGCTATTACTTGTTTTTAGCCTGCCCTTGGCGACATCTTGATTGGTGATTCTGATAAAACGACAACTCGTTTTCGTATCCATGGATTATCGAACCCCGAGAGCCTGACTTGTCGAAGTTATATGAGAGTAGCAGCAGCTCTACCCTTTTTTCCGGGATGAGCCTCACAACAGTATACATTGAAGACTCAGGAAATACAATACAACGCTCAACTCCGAGTCAGACGCCTGTCTGGGTAGTTTTGGTAGTAAAATCCTTACACAAGTCTGCACCAGCACTGACAGTGCTCATCAGGACTTTTATCACGAAATAAAGCAAGAGAGCAATGTGGAGTTAAATGATGAAAATTTGTTTATAAGACTAGGACCCGCTCCAGCTTCGCTCGGGTGCAATAATAAATAATAATAATAATGGCAACCCATTATACGTCCCACTGCTGGGCACGAGTCTCTCCCCTTTTTGGGAGGAGGCCTGGAGCTTATAACAAAGGTTCGGGGTGTGAACGAGAGTATTTGTAAATAATATTGTAACTAAAAGAAATATGTTATGACCGACGTATAAAAGTAATTTTACTGGTATCATTAATGACAATTTTCTAAGATGCGATTGAGATTCTTACCTTAATAGATGTCCATCGCGTCGTCGAGAGTTTTGCCACGGGCTGTCCTCATAGCGGTACGCCTTGCGGAGGATGGGCGCGCACGAGCACGACGACAATTTGTTGCCCATCGTGCGCGCGCCGCACTCGGCGCACTGGACTATGCTGCCTACAAAACAATTTACAATGAAAATACGGCAGGCATCTGATGAAGCTTTATCATAAGTTTTTTCAATTCAATAAAAGATGGTGAACAAGCATTCAGTTCACGTTAATGATAAATGATGACCCAGTTAGTCCAGCGGTGTGAGGCAACCGTTTGATTCGAAGGGTCGTGGGTTCGATGTCCGCACCGGGATTAATATTTGTATGACCTACACATATTTGTTTCGGGTCTGGGTGTTTGTGTATGTGTAGTGTGTATACAACGGTACCCATGACACAAATTTATACCTAATGTGGGGCTGTGAGTGTAAGCGTATAAATGACAACTACAGACTAGTATCTAGTACCAAAAAAAAACAAGTCAAAATGCAGTTGCGATGCCCAGCGTCAGACTGGCCGTAAAGTCAAGAAGGCATTCGGCTATTCGGGCGCCAGTTTACGCCCCTTGGCGCCCCTTTCAGGCCTGGGTGGTGGGCTTTGCCACCAGCATCGTCTTAGGTCCTGGGTCCACCATCTATTAGGTCAAGTCATTTCAGTGAGGAGGAACGGAAGCCACCCGTGCCGACCCAGTCCTATCCTAGCGTTGCCATCACTGAGGTCTAAGTGGTTTTTCCTCTGTGACAGAAATTACTGGGCTATACTTTATCATCTGACCGCCACGCGATGGAATTGAACTCTACCGTTTAGTGGCAGATACATTAGGTAATGCGATGGTACGTTACCCTCTAGTTCTGTCACCGGAATACTACCACCAGTAAAATAATTAATTAAAGCCAGGTACCAAACAGTATTTTTTTGTTCAGTATCATTACTGGTCATGGTTATTCCTTAATTGGAACATTTCTGTCAAGAATTTCTAATGCTGGTAGTAGGAGATTAACCAGTGGCGGAGATATCTCACTAAGCACATATATTGATGAAAATTATCTACTGATTGTCAATCTCCTCAGATACACCTGTACACCTCCTCAGATTCTCGGTTATATCAATTTTGCAAAATGTGAGAGAAATATTTATTATTTGGTCATCTAAAGTCAATGCGGTATTGGTCAGCTGTTTACTTGGCACCGAATTCAGATGATGTAATATTGTTTAACCCTGTTTTCTACATTTTGTAACATAGCAGGCGAGTCATGTGGGTTTCTAATATATGTTCGAGTATGTTTGAATGGATCTATTTACCTTTAGCTACCTCTTCGAGGAATAGAGGAGTGAAGTTACGTTTTATATATTTTGCAGTCCAACTATCATACCAGCTATAGAACGTATAAATGCTGCACCATGAATATGTTTATGTAAATAGTTAGACCTACAGTGCGCTAGTTTTTCAATTTTCTCATTTTATGAGCGAAGCTCTTTGAAGTTTCCTGACCTACTCATCATTTAGATTACATTGTTACACTGTACCGTGAGTTGTATAAATGAAGACCCGTAAGTTAAATTACTATACGAGGTTTCCATCATTATTACATTTCAGTGCAATCTGAATTAATAAAGAACAGAGGTATACGTATAATACCTGCCCATACAAGCATGCATGCATACACTAACAAAAATTATTCTTTGTAATTTTTTATTTTACGAGTATATATCTATGTCAATAGGTTGAGTGCTCTAAAATCCCAAAGTTGTCTGAAGCACTCAAAAAGTGCTCTGAAGCACTCATTGGACACCAGTTTTGAGGAATATTGTAGCGCCAAAGGAACACCTCAGAAAGAAGTTCGTACCACAATTTGCAAGGCAAAAATTAACGAACAAATCAGTTTGTTGAAGACTTCCACGTATCCAACCTGTCCAATATCTTTGCGTAGACTCAGATTTTCGAGTCTAGCTGAGATTTCTGGGTCGTGGACGATTGGAGCGGTGCGTTTTTGTATGGAGCCAAGTATAAAGTACCAAGCTGGTATTTAAGAGCAGATGAGATCGGTATCCAAAATTCAATATCCTGAAGGGCTCTTTTGGGCGTTGCCAGCCCAAAAGAGTCCTTCAGGGGTGGCAACGCGTTGGCAACTCCCCTGATGTTGCAAATGTTCATAGGCGACGGTAACCACTTTCCATCAGGTGGCCCGTCTGCTTGTCTGTCAATCCCTTGACAAAAAAAAAATGAACTGAATAAAATTTTGTCTTCTCCGATCTCTCGGCTTGAGACATAATCCTAGTTACACTCTCCTCGACAAGCACCCGAGAACCATTGATGATATTTGGGATTTTACTCCGACATATCATTGATATGCAGAATGAAAAGAGTGGGAGAGATCACACCCTTACAGTACACCAGCATTTGATTAGTATGTCAGAGCTTTGTCATCTTAATGTAATTAAAGTGGTAAACAAGCACACAGTTCACATTGATGTTAAGTGATGACTGCAGCCTATAGACACCCACACAAAGACCAAGGTCAAATTGCATATGCGTTACCACTCCTAAGCATTTAGCGGCAAGTATATTAGGTAATGTGGTGGTGCCTACGCCCGTGAGCTCCGTCACTGGAGCTCTACCACCAGTAGAAAAGTCTAGACCCGGTCAAAAGCCCCAGCAATATCTTGGCATATAGCTAAAGCTTCCTCACTGTTATCTAAGATTTGAACCCATCGGCATGAAGGATATACCAGAAGATCACCAGCTGATCTACCATGTCGATAGCCATATTGACAGTCACTGATTAGCTGGCTGTCTTCCACATACTTCAGCAGCTGCATACTTATTTATTACACGCATAACCTTAGAAAGTAGGGGAGTCATTGCTATGGGTCTGTTTCTAGTATGGGAATATGGTTTCACATTTTAGTAATTTATATTTTTAGTCTTAGGCTAGGAACAATAAAGGTTGGGTGGGGGCAACTCTAATGACATTTGTCGGACAAATGTTTATACTTTATATATACTACTGAAAACCAATATACCTATACAATAAAAATAGAATAAACGTAACTTTATGTGAATGTTTTCTGAAGGGGTAGGCAGAAATTAATGCTTGCAAACACTTTCTATTCGCCTTTACTTGGCATATTTCCGAATTCCGAGGGGTGAGACTGGAAATCTTCCAAGAAATAGAAAAATCCCAAGAGGATTGTGTCCTTACGCGGGGATTGAACCCCGGATCTCAACGTAGAAGTAGTGTAGCCTGTTACTACTGCGTTACCTAACTGATGCAGAATATCTTCTCTACAGGTTTTATAAAATGTACGCTCATGATTTCAAGTCCAGTAGTAGATGTTTACTGTCAAAGTTCCACGGCAGTCGCAACTTATTAAAACGTTTATAAAACAGGAAATTATTATTATTTTGAGAGAATTCACCATCACCACTGCTGACAAAAACATCCACTGCAGCATAAAGCCTTCCCCAAAGATGCCTCACAACAGTGTTGTGCGGCATTAGGAGAGAATATCTCATAGACGCCACGCTTAGCATGCGGATTAGCGGTCGCACTACTGGAAGAATTCTCTTCCAGTAAAATAAAATTCTTCCACTAGTGGGCTATGTGGTCGTCACGTCATCGTCGTGCGATAAAACAACCGCCACTGCGATCGCCAATCAGTTGTAGATGCAGTTTATATGCAATCTGCAGTGATCTCCACAAAACCGAAGGACAAATTACAGATGCGTAGCCATTCGCCTCTCCTGAGCCTTGAGTTATTTTACCTTTGTGATAGTTATTACAGGGCAACACACTTCCACCTAATATGAACATAATAGTGCTGTACACAAGTATTTGGTGGCAGATAGATAAGGAAATGTGGTGGTGCATACACCCTCTAACTCCGACACTTATAGAACTCTACAACCAATAAGTGATGATACACATCAGTAAGTGTATCACTTACTGAGTTTAAAGGAGATGTTGCAAGAATGTATGAACCTCCGGCCATGTATTGTACACAATATCATTAAACAGGCATAATCAATATAAAAATGTTTTTTACTGCATATTTTCACTTATTTAGCTTTGTTTGCAGTTACAAAACATTATTTGCAGTTAGAATTGCTACTCAAAACCAACATGGCGAATATGGCGGGCAAAGTCATTTTGACATTTTCATTTTTTGAATTGCTTTTTGATTATAATACTTGGAGAAAAAAAGAGCCCAGAGCCCAGCTCGCAACATCTCCTTTATAATTATTTCATTGTAAAATACGTATTTTATCTCTATAGTTGATATGCTAAACAAAATAACAGAGAAATCCTCTTCATTATTTGTTCAATCTTCACAGTAAAATACCTGTCCTTATTATCATTAAGTAAGCAAGAAGCATAGATGTTTTTCTTTACAACCAATTGGAATAAGTAGAAATATATTTTTAAAATCTGTTGAATTTATTGAGATAATCTATACTTATAATAAAACTTTAGAAGTGTAAATTCTGTACATTAAAAATATTGAAAAAATAAATACCAGGGGATGTTACTAGATCGATACTGAACCCAAATATGTGATTAGAAATATTTTTGTCTTTCTGTCTGTCTGTCTGTCTGTCTGTCTGTTTGTTCAAGCATCACAGAAAAACTATAGATCCGATTACAATGAAACTTGGTATGATTATACTTTAACCTTTGGCGCACAACACTGGGTACTTTTTATCCCGGAAAAATGTCTATTTGTCAGTGTATTTGTGCACGCTAATATAAAAAACGGCGTATCCGATTAGCGGTTTTCACTAATACGTATATTGTGGTAAGTTTCACTTAACATTTAGTGTTTGTTTCATGTGAATCGGTTCAGAAATAAAAAAGTTATGTCAATTTAAATAATCATATCGAATATTTTTAAGCTATTCTGTATCTTAGTTCTATCTTTTAAGGGGTTTCGTACCTAAAAGGTAAAAAAGGACCCTACGGATTACTAATCCTCCGCTGTCTGTCTGTCCATCCGTCTGTCTGTCACCAGCCTGTATCTCATAAATAGTGATAGCTAGAAAGCTAACATTTTCACAAATTATGTATTTCTGATACCGCTATAAAGACCAAATTAATTACTAAAAATAAGAAAATGAAAATGTTAAGGGGTCCAAGGGGCATACAATAAACGTGTTTTTTTTTCGTATATTTTTTGCTTGATATTAATATCTAACGCCTAAGTAAGGGGATAGATAAACTGGGGATAGCCTAACTAAGGGCATTCCCCAGCCAAACGAAGGCTACTTTTATCTCCATACATAAAAAAAAAAATAGTTAAAAAAAAAATAATATAAAACCATGGATAACCCCTGCATTAATTCGGTGTATAAGACAAAGAGATAAACTTCATCAAAAGGCTAAAAAATTCCTTGATAACTTAATACTACAAACAACGTATAAAAGATATAGAAATTTTTGCAATAACCTCTTAAAAAATTTGAAAAAGAATTATGATAGTAATGAACTAAATAAAGCTGGTAAAAATTGCAAGGAACTTTGGAGAAATATCAAAAACTTGTCTTACACATCTAAACAGCGTGTATCAAATTCGAGTTTGCTGTATTCTAATCCCACTCCGCTTATGTCTGCTAATTATGTAAATAATTATTTGATCAATGTAGGAAAAGATTTAGCCGATAAGATTCAAAGAAATACTGGTAAGTAGTCTTTTTCGTCCCACCAAAAATACAGAAATAGTCACTGTCTGAAATCTTTTGTTATGCTCGACACAGATGAGGATGAAATAGCTAGAATTATCTCAGGACTAAAAAATAACTGTGCAGTTGGTTATGATAACATAGACATTCTTATTCTGAAACGTTTCACACATAGTTTTGTCCCCCATTTAACCTACATTTTTCAACTCTGCCTTTCAACTGGCATGTTTCCGAATTGTTTAAAAAAAGCAGTAGTTATTCCTATATTTAAATTGGGGAACAAAGATCTAGTCTCCAATTACCGACCGATATCGATCCTCCCTTCAATATCTAAAATATTAGAAAAAATTATAAATAGTAGGTTAGTAAATTATCTTGAAAAAAATAAATTTATATCGTCTATGCAATTTGGTTTTAGGGCTAAACTGTCCACTGCAGATGCAGTACACGAACTGACAGACTATATCTCGCAAGAACTTGAGGAAGGACACCAGACCTTAGGTATTTTCATTGATATGGCTAAAGCTTTTGATACCATATCCGTTCCCATGCTTCTGAACAAATTAGAAGCTCTAGGCATAAGAGGTACACAGCTTAAACTGTTTGCTGACTATTTAGATAACCGATACCAATGCGTAAAAATAGATAATACTGTCACCAGTGAGGATCAAAATGCAGTGGCTTTGGTATCCCGCAAGGAAGTATTTTGGGTCCAACTTTATTTTTGATATATATAAATGGCTTGTGTAATTTAACCATTCAACAAGGCAAACTTATATCTTACGCCGATGACACAGTTTTAATATTTACCGGCAAAACCTCCAGCGAATTATATGAGATTTCTCAATTAGGTTTCAATAAAGTAAACAATTACAAAGTAAATTATCTTGGAGCCTAAGATAATTTACTTACATTAAATGCTGACAAGACAAAATATATTCATTTTTCAATGCGCAAATTTTCAAATAAAATCTATAACAAACGCATTTTTGTGCACCGTTGCATCAGGTTGCATCAGGTAACTCGTGCAATTGTCCTGCCATTATTAAAACTCACGATATCAAATATCTCGGGATATTGATAGACGATACACTTTCATTTAGATTACATATTGAATCCCTTGTGTAAAGATTACGCAAATTAATATTTGTATTCAAGAAACTACGAAAACTAGCTGACTCTAATTTGATTTTTCAAATATACGAGTACTTCTTTAGGACAAAGTATAATTCAATACTGTATCACATCATGGGGTGGTGCGTTAAAAACCACTATTTTATCACTAGAACGAGCTCAAAGAGCTATTTTAAAAGTAGCCTATTCTCATCCCTTTTCTTTTCCTACATTTCTTTTGTATCAATCCATTTGCGTTCTAACTGTCCGCCAAATTTTCATATCTAACATTATATTAAAACAGCATACCAAGCTTACTTACAATATTGACAATACTAACAAAAGACGGTATGATATGGTCTGCACTATAACTTCAACCTCGAAACATGCTTTCATCAAAAGATTCTATTCATTTCTTGGCCCATTTTTGTAAAATAAATTAAATAAAAATCTGTTATTTTATAAGTTAGACTATCATAGATGTGAAATAATTTTAAATAACTTTTTACAGAATCTTTCGTATGAAAATTCAAAAAATTTACTCCTAGAATGTAAATAAATTTTTGAAAACTGTCTAAATTTTATTATTATTAAAGTTAGAAGTAGTAGTATCCTAGTAGTAAGAATAATTAAGGACGTATATTCAATTGTTAATTAAAATAACTTCAAATAGCTGTAGATCTCTTCCAGCCCGAAACACAAGTTTTACCTAGTTCGGGCATATATATGTTTTGTACTGTTTTAAATATTAAGATATTATTGTATGAATTATGTGAACTTACTTTTGAAATAAACAATTTTATTTATTTTATTTTATTCATACCTACTTACAAATAAGTAGAATTGGAGTGTATCCGACTTTAACGAAACTTCCACGGGTAGGTAGCTGATGTAATAAGAAGTAACTTAGGCGATTATCTCCATACCTTCATACATACATACATACCTACATACAAATAAACAGAATTTGAGTGTCTCCGATTTTGACGGAACTTTCACTGGCAGATAGCTGATGTAATAAGGAGTTACTTAGGCTACTTTGATACTAGCTGCGCCCACGACTTCGTCCGGGTAGATACTGAACAATCATATTTTTTCTCACGTGGACGAAGTCGCGAGCACAGCTAGTGATTAATAAAAAATAATATATCTGTACCTACTGAAACTGTACTTTATAAATGACTAACAACTGCAACTGGTATGCTATAAAAATTCTTCTCCTTTTTCTTAAATGCATCTAGGTCACTAGAAAACTATCGTTAAAACAATAAAACAATCGTCGAAATCACTTCACGGACGACGAAGATAAACTAATCTTGAAAAACTAATCTTGGAAACGTTTCTCGCTCGATAGAGTGAAATTTAATAAAGAATATCTGAGAATCAAATGAATTAGGACCGAAGAATATGTCAAAACCAGGTGGCTGACTCGATTTCTCAATCCCATCGCTAATTTTGTGTGTCTAGATTATTAAGCTAATGCTATTTGTACTTATTATAATAATATGTGAGTACTTTATGCATAATGCATATGGGTGGAATGGGAAGTAGCGGTGTGCAATATAACTACCGCTGCGGTGATTGCCAATCTGCATGCCAAGCGTGGCGATTTTGTCATAATACTTCAAAATGACGCACAAAAACCTTTTGATAGGCAGTTGCAAGCGTTTGCCCAGCAGTTGACGGTTTTAAATTTTAAAACACTACTAAACCCCAAAAAATCCATAGAATTTTAGAGGGTTTTCTCTCGATTTTTCCATGATGCCATCACCAGATCCCAATTTTGTGATAATGGGCCAACTTGAAAGTGTAGGTATCCCTTTGAATGACACAAGAAATTTTAAAACCGATGAATATGTGATGGGAGTAATTTCTTATAGAACCCAACCTGAACCCAGGACTACTACTTACTTCATTTATAATATCACACGTAACTTCACGTCCATTCCCGAAAGGGTAGGAAGAGGTAATTGCGTGCATTCAAGTAGGCACGGCACACAATCCGGGCCATCGAAATAAGATTCGATGCCCGATTATAAATAAACGAAATAGTTTATTTTGCTTTTAAAAACCTATCATCCTTTGATATTTGAAGTACGTAAACTACCGAGACAAAATATTACTCCCCACCTGCTTAAAATAGCATCCTAAAACAGTTTTTTAATAAATTATTTAAATGTGTATAATTCATTTACATGCAGAAATAAATTCAATATTCGTTTAAATACAAAAAAAATCTGTGCATAATATTCGCTATCAATGAAAATTTACAGCAGAGCTATTGTGGTTATTACCAAACAGGAGCCAAAATTAAAGTGTTGCCTAAAATATCGCTTACCATAAGATTGATTGTGTTATTGATGATTATAGCTAATTAAAATTGTAATATTGTAAGTTGATTGTGGATACAAAAACGTTGAATCATCTAATGATCTTGTGCCCATTATCTGTACGATCGCTTCTGCATACTTAATCCACTGTCCTCTCTGTGATATTGACGCAATGCATGTAAGTATGTTCCGATTAACCGTTGTTGATCAAATATACCTACATACTTTTATATTAAACGAGTTGGTATCTACAATTAATACTGCCGCCGTGTCTTCGTTATGTTGTTAATAATATCTATTGATAATCCGTAATAGATTTCCGTTTTCGAAAAAGCGGATATTTTATTTTATCTAATTAATTTCAGTGGCATTCATAACTTTATGTGATGAAATTAGCAAACAAGCATGCAGTTCGCTTTGGTAGTTAGTAAATACCTATAGACATCCACCCAAAACCGAAAAGTTTAAATGTACTCGTAGATATGTAGATGAACTACCACTCTTGAAATGAAATATATAAATGGTATCCATCCAACCCGAATATAATAGTGGTAAACAGTACTAAACACTACCATTTAGTGGCAGATAAATTACCTAAGAGTCTACGAGATGTGCCTACGCCCTAGGCCCGTCAGTGGAACTCCACCACCAGAAGTACATTATTACTTCTGGTGGTGAAGTATATAACAGTATTTTAAGATATGGAAATGATAAATAAGTACACAACGCACACAGATGACAACAACTAAATAACTTATATTTATAGATCCGCGATACATAAACACCATAATTTTATGCACTCACACACACACACTTATATCTTAAGTCCCAGTCTTAGTTCTTCTGTGATAAAAATTATGAGCCCGTACATAAGAACCTCAGCGGAATGCTGAACACTAGGGGTACGTACCTACTTTTCAGGGAGAGATAGATAATGCGAGTGTGCCTATATCCTCAAGTTCCTTCACTTGAGCTCTATCGCCCTATAAAACCTGACATTATCGAGAGACTCTACATCTTACTTAAAAACATTATGACTACTCTGTGGCTATACCACAGTTTTTAATGACAACCATTTCGTGAAAAGTGAAATTAAGTAACTTTTTTCTTTCCTTCTTCTTTTCTTTTCTTTCTTACTGCCTCTTGTTTTGTTGCTGGTTGTTCTGGTTGAATATGTGTGTTCGCGTTATTTTTTTCACAGTAAAACAACATACGCTTCAATGATTACAACTGATTGCAACGCACTTGCATTTTGACCTTCGGTTTAGGTATACACAAGCTGTTGTAGTCACTTACCATTCACATGAACTGGATGCTTGTATGACACGTTCATTGCATAAAAAGTATTTGTTTATTAAATGAATGTGAGTGATGAATGTAGTTGAAGCACGAGAGGTGTGTAAGAACCGAGATATTTGGTGCTCCACACTCTCTGGCTACTCCGTTAGGGAATTGGTGTAAAATTAAATATTGTTATAATTATTAACTGCCTCAGTAGCGTAGTGGTGGCAGGCCACTACTATTGCGCTGGAGGCCCGATTTTTTCCCGGGTTCGATTCTCGGGTGGGGGGCTATCAGAGATAACGTTTTAAAATCCTTTATCTCTAGTTCTATTGGGATTTTTCCATTTTCTGGAAGTTCCCCAGTACCTCGGAGTTTGGTAATGTGCTCGGATATGTCAATAAGCTCACCACCTGCGCCAAAATGTAACCGGCGAATCGTAGGTGTTTTCATGTATGATTGAATGCATGCATTTACCTCTGTCTACTACTGTCGTGCTACCCCTTCGGGGATTACAGGCGTGAAGTTACGTTAAATATTGTTTATATTTATCAATGAGATCTCACCCGCGGTCCCGTGATGTCACCAGGTTCCATCGGTGCGCGAAAGGGAATGTCCTCGGTTTAGGCTCTGCGAACGCTGCGTGCCGTGTCTGTAGTGCTTTACAACCCCATGCTGCAAACCCAAAAAAACATTTAGTTATCCCATTAATTGCTCAAATTTAAATATTACTCATTTCAAATTTACTTATAAGAGGAAACTCAACTTCATGTTCAATTGACATGTTACGGTTAATACCCGAAATGCGGCTACACCTAGGTCTAGCCAGTTAAAACTAGCGTGGACAGTAGCCGTTGATTATATCTAAATGTAACAGAGTTAACAGAGAATATAACAGAGTTGTTTATGATTTTAGCAATAGGTCTCATCAAGGTTATTTGTACCAGTAAATTATAAAATGTATCGTCAAAATAAAAACAAACCCTAACACCGAACACCCACCCAGGTGCAGCACCCTTCGAACTTACCTAACTATGTTGGGGCGCTCAGAAACTAGCTTTAGTTTTAATAAAACTCAATTAGCTTCATTAATCATAGACATTATATTGTACCTAGCCTTAACCAACGGCTAAGGCTACAAGTAATTTTAGCCGCCTGAAACTACACATATACGTGTATGCAGCTGCACTTCGGGTTTTATCCGTGACATATACACCTGCTTTAAAATAAATATACTTAATATAGTTTTATAACATACAAATTACACATACATACAATAAATACCATAAAGCATGCATGACTATATTAACCACCACTACATCTACGATGATTCGCGTAAGTTCAATTCATTATGATAAAAAGTAATTTTTATAAAATGTATAGATGTGCTAGTGGTTTGATAAATAATCAATTAGTTTGTCGTACTTGTTTATTATTTAATGTTATTTTTTAAGTTGTGGATTATTATGGATATATGTTTAATGGAATGAAAGTGCGTGATATTAAACGAGAATCCATAGGTTTATATGCCAATTTTTGTGATCTACATAAATATCTATATCATATTTATATTTTGAGTTAATTTCTTGGTAAATTTAATGATAATACCTACAACTGCTGTTTCTGCACGTCGAGCAGTATTACAAAATGTTCACCACCCTACCATTCGTTATTTAATTTTGTGCCACAACATTATACGGCTTTAGGTGTTAGTTAGTTATCTTCGGACACATGAAGATTAATTTTAGTAGTTCATTAAATTATTTGTAATTTAGATTACCAGAGTTGTATATTGAATATGAAAGTCACGTGGAAAAATATTAATGACGCTATATCATACTGCTACAATTATTCTCTTAATCCATGGTACAATTTTAACTGGTCCACTGGTTCAAAATAAGCTTATTTTTAATTGTTGATACATTGCTGTCTTTGACATTTTTTTTTATCATTCTTATACATATAATGCATGAAAGGTATTTGAAATTTACACATCAATACTCTTTTAGTAAATATTGTCCTAGATGATTAATTTAAATATGAATGGAATAGTACGATAAGAACCAGTTTGCTGTTTTGAAATTCCGTAATAAATAAATATACAGATTAGTAGAGAATATACAGAAGTCTAAGTACTTAAAATTTTGTAATAACCTTGAGACAATATGAACAACAAAATAAAGGTGTGCCTATTTTGTACACGATTGTAGGTGCATATTTGTCTCTGATAATGTCAATTAATTATAAATTATATTATTATTCTTATATTATATATTATTAATAATTTAACGTAGTAAATACATTAAATTCGGATAACACATTATTTAAATGTACTTTAAAATTCCGTTCGAGAAACTAAAACATATTCCTGTGTAACTTTATGAACATATACATGGCCTTGGACGTACGTTACCACATCTTAACTATATTGTACACACACATAGTATGAGTCAAGTCTATTCTCACCTACAGATAAACAAACTTGAAACAAAATCACATCATAGTCAGAAGTTTTATATAATTGTGATCAATGCCGTTTGATTTCTTGGGTACGATAATCGAATGTACCTATAAACATTTATTAAACATACCTACGTCCTTACTACATTGTATTTGTTGATCAAACACAGCATGTTCAATCCTTTTACGATATCTTCAAAAATCAGTAGCAATTATTGGGTAAAATTAATAAATATTAGGTAATACCACTACTTTTTATATATTATCCATTAACTTTACACGTAGCTCGAATCGCCTTGTGGAAAACTCCTGAACTGGAGTATCGGCTTCTTCAATATATGTTTTGGTATGGTTTAGAAGCCTTATGAGGTTAACAGTGCGTGACCACGCCAAGTCAAACGACAGGCATCAATCAATTCACAATCTCTGGTTTATTCTATGAAATACTTACGACGCTTCTTAATCAATCTTATATTCCTATCACTTTATTTTAAAAAGTCCCTAATACACCGGCAAAAAACAGGCATCGTCGAATCAACTAATCCATTAAATATAGAGTTGAGTGGAAATAGTTTGCAGCCACTTAATATTGATTTAGAGGCGTCTAAGTCCGTGCTATCAAATAGTAATTAAAATTCACGAGTCGCATTTCGATCTCCACGGCAGGCTTCCAATCATACTAGATTAGTATATACATATACGTATGTCGGTCAGCCCAGTTTGGCTGCCAGTATATATCGACCCAATTAACTATGTACAAATAAAATGAGTTATCTAGTTCTACTTTTTAGGGTTTTTAATTCATATAGTACTAGAACTATACTGGTTATGGGCAATCGATATGCTAATGTTGACCATCAAAATGTGAGATAGTTAAGATGTGTAGCTTTGCAATGTTTTTAAGAATTAAATAGTTAAAATGTCATTTTTATTTTTACAGGATCTGTTGTCGTTTCAGTATACCTACCAGTGAAATCAATTAAGGCTCCAGTTTACAGGTTTACAATATACATTCAGTGTGTTGTTATAAATAATGAAATCAAATGGTGTCTATTTTTTGTAAATATATATATAATTTTATCTTGCGTTATTCAACATATCTAAATATCTAACCCATCGAGTGTAATAAAATAAGTGAATCGAAGAAGACCTGCACCGAATAACTTTCAAATATAGCACACCTAGCATGTATTTAATTAATACATAAAAATAGGTATATAGATACGTACATGAAATATATTTACGTATTCGTATTAGATAATATTCAATTTTATATATCAATTTAATTTAAACAGATATTGTGAAACATGCAAATATAATATTACTTGTTGTCTTACAGTGCATAAAAATATCATAATTTAAACGATAGTATCACTTTTATTTAGTTATTTATGGCAGAAATGCCCACACAATACAAACATTCACGAGGAGGTAGGGGGGTACAAACACTCCATGTGCAAATTAGCTGAAAGGTATTACGAACCTCGAAATTGTTCCAATTTTGCGAAGAAAATTTAGCAGCTTCCACGCTTTCTTTAGCACCCATACTTATTGAGTCGTGTTATCACTCGAATGAACTATGACAATTCGGTTTCAATGCGTATATGCTCTGAGCGGTTCGTGACACTAGAAGATGTGCGCTATGACAGTGTTCTCTGAGGAGGGTCAGGCTGAATAAGCATAAAATACCTCTATCGTAGCTTGTTGGAAAAGTTAAAAATTCACAGCGGCGAATAGTATATGAGGGGTGTACGTTGCAGCGAGCGAGCGCACGGGGCTATGGCTACAAGGGCGCGTACGGAGCGCCGGGAGCGCCGGGAGCTTGGCCGGCTGGCGGCGGCGCGGGTGCGCGGCGTGTAAACACCGCCAGCTGGGCCGGAGCGCCCGTGTCGCCGCGGCGAGCTGCTCGCGCCGCACGCCCGATCGACCCCGATACGCCGCACCTGCTCACCTACACCCCTCCGGCTGCCTGACGTGAACACGGCCGGAGCCGTTCGAGATCACGCCGCAGTATCTCAAAATGCGCAGAATTGAATGAGCGACGACACGGCGTAGCGAGCGGCGCTACAGGGCGACACCGGCGGCTCGGCCAAACGTCAGAGCGGACTGGGTCGCGAGTCGCGAGGCGAGCGTGCGTGGCGGGCGGCGGCGCTGTCTCAGGCGCGCACGCTCGCCGGCCGCCGCTCACCGACCGCCCGCGCCCGTCGGAGCCCGAGACGCAGCGACGCCCAAACCTAGCGAACGACACGGCTCACGGCCAGCGCCCAAACTATCTTCTATAAGATATCCTACGAATCTAATTCAGCTTAGGTATGCGTATATCTTATCATCCGTTGAATTATTTCAACCGAGCCTCAATTTAAACGCAATGGTATTCTAAAGTCAGCATACGAGTAATGTCCATAATGTATATTGAGATTAAGAAGATCATCAATGGGCGTTTGGAGCGGTGCGGCGTGGGGCGGGTGTTGCGCGCGCACTCTCCCCGAGACATTCGATTTTGGTCCATGACTGTTGGATGCTTACTGTGGCCCACAAAGTGATTTAATAGTTCATTCTAGACTATGACGCAGCACACGAGTACTTATTAATTTTAAAGTTCCATATTCGAGTTTAACATCTACAAACAATATCTACACAATGAAATATAATATTTACTGGCCAAAGCTATGAAGAAAAAAATTGTTTGTATTAAAATAACAGAAGTCAGCAATGAAATTCAATATACGTAGACCTTACAGATTTTGATTGCTGAAAAGTATAAAGGTAAAATATATCATCAAGAAGATTATAGTTCATGATGTGACGTCCACGTGCGTCTGACAATTTACAAATAAATACCACAAAGACGCAAATTAGTCACAACTGTAGATAATGCACACTCCCACGTTATTTGTAGGTTTAATTTATTACGTGCAATGATATTCTCTACTTGTAAATTTTTAAATAGATGTAGATTTGTAAATAGAAAAAAATGGATTTAGGCTACCCAACCCATTTTTTGAATTCAAATAAAACTTTGTATACATTTTATACGCTTTTAGTTCAGCGATTTGCTCTTCACGACATTGCAAACAAGCAGTCAACCATTACATCTGTATATTTGTATTTAAAACTGGCTAACCCGTAAAGAAAAATAGAGTTAAGGGTCAAGATATGAATAAATGTTCAGACCGAGCTGTTTCTTATATCAATTCTTACATATGTATTTGTATTTAGTTATACATACTATTATGATTAGTTTACTTGAAAACCAATAATTTAATACATGAAATGTACGTGTTTGTATGCGTACATCCTACATCGATTGTCATATTTGCCTTTATTTTTGGATACATATTAATCAATGTATCAGTTGTTATTAACTTTAATTTTATTTTTGTAATTTGTAGTGTAATGTATAAAAATACATATTATATTCTATTTCGCGACATTGTTTTAAATTTCAAAATTTTCATGATGAACGTTAAGTTGTAATACTGATTAGTTGTGAGCATAGAGCAATAAATATTAATATTGATTCTTAATAATGACTGCACAAGCATCTACAAAACCGACGAGCAGAGACCTTTCCCTGCCTCAATACAAATACTCATCCTAAGGCGCAGACTACATTCCTTGGTACTTGTTACAGTGTCGCATTACGGGACCATATAATAAAATGTAATAGAATTAAAATTCTGTTTATTTCAATTTCGACTAATAAATTGAAATAAACAGAAGTTAGTCAATCCTGGAGCTTTGCCATTTTATATGTATATCTAACACCAAGTAATAAAAATCACACAATCATTATAAAAACAAAATCTTTATCATTTGATAAAGGATTAAGGTTAGTATCTACTCACTTAATATCTAACCTTCCACACTCTCTGCCTACCCCGTAAGGGACCTGGCGTGAAAATACATACATGCATAAACCAAATTATCATATTAAACTATATAAATGTTCAAAGAATCAACAACACCTGGAAGAGCTTCTGGTCCTTAAAGTATCTTATGAAGGGAGACCTACCGCTGTCCCTAAAGCGGAAACTCGTGGACATGTATTTTAGCAGTCCTAACCTACGGTGCTCAAACTTGGTCATTAACTGATCCTCAAAAAACTAAACTCAAAGTTTGCCAACAAGCAATGGGGCGATCCAGATAGATCTTTCTAAATGATATTGAGGCTTCTAAAACTGCTATTCTGAAAGTCAATCGTTTGAAAAAATAGACACTTCCAATGGGGTGAAATGTATATGTCCCGCCGCACTATAACTTTTAAAATAACACAGCTAAAACTGTTTATAAAAGTTCTTAGGGAAAACTCAAAATGTGATTTAATTTGAATAAAATACTCTTAATAGCTTTTGAGATATGACACATTTTCTACAAAAAGCTAAAAACCTTGATAAATGTTACTCCGGAACCCTTCATTGGTGAATCGGACTCGCCCTTAGGCGCTTATTTGTAGAGTCGTAGCAACCAAGCCGTGATTTCGTAGCGCAAAGCTACGAGGCGTAGTAAATATTTTTTTTCATAAATGTACGGGGCCTGTACCCACTCTATGTACAGTGTGTACAATAATAGTATATATTTTTTTGTTTTCGGTAGGTGTCTATGATTACACTTACCATCAACGTGAACTGAATGCTTTTTGCCACCATCATTACGTACAAAATATACAATACGTTGTTGAGCCGCAATTAATTAGGTCTAAATACTGTTAGCCGCAGAATAATGTCCATGGTGATGTAAAAGATGTTCCTCTTCGCCCATATTAAACTATGAAGATTGCACACGTTTAGATTTTCATAACTTATAAAGACTGTTATTAGGGTTCAGTACCTCAAAAGGAAAAAACCGATCCCGACCCGTGGTACTACTGCGATGTTCAATTGGTTGTACTACGGAGAAGTAAAGTTACCCATAGTTCAACTCTTTCTTTTTATATTTATTATAATGACCGTGGTACAACGATGAAATTATGTCCCACTGGTTGGACCATGGGGATAAGATGATCGTGTAAAACAAATGAACGTCTATAAAACAAATGACTATCACAAAGTGATTAAGTGATTTAACAACAAATGTGATTGTAAAAAAATGGGCGGCAGCGATTGGTGCAATATAATGAAGTGAAAGAATAAACATTTATTTCATTAAAATATTTTTTTGAGGTATGTAAAAATGGGGTATATAATCATAATCATGATCTTTATAGCCATGTGCCTATCGCAATTTGTCGATTGCATGCAGAATAGTTATGTGTCCATACAGTAACTGCAGTCTTATATAATCATCGTTCATTATATATTATGCCCTTCTTTTATTACCGGCCTTACGCTTCTTCGGCATAGGTCCCTTTGATAAGTTATCATCAATAGACAATTAAACAAAAGAGGTACTAATTGCATTGCATTTCAGCATTGATAGATAACCTTTTCCTGCTTATAGTCAGTAGTTGTTCCATAGATACATTCAATTTTCAGTAGAACAACTAGTTGGATCAAGGAAAGAACTACTCACTCGAGTTGAACTATTAATTACTATTAATATTGAACAGGAGTGCTGCCGCCTATCTGTATTGCTGACATTGTCATTGCTGTCAAATTTTCATGTCGATTGGTAGCTCCTATAAAAGTAGTATTGATAATCTGATTGATGGTCTCGTTTTCGTAGGAGATAAAAAAGCGATAATGGTTGATTATTTCGATTATTGTTATTTAGTTAAAGTAAAAATCGACTTAAAAATTTGACAGCAATGACAATGTCAGCAGTAATACAGATAGGCGGTAGCACCTCAGGTGTATTATAGAAAAATAATCTTCTGTCTGGACAGGCAATCATTTTTAAGTCAGAAACCCTAATTATATTATTATACACTCACATATTCCCCCAAGATTATTACCCAGAGGTGAAATGAATAAATGAATTCAGCCACGATTCACTCGCGCAAGGCTTTTTAGTTTCCCTTAATCATATATAAAAGGTGTTAAAATATACAAATTTCATTAGTCTATACATTTTCTATAGAAGAAAAATATTATTTATATATCTTGAACTTTAACTCAACATATTATTATGACCTTAATGTATGAAGTACAAGTTGTCTATTTCTGAAATCCTATAAAAAGATTCAAGGGGTTACGGCCTGCATATACTAAAAATGTTTTTGCCCAAATTTACTTGTATATTAATAACACGATATTGTCACGATTGAAAGCTTCTATAACACTATAGCACTTGTGTTTATTTATGAAAATGTAATTTACTAGGAGAAGGACTTAAATAAATATAAAAGAATACAATTTTTTACACAAAACGAAATATTATAAAATATGCTTTATTTTTATGATACGTAAACGATATATTTAGATGGTCGTAAGATTATATTTCTGAGCAGTTTAAAATTATATTAAACAATTTTATGAATAATCATCACAGAAATAATTTATGAGATTATTTTGATACTAGCTGACCCGGCAAACTTCGTATTGCCTCACAATGAAATAATGTGTCATAGGTTTGATAGATACGGACTATTTGTATAGGAAAATGAAATTAAATGTAGAGATTCCCGTGGGAATAAGTGATTTTCTCGCAGTTAAAAATGGCCTAAATGTTGGCCAGGCTTAGTCTCTATACACCACAAAAAGTTTCATTCGAATCCGTCCGTCGGAGATTAGCCTGGACAAAGGGACAAACAGACAGACAAAAAATTTAAAAATAATAATAATAAAAGTGTTCTAATACTATTTTAACATCGTCCCCAATTGATTTTTCGTAAATGTATACAATGTACAGACACGCGGATTTTACTGTTTTATTATATGTATAGATAGCCTAATTTCTTATGATTTTACCCTATTCATCTAATAGAGCGGGTGATTATCTTATTGTTCGAGCCGTGTTCTCAGATGCCACTCAATATATGTTAAACTAATACATGAGTGGGTCAGCCGCGATAAGGCAAAGTCAATCCCGCCAAAAACATAAATGTGAAAAAGGGGCCAAGTTTGGCTCTAAGTTATAGGGATGTCAAGTTGTAGGGATGTCATGTAAAGTTTTAGGGATGACATTTTATCAGCTCCTTGCGCTATGTTCTAAAACAAGATTGTTTTTTAAAGATAACCATACTGCAGTAGTTATTTTGATACTGAGTCTGAAACGAACACCATCCAAATTATAGAATTTAGTAAATAATAACTTCCCTAAATTCCAGCACAGAATCATAATAGCTTTAGAAGTGAAAAGTTTATGTTTTTATTTAGGCCTGAACTTATGGTAGATATCACAGGACCATAGTTTTAATTGATCTGTATGCTTCAACTCACACTCAATCCTAAATGAATATGAACTTATAACTAAAAACTACTGGCAGATCATCTCAACACAGTTCTGATGGATGGACAAAGCTCTGATATACTACCAACAAATGCTGGTGTACAAGGCTCTGTATGTTCGCCCGCTCTTTTAATTTGTCATATTATTTGTAATGCGGATAACAGTACAAAAAAATACAATGAAAGTACAATAGCCACGCAAATACTTCTCGAACGCATATCGAGAAGAGTAGAACTAGTCTTGTGTCTGAAGTCGAGATCTCTTTGGAGCGAGTCTCTGATTGAGGAAGACAACATTTAGTTTAGCCCTACTCCTCGAAAACACTAGACTACGCGTTGACTACTAAATAAGCCCCAATCCCTGTAGCGCTACAGTTCCAGATCAGTCAATTATTATTTATTAATAAGAGAATATTATTAAATCGGATATAATCGAATATCGGTATCCTGAGCGTTGACATATGGAATAAAGTGCAATTTTACTTAGGTAAGACAAAAGTAGGATACAAGAAGCTCGGAGTGCTAAATAAAACGAGGAACATCGGAGCTACATATATACACCTCTATAAAGTTCAAGTGAGACCCCATTTTTAATATTGTTGTCCTCTTGGAGCAAGAGCCCCTAAATATCAATTTGGCCCATTTGACTTCATACAAAAAGCCGTTCGAATTGTCAACGATCCAGGAATCACAGATCAAGTCGAAAATCTGAGTCTGCGGAGAGACATCGGATGTCTGTGTATTTTTTACCATCTCTACAATGGTGAGTGATCTGTTGAACTGTTTGATCTGATCATTGTCTCCTTTCCTACATCGCACCAATGAGACGAACCCGCCGAAATGAGAAAAAAATCCTTTTGAGGTGGTCCCCTGGCGCTACAATATGTTCAGATATAATTACCCAATCTACTTGCTCCTAAATGGTAGTATAATAATAATAATGAGAACCCTTGATACGTCCCACTGCTGAACACGAGTCTCTCCCTCCCTTTTTGGGAGGAGGCCTGGGGCTTACTCCACCACGCTGCTCCAATGCGGGTTGGGGTTAAATAAGGGATAGTGGCCAACCCGTTGTCGGATGTTTTCAAATCTCCAACAAGGTTTAACGACTGCTATCTATCGATAGCAACCGGGACCGATGCCGGGACCGGGAACGTGCCCTCCGAAGCACGGAAACGCGCATTTTAATTTACCACTAGCGGTCACCCATCACACACCCGACTGCGCCCGTATTGCTTAACCGAGTAGATCGCTTCCGATCTACACCAGCCGCTGGGCCATGCGCGCTTGTAAATAGAAGTGTTCAGGTGGTAATGTACGCCCCTGTAATTTCCGACACACAGGCATAACACCTTAGCCCTCAGGAGTGGCAACGCATCTACATTAAATCTCTGGTTTCATGCTTTTTTTTCCTCAGTGTGATCTTGCGATTTTCGTTTTAGCTATAAGAAGATGTGATGATATTGGCTTTTGTGTAGGGTACTACTCCCAGTGGAGTACAGCTCAGGAATATCAAGAATGATGTGAAACTGTTGTTTTGAGGCACTATGATGCGTTTGATATCTGTCTCTTTATATTGTTTTACACCCTTTGCATTATCATGAGGTTGGTGGCACTGGCAGTG
Source organism: Macrosoma leucophasiata (assembly GCA_036365455.1). Taxonomy (NCBI): domain Eukaryota; kingdom Metazoa; phylum Arthropoda; class Insecta; order Lepidoptera; family Hedylidae; genus Macrosoma; species Macrosoma leucophasiata. The sequence continues at coordinate 13,104,480 of JAWQUS010000010.1, read as the reverse complement.
CCCCACGGTCGTATGCCATATGTTCAAAGTGGCTTTATAATAGTTTTGTAGATGATCTTACTCGTATTATAAATGGCTAGTTTTAAATGCCTGCCCATCAGCCAATGAAGACATCTGTACTTTATATGGATCTCGTCTCTCTTTGTTTGCATATGTTTCTGTCAAGTGAGTTTCCAATCTTGGTGCATACCTAGGTGCACAATCTTCCTTGCGTGGTGTGAATGTAACGTGTATTGATTTGGTTCCACTGGATCCACCGTTTGGTTGGTTATTTCTTAGTCCATTAAGTCTGTGCCGCAGTATGCAGCAAAACGGAAGCCTGGTTTCATGATGTTAAAGGCTAAAGTATTTCTTAACATCAATGTAAACTATTGCCAGTTTATAACATAAAAGAGGTTAATAAATGCAGCTCATCGATATACATCCACGCCAAAATCAAAGCTTTGAATGCCGATGTCCTTCTTTAAGTGTAGGTACTCGTACTCGAAGGCAGTAGTGGTCTCAGAAACAAACAAACGAATGCAATTTACCATAGTACATGATGTTAACATTGTTACCAACATGTTAAAGTACCACGTACGCCAAATAAAAAATAAATCCCGAGAGTGAGATTCCAGAACTGGATTTGCCAAATTCATTAACCATGCGGATTCAGCTTCCAGAGTTCAATTAACTAGTTAATTAGTGTTTTGTCAATTTTGTACGACACAAGTTAACACAAGAGAGTGACCCTGACTTTTAAACTGTCTTGAGTAAATATTTGTTTAGTTATGTTTTAAAAATAAAACATTATCATATTTAGTATTTAGATAATTAAATATACCTAACTGTCAAACAAGAAATATTCTGCAGCAGGCTAAACTCTCGAACTTTACAAATGAGCTTGCGCAGATCTTAAAGGAGGTAACAGAACTCGAACATGTGAGATAGAAACGCAATTAACCAACATCATTTGGACAAGAATCAGAAACAATTGGAACATCTTAATGTTCCATAACTTTAAGTACGAGATTTGTGGTAGGGTGATTATCCCAAGACAGATAGTCATATTACTATATGACTATAGATTCCTTTCTTATCTATTATTATTATCATATATATTTTTTGTCTGTCTACTGACAGACACAAAAATAATATATATCTAATCGATAAAGGAAAAAGGAATCTGTAGAAACTCCCAAAAAGTGACCATGAGTGTTGAAATGCACTATTTCGATATTATCTATTTATATTATTATTATGTACTTTCAGAAAACTGACCGCTTAATCACACGGTTACCTTAGTCGGAGGTAATAAAAGCTGTATTTTACTGATTTTGGATAAGCGGAGAGTTCCCTGACTGTACGTTTAGTGGGAGCAGATCATTGCACTGGAATTACGGGCTTGATCGCTGGGTAAAAACGTAACTTATGAATCTTGGTGTTTGCCATTCATATACGGGGAATACGGTCGTGAAATTATGTTCTTTTATAAAAAAATATGTATATATATTACTACAGAATCAGAATCAGAAATGTATTTATTCTGGGTGACAAGCACCGGTAATGACAAGTCAAAAACAAACAAAATAAATTAAAGTGAACAACAAATTGATATACATGTCAAATTACAAATTAGTTACATACCTACCATCGACGACACAACACAGCTTCTATACCTACCTACATATTATTATGTACATTCAATATATTTTTTAAATAGAGTAAGATAAGCAGGGAGTGGCAACGGATAAGTAATGAGACCTCAAGGTATCTTTAGCTCTTTACTACAACAACTGTGCAACAACTATGCTTGTTTGCCATCGTAATATAAAAAAAAACACAATTCTTAAAGTTTCATACCTACTATTCTCTAAATCCAGCAGGAGGCAACAACGCAAAATTAAGACGCACGATTTTCAGTAAAACTTAATTTCTTCCGTTTATTAAATATTTTCTGCTATAAATTTCGTTTTATAGGTTGTATTAGACGAATGTAATGGAAAATGGAAGGGTTCGGTGGGTGAATCCAAAAAGTATGGTTTGGTTGTATATCTAAGACGTATCTACAAATAAAAAGTGGTCAACTGGTGGTGGTACTGGTCGCAGGTTCGATTCCTGCCTGTAACAAAAATTTTTCTTTCCATTTTTTCTTAAATTTCTAAAATGTACAGTCAAGTCTACAGTCAAGGGACTCTTCACTTATCCAATATCAATTGAGTATAGTATTCAGTACCACTGCATAAGATGTCTAAGTGATCAGGCAGCAAGTGCTATGAGAGAACAAATCTATAAAATGTATCTTGTCGTGGCGCCACTTTATAAGCCCAATCCTACTTACGTATTCTAATTTACACCACAAATTCAACGGATCAATCTGCCATTGAATAGTAGTGTTTAGCTCTATCTTGTTCTGATTAGACGGTAATATAGTTTAACATACAGCACATTTCATGCACAGAGGTAAAAAAGTTAAGGGTATCAGGAGTAGTAGCGTATCTACATTGAATTGACATTAATACATATCGCATGTATGAAGATGTCTAGATGCGGCAGTACAAACCCCTTATAAATACTTTAGAAAAATATATTAAAACAACCTAGATGGTTTCAACCCCCTAGGCTTAGCATTCGTGTGGTTGTGGTTCATTAAGAACCGACAGACATGGTTTGTCTGTCGGTTCTTAATCATAATGATCTCACACAGCAGCAAGACAGACAAACCATGTCTGTCGGTTCTTAATCATAATGATCTCACACAGCAACCACACGAATGCTAAGCCTAGGGGGTTGAAGCCATCTAGGTTGTTTTAATATATTTTCTAAAGTATTTACAAGGGGTTTGTACTGCCGCATCTAGATATCTTCATACATTTTTTTTTTTTTTTTTTTTATTTATTTAAAACATACAATAATTAGGTGAATACAATAACAGTAAGACGCAACATAAACTCGTTCGAGTTTTACCGCGCGTCAGTGTCATCAACATATTATTGCGATATGTATTGATGTCAATTCAATGTAGATACGCTACTACTCCTGATACCCTTAACTTTTTTACCTCTGTGCACGAAACGTGCTGTAGGTATGTAGCCGACTCACTATATTCTGTATAGTTAGGTATATGTATGTTAAACACTTATTATAATAATATTTATTTAAATCTATTACACAGTTATTATATATACTATTTAAAAATGTTATAAGTACCTACCATACATATACCATAATTATATATTACACATATACCTAATTCATAACATTATATTATTATTTATATTAATAATAATATAAACATAAAATATTATAATAATATATAATATAAAACAACATATTTATTTTATTTAATATTTACAATTATTAATTATTAATGTTACCTATAATATAAACTTATAACTATTACTTATAAACTATTATCATATAAACTATTTCACGACTTACTCGACGACACTCACGGTACAAAAATATCGTTCATGTATATCGTACGGTAACTATTTTGCCGTGCATTCCGTCGGTGCAATGGTAGCGCGCACTCCGGACCGGTTTACATGGTGCAGCGCGCGCGCAGTCGATATTGCACGTTGCACCAGTCGTCCACGCATGTCGGACGCGAAGCCCGTGTCGCTCGATCACCCGTAGCTCATATACGCTTACATCGCGAACGCGTATCTGTCATATTGTTATAATAGGTTGGGGAAAAAGTCTTTTCGCATTATATTATGTATGATTTTGTAATAAAATCTCTTTGGCTGTAGTATTTGTATCTGGCTGGTTTTGGTATCATTGAATGTTAAAATTTTAAAGAACATAATTCCAAATTCAAATTAGGCAAATGTGTGATTTTCTCTTGTTTTTCGTACTGTCAAGATGAGTGAATTTAATGAAGAAATTCGATACATTTTAAAATTTTACTACAAAAAAGGGTAAAATGCAACGCAAGCCGCGAAAAAAATTTGCGATTTTTATGGACCTAGTGCAGTGTCTGTGAGACTAGCACAAATTTGGTTTAAGCGTTTTCAATCCGGAAATTTTGATGTCAAAGATGCACCTCGCTCTGGTCGCCCTATTACGGATAAAATGGATGCCATTTTTGAAAAAGTGGAGCAAGATCGACATATCAGTAGTTACGACGTAGCTGAAGAACTGAAAATTGATCACAAAACAGTTTTGGCGCATTTGAAAAAAGCTGGGTACAAAAAAAAGCTCGATATTTGGGTACCTCACGAGCTCACTGAAAGAAACCTAATGAACCGTGTACTCATTTGTGATTCTTTATTACGACGTAATGAAACCGAATAATTTTTGAAGAAGCTGATAACTGGTGATGAAAAGTGGATCACGTACGACAAGAACGTGCGAAAAAGGTCGTGGTCAAAGGCCGGTCAGGCTTCAGAGACTGTGGCGAAACCCGGGTTAACTCGCAATATGGTGATGTTGTGTGTGTGGTGGGATTGGAAGGGCATTATTCATTATGAGCTATTACCACCAGGCAGGACTATCGATTCTGAACTCTACTGCGAACAACTGATGAGATTAAAGCAAGAAGTTGAGAGAAAGCGGCCGGAATTGATCAACAGAAGGGGTGTGGTGTTTCATCATGATAACGCTAGACCTCACACATCTATAGCCACTCAGCAAAAATTAAGAGAGTTTGGCTGGGAGGTGTTAATGCATCCGCCGTATAGTCCTGACCTTGCACCTTCAGATTTCCACCTGTTTCGGTCTCTTCAGAATTCTTTATGCAAAGTTAGGTTAACATCACGAGAGGACTGCCAAATCCACTTGTCGCGGTATTTTGATGAGAAGTCCCAAAATTTTTATAGCAATGGGATCATGTCCCTACCTACAACATGGCAAAAGGTTATCGAACAAAATGGTACATACATACTTTAGTTAAATTTAAAGAAACTATATTAAAAAATGTTTTGAATTATCTTAAAAAATGCAAAGAAACTTTTTCCCCAACCTTATATGTTGCTTGTGCTATCGCTGTGAACTATCTATACTCCTTCTATTTCTATGGTATGTAACTCTTCTAGTGTGTTGTATAAACTGTATCTTGTGTGTGACTCTTGTGATTATACGTTTCTTCTTTCTACGGACTAATTTTTTCTTATTCAATTCTTCCTCACACACCACCTATCTACACCTACCACTATCTATACCATATACTATAGATATATTACCGCCTAATCAGAACAAAGCAAAGCTAAACACTACTATTCAATGGCAGATTGATCCGTTGAATTCTGACACTGGTAGGTACTGCACCACAAGTAAATACATGAAAATGTATGAATATATCGTTAAACAAGGTAAACATGACTATTAAGGCGCGGGCCCACCGAGACGCATGCTGTGCACGTACACGCGGCGCATTTTGGCTGCGTGTATTAATTTGTTTGACAACGTGGGTCAATGTTTCCACTGGAGTATATGAAGACCGACGAATAATGTATAGCGTGGCGTGGCACGGCGCACGAAGCCTACGCACGTCCCACTGCAATCCAAGGATAGATAAGCGAGCTGTACATAGTCGTGGACCATATTCATGTACTCCCAGTGGAAACGTAGACCCACGTTGATAGCGTGGAGCTATGTAACCGCCTATTCGAGCTAGCCACGCATGTGTCAATGACGTCAATTCATGTGTTGCCTCTTCGTGGGTTGCAGTGGACACTACCACATACAATTTCATATTATTATTCCTATGTTATGTAACAAGCTACCTCTATCTCTAAGAAATACATTAACTCAGAAAAATATAAAAATTAAATTAAAACAACATATCCTTCAAAGTATAGTATCTTATTAATATATGTACTCTCTCTTAATATGAATTACAATCTTAACATATATTCTTAATAATACGATATTTGATACAACTTATTTCGCATCTATTAATGGGAACAACCTGTGCACGCCTTTATTAGAACTTAAACAATGTTATCACAGATATGCGATGCGACGCGGCTATTACAATAGTCCGTCCATTGAAATAATTTATGTCTACCTACATAATTAACATACCTAGTTGTTAAATATTTAATGTACGCTTAGTAGCCATGTAGGTATGTATAGTCACTTCATTATTGCTACAATTTGTTAATTGAAGTATGTAGTGAAACTTATTTTTTATTTTATAATTACTTATTGTTCTCATCAATTTACAATGTAACCGACGACACTGATGTACGGTAAAACTCTAGTAAGTTTATGTTTGCATCATATTATGTTTGTAAAACTATATGTTTCTTTTTATAAATAAATAAATATAAAGCGGAGCTTAATACACGTGCGCAGCCTCTCCGAGCGTCGCGGTGGGCCCGCGCCTTTATGTCAATAAATGAACGCATTTACATGTATGTTCACGAGTATGATTAGTCAGGTCGCATTGCCTTGTCCACCTTAACTATTTGTAATTCGATAAATGGACGTGTCAAGTACTTTTAAAAATTCAATTAGCAATTACTTCTATGCTTTAAAATATCTCATTAATGAATCGTGAACAATTTCAAACATTTTACTGTTCATTAGGCTCCACTGAAACGCAAGATTCGTTCGAAATGATTTTGCAACACTAACTGAAAGTCTTCAGAGTTCTAGATTTAAACTAATGTTGGGCGGAGCATGGACTTCATTAGGCTTGACCTTTCCAATTTAACATTGATATTTAATGTGCCAGATAACATTTCATGATTGCTGCCGTTTTTAACCCTATTTTTCATATTACGAAAATGGCAAACAAGTGTGCAACTAAATATTTTAGCCGCGTTTGCACTCGTGAGGTATATATAGATCCTAATAGGTTAGGATCCCACTGCAGAATCATTTCGTCCATCCAGATATGCTGCAAACCTAATTTTTACGCATATTTATAATCCACTAGCTTGCCTATCAAAATTTGGCCGCAAGTATTTTTAATTTTATCTTTAACAGCCAGCAACTCTTATTTGCGGCTGATTTAATTAGGATTTCTTTTTTTTTTTTGAAGTGATGATTGCAGCCTATAGACACTAACAGAATGACCAAGGTCAAAATGCAGATGCGTTACCACTCCTGAGGCCTAAGGTGTTATGCTTCTGTGCCGGAAATTAGAGGGCCATACATTACCACCTCACCGGAACACGAATGTACTGAACACTACCATTTAACGGCAAGTATGTTGTAATGCGGTGGTGCCTACGCCCGCGAGCTTGGTCACTGGAGCTCTACCACACATATACAGCACATGATTATAAAATATAATTACAATAATTGCAGATTCGGTAATGCAGTACTACTGCGCTTTAGTTTTTCTGTTTTGTTAATGGATTAGTCCCGATACTTAACTTGTACAATGATAATAAATAAGTAACGAAAATGCATAATTCACAATGACACAATTATCCCTTTTTAATACTTAAATATTCATACGATGCAGTTGATAAATTGTGTAATATGTAAAGGAGTAAAAGTCCACATTTCAGGAATATTCATGCACGTTAGAAACCTCCACCTATATTTTTTTAATTTGCAGTTGTCAATAACAGCGAACAATTTGAAAAGACATTCAATTAGTAGCAAAAGAATCTAGTCTAATTCGTGCTGAGCAAGGACGTTGCCAGCCAAAGATCTGGCTGGAAAGATTCACTATCTGATGTTCTAGGATCAGATGAAAGATGGCAGATGACAGCCGATTTTTCTATACGAGATGGGGCTGTTTTAATTTCTTCTAGGGAGGATGGAGCTGGCTGGCTAGTCTGATAACGCCCATGTTCCTGAGCCTTGGTTGACGATATAAGCAGGCAATGTGATAGAACTCAGTGGGTATTATTATCAACTCTAGCACCTAGATGTTTTCATTTTGACGACGATGAGTAATTTTCTATATTATCACCTACAAAATATGTTTATATTATGGAGATATTCATGTGCGCCATTACCATAGTAAGCAATTCCAACAGCCAGGAAATTACCACGAACCTCATTTTTTTTTTCATGTGGCAAAAAAAATCTTAATGGGTATTTTCGATTGACGATGCACCTAATGTACAAATAAGAGTATGTACATAAATATATACATCATTGGAGTTAACGAAAAATATTTTGTTAATGTTTTATAATATTTTATTAATTTAACCTACACCTTAACAGAGCTAGCTATTCTTTAATTCGAATTGTCAATTTTGCTAAATATGTGCATTTTAGTCATATAATTATGTGTTATTTAATTTATTGTATCAGAAAAACACGATATCTATGTCAATTTTGCAAAAGAGTAGACAAGAATCTGTGACATGATTTTTACAAATTACCTGAAAAGTAACTACGTTCGATCGAATAATAAATATAAATGTATACATTTGTATCTCACTAACGGAAATACTGACACCATTTCCTACTAAATATGATGGTAAAATTTTTTTTTTTGAAAAATTATTATATTTATCTGTCTCCGAATGAGACATTACCGAGTTCTGATCTAGAATGACACGCGTTAAATAATTCATGCGAGTGAAACTGCAAGCGAAACTAGTGAAGATTATGTATGAATTTTGAATAAGCTGAATAAATATCGAGGGAGGTTATGTATTGAAATAAATAAACATGTCGTACATATGAACTGATGTGATATATATCACCAGTGTGCTTTAGGATGTTTGTATATACACTATTGTATTCATGCTGTTACTAACATCCATCTAGAATATTGTCAAAATGCTTAACATTTAGGTTTATGAGTAATAAATATAGAGTATGTGTAAATATTATAGTAGTCGCTTATTCTGCAGCACATTACATCTAGTCAATGCGATTTAGAGATAAAATGCTTCTAATAAAAACTACCTACATGACAGTGAATGATCGTCTGTTTGGCTAAACAAGTGTTACCAGATGATTCTGTCTTAGAAGCTTCAGGTAGAGAATGCAATATGATACCTCTAATATCTAAAAAGCTCGGCTGTTAACACTACTGACGATTGTAAGATCAGTACATCTAACTTACCATAAGCTTAATGCCATTTATTGTCCAATTATATATATTTTTAGTTTTGAACGATCAAACTACACATTCCAAATTGTTTTAGTATAGTATCGATTAAGATATATCTGTTTCATTAATATAATTCGAATAACCTAGTCATCTACTAAACTTAACCATGTATTCATTAGTTTTAGATAAAATAGAATCAAATTTAAGTAGTGTGCCTAGTTGCTTGGCCTTCTTGTCTATTACATAAACTCTTTATAGATTTACCTTTAACGCTGCAATGCAACAGATTCTAGTTCATTGACAATTTATGTGAGTTTAATGCAATATTAGCGTTTACCCCAAAAAACAATTAGTGTACCTACTAAGATTCCCTTTAGAGATTTTCCTTTTAGTATACATTTTATGTTATTCCAGTCTCACAGATATATCTTAAACATCACATTAGAATCGCCATAGTTTACTTATTATTATAATAAAATCACTAGTGGTAAACCTAAGAATCATACACCGCTGTGTATAATAAAATCTAAAAATTGATAATGCTGTAAGAGGATTTGAAACGTTGTTAACGAGAAGATATCGAAGAATGACATCGATGCATCCGGCAACGGGGGCGGAGTCGACTTGAAAGCTTAAAAATAATGACGAACATTAACGCGTGCACAGCCTCGTTAGGCACCTCGTGTTTAATTAATCTAGATACCGAATCTGATGTCCAGAAAGTGAAACGTCAAATGATTTGCACTGATGTGGTGCGGGGCGCGTGAGTGATGCCCGGTCGGTCAGAGCGCGGCGCGGTACACACTAGGGCGAGCGGACACGGCAACGTTACGTCAGCGCGGGGTACGGGCGCGGGGAAGGGATCCCGGGGGCGGGGAGAGCCCCGCACTGCTGCATCCTCGGAGCGCCCATCTCTGAAACGGTTTGCCTGAAAAACGTGACATCTCTCGGCGTCGAACGTATAGCGCACTCTCTGCTCTCCGAGGACTCTGATCTACACGTCGGTCATTTACTGCAAAACTCATTACTGTGTTGCTTTTATCACTATTTCGAAGATTTGTACTATAGCATATTTAGGCCAACATACATAGCGGGATTTTTAAATGAGTATTAAACTTCTATTTGGCCGTAACGTAAGTAAGTGAACGTATGAAAAAGTGCAGATTCCACGTAGTTTGTATTGAGTTAGCATTATAGGTACATCGTTGGCAAACATAAAGTCACTTTTACAAAAACATGTTTCAATTAAGAAGTTATATGTTTTATTTAAAAAGTTGTTTAATTTGTATTGTAATTAATATGTCCCAAGTATTTATCTTAATTTGTACAAAAATTTATTGTAAAACAATTTATATTTTATTTTCGAGTGGTTCTACTAATACGCTTCTGCCTCATAATTACCTAACCAGAATAATATTGATATATTGTACACCTATTGTGTATAAGTACACTTAGGTATACAACTAGGAAATCACATCAAAAATACATGGATACCTACCAAAATACACTACTGTAATTTGTAATATAAAGGAAAGCCTTATAGTCGGGCGGCCTTATAGCTAAGTTGCCTGGAAGAAGAGCGATTTCTTCTAGGTAACCCAATAATATACCTAATATGGCATAAAGTATAATTGATTATTTTATTTATAGGGAGAAAGAATTTAGAGAATATTTAAGCACGCATTTGAAATACGTATAAAATGAATAAAAATTAGCAAAATTTTAGTCTTTGAGTAAAAATCATTTAAATAATTTCTCGAATTAAGTAAATAAATCTTCAATCAAATACTTGAGCGATAATGTAACTTACTTTAATTTAATTTTTTATTTAAATCAGATACACCATTACATCCATAACTTGTTAGTAAATTGAAATCATTATTGAAAACTTTTCTTAGGGAAACCACAAAAATGGTCAAAATGAGATGACGCCCGTTGATGCCACCCATCTTTTTAGCCCTGAATTATTTAATGCTCAGAGATAATTAATACCTTTAATATCGGAGCCATACAATTAATTATCTTAAAAACCTAATAAAGTACGATTTTATTAGTGAAAGATTGAATAATCATTATGCCTTGATTCCTAATTTTGATTTACAGGCCTTATAAAAAGTCGCATACAGCACCATCTAGTGGCAAAAGTTTTGAAACACAATTTAATCTTAGATGGCGCTTGTGAGTTACTTACCCCAGCTCTACAAACTTTTTACAAGATTTTTATAAACTTGCAATGCACCTATGTATGTTTGTTTGGATGGAATCTGAATTTTAATCCCGTTGAGCTGAAATTTTTAATCACACTTATTTTGGATGACAATGTGACGTTAATTGTAAATGGATGCTTTCTAATAAGGCAGATCATCCAAGATGGCGAATTAGTTATTGTTTCTGTACTACCACAGTACAGTATGGGTACAAATGAAAGGGCTTGCTGAGGAGAACACGAAAACTACGTCTTATTAAATCCAAAAGCTCGGCAACCATCCAAGTAAATAGTGGACAAGTTATAATATGCATAACCACGATATAAGGCTGATTAGTCTGTGACGATATAGCTTTCAAATGAAACCAGAAGAAACAACAACAGAAAAACACCAATAAGGTTGAGAAGAATAGAAAAGGTAATAAAATATTACAATGTTTTTTTTTTAGAAATTGATATTTTTAATTTTCTGAAGTCATTAACAGAAGGCACAAGACAAGTAAGCTATAAGGTGAAATAAGTGGTGCCTACTACTACTAAATTCCCAAGTCAAGTTGAGGTCATGCCGAGGACTGAGCGGCATCGGGATGTAAAATAATATACCACTTCAAGGCACCCGGGATAAACCTTGTTGTATTAGTCCCTCAGGCCACCATGAAAATACGAAAATTGATTTCTTATTGTTGAACAATCTGTTGCTTCTGGAATGCCTAATTTAGGTACAAAAGCGTTTGTCAATCCTCTCAGAGCTTCGTTAAGAAGAAAGGGTCGAATATCCTGTGATTATCTGAATTAATAATAATAATTAAAGAAATTATTTAAAAAAAATACACCCTGAAAATGCGCATTTATCTGTCTCTTCGATCTCCAAATGCAGCGGTAAACGTTAATTTTCTGCACTAAATCGTGTAGAAAATGAACTAAGAAATTCGACGGGCCAAGAACCTCTAAATTATCTTAGTGAAATTAACATTGAATATGATTATTTACTTCGAGAAGTGGATGTTGATTGTATTATTTTCCCGAATTTAATCCAGCAAAGATTTTGTTTGTATCGGTTAATTGAATACCGATTCCCAAATTAATCCATTTCCCCATTTCAAAAATATATGAAAAATATAAGAAATGGAAGAATATAATAATTAATTCTTTCATATTATAATTGTTTCGTTTCTTTTTAATATATGTATTTTGTGTTTTGATTATTATTAGTGGTTATTCACTCTAGGTCATTTATAATTATAATAAAATGACGATGTAAAAGTGCTCTCTAGTTGCCTAATTATATATTTCATATATGAGCCACTTAATGGAATTTGCTACCCTGCTCCTGAGATTTAAGTTATTATAGGTATTTCTATACCCTAAATAACAGAGCCGTATCAGTCCTATATTTTAAACAATAACTTTTTCTATAAATATTAGTAAGCGTTATCCTACTACTATTATAAAGGCGAAAGTTTGTAAGTATGGATGTATGGATGTTTGTTACTCTTTCACGTAAAAACTACTGAATGGATTTGAATGAAACTTTACCACAATATAGCTTATCCTACTACTATTATAAAGGCGAAAGTTTGTAAGTATGGATGTATGGATGTTTGTTACTCTTTCACGTAAAAACTACTGAATGGATTTGAATGAAACTTTACCACAATATAGCTTATACATCAGAATAACACATAGGCTATAGCTTATACATCAGAATAACACATAGGCTACAATTTTTGAGGTTTTTAATGTGAGGTCGTAGAAAAAACACATTTTTTGCGCTTACATTGCAAACGCTGACTGAATCCTACAAGATAGATCAAAACAATTTACTACAGTATTGTACAACTTAAAAAGGTCTACAAAAAAGTCCGTGATGGTATATGTTTATCTCTTAGGAATAACCCACAATAACCATTTTTTATCCTTTACTTTGTACGAGAAATAATGGCTTATTTACGAAGCGATTTTAAGCAATACAGTATTAATCCTTATCCAATTAAGTATCTTAAATACATTGTGCATTTAATAAAGATCAATATGGCTTTTTACAGCATGTAAATTAAATACATATTTTCGAAGATATCACAGATTTAAAATGCAGAGTCATAGCAATTTCGGCGATAAATACCGTTTCGGTGATAAATACCGGCAGCGGCGCCAGGCGAACGGGGCGTGGGGGGAGCGGGGTATCTACAAGATATTCACAGCAATCGAAAGTTGATGGGTGGTGTGGTAGTGTTATTGGCAGGGGATTTTAGACAGACTTTACCTGTTATCGAGAGAGGCACTGCAGCAGATGAAATTAACGCATGTCTAAAAGCCTCATATCTGTGGTCTAAAGTTGAAAAGCTTTATCTTACCACTAACATGCGAGTCCAGTTATTCAGCGATGTCGAATCAGGAGCATATGCTCAAAAACTGCTAGAAATTGGTGAAGGCCACCTAAACACCGACCAAGAAAGTATGGTTCTTTTCACACAGCAATTTTGTCATGCTGTGGAGACAGAAAACGAACTTATTGAACAAGTTTTTCCGAATCTGCAACAAAATATTCTTGACGAAAATTGGTTGTGTGAAAGAACCATATTGGCACCAAAAATGAGACTGTTGCGAAAATAAATAAAAAAATCTTGGCCGAAATAAACAGCGAAACATCAGTATATAATTCCATTGACACAGTATCCGATGACACTACAAGTTATCCCGTAGAGTTCCTAAACTCTTTAGAGTTGTCCGGGGTGCCATCACACAAGTTGGAATTAAAGGTAGGTGTACCCGTTTTGTTAATGCGTAACCTGGATGCGCCAAGATTATGCAACGGTACTCGGTTGCGAGTTACCGAATTAGGAAGGCATATAGTGAAGGCTACAATTTTAACTGGAGAAGCCAAGGGAGACAATGTTCTTATACCGCGCATCCCAATCATACCCAACAACTTGCCATTCAATTTTAAACGCCTGCAGTTCCCATTAAAAGTCGCATTTTCAATGACGATCAACAAATTGCAGGGTCAAACCTTGAAGGTAGCAGGCCTACATTTGGGCACGCCATGTTTTTCTCACGGTCAGCTCTATGTGGCTTGCTCACGTGTTTCCAAAGCGAAGAATCTGCATGTTTATGCTGAAGGAAAAAGATCGTTAAATGTAGTTTATAGGAGCATACTGCAGTAGCTACCTATAGGCCTATGATTAGGGCTCTGCAGTGCTTAGTTACCGTATTTCTTACTTATTACTAGACTAGACGGGACGAACCTGAAGTCCACGCGAACGAAGTCGCGGGCAAAAGCTAGTATTTATATAATTATCGAATCATAGAAAAACTGTCATGCCAATCGATGGGTTATTTTTCAAGTACCAACACACATTTTCTTTTAATTTGTACGACTAAAGTGACATCTGTTGAATAGATAATGGAAAAATCTAAGGGCACGCGGATCGCCGCGCCTATGGCCCGCGTGTAGTACCTCTATCTATGGCACAATGAGAACAATTGAACTTTGAACGTATTAAAATCGTGTCAAAACAACGTTATAACTAAGTAAAAATGAAGTGTTTTTAAAGCGATCAAAGTAGCAAATAGACACCGCTTTTGGGCCCATTTTTGAAAGCATATTATTCATTTAATTGAGGTTGTAGTATCTCGTAGCCTATCGTAGTAGCTAAACACATCAAAATACTAGTGACATCTGGTGGATTACACAAGAACCAAAAAAAAACCGGAATTCAATTCACTAATACTGAAGTCTTTAAGCATCTACATGGGTCACAATGTAGAGGTGCCGTTTCTTAGGTCTCTGTATCGAAAATCACAATATATTGTCAATCGTCTAGCTCTAATCTACTTCCTGAGCTATTCCATCAGTAGAACATTTCTAAAAGATGGATTTTCTATTCGATCATTCGAGATCTTCAAGAGTCAATCTATTGGTGCAAAACTTGCAAACTAGCTGTCTTTTATACTGCGTCTTTCATTGACACCTGAAAAAATATGGTTTACGTCGTTTATAGACATTTGTAATACCAAATAAATTTTCAAGGCACTGTAAACTCTAGAGCATACTTTTTGAAGAAACCCATAAAGTAGTGTCAAAACAACATCTCAGAGTATAGTTCATTGTCATAGTTTGCAAAAACGAACCCAAAACTGCATTTTGATGTATATTTCAATGAAGAATAAAAAAAGAGATCCGTTATAAGAATTAGGGAGACTTCATCGTCCATCACTCGGAAAAATAAAAGAGATAATAAAAGTTAAAGACCAAAAAATATTTTTGTCACAAAAAACACTTAGCCTGGGTTGCACAACGATATTTAATTTTGTTAAAGTTATTGTAACATTTCACATCCTTCTCTAACTTTAACAGATTTCTTTAAGTTAGAGAAGGACGTGAAATTTTACAATAACTTTAACTTTAACAAATATCTTGGTGCAACCCAGGGTTAGTGTGCGTAATTGAAATTGTACTTAATTTAATTGGCTTTAGATTTATTAATTTAATTTGTCCTGTTAGTATATAATGGCTCATGCGTACACTCGTGTTCCCAATCTTCCTGTACGCCATAGAGACGTGGACAGTGCGTGAGTTGGAAAGAGGGAAGATAGATGCTCTAGAGATATGGTGCTGGAGGAAGATGCTTGGCATATCTTGGACGGAGTTCCGCACCAATGTGTCCATAGTCAAGGAACTTGGCATCACAAAGCGTCTATCGAGCATAGTACAAACACATATACTGCAGTACTCTGGCCATGTATGGAGACGTGGAAATTACTCGAATAGAACGACTGGTCGTACAAGGAAATGTGGAGGTCACCCGATCACGCGGCAGATCACCTATGCTCTGGACTGACCAAGTGAAATCCGCAGTGGGAAACCGTGTGTCAGACTGCGCTAGACAGTTTACAAACCGAGGAAGATGGCGGAGGATCGTGAAGATAGCTGTGTCTGCCTCCAACACCTACGCGGATGCCTCAACGTGACCACGACCACTCTGACAAGAGTGACACGAAAGAGAAGAAGAAGAGTTAGTATACAGGTTCAGATTGATATCAAAGATGTTAATCTCATAGAATTACAATGAAGAAAATAGGTTCTTAGTGAAAATAAAATAGCACTGTACATTTTATACTTTATTTTTCTTTGAAAAATAAAAAAAAAACAAAATTTAAACTCTAAAATTAAGAAATACAAAACTACATACTCGGCAATCAGCAAAGATACAATGGAATATAATAATTGCTAGACTTTGTAAATGTTTACAATATTAACCTAGTAATAAACTCTATTTAACTTTATTAAATTATGAGGTAGATGATTTCAAATAGTCTTTAAAATCTTATAAATAGCTACGATATTAATTGCGTAAATTATTATTAATGTAAGAAACCCGTATTTGTAATACTTAATTTCCACGTTCTATCTTTATAAATATTATGAAATGGAGCTATGATTCTACCGATGAATTACAAAAAAGTTTACATACTTGTAATTGTAGTAACACCAAGTTCTTTACGGATTGGGGAACTATGACTAACTACCTTACCGTAATTAATGGTGCATCTATTTGAAAATAACTTAAAATCAACATTATAGGAGTAATAACATAAAATTGCGGTCACTGGTTGTAATTTTTTGTTTTGTATCTGTTATTCAATTACATACATTTAAAATTATACTACACAAAAAAGAAATTAGGATGAAGATGCACCAACACAGATACTGTTAAGTATCTGTGTTGGTGCTATACATTCTGCACGGAATAACATGCATTCTAAACTACTTTAATTAGTACATTGTCCAATCTTCAAAATAATTTTAGTAAGGCAGTAGCTTGAGGCTTGGAGCTTTAAGGGTTAACTCATCTGGTAATAAAAATATTATTTCGTTTTATTGCAGTTTCATTTCAGCACGAAACGTAGCAATATTCGTATGAAACAAAATCTACAATTACAAAGCATAGAATGCTGCATTCGCTATGAGAAATAAGTTAATATAAATGATTGTCATATTGTATTTTTCGCAAAACACGTGTTACTGAATTTTGAAGATGTTTAACAAAATGAAAAAATCATATATGCAGAAAATATTTGAAGATGTCTAACAAAATTATAGTTCACAATTTAATTCACTAAATAACAAAAAAAAATACGACGAATAAAGGAATTAATGCCATTTCATAAAGATGTAGATTGATTTTTTTTTATTTAAGTTAGGTATGTATTCAATCTTTTTCACTAGAAAACTAATCAGAAAATCCCATTCAATATTTTGAAAATTTTAAGCAATAAAGTTATTTTCCCATCTTTAAACATTGCAGTCCTTCTTTTTATCCTTTTGAATTATTTCAATGTCTGATAAATTTTAATAGTTTAACATCATTTTTCAGTATCAATATTTTTCTTTGCTAGAAATATAAAATTTATAGAAAAAATATTCTGCACTGGTGTAGCTTTCCAAACAGTTTCTCTAAGGAACCACATTCTTAAGAAGCACTCCACAAAGAATTGGAGTATCACCTCTGGGGTCTGCTTAAGTTACGGTATTATACATAACAGTTATTTGTATTTAACTTGAATACGCATAAAAACTAAAATTATAGATTTCATCTTCGTTATTAATGCTTAAAAGGACTATAATAAAAAAAAGATGTCGCTTGAGACAACTGACTCCAAACGACAGTGTTTATTACGACACGAAACTCACAAAATATCAGCCTATGCGTATAGACAATTACGACGCCAACACAATATGGTAACCTATATATAGTTTTTCTCAGATCATATTGGCCTTTGGAACTTTGCCGGTGCATTCACCGGTGACAATGACAAAGAATGACTCTTTTTCTTTTCTTTTTACTCTTTGTTATCAGTTTGTAAAGAGGAAATGAGACATTCTACTGATATACTTTTTACGTTAGTTTATTACATTTAGTTTTATCCTAGTGATATTCTTGACTTTACATATATTAGTATCTTGTTTGACATGTATGTCAATTGTTGTTCACTTTAATTTATTTTGTTTGTTTTTGACGTGTCATAACCCTGTCACCCATGTCACCCTAAATGAATAAATGAGTTTCTGATTCTGATTCTGATTCTATATTCAAACATAGAAGATAATTTCTGAATATTTGTTTTGCAGTGATACTCTTTATCCAAGTTAAATACAATCACATTACTGAAGGAAAGAAGAGCGTGGATGGTAGATGACATTAGCAACTACCTCATGAGGACATCCAGGAAACAAGCTCCGAAGTAATCTTCGACAATCTAATGTTAAAAGTAATCTACTTAAAATATTTGTCCTTAAATCTACTTGAAAATCGATGGGTTATTATTATTTAAAGTATATTATTGATCACTTAAGTTGTGATATAGACTAAAATGACTGATCTACTTTTCTGTTTATATTCAGTTGTGATTCTGAAGTAATTATGAAATTCAAAATTAAAAACATTTTTTTTTTCGATAAAATTGTTGTATTGGGTAACAAAGAGTATTTTTAATGTGGTTACTTAACTATAATGAAACGGCAGTTCAAATTAGTAAATCAGTCACAATTGATAGCGAGCCTTCTCTCTGAAATATTGTCAAAAAAGATATTAAGTACCTTAAATAAAAAAGATGATCCTTCGCTAACTTAATAATTAGGCTTTTGAGCAAACAAAAATCGCAAAATCTTATTGTGGTACTGTATAAAAAAAATGTGTTTCATCGCGAATAATAACATTAAAGTAAAGATATACATAAGTAGGTCGGCAAGTTAAAAAAAAGAGTTACATTCACAATTCATACTCTAAATAAAAATAATAATTATTGCAACAATATTATTTTACTTTGGCACACTTATAAAAGTACTTCTATAGCTTATATGAGGCATTTAAATACTGTTGTTTGAGGTATCTGTTTCAAAAAATCTTCAAATTGATTGCAGGAAGTTTAAGTAGTAGGTAGGCAAGTAGTTACATTAAAAATATTATTCGTCTAGTTTTAATATGTACAGCATGTAAATATTCAAGACAACAGATAGATATCTAAGTCGACGATATTGACTTTCCGAATGTTTCAAATTCACGAATTCATGGATCGTTTAGAACTAGATTTCAGAGATTTCAAATTAAAATTAGCGATTCGCGTTTCTTATAACTTTGTTCATAGCCAGACAATCATAGTAACTAACTTATACATAATTAATTACACGCTAAAAATAACATAAAGTTGGTCATAATATAATATAGCAACAAATATTAATAATAAAGATATACTTGTAAACACACACTAACTTTGGGTATACAATATAAAATAATATTATTTAAAGAAATTAAAGTATCGACACTCGAACACATAAATTTGTACTTAAGTTACACTTGCAAACCTAGGTTATTTAGAACCTATGAGTAAAAATAGTTTTGTACTTTAGGGATTTGTACTCATCAGTCTTGTTCTTACTTCAATAAATTATGTTGTATCTTTGTCTTTACGAGGTAGGTAGAGGTAATCAGTTTATTATTAGGTAACATAACAATAAAATTAAATCGTTTCAATTAGTATTTGTAAAGATACTATTATGTCTTAATATCATCATTACAACAGTTTAGGAGTAAATTGGATGTGATGGATAAGTTTATACGTCGTAGCAAAAATTGTTCTTACATTTCTTTTACATTTGAAAGGTGAAATGAATGATACCTATGTGAAATATTTATCAATACCAGATTTGGAAAAAATGCTGACAAAATTGATTAGGACTGCTGAGGACTGCCCTGTTGACTCTCCTGTGAGCTGCTTGAACTCTTTGATTCATCCTTCTTCTTTTCCACCTGTAAATGTTGTATAATATATTATTTAAAAGATTAATTTATACTCGCACGATATCACCATTGTACTATTTAATTTTCGCAATAACACATGCGAGTGAACTTTAGAAAATAAATAAAAAACGGAAAGAAAAATTAGACTTCGGGCAGGAATCGAACCTGCGACCTCAGGATGACCAGTCCAGCCACTTTACCACTAAGCTACCGAAGTCCCACATGACTCAATTGATTTTATAAGAGAAAAAATAATTAAATAAATTTATTCTTTGGAGTAGGTACACATACATAATGTAAACTAAACAGTAATTCAAATTAAAACAAGAAATTACAAGAAGATGGGTTGTGTGAAGGAACCCATCTCAGTTAATTACTGCAGCAGTGGAAGCAGCGCTTGTATTCTGGTAGGTCAAAGACATGCTTCATCTCACTAAAACCATTTCAACTACCAAGAATAGTAAGTTGATTATTTTTGAAAATATGTTACAATTCTATTGCCGAATTGGTCCCTATTTTCCAGATTTTCCTTAACTTTACCTTTACAAACATAGATAAAAACATTAGCACTCCGTGTTATTTTTGGGCTTAAGGTGTAAAATTATATGTTTATAACAATCACCTTAACAGGGCAGTCAGCGATGAGGTGGTCCTCGCTCTTACAATTGTGGCATCTCTTTGGTTGAGGGCCGATGCTGCACTTTGCGGCTATATGGTTGGCGAACTCTCCACAATTATAGCAGCTGTAATTCAAACAAATTCACATATAACATAATTGTCATAACATAAAGGTAAGTAATCTTTAATAAACTAATCCTTAAGTTTATATTTAAATTTACTTGTTGACGTCGGGACGTGATGACTCCACCGCTAGAATAAGAATTTTCTTCTACTGGAAGAGAGATCTTCCACAGTGTTGTTAGTCAAACGAACAATGTTGGTCAACCATTCCATTGGGGCGGTAGTATGTGCAATAACGCAAAATGGACAGTGGAAAGCAGCGTCATGCGAAAAAGCTATATGGCACATCCCCCTTATAGGGAAGCTTTGGTCCAGCAGTGGACATCTTTGGCTGAAATTATGGTGATGAATTCTTAAATAAAAACTTCACTAATAACTGGCTCGGTTGTCTAGTAGTAGCATGTCAATACTGCTACAGTGGGTTGAGTTAGAGGGTGAGTTAGCTGCCTGGGTTGAAGGGGTAAGTTTTATTAGGATTATCCCATATTCAGGCAGTTCCACGCTCGGAGATTGGTGAAGTCCACAGAGATGTCATAAGCGCTGCTGCCTATTACATAGGACAAAAACGTAACTGGTGAATCGTTGGTTTAGGGATTATAAGTTTATTTTACGATGTTAGTAAACAAGCATACAGTTCACATGGATGATAAGTGAATACTACATCTACACAAAATCTGCAGATGTGTTGGCATTTCTGCGGCCAAAGCTATTTCGCCTCTGTGATAGTTATAACGGGAGCATACATTACCAACTAACAGGAACACGATAATGCTGAACTCTAGTATTAGGTGGCAATGCTGTGATACCTACGTATTTGAGCTCTGAGACTGGAATCTCAAACTCTCAATCAGTATCACACCACTGCCAGTGCTAAACAATAAAATAATATGGAACTCTACCACTAGTAAATTATTAATTATATTACTGGTGGTAGAGTTCCAGTGTAGAAACTTGAGGGCGTAGGCACCACCGCATTACCTAATCTATCGGCCGCCAAATGGTAGTGTCCAGCACTATCTTGTTTCAGTATGATGGTAATGTATGGCCCCGTAATAATTATCACGGAGATATTATTATAACAACTAAGTAAGTAAGTAAGTAAGTAACTCTTTATTGTACACCAAATAAACATAAATAACAGAATCAACTGACACATAAGGACACAGTACAATTAGGTGGTCTTATTGCTTAAAGCGATTTCTTCCAGACAACCTAGCCTTTTAAGAGATAGTCGAAGAAAATAGGTAGGTTGGTAGGGTGTACACTTTAAAAACTAAAAAAAAACTTTAAAGATACACAACATAATATACAAGGACAGTTATCAAGGTAAATGCAATGAAGTAGATGACAAGCTATGAAAGAAAGAAATTAGGGAGGAGATAGGGAAGATAAATAGTGCGCGTAGAGCCGCTTTTTGAACGACTCCAGCGTTTGAGCTCTACGGATATCAATAGGCAAGGAATTTTATTCTAACCCCCTTATTCATAAACGTACATTAGATACGTTTTAGCTATAGAATGCTTTGTTCTTGTCAGTTACAATGTGAAATGTGTATGATAGAAAAAGACAAAAGAGAGATTAGCAACACTTTAGCTAAAATACGTTTATGGATAAGGGGGTTAGCCTTTAATTTTCCCTTAGACATGTAAGTAAATTATATTAGCTAGCTTTATAATCCCGTTTAGTATGGAATAAGGTGATCTTAGGATCGCCTGAATGTCTGAGATCTGTATATTAATACGGGCTTTAATGGTAAAGCAGCTGGGCTAGTGTAAATAGTATAAATGATTCATCAGCCATTCGTTCTGTAGCCAATAGGGTATTTGACAAGGTATAAACTTACTGTTTGAAATGACATAGTCCGAAAATAACATGGAAATTTAATGTATAGATGCAAAAGATATTAAAACAGGTGCATTACTATATGAGGTAGAAGCGTTTCAAAAATTCAGAACATTAAAAGAAATATCATTGATTAAAAAAAATATTATTACATTCTTAAAAAAATTAAAACTGTCAATATGCAAACGATTTACAAAACGCAATATATTTCGAAAGGTATCAATACAAGCAAATACGATTTTGCAACATTTTGAACAATGATAACTGATCGTTATATACTAGTTAGGAGTTTAGTCAACGGATGATATTAGTTAACATTTCCTACACTTTTTAGAATTATAATAAAAAATATGAGTCATTACCCTAATTTTGGTTCAAGTCATAGTGGAAACATAACTTTAGCAAAAGTTGATAGGGAAATATTTCATGGTACCGGTACCGGTTTAGTTATATATTTTAGTTATTTTTAAGTAAAATTGTATTGTATTCATACCGTATCTTCCTGAAACGTTTCTTGGACAGGGGTCGACGATGGGATCCTTGGCAGTCCACTGAAGAGGGCCCAGAAACGCGCGTAGCTTCCAGACCTTTATCCGACTCTTTGCATTCAAATTCCACCTCTTCTTCATCACCCAGTGATCGGAATCCGGGCATTTGGATGACGCTCTGAAAATAATGAGTTTTATTTATGGTATTTACTTATAATATAAATAATATAAACGCGTGCAAAATTTAAATGTTGTCTTGTATTGGGATTATAAAAGAAGGTTTTTAGGGTTAGTAGCCAAATGGCAAAAAACGGAACTCTTATGGATTCGGTGTCTGTCTGTCCCTTCGTCCGTATGTCACAATCATCTTAATCAGAAACTATCAGATTACATACTTAAAACTGGTTAAATAGACGTATTCTGTAACCGCTTTATGGTTTTTATAAAAAATAGGGGAGTCTCCATTTTTGGAAGTGAAATTTTTTTTTTCATTTGCGTGTCGGGCAAAATGCTTTATCTTAAAAAATAATATTGAGGTTTATGAAACCAAATTTCCTGAAAGCCTATCGTTTGAACGATAGACACTTCAACATAAACAAGTCACAAAAGGTTAATTAGCTGTAAATAAAATCCTTAAAGGATTTTATTTACAGCTAATTAACAAAATATTAAATTGCCTTGTGTAACGTCTAATTTCCTCCCTGAGTTTCCTCATTATTAACTATCGAAAATATTAATTAAAAAACTCAACGGCAATAACGGGGAATCCCCTTTGACTAACTAAAGGGGGTTTCCAAATAACGAATAGGGTAAAACCACAATAACTTTCATCGTATTTCAGGAAAAAAAAACTGTTTTGTTTTTAATTGATTTCAAAACATTAATTACATTTTACTGAAACATAAAATTTAAAAGCTGCCAGGTGCGAGTTGGATTCGCCCATGAAGGGTTCCGTAGTACCAAATAATAACTATCGAGAGTTTTTGCAATTTTTGAAAATGTATCTTATTTCAAACAGTATTAAGAATATCTCATTCTAACTAAATTTAGTTGAAAGTTTTTATTTAACTATTGTATGGTATTTTTATATCTTACTAGCTGACTCGGCAAACTTTGTATTGCCTGAGAATGAAATAATGTGTCAAAGGTTTGATAGATACGGACTATTTGTATGGTAAAATGAAATTGTGGTTTTTATTATTTCCCTTCAATTTCTTCATATTTTCTTACCATTCAAACCCTCCCTGGACTTCCAAGGATCATTCAAAACCAAAATTAGCCAAATCGGCCCACCCGTTCCCAAGTTTTAGCGAGACTAACGAACAGCAATTGATTTTAATATATCTATTAGATAGATTTGAAATGTTACAGAGGGGTTTGCTACTTTGGAAGTGTCTATCTTTCAAACGACTGACTTAGATAAAAATGGTATTAGAAATCTAAGACCCACAAAACCAATTTTTTATTTGTTTTTGTCTGCAAATCATAAAGCGGTCATAATCACAAAACTATCGATTTTCGGATGTAGTGCTAATAGTTTCAGAGTAAAGTGGCGAACGGATGAACAAACAAACAGACGGACAGACAGACTTGACGATTTATAAAACGAACTAGTAGGTAACCATCAGAAGTCTTATTGTTACATTGCAAACCATTCCGTGAAGATTTTACAAATAGAATCATATTTTTGCTAATCACTACTAGTGTCACTTTTAATAAACAAAGTGCCCCAGCCGCGTCGGTTTGTCTACTCTGACAATAAATAATAAACTACGAAACGGGTTTTCATGTGGTTACCAATACACAGATTCATTGAAAGTATAGATGTATGATTTAATAAGGTTTGATGTAAATTGTATGACGTTGACGCTGATTGTTGTAGATGTCAAGATCGTGCTTAACTGATGTAATAGGTTAGGATCCCACTGCAGAATCATTTCGTTCCTCCAGATATGCTGCAAATCTATTTTTATTAACAGAGTTCAAAAAACGAGAAGGTTCTCAATTCGGCCGGTATATATATATTTTTTAATATATGTACGCGAATTTCGACCGATTTACGTAACTCTTCTTTTTTGTTTGATGCGGAATAGTTTCGAATTGGTCCCATAAAAATTTGATTCAGATAGGCCCATCAGTTTTTATTTTATGAGCATTTTTTTACTTACTTTCACCTCAGACTAAAGGAATAAGAATAGACGGCGAGTTGTCATACAGTGCGTTGAATCCACTGACGTCCTAGATAGTCCTAATGCGCATGACAACAAGATGACCACAAGTGACAATGACACATTTACTCATCGACGACACAACACAGCATATTTACTCCTTCGTGGATAAAATTTTTTCATTGATTTTGTATAGTCGTGTAATAATCTAATTGTCACGAAGCTAAAAGATTCAGATTTTACAAATTTAACAGATGTGAACATTCCTACCGATTCATCAATTCCTACCGATTTATTTTTTTCTCTCCTCTTTCTTCGCCGGACAATTACCGATACAACATAAGAAGAATCAGCGAAATCAGTCCAGTCGTTCTCGAGTCTTGGGCTTAGGAACCAACACATAAAGCTATTCATTTTAATTTATATAGATAATGCAGCTAACTGTATTAATAGTTTTAGGGTAGGGTCTTAAAAGAAAAAAACAGAACCTTTATAAGATCACTCGTCTGTAGTCCTGTCCGCAGCTTAACTCGGAGACTCATGGTACAAAAAGCTGTAATTTGTCACCAATACAAATTTTTTTTATTCCAAAAAAGTGGTAAAGTTTTCTCGCTCACCCTACGTTTCGGGATATCGTTGGTTAAATGTTTAAAAATATTGGGAGTTTTAGAGGATTATTCTTTTATTAAGCGATTCATTTGCGATATATTAAGCTTTAAATTGCCATTTTTTATTAAATTCAAGTAACAAGTGTCCAAATAGCAATTTTACGTATATGTCAAGTTAGCTTGAAAGCTAATTTTTCATTTGTTTTTAACTTTTCCCCCTTTTTTTATGGGTAAAAATGATTGATATCTACTGAAACATGTGAGAGTGGATTTAGGCCCCAAACATTTCTGAAACATCTATCCTTTTTAAATAATTTACTTAGAGATAGGCTTACGCAAGAATTAAGCTTTTTGTAAGCCCTTTAAGTTGAAATTGCAACCCTGAGAGCAGGCAGACTGACATCATTCACATAATAGGACTAATACAAACCACTTATGTAAATCTGACCGTATCCATGATCGTTTTGAAACACTCTGCTTTGACTGGCCATCTTCATCAACATACTTGATACCTACATTAAACTTATCTCATTATATCAACGCAAATTTGGTATGCCTAACTTTGCTCTATTATCCAGAATTTACGGTTCTACGAGGGTTTCAGTAAATTTTTTAACCAATTTTTTAATTATGTTAATATAATTGTTTCGTTAATACAATGCTACTTAAAACGTGGAAGTTTGAATGCCCAATATTTATGGCTATAAGTACCTCATTATCAAATAGGTCGTATGTAGGTACGTTACAGTGAGTAACTTCCACATTTCAAAGATAAGAGCCTGCGATAACCGTTCTCCATTCAATATATTGTTTAATATCAAATTACAACACGAAATCTCGCAGTAACTCCATTTAAATTATCGAAATTATTGAATCGACATAGAAATCTTACGTTCTATTTCGATTCAATAAAAGGCGTTTCGATAATTTAAATGGAGTTAATGCGAGATTTCACGAGAAAAATTCAACTTTATCAAAGTCCAGTAGGTTAGTCTTGACCTAATATTAATTTTACCGCTAACGTTGTAATGTTGCAGCCGGGCGAAGTATTTGGTGGCGTAAATGTATAGAAAAAACATCCGGCCTTGATAAGCCGTACAAACAAATAAGCACACTATCAGGTCAACCGCTAGATACGACAGCGTGTTTTCTGAATGAATTTTTTATTTTTTTTTACTTACTACTCGGTAGCTTCAAGCAAGTTTAAGAAATTACATTTACATGAAGTCTTATTTATTAACTAGCTGTGCCCTCGACTTCGTCCACGTGAGTATTTATGATTGTTCAGTATCTACCCGGACGAAGTCGTGGGCGTAGCTAGTATAAAAGTACCTACTACCTGCCACTGAATTTCCCGTTAAAATCAGTAAAGCCGTTCCCGAGATTAGCCCCAACAAACAGACAGACAGACAGACAAAAATTGTAAAAAATGTTATTTTGGTATGTGTATCGTATACATACATACATATGCATTTAGTAAGAAGTGGTTATTTTTATATTACAAACAGTCACTCCAATTGTATTTATTTGTATAGATAACCCGACTTACATGATACCTACAAAGTTACAGGTAACTTGTTCTAAGTGGACGTCATTACCAGGCTAAAAACTAATTTCTATGGTTATTTCGCTGAAAAAACTATATTTGTGCTAAATAATACCCAAATACAGTATAGAATTATTACGTGATTGTGTAGTAAGACATTCAAACTTTCATATTATTTTTGGTAGGAATTAGTAATTCGTAGATAGGCAAAGTAAAAAATGTCTGAACAGGAATAATTACACTTTCAATCACAATTTGTCTGATGACATTGTTATACCTTTATGTATATATTTTTTAAATAATTTTCGGACTTTTATTCAGCCACATTGTTACCTGATGAATGTAGAGGTATTATAGAGAGACTATTATAGATATAGAGGTACTATTTAAGAGACAATTTCTCGAATATTCATACAGGAACGGGAATTATGCGTGTACTCGTACGAAGTCACGGGCATAAACAACAACAACATAAAGTAGTATAGGTAAGCATAAGATTTTATTTTCATCATTTCAATCACAGAGTTGTTTATCTATAAATACATTGCATAACAATTGCTTGAACTGAAATGAGATTGTTCAATAAAATACGTAATTACGCAACGGCGTATTTAGTCACACCCTCGACCTATTCCAATAATCTGACAAAATACCCACCTACAATTTTTTTGTGATCAAGGCCAACTTTAGGAACACAATATATTGACCTTGTAATTGGCATAGTTCTGACCCTTCTTAAACATAATCAGACAGTATTTTTGTATAATTATAATGATCCGAGTATTATAATTGCTAGCTTGGATTATTCCAATAAAATTAAATGTTGTTATGTAGCACGAACATCAATTTATAACGTCTGCGCAATGTATTCAGATTTGGACCCATAACTTAAACGTAAAACCCAAATTTTAGCATTGAGGTATACAAAATCCAATTTTAAAAAAAAATTATAAAAATATATTTTTTTAAGATGCTTGATGATTCTACGCTATATCCATTCTATGCACAGACCGCGTTACAACCTTACTATGAATTAAAGTTGAAATTTCAACATTTATTTGTATCACAGTTGAACGAAAATGTTTACTTTACTTTACGAAAACCTTTTTTAATAAATAAAGATTAACTAGATTAAAGTTAATTATGAATTTGTCTGCGAAACAAAATCACAACCTTCGACTCTACGTCAGAGTAAAGTCGTAGTGCGGTCTGTGAATCTCACCATAAAGTGACCGCTACCATATCTACATTTCAGAGACCTGGAGTCCAACTTTGAAATGTTTATTCTGTTTCACAAACGTGTTAAACTCTTAAATTACTGTAGATACTCTACATATTCTTTACTTATTAAAGATATCCTTTCTAAAAAAATTAAGAATTTTGATCCGTCTGTGAAACTAAGGTAGTACTCAAAATTTTAACTTCAAGTCAAATTAAAGCCGTAGTCTGCAGACTGTGAATCTCGCCCTACATATTTGACAGTTTTTCCAAATTTTGTTTAAACTGAATTCATGAAAGATTTTTTTTTATGTCATGAAGTGGCAAATAAGCATATAATCGAAGGAGGAAGGGGGGAGGAGAATTCATCCGCTACTGCAGTCAGTCAACCGAATAGGGGTGGTCAAACTGCCGCCACGGCAATTGCCATCGCGCCAGTCCGCTAACCCAGCGTGGAGATTATGGTATGTTCTCCTCCAATGACGTACAAGTAATTAATAATTTTGAGGACGGCTTTTTTCCAGCAGCGGACGTTTTTCAGCTAGAGTGATGATATAGTTTTTTTTTCAAAGAATCTGTCATCTAGAGTCTAGTCTAGATTCTAAACTATCAAAGAGTATAGCTAACACATAATAATATCATATACTTAGGCATATGACTGACAACATAATATTAGTATTGTGTTGTTGATTTGTAGAGTTCATTACTTTGTATTTTCTATTTAATGTTGACAATTTATTAAAAAAAACTCTTATTTCATAAAACTCAATTGTAGAATACACACGCGAGGTAAGGGGATATAGTAAGAAAACCACAAAATAACTTCAAATTTTTCTAGACGTATATTCACTCGTTGCGAACAACCCACGGACTGCGTCGATGGTTTTCATTATAAAATTGACACCGACCTCCGTTAAGTAACTATGGTGCCGCCTCAAAAGGTGGCGCTGGAGGTATCAGACTAAGAACTTAAATGAATATAATACTAATTCTAGAAATGGTAAATTAATAAAATATTTTCTATAAATAATGCCTAAACGAATACAGGTTAATATTCCAAAAATATAGTGGGCTACAGTGTTATCATAACTAAAAGAATCAATCATCTGTAGCCGAACTAGGTAAAGCCTGTATCTTGACTATCAGCGCCAATTCCCCGAGAAAATGCTTAATATAAATGTTTGCCCGTTTTGTATTAACAATTTTTAACGTGTACTTGCTCTTATACATATGTAATATACTAACTAGTTTTAACTTATACCTAATTATATTACATTGCATGTGCTATATACGTCTTATATGCTTAAATGTGTGTGTGTGTGTGTGTGTGTGTGTGTGTGTGTTAGCATCGACTTAGTATTTTACTGGTGGTAAAGTTCAAGTTTTGGAACTCGAGAGCGTAGGCACTGCCGCATTACTTCAAGCACCTATATGGCGATGAATGGTAGTGTTCAACACTATCGTGTTCAGATTAAGTGGCATAGTATAACCGCGTAATTATTTGTCAAAAGGGTGGTAACGCATGCGAATTTAGACTTCTGGTTTTCGCGTAGATATCTGTAGTCTGTAGTAATAACTAACCATTCATGTGAAATGCATGCTTTTTGTTACCTTCACAATATAAACAAAATCAAACATGTAAGAAGTAGTAAGCAATCGTAGGCGGTATCTGAATACCTAATAATTGCCGTGGGACATTAGTGACATCAACCCACCATCAACCATTTGATTGTTAAGTATCGTGACTTACGTTTACTGTCCATGTACTTGTACAAATACTGCAACTTTAGTTCATAATACCTCGTTAGTACTTTATTCGAAATCATCCGACAGTAAATTTGTACTTTCAAAATGTTTTATAAGTATATTATATATTGTTCAATTGAATACAGGTATATTTTCCTTAATTACTTCTTTTCTAGTTTATGACGTGAATTGTTAAAAAAATAGTTCAACTTAAATTTGATCGTTTTTAAAAGTTACGGTTCTTTTGTGACTTTAATTTGTAAATTTTATATCAGTTATCTGGTTTGGTCCGCGCTCGTCCGAAACGACTTGACCAATTTATATGATTCAATAAACTGAAAAGTCTATTATATCGGTTGCCTAACTAGCATAGTTGGTAATAGATGGCGCTGCTGCTACCATAAAGCAATGCAATAGATGTGAAGGAAAAATTTGACAAATCGGGCAGGGCTTCAGTAGCTCAATTGGAAGAGCGGCTGGACTAGATTCCCAGCAGGTCGCGAGTTCGAGCCTCGCCTGAAGTCAAATTTTTCTTTCCATTTTTCTTTAAAAATATATTTCACAAGCATGTGTTAATGCGAAATAATATAAAACAATTATATGATTCGTTTTTGTGAATATTTGGTACGTCTCAGAATAGGTCGTAGTTACGACTACTTTTCATACCGCTAAGGTGACACTAAGTTCATCCGGTTTGTTGTTATACAGGGTTAATTGAAATTAGCGCATCACCTCTTGCAGACAGCTTCTCTACATCAATCCCTACCGAACAACGTTTGTTCTACGACTTTTGAAAATAATTAGTTTTTAAAACTTAAATTTTCCTATACAAAATTATTTGCATTTACTCTGAGTGTAGGTATGCTATGCTACACATGTTTTCTAGGTAAAATATCGCCACGTGCAGCGGTGCGCGGGGTTGAGGGGGTCACGCAGTAGCGGCAATGATCTTATGAATTTTTGAAAACATTTTTTGTTATTTTTTTTTTATTATTTATCAAGATTTATAAAAAGTAAGTTTACTGACGAGACCTGGCGGTAAGTGGTCACCGTCGCCTATGAACACTAACAATACCAGGGAAGTTACCAACGTGCTGCCAGTCAAGAAGGACTCGATATTGTAGCGCTATGAGAACAGCTCAGAGGGAAGTTAGTTCCACAATTTGCTGGTATGGCAGCAACAAACGCGAAAACCGCACCATTGACCACTGCCAGGTGTCCAATCAGTATGGCTGGAACATCTCTCTTCCGCGAGTAGTACGGTTTAGGAAAGGAGATGGTGGTACCATATCAGACAGTTCAGCAGAGCACTCGTCATTGTAGCGAAGGTAAAAAATGCAATGACTCCCGATATCTCTACGTAAACTCACTGATGGCTTGAGCAGTACTCCAGATGAGAGCAGTACGTCAGATAAGACCAATATTCGAGATAGGGCTACATTTGCACCTTATAAAGCTGTAGCAGTTGCTCCGAAACTTATGCTGTGTTTTCTATTAATATCGTTATATTTATAATACTTAGACATTATTTTCATTAGTGGCAGAGAAGGGACACCTCATTTTAGTAAAATTAACAGTTTGAAGGACAATATTTCTCAAACGATCTCTTTATGTAATACTCGAAAACTAGTTTTCTGAAAACCACAATATTTTTCAATTGCCTATCAATGTTCAACGGTACCGTAGATGGGGTTTATTTATTTGTTCTTTAATACACAGATTATATTACATGTAACTACGGTGGTCTTAATGCTATCCGGCATTTGTGTCTCCATGTCAATGTTAAGAAAAGTATCGAAAAATGCAGAGAAGTTCACAAGAAAAATGTAAATAACATCAAGGTACAACACGGTTTTTTTAGTATAATTATTTCAATATGCAGCCGTGCGAAACCGCGACATTAGTGGCAATATACAACTCGATTTACACATTACATATAGGTACTATAAATACGTTCCACTATACTAATTAGAGAATTGATTGGTGCAGGTGCAAGACACCTTTAGTGAATATTAAAAATGGGAAAGTAGTTCGTTTCTTCCTATTTCATAACGCGTGCTAGAATTAGATCTTCAACTCTAGGAAAAAGCTTGTTTAGCCAAAAGTTAAAAAGCCTCGGTAGCCTAGTGGTAGCAGGCCACTACTACTACGCTGAGGTCCTGGATTCGATTCCCAGGTAGGAGGTTATCAGAGATAATGGTGTAAAGTCCTTTATCCCTGGTTCTATTGGGTTTTTTTCCATTTTCCAAGTTTGGTAATGTGCTGGGAGATGTCAACAGGCTCGCCACCTGTTACATGGGCCAAAAACGTAATCGGCGAGTCATGGGTGTTTGCATGTATGCTTGAATGCATGTATTTGCCTCTGCTTACCCCTTCGGGGATTACAGGCGTGAAGTTACGTTTTTAGTCGAAAGTGTAGCCATTGCTTTATTTTAAAGTGGAAACTTAGATTAATTATTATTTGATTTGCTTTTATATCATTTTAAAACGGAGAAATGATAGTCTTTTGATTCTGCTCCGTGCCACCGTAACGAACATTTTGATTCTAAACAAAACAGATCACGTCTTTTGTGCTAATTGTGCGTTAATGATATAAAAGTGAATTAAAATGGCTGTACTATTATCATTATCGTACACGTAACCTGCATTAGCTAATCTACCTTCCACTGTATGATACGTGTCAGGCACCGAATTGTGGTAATAAATAGGCCTGTACTTCCAAGGGCACAGACAAAAGATCTCTCTCTCTCATGCCTCAGGAGTGGAAACAGCATTGAGGTCGTTGGTTGTGGAGGCTATAGAGTTAGTTTACAGTTTGTCCCTCACCACCAATTTAAACTAGTATTTTGCGACATTACGGATGGATGGACTGCTGTAAAACCAAAATTTGATCGTCAATGTACGTTCGACTTTTGTTTTTTACCTGAAATCGATGGGAAGAGGATTGTTTTTCGAGTGTGTGCATTGTATGATGTAGGTTTGTCGCTGAAGATAGTCACAAGTTGGTTCGAAGAAATCGATTTTATTATGGAGACGGGATATGCGAGGGGGCAAAAGTGGCAGTAGTTCGCTTTCATCAGATCAACATTGAAACTGACTCACTATTTCGTCTGTGTCGTTGTCGCGAGCTAGAGCTATATTCATAAACCGCACTGCGGTCTTACTTTGATTTGCTGACGAACTTTCTACATTTATTTTGTTTCATAGAGGAGTCAAACTATTATTTTTTAATTTACTTCACTAATTTTTACTAAGTTAACATGGGCTTTCCAAAGTAGGTACCTAAACCAAAAGTTTTGACGCATCTGTGAAACAAAATAATCGTTGTAAAATTTACGCTCTCGAACGTCTTGAGTCTTCAACGTTTGAATCCAAGTCAAACTGTAGTCGTAAGTCTGTGAATCTTGGTCTAATGGTGAGATTCACAGACCGCACTACGACTTTACTTTCGAGCAAAGTACGCTTCGAACTGTCAAAACCATACATTTCTGACAGTTCTAAGCATACTTTGCTCAAAGTAAAGTCGTAGTGCGGTCTGTGAATCTCGCCCTAAGACACAGGTGCAAAGTTTACGCAGGTAAGTAAGTAGCATTTAAGTTTTGCGCGTATTGTATGTTTGTATATTCTCTTGGCAGATCCTATAGCCTATTGATAGACATTAGCTTGAAACGTATCTTTATATTCGCCTTAATTTACGAGAGTGATCTACGCAGACAATTTTTTTAAGAATGTTTCTTTATATCCGAAGTTTTATATTACCTGATGTACGAAGACGTCTTGCCCGCCGTCGTCCGGTGTGATGAAACCCCAGCCCTTGGCCACGTTGAACCACTTGCATCGTCCGCGCCGCGTCACACCCGTCACACCCCCGCCAGCCGCACCTGCGCCAGGGCCTGCACCTGCAAATTGGTTTTAATTAATTTATAACAAATTAATTATAAGAACACGGTTAAATGCAATCTTTGGGGCTACTCGGTAAAACAATGTTATTGATGTTTCAATAGAATGTTGCCTCTTTTGTGTTAATTAGTAATATATATTTTTGTTTACTTTTACTATTTTACTGGTGGTAGAGCTCCAGTGACGGAGCTCGCGGGCATAGGCACCACCGCATTACCTAATTTACTTGCCGCTAAATGGTAGTGTTCAGCACTATCGTGTTCCGGTCCGGTAATGTACGGCCCTGTAATTGCCGGCACGGAGGCATAAAATCTTAGGCCTCAGGAGTGGTAACGCATCTGCATTTTGACCATGGTCTTTGTGTGGGTGTCTATAGGCTGCAGTCATCACTTAACATCAATGTGAACTGCATGCTTGTTTGCCACTTCCATTACATAAAAAAATATATTATTATTCAACAAATACTGATTTTAAAAAAGGACTATGTTTGTAAATTAATTTTGCGTATACTAAGCGAAGCAGATTTAAAAAAAATCTTTCGTGTTGATTTAATGTGCGCGAGACAAATTCTTACATAGGTACAAATCATTTTAATTCAACAACTGAGTATTGCTAAGAAATGCTTAAACGTTCTAAGAACTTATAGTTTGTTGAAACAAAAAGTATCCATTCGTATTGCTGTGATCTATTTTTTTTTATGAAATACAAAATACAAGTAAATGAACCTCAGAATTCGTTTGCGTTAATCTTTTGTCGTCCCAAAAAATAATTTGTACAGTTGAATTTAATCGTGAATAAATATTCGTAAATATATTTTTTCATTTCATGAATAACCCAGTAAATTTATTGCTCATTCAACATTAAAACAATGTGCCAAATATTTGTGCATTAGCAGCCCTAAAACAAATAAAGAAGAAATATATCCAAATTGGTACAGGCGTTTTCGAATAATCGGTGAACATACATAAAAAAATGATTTCTACGAATTAAGAAGCTCCTCCTTTTTTTGAAGTCGGTTAAAAATGAAACACATTTAAATTTGGAAAACATTTATATAATTTTAATTAAACTTGTAATTCAGAATTCTGACTACAGTAAACAAAGTTTAATTTCCAGATAGATATTTATACAATTCTAATTGAATTTTTAAACCTTGATTACCTTTCAATCAACAAGTTTTGGGACTGCATTAAGTGGATCGTCCCCTCGTTTTAAATGCATACATACTTAGACATTTTACCGTTCGAAAATCTATTAGCAATAAATAAGGGCCCACGATCGTTTACAGGACTAAGAAAGGGTATACTATTCCCCTTATCGGGCTCACAAAAAATAACGTGGGAACCAAATGAATGAACTCTTCTTTTTATGCTTCGATATCACCATAGCTGTTTAAGGTTGAAGACCTCGTTTTAAGGAAATTAATTGTACTGACATGTTTTTTTTTTGTTTCGCTCTTGCAGTTTCGTTAACCGATAGATCCATTCACGTTTTGAACATTTCCTTTCGATGACGCATCCTGGTAACATTTTCCGTGAAATACAAATGACGCTTAATGACTCACTTCCGGTTACGAGGAAAATATAGTAAAACTAGCGGCCCGCCCCGACTTCGCCCGCGCTGCTCTGCTCCTATTAGTCATAGCGTAATGTAAGCTATCCTATCTCTCAAGTTGGATCGAACTGCACATGGTGTGCGAATTTTATTATAATCGGTTAAGTGGTTTAGGAGTCCATTGAGGACAAACATTGTGACTCGAGATTTATATATATTAAGATTATTTTTAAACATGACTTAATATTCAAAAATTGTAATATTTCGTAATGTTTAAATCTGAATTGTGTCTCTGGTATATCATTAAGATTCCTCTTGAGTTTATCAAATAGAACGAGAACATACTTGCTGAATAAATAACTGAAACGTTATTCATCTCTTTAATTCATACTTCCTCTATAAGTCCAAAGTCCATCGAACGAATTGCTATTAAGGTCACTTTTAGTTTTTGTATGAGTATTTTTAAGCAAAAAGATAAAAAAAAAATAGCTTTACAATGGCTTTACACAACAAATTCTAAACCTGAGTTGGCTTCTTTTCACATACTAACAAGTTGAAATATTGGTCGTCTTGGAACTGAAATGCCTGATTCTCATACCAGTTATGGATATGACTCAAATAACCAGTACCTATTCAAATTATATATATTGTTTCAAATCAATAATTTATAAGCTCTAAAAAGTGAGAACTCTACACCGCCAACCCCGATCGCTCACCGTTACAAGACGTATATGAAGATGATCTGGAAGAATATGTATCTTATAATAATAATATGACACCTATACCTATATCTTCAAACAAGACAAACTTCTCATTGCAGCTTTTCTATAATTTATTTACAAAAACACTGTCAGTTACATTTTAGGTTTTCAGGATAATGAGAAACTGCAAGTTTGAAACTAGTAAGCGACACATTTCAGTAAAACGATTTTATTTTAAGAAATGACAGTATCCAAGGCAAGGGAGAAGAAGAATTTTGTCTTAATGACAAGCACCTCTTATGAAAGGTGCAAACAAGTAAAATATAAAAAAATCTACATTGTTTATTTAGGCAAGCACGTAGATGAACTGTAATTTGGGTAATTTTACTAACTTTTCTGTACAATTCACATCGCATTTCTTATCATCTTCCTTCAGTGCAGTGGTAACTCACCAACACGACAAAAAGTACAAACATCACATTCAATCATTAGATGCAACAATGATCGCCTGTTGTTGCTTTATCCTCAAAAACATTTATTCCCAGGAATAGTGTTTTTTAAGATCAACGTGTTCAAATGTTCATTGCATATCTTTTCGACTAATGAGAACTCGAGTGTACTCTGAACTCATGAGGTATTAAGAGTAAGTGAGAGAATAACCTAAATTTATATTTTAAAAGGTACAAGTAGGTGATGGTAAAGATGAATGAAACGTCTGTGTTTTAAAAAATTCCAAACCTGTAAAGCTAAAAAGGTTCTGTCTGTATTTCTGTTTGTCTATCACGACCCCTTTTCTTGAGTGTCCAGACAAGCCTCAATTCAAATGGATGTAAAGCAGCCTAAAGACATTTACACAAAAATCAAAATGCCATCTGAGACCTAAGTTACTATGTCTCTGTCTACTATGTCTTATTACAGAACCATTCGTTACCATCGAACTAGAACATGATAGTGCTGAACACTAACATTTAGCGGCAGAGAATGGTGTGAGAATGAACCAAATTAGGTAATGAGGTGGTGCCTTCATTGGAACTCTATCACCAATAATAATATCTAGTCTGTCTGTCTGTCTGTCAAGAGCCTTTTTCTTGATTATCCAACTGAAATTTACTATCTAGAAGTTTACCACACCTTAGAATTGTGAAAATATCGAACTTCTAACATATTGCAATTTTTATACACTCTATTTGAATGAAAATCATTTTCTTTCCCATCAACCGTAACTAAGAGCGTGTTCACATAAAACGTCACATTCACGTTACATTTAATTATTCAAAGTATACATAGTTTTACATCCATAAGGAGAATGACATAAGGAGAATGTATGAGCCACACTGAGAATTTTACTTCATCTGTTGTACGCTTCACTGGTGTTTGAATTTCGAATGTTATATTTTTGGCTGGCTATGTTCTTCTTTCATTACGAAACATAAAAGTTTATACTGTTCATAATAAATATATGGAGACAGAAAAGAGTTATGGCGTCCAATCACCACATTGAAGATAATATGTCCATAAATAAAACAATCTCTTGATACTTAAAATTAAATAACTCAATTTAATGTATCAATTTGAAAAATAAAAGTAGATCAACAATTTTTGTCCGAGTTTTTATTTAAAAATACAAGCAACACAATAAATAATATTGTGTTGCTTGTAATTTTCAAATAGTATTAATACTCCCAATGCCGAACTGAATGTATTGGTTGAAGTTGTCTATAACTTATACGACTACCTGAAACCTTCTGAAAAAGATTCACGATAGCGCGAAATGACCAAATGTATTTCCATTAGCGTTGTTGTGTGTCGAGCTTCGGTGACAGACTTTCAAGATCTTCATATAATCTATCTGCAATGAAATTATAGTTTTCCGTACTATTGTTGGTTGGCAACAACCCTTTTAAATCCCACTGCTGGGCACGAGTCTCTCCCCTTTTTGGGGAGGCCTGGGTACTTCATTTAAATAGAAATATGTGATTTATAATACTATCTAAAAGTTATTAAAAAATCAATAATTATTCTTGGCCCGCAATATACAAAAGTATTTACATTTCATGTCATAATTTTATGTACTCGTTTCGCTTTAGCTACGTATGTAGCGTTCTCTAATTAAATCTTTAAAAACCTCTAAATTACCAATAGCATTGAATGCAGTTCATCCGATATCAGTTCACAAGTGATTAGGGCTCTAAAAGTAATCCAGAAGTTATTCTATCCCACGGTTTTATGTAAATCAATCAGCATACAAAAAGTTTATCGGTGGGTTCGCTAATTCGATATACATCTGTATATGTCGGTATGTTAAGCTAAGCATATTATTTCGGGCAGCAGCCGCGGTAGGTAAAAGCAGGCACACGTGGCGACGTCGACGAGGTCTCGAAGAATGTGGGGTATTTAGGTTGCGTTTCTGGTACCTCTTCATTCATTGCCGGAACACTGCACCTTGCCACGCCGCGCCGCTCTAGCACAGACCACCGGCCTGTCGTCGCAGCACGCCCGATGCTCAATATTTATTATTCCCTATACTGCATTAATGAGAAAGCGTAAACATTCGTTTCAAGTTTTACGCAGGTTCCGTTTCGTCATATGCATTTTTCACATACCAGCGTTTGGTAAACAACTTACGGTCAAAACAAAGTTACGTGTAACGTCGACGGACCTAGTTATGGTTTTGATGAAAAAATATCTTGTGACAACTTGTTTTTAGAAGAGCACAATATTCAGAGCATACATATTTCATATGTTTTACACGTTTTCGGAGTCGGCTTTATCCGGAAAGCTATATTTAGAAGTTTGTTACTCGTTATAGTCAATATACATTTGGAATAATATATATTTGGAATCAAATCTATAATGCACGAGGTCAATAAAATCAAATTAAACCTAAAAAAGCATCATATAATATATGAACCTTAATCTGTGAGTGACCTATTTCCCCTAGTTTGTCTGAATGGTGTTTCACGAGCAAACACAGCTCTACTATCGTCTTAACGAAGTGGATACAAAGGAGTAATATTTGTACAAAACATTCCAAAATTGAGAAACAGTGATATCTTGATACAAACTGGTTATAACTTTAAAATACGCATTCTTTATTCTTGGATTACATCTTTTATACGGTTAATCAAGTTAGTTTTATTTTCAAATTTTATGTTAGCCTTAAAATTTTAGAAAGATACAATGCAGCATTGGTTATAAACAGAGATTATATTATTATTAAAAGCTGCACTTATTACGTTGAACTTTTCTCAAAATATAGTTTGATAGAGTTGTTAAAATAATGAAATGACTTAAGTCGGAAATGAATAAATTAACTTTTTTGTATTATCAACTTCCTCGACCAGACTGCATAGATATTTTTTAAATTATTGTACTTAGTTTATGAAAAATCCAAAATGTTCCTATAAGAAAGTAAAAAATCGCAATATTTTAAACATTAATTTAATTAAAGTCATTTTATAACTTTAATGTCACTTATTTTACATATCTAATCTATTTTTTGCATATTTATCCGACAACGGAATGCAGAGGAAAATAATGTGTTCATGAGTCAATGTGTTTCTTCTACTCATACTTATTAATAACCAAACATTTTACTTCAAAAGTCAATTGAGAAATTAACACAGAATTTGCATAAATGTGTAATTTATCTATTTAGTACTAGCTGATCCGGCAAACTTCATATTGCCTCACAATTAAATAATGTCAAAGGTTTGATAGATACGGACTATTTGTATGGCAAAATGAAATTGTGGTTTTTACTAATTCCCTTCAATTTCTGCATATTTTCTTATCTTTTAAACCTTCCCTGGACTTCCAAAAATCATTCAAAACCATAATTAGCCAAATCGGTTAAGCCGTTCTCGAATTTTAGCGAGACTAATGAACAGCAATTGATTATTAAATATATTATATAGATGAAAAACATATTAAGTAAATACATACTTAATGAATCTTATTTTTTTTGAAAATTACATTTTATTTCCTTACTGGCTGTTTAATTCAAGGGATAGAAAAAAACTGAATGGAACAGAATTGTAAGTATTTGTAGGGCAAGTGCATTGCATCGGTAGCGCGTCGTGTATCTGTTCTGTTTACTCAGCATGTTGTACGGCGCGATGCGGCGCCGCTGCGCCCGCGCACTTCGCCCCTGTGGCCCCGTCCACTCCCCGTCAACATTATATAGTTTGGAAATTCCACTTCATACGCATGCGTAACTTTTGATTGCATTCCGCTTCAAAAATAAATGTGTAAAAATATTAGCTTTGATAAAATTTTAAAATACCTACCCACTCAAAAGTCATTTTGACTATAAACCATATTGTCCCATATCGTCTTTGAAAAACTTTTTTTTTTTTCAAAACTGGGTGGATCGAACTTTAGTCAGTAAATACGTCAGTACCTACGTACCTATATCAAGTTCATTTTAGTTTTTTTTTTTTTTATGTCTTTAAGTTGACAGACAAGCAGACGGGCCACCTGATGGTAAGTGGTCACCGTCGCCTATGGACATTTGCAACACCAGGGGAGTTGCCAACGCGCTGCCAGCCCTGAAGGACTCTTTTGACGCCATTTTTGAAGTTATACCTATAACGTACAATTAATTAGGGTTCCGTAGTAAACAAGGAACCCTTATAGTTTCGCCATGTCCGTCTGTCTGTCTATGTGTTTGTCTGTTTGTCTGTCTGTCTGTCTGTCTGTCCGTCGGTCCGTCGGTCCGTCTGTCCATCCGTGGTTTAGCGCAAAAACAATTGGTACTAGAGACTTGAAATTTGGCACAAGTAGGTACCTTACACCTTAATCACGCCGACAAAGTGGTAGAATAAAAACATGAAAAAAAATATTTAGGGTAACCTACATGTAACGCGCGGATATTTTTTTATTTTCGATATATTTGCCATATAGTGTGGTATCGTTGGATAGGTCTTTCAAAAATATTATGGATTTCAGAACATCATTTTTGGATTTAGATAACTGTTCGTGACTTATTGAGCTTTAAACAGCAAATTTTCGTTAGAGTCAAGTGTTTCCCTACCAACTAAACGGTTGTTGAACTTCAAACGTTACGGCAATAGTAGCTATAGGTATATAATGAAATTAAAAGGAAAACAGGCTCGCCACCTCTTACATGGGCCAAAAACGTAACCGGCGAATCGTGGGTGTTTCCATGTACCTATGCTTGAATGCATGCATTTACCTCTGCATACCCCATCGGGGATTACAGGCGTGAAGTTACGTTTAAAAGGTTTTCCTTTTAAACGTAACTTTAACTAATCACACTTAAGTAACAAGCAAAATAAACTGAAATTGAAATTAAGTTAGCCTTGCAAGTTTGCGAGTAATAGTCGACCAAATGTATTTTACTTGAAAATTAATTTTGAACAACTCCATACAAAATATATTTTTTTTTTTTCATAACATTATTCAAACCTATAAACTACGGAACCCTACACTGCGCGTGGCCCGACACGCACTTGACGGGTTTTTTATTATTATCTTTGATCTACGTTATTCCATAGATATCTATGATATACCATACCTACACATTGAACTAGCCCAGTCAATCTGAAAATCAAACGCAACACCGACACAGAAATCGTGACATTCCTGCTTTATTGTTAGTTCCTACGGCGATTATTTAAACTATTTTAAAACTCGAGTTAATTTAAGCTTGACTTATTTTAAAAGCAGGAAGGGGAAATACTACGCATATTTTAAGTCGACCATTTAACTGTTTGTGCGCACCCTACGATCGTGTAATATTTTTAATCATGGCTATTGTAGGTAGTAGGCGGCATAGTTTTGTTTTAAACTGATCTTCACTTATTTGTTACATCTTTTACTACTGGTGACTGAGCATTGTCAGTCAGCAGAAGTTATAGTATAAAGTATACTCTTACTGTTATTTGTTATTTATTACGTAGCTTGAATTGTTTTTTTTTTGTATTTAACTAATGTTGATGTAAGGAACTTTATCTTGATTGCCTTATTTGCCTTTAATTTTTTTAGCCGTTATAAATACTGTTTTAAAATTTAAAAACAAAAAATCATAACTATAAAACTTATACCTATCATCAATAGATTCAATTATTAATCTGATTTACACTATAATTTTTGGAATAAATTAATAACATATTCAACAAATCAATCATGTATAGATTTCTGAATACCAAACATTTACGGTATTCTATCTATACTTATAATAAAACTGTAGAAGTTCAAATTCTGTACATTGAAAATATTGAAAAAATAAATACCAGGGGATGTTACTAGATCGATACCGAACACAAATATGTGATTAAAATTTTTTTTGTCTGTCTGTCTGTTTGTTCAAGCATCACACAAAATCTACTATTCCGATTACAATGAAACTTGGTATATTTATACTTTAACCTTTGGCGCACAACACTGAGTACTTTTTATTCCGGAAAAATGTATGTTTGTCTGTGTGTTTGTGCACGCTAATTTCAGAAATGGCTTATCCGATTTTTAGTTTTTACTAATATATTGTGGTAAGTTTCACTTAACATTTACTGTTTGTTTCATGTCAATCGGTTTAGAAATAAAAAAGTTACGACAGTTTAAAGAATCATATCGAATATTTTTAAACTATTCTGAATCTATCTTTTTTAGGGTTCCGTAGCTAAAACGTAAAAACGGACCCTATTACTCATCCTCCGCTGTATGCTTGTCTATCCGTCTATCCGTCTGTCTGTCTCATAATCAGTGATAGCTAGAAAGCTGAAATTTTCACAAATTATGTATTTCTGTTACCGCTCCAGCGACAAAATTGAATACTAAAAATAAGAAAATGAAAATATTAAGGGCTCCAAGGGGGCATACAATAAACGTGTTTTTTTTCGTATATTTTTTGCTCGATATCAATAACGGTATCAAGTATACACTTAAAATTTTCATTAGTG
The DNA here is from genome assembly GCA_036365455.1 of Macrosoma leucophasiata. Taxonomy (NCBI): domain Eukaryota; kingdom Metazoa; phylum Arthropoda; class Insecta; order Lepidoptera; family Hedylidae; genus Macrosoma; species Macrosoma leucophasiata. The sequence goes on along the minus strand of JAWQUS010000010.1, from coordinate 13,061,082 downwards.
GGTAAAAATGCACAACGTTAATATTCAATTTTTCTCTTCTGCCGGCTCTTACGGAGTTCTTATATTATGCATAGATCTATATTTTATGTTTAAAAATTGAAAATTTACAAAAGTTTATAATAATTTTCTATAAAAAATATTATGCATAGAAGTTTAAAATGGAATTTTCGAAAATACGGTTCTGCATAGGATGGATGCGCGTTTAAACACATAATTAGCAATTTTTCGCAATCCTAGCAGCCTGTGTGCTTTTATCCCCGATGGTCATACGTCTAATATCGTGTAGCTACCCAAAAGTGTTTATGATCCAAAATTAACCAAAATGTATATCCAAAAGCGCTGCCTAATGTCCCAAAGCCACTATTCCACGCAAACAAAGTTGCGGGCACAGCTAGTTATAAAATAAAGTTCATCTCGCGGACAACAAGTAAATACGTAAAATAAGCTAAAACGCTGCGCCATTCACAAGTTTTTGCTGTTATCAATCGCAGGTACGGAATTTAAACATGAATCATCGTCAAGTGGCGCTTGTGTTGTTCGGGATCTTTAGCTGTGAGTGAAAGAGACGGTTAAATGTACCACCATTCACACTTAATTGACTGGTTACGAACTCGGACCCTGCCGTAGGGACGTAGCGTTACTTAACATCGACTTTCTAAAAATTCCAAATAGGTAGTTCTTTAACAACTCTCTATGAATAACAATTCCTTTTGGAAATAACGCGCTCACGATTAACATATTTTTACTCCCGGTGAATAGTTTTTCGAGTGATCAAAATGTAACCGCACAATAGTTCATTGAAATACAATACTAAATGTATTTCCATGATGCAACATAGTACGATTTGGAACGCCGCAGTGAGACGTAAACAATACGTTTCGGCATGTTTAAAGATATCGATAGAGTGCTCGTCACTACTGCTTTGGTATGTCAACGACAAAAACACGTAGTGGTCGTGGTGGGGAATGGAGATTACAGTCCTTCGAAAATGCAGTCAACTAACGCACACCAGCTTCTGTAACTCACACAAATTAATGGAAATAGAAAGTGTTTGGGAAATATCAACCTTATCTCGATAATTTTAGAGTGGAGCTCACCGATGGCATGCGTATCGGATACGAGCGACGACCGCGAGTAACTTAAATGGAATCGTATAGTTTGTACGACTATAGTAAACAATTACTACACAGGCCATACCTTATTTGATAGGCGTTTACTATTTTGTTTTCAACGCACATCTTCAAAACATCACGTTCCCTATCGTTATGGAATCTGACAAACAAAACAGGAAAATGTTTTCGCTCCTAAACGAAAATGTTAATTTAAAGTATCTTTTTTATTTCCTATAAACTTACTACGCAAAATAAACACACAAATATTGCGTAAGACACGCCATTCATTATACAGCATAGTCACTAATTACAAACTATAAACATCATAAATAGATATAATATATGTTGTTGTTGATGAACATGATATCGAGTAAACATGGTACGCATATGTGCGACATCAATGAAACGAAACTATTAACCTCAATTCGAATAATTTCAATGATGTTGTAAACAATTTCTTTGATTGCCTTCCCAGGCCTACGGGCCACACATCCGCTCGATAAGGGACGTGACAAGTTCCAATGCATATTATAGCTTTTACGGAGGTCGTTTACACCGCACCCTTCCACACTCACCACGTGCGAACGTAGCTACAACAACACTCACCGAAAATATTTCACAGAACAAAACAAACCAAACTGTATTTCCAAAAAAATATATTGAATGTGTACTTACTCGAAGACGGAACTGCATTTCCGCCTTCCCTCCCGCTCATGTTAAAAAAAATATCTTAACTGGCACCACTAATATCACCTCTGCGTAACATCCATTCTCCGCATAAAAAAGGCACTTAGTTTACATAGAGTTCATTCGATAATTTAGCTTTGTGCTTTTTAAAATTCGTTATCAACTATCAAAATTGGTAGGCAGCATGAGAATGGGCGCGCGTGCGCGCGAAGCGACCAGCGACGCGTACGCAGGTCGACTGCATCAAAAATGAGTGGCAGCGGTGTAGAGTAGACGACGCGCGGTGATGCGGTCGGTCCCTTCCCGGATATAGCCGAGTAAGTAGTTTTTAAAATAGAGAAGCTAACGGAACGTGTACGCCGCCCGAAAGCGCCGGCTGCTTTACCCCAATCCGAAATGTGTCACTTGTCGGCGCGGCGCAGTGTGGAGAACCGCTCCTTGGCGGCTCGCTGGCAAGAAAGGGAACGTCGCGGCTGCGGCGGCGTAGGTCGGCGCACCGCCTGCCGCTCGAGCACCGCCGTCGCCGCGTAGCCGCGGTCCCAGCACCGCCTCAACTACACTCTTTTATACCTCACCTTTTATCCTTACGACAAAAAAACAAAACCCTGAATGCTGGGAACATTTTATAAATACACTTTTGATTGCAGGATGATCGGAGGATCGTTCAATACAAATTGTAGAGTATGTTTACAACTGATCAAAATAGTGGTAAAATATCACACATATTTCAAACGCCAACATTGTTATTAGTCAGGCTTGTGAACCACGCAATTTTACTAGTAACGTATAAATAAATATTTTACTCACTTCATGAAGAATAATCGTCATCAATCGTATCAGAAGAATAATGTTACGGGAAAACCTTGCACATTATTATTGCTTGCTTCAGCATTTTTCTTTCGTATTTTCGCCGTTTCAGTTTGCATAACTGGATTAGCGAAAGTATTGGCTGTTATCGTTCACCCCAAGTGGTCGAGGAAGTCCCCTCGCGGAGATGTCGAAATTCGACGACCTCGCTTGTCAAGACTATTGTCGCCGGCCTAATCCTTGAATGATTATGCACCAACAATATTCAACAATAGCTGAAGCACAAGAAAGACAAGTTTTGAAAATAATGTAACTCCATTGATTGTCGGGCCCACTTTCTCTCATTTTTTCACCCTGTAGTGATTTTATTTTCTAAAATAACTACGCATAAATTAAATATAAATTGGATAGCTCATCTAATGAATTCAATTGTGAATTAGTTTGACCCCAAAGATATAGATAATACGTCTAGTTATATGAAATAATTACGACACTTCATTTGATACTTTATACATTTACATTATTGTGAGAACGTTACCGGCACGTTAAAAGATATGCCTATGCATATAAAAGAATCATGATAAACTTAATTTTCACATACCTATATGAAGTAACTGAACTGCCTCGGTAGCCTAGTGGTAGCAGGCCACTGAGCTCCTGGGTTCGATTCCCGGGTAGTGGGTTTTCAGAGATAATGGAGTAAAGTCCTTTATCTCTGATTCTATTGGGATTTTTCCATTTTCTGGAGATTTCCCAGTACCTCGAAGGTTGGTAATGTGCCCTAAGATGTCAACAGGGTCGCCACCTGTTACATGGGCCAAAACGTAACCGGCGAATCGTGGGTGTTTGCATGTATGCTTGAATGCATGCATTTACCTCTGCCTTCCCCTTCGGGGATTACAGGCGTGAAGTGACGTTTAATTAATCGACTAGTATCAGAAGCTCATTAACTTTATTCATAAGAGTATCACAATCACAAATACGAAGAATATAATAATATATTGTAGTTAGCCAATAGTCAGTAAGTAATGTTGGCCATAATTAAAACAAGTTCACTTTAATTAAATAGAAACTATAGCTTAATCAGTGGCCCGTACAAACTATATATTTGTTGTATCGTATCTAGTTTGATAGTAGATACCTCCCCCTCAACACAAGGCAGGCGTGAAATTACGTATGCAACCTAATTTTGTAACAACCAGGTCATGACTTTGGTATTTATGAAAAGTGGAAGCCAGGTGCACTCACAATTTGACAAGAGTAGTGAAAATGGTAGATACTCTGACATAAAGTTGGAACTCACGAATAAATTAATATAAATTTCAACATGTTGCCTCAAATTCCCCCCTCTAATTAAAATACATTTTGTAATATTCAAAGAACGAATTATCAGAATATACCATAACGCAATTTATTTAACGCTTTTTACTGGTGGTAGAGCTCCAGTGACGGAGCTCGCGGGCGTTGGCACCACCGCATTACCTAAAATACTTGCCGCGAAATGGTAGTGTTCAGCACTATCGTATTCCGGTCAGGTGGATTACCACCAACTGACAACTGACCAACAAATTACATTGCCGTACATTAGTACGGCAATGTAATTTCCGGCACAGAGGCATAATACCTTAGGCCTCAGGAATGGTAACACATCTGCATTTGGACCTTGGTCTTTGTGTCGGTGTCTATAGGCTGCAGTCATCACTTAACATAAAAAAACGCTAATTCCCATGCTTAACCCATATATTGACTATTTTTTTTTATGTAATTAGGGTGGCAACAAGCACGTAGTTCACATCGATGTTAAGTGATGACAGCAGCTTACCCACACAAAGACCAGAGGTTAAAATGCAGTTGCGTTGCCACCCCTGAGACCTTCGTTCACTTCGTTGTTATTTCTCTGTGATACTTATTACGGAGCCATACATTATCTAACCTGAATACGATAGTGCTGAACACTAACATTTGGCAGCAGATATGGCCTCAAGCTTATACACCGGCACTCTGCCGCTAGTAAAAAATAAATTTAATTACTCTTTTATTACTACACTAGCTGTGCCCGCAACTTTGTTTGCGTGGAAAAGTGGCTTTGGGACATTAGGCAGCGCTTTTGGATATCCATTTTGGTTAATTTTGGATCATAAACACTTTTAGGTAGCTAAAAAAAACTATTTTGCAGTAATGCTTCTCTGTAGGTACACGATATTAAACGTATGACCATCGGGGATAAAAGCACACAGGCTGCTAGGATTGCGAAAAATTTTTAAACGCGCATTCATCCTATGCCGAACCGTATTTTCGAAACTGCCATTTTAAACTTCTATGCATAATATAAGCACTCCGTAAGAGCCGGCAGAAGAGAAAAATTGAATATTAACGTTGTGCATTTTTACCCACTAATGCCACCACCACCACCGCCACCATTACAATCGCCACCCACGCCATCAGCACCATCACCATCACCAAACACCTACGCCACCAATGCCACCACTGATACAAACGCCACCAAAACCACCACCATCACCAAAACCAATGCCACCAACGCCCGCAAAACTACCAACAACACCACAAACTTCACCAACGCCACCAATGCCTCTACCGCCAGTAAAACCACCGCGAGCACCACTAACGCCACCAACACCACCACCAGAGTCACCAACAACACCTATGCCACCAACGACCCCAACGCCACCACCAACGGATGGACGGACAGACAAGCAGACAGCGGAGGATGAGTAATAGGGTCCGTTTTTACCTTTTAACTACGGAACCCTAAAAAAGATAGATTCAGAATAGTTTAAAAATATTCGATATGATTCTTTAAACTGTCGTAACTTTTTTATTTCTGAACCGATTGACATGAAACAAACAGTAAATGTTAAGTGAAACTTACCACAATATATTAGTAAAAACTAAAAATCGGATAAGCCATTTCTGAAATTAGCGTGCACAAACACACAGACAAACATACATTTTTCCGGAATAAAAAGTACTCAGTGTTGTGCGCCAAAGGTTAAAGTATAAATATACCAAGTTTCATTGTAATCGGAATAGTAGATTTTGTGTGATGCTTGAACAAACAGACAGACAGACAGACAGACAAAAAAAATTTTAATCACATATTTGTGTTCGGTATCGATCTAGTAACATCCCCATGTATTTATTTTTTCAATATTTTCAATGTACAGAATTTGAACTTCTACAGTTTTATTATAAGTATAGAATAGATTAGTACATTACTAAGAAACAATTAATTTTGAGTACCCTTCTGACAGCCCTAAACACCCAATATGGATCATGACCCAATAATCAGCTATTGATGACGAATGTGTTTTGCCCATAAATCTACAAAACAACATACAATTAATGATAGCGCAACCTCGAGTTATATTTATACTAAACATCATGTAATTTGAACATGAAAAAAAAAACCTATGCAGTTAAAGAAGCACTATTTTAATCATACTTTAATAAGCCGGTAGGTGTAATATTTGAAATATGCACTTTGATAATAATCAAGAAACATATTGAGCTATATAAATTACCAAAAAATATTATAAAAATGTTTTGGTTTGTGACTTAATAATCAAAATCAACGATATTTGAATCTTATTGTATCGAGATTCAGTACTAAATCAATTGTTTACCCAAAAAACGTGCAGAAAACTGAGCACAAATTTAAAAGCCAAGTCATAAATAAATATGTCATTTTGCCTATGTACTTTTGGGAGTTCATAACCAGTGAAAAACAGCAAAATAATCAGACAATATCTTGATGGGGAAAATTGAATTGTCCATATGCAGTGGACGTTCGTATGAATGTGCAGAATATCAGGTACTTCTTATTGACGCTAGAGTTATAAACCATTACATTTCCTAATGATTAAGTCTAATATAGATAGATTCATTTTATGGATTTTTATTTAATAGATTATTTTTTGAGGCAGAAGCCTCAAAATAGTAATGTTCAGCGACATCACATTTCGGTAATAACTAAATGGCAACACCTGTACCTATATAATTATCTTTGACAACATTCAACTCAACAAGTTGTCTCACATTGTCCATATATTTAAGATGTTGTAGCTTCCGTAGAACGAATGGAAGTTAATATCAGCTTCAACAATTTCATTCATTTCATTAGTCAATACGGGTCGTATTGACTAATTAAATGACTCATTTTAATAATACTTGGAAGTTATTAATTTTGGGGATGAGTCACCCTCACGAAGACTCTAACGACCTAATAAGTAACATGACCCGTTTATCAACTAACGTAAAATCGATGACGAATGTTATTACCCAAAAAACTTTAAACATTGGATAATAATCCACCTCTGTTGATGCAATCTTTGTTTTAATCTCATACAATTTAAATCTACTAGCTGAAAGTTGAAAGAGTATTATTTTAATGACAATAAAATAATTAAAAAAAATAATAATCCAGCAGGTATCCACCGCATTTTTTTCGTCAACCTTTCTTCAAAAACAGATATATTGTAAAGTGGCATCTAGTGCAACATTTACCTACTCTACAATTTTCTAACATCAAAAGCTCGTCAGTTGTCGGTCGTCTCTACATCATGCAGAGTTAAGTTTTGTATAAAATCATAGATGGCAGAAAAGTAGCAGCTGCCTCCATCGCCATCTATTTAGAGATATATGAACTAAGGGCCAGCTGTATTCCTATTGGTTTTTATGTAGAGACAGAGGCGGTGCTTCCGAAAATAGGGGTGGTGCGTGTAAAAAATTCCAATTGGAAATCAACCCATACACCATTTTAACTGGTTGCGAATTGGAAGCAGCGATAGCACAGGAATCATTACAGCAATGACAATTAGAATTTTCCCTGGAACAAAATGAAGTGGCTTATCTATAAGGTTGGGGAAAAAGTTTCTTCGCATTTTTTAAGATAATTCAAAACATTTTTTAATATAGGGTATTTAAATTTAACTAAAGTATGTATGTACCATTTTGTTCGATAACCTTTTGCCATCTTGTAGGTAGGGACATGATCCCATTGCTATAAAAATTTTGGGACTTCTCATCAAAATACCGCGACAAGTGGATTTGGCAATCCTCTCGTGATGTTAACCTAACATTGCATAAAGAATTCTGAAGAGACCGAAACAGGTGGAAATCTGAAGGTGCAAGATCAGGACTATACGGCGGATGCATTAACACCTCCCAGCCAAACTCTCTTAATTTTTGCTGAGTGGCTATAGATGTGTGAGGTCTAGCGTTATCATGATGAAGGTGCATCTTTGACATCAAAATTTCCGGATTGAAAACGCTTAAACCAAATTTGTGCTACTCTCACAGACACTGCACTAGGTCCATAAACATCAAAAATTTTTTTCGCGGCTTGCGTTGCATTTTTACCTTTTTTGTAGTAAAATTTTAAAATTTATCAAATTTCTTCATTAGATTCACTCATCTTGACAGTACGAAAAACAAAAGAAAATCACACATTTGCCTTATTTGAATTTGGAATTATGGTCTTTAAAATTTTAACTTTCAATGATACCAAAACCAGCCAGATACAAATACTACAGCCAAAGAGATTTTATTACAAGTTCATACATACTATAATGCGAAAATACTTTTTCTCCAACCTATTATTTACATTATTTACAGAATAAGTGACTAAAATAATAACATCGTAGCGAAAATTAATTTGATGATTATAAGTGGCTGGTTTTAAATTTTATACTAGCAATTTCAATTGCAATATTTAAAACTTAACTACAAAGTTAAGTCAATTTGACTTAACTTTGTTAGTTAAGTTTTATGTTTATATATTTTTATTTAACCACTTGGCAAATATTTTTTTATTATATTTGAGGGATAATTTCTAAATTTAGACCCGGTTTGCACCTACATCGTCGCTCTCTTCATAACCCAAAGGTTGACTGGGAGATAATGCCTAGTGGCATTAAGTCCGCCTTTATGTACACCATCTTCGTGCATAAAAAGAGTAAATAAATAAATAAATAAATAATCACATATACAAACCAAAAAATAATATAAAATAATAATACTCTTTTTTAGCCTAACATGTTTTTTTTGTTATTTTATAAGAATTTTCGTCAAAATAGGTGTGGGCTATGGAGGTAGATATACCGACTGAAAAATATATTTATCGTAATCTACATTTCTGAAAGATAAGTGTTTTTACGACATTTTTCTTCTGTTTTGAATGCATTTAAAAAAAACTTTATAGGTAAATGTTTTACTACATATGTTTTAATAAAGATAAATCAAATTGTGCGTTTTTGCTGCCTTATCATCCAACATATTATAATAATAATAATAATAATAAAGACAAACAAATTAAGTATCTCGACTTGTCTCACGAGATTGTCGCCATGTGGGATGTGGACTCGGCTGTAATTGTACCGATAGTCGTCACGGTAAACGGACTCATGGCGAAGAGCCTCGACCACCACCTTAAGAGGCTCTCGCTGGGAAGTTGGATCAAAGGCTTGGTGCAGAAAGCGGTTCTTCTCGACACGGCACGTATTGTGAGGAGGTTCCTCTCTCTGAGCCCCTAACCGCCGACAGCTTGGACCCTGCTCCCGCTACCGGCGGTAACCATTTTGTATTTTTTTATATATACGTTGTTTTTTTTTTTCCTTTATATAAATGTATATGTAAAAAAATATATAATGAGATTATGAATAAATGAGTGAAATAATAATAATAGTACACTTTATTGCACACCAAAAGTACATCGGTTAAGAATACATTTTGACATATGTGACAATGGGCGGCCTTATCGCTAGAAGAGCGATTTCTTCCAGGCAACCCAACAATCAAAAGAAATACAGAAAAAAATGCAGTAGGGTGCGCGACACTAAAAAGGTATTCACTAGGTACTAACTAAACTAAACTAGTAACACATAACAATATGACAATAAATTAAAGAAGCAAGGGACAGTGAACAGACGAACGAAGGAGAAAGGAACAAAGTAACAGACACAAGGAATTTAAAGAAGAGAGGAAAGGAAATCGTTTAAATACCAAGCTTTAACTTGGTATTTAAACGATGCAATACTCTGAGCTTGTTTAATGGTGTAGGGCAAGGAGTTCCATAAACGTACGGCCTCGACAGCAAAGGATTTAGTAAAGAAATCACTTGAATGCAAGGGAATTTTTAATCGCAGAGCTACAGAGGAACGAAGTGACCGGGAATGGGAGAGGTGGGCAAATTCAAAGCAATCACTTAAATATTTGGGACTGGCAGGATTAAATAGCGTTGAGTACAAAAGAGAAAGTATATGTACATTCCGGCGATGCTGAATAGGGAGCCACTTGAGCTTATTGCGATATTCGGAAACATGGTCATATTTGCGAAGACCAAATATGAACCTAATGAATACATTCTGTAAGCGCTCAAGCTTATTAAGTTGGCATTGGGTCAAATTAAGATAACAGACATCAGCATAGTCAAGTATCGGAAAAAGTAGAGAATGTGCAAGCGCAATTTTAGTAGGAACAGGTAAAAAGTTACGCAGCCTTCGCAAAGAACTAACAGTTGCAAACACCTTTCTGCTTACTTCACATAATTGCGCGGACCACGCAAGATGTTGGTCAAAAATAACACCTAAGTTTTTCACTTTATCCGAAAATGGTATATGAATACCGTCGAAAAGTACCCGCGGCAAGTTATCCCAATCTATTTTGCTAACTAGCCTAGAACTACCAATTATAATAAGTTGCGTTTTCTCAGGATTTACTCTAAGGCCAAATGAGGTGCTCCATTTTGATATGCGACTAAGGTCATCATTTATTAGGTTTATAGCATCAGGTAGATTCTTTAATGAAGATTTCGTGTAAATTTGGAGGTCGTCTGCATAGAGGTGATAGAGAGAAGAAATATGAAGGCAAACAGAGTTGATAAAAATAGCAAATAACAGGGGAGACAACACGCCACCTTGTGGAACACCGGCTGTAGTTGCACACCAGGTCGAGAAATGTTCTTGAGCCTGTATGCGATGCCGGCGACCATACAAGTAATTACGAAACCAGTCAATTGCTGGCGGAGATATGTTAAGAGAACCCAGAGTTGCTAAAAGAATGTCAAAATCAACAGTATTAAACGCATTACTAAAATCTAGCAATGTTAATACCGTCAACTGTTGATTATCCATGCCAGAGCGAATGTCATCGGTAATTTTCACTAAGGCAGTCGTCGTACTATGACCAGGGCGGAATCCAGATTGTAAGGGATTGAGTAGGTCAAATTTCGATAAGAAGGAACTCAACTGTTGGTGGACAAGGCGTTCTAGGACTTTGGAAAGGAAAGGAAGGATAGAAATAGGTCTAAAGTTGGACAAAGAAGTGGGATTAGATTTTTTTGGGAGGGGAATAATATTTGCATCTTTCCATAGACTAGGAAAGACACCTGAGGATATGCAGGAGTTAAAAATTGATGTTATTATAGGAGAAAGGATATCTAGTAAAGGAATGATCATCTTACGACTAATTATATATATATTATATTATATATACTATATTATATATATATTTACATATTTTTGTCTTCATTTTATTTTTAATTGAATAACACCACAAAATATTGGAAACTTGCTGAAACGAAGAATTTGTTCAAATAATTGCCTTAGACTAAGTACAACGATTGTCTACAAACTGCGCTACGCTTTTGCGCTACGAATGTGATACCTTTAGTACCTGTACACTAGTACACTAGTACACTAGTACCTGCTTTGTTATTAATAAAATTATTAAATGCACAGCCACATTATAGTAGAACCAACAACAAACACTTCATCTTATGATTTTAAAGAAAAATATAAGGTTGTTAGAAATATCCTATACTGCATATGTGTTTAATTTAATACTTTTTATCAGATCTATGTAATGCGCTAATCTCGAACCTTAGAGTCTTCACTGTGCAAGTGGTGAGCCCGAATGGTTCTTAGTCTGACTCTCTTATTCATAAACGTATATTGGATACGTTTTAGCTATAATATGCTTCCTCTTTATCAGTTGTATTGTCATTTGCGTAAGGCAGAAAGAAACAAATCAGATATTAGCAATACTAACTAAAATATGTTTATGGATATTTAAAAAAACATAATAATTAAGCTGAGAACTCTGTGAGTACGAAACTCAACTTAAGGCGTTTCTGAGGACCTGAGGCATGCGCTGAAGTAGGGTTAAATAATTAATCATATACTCATATATGATATATCGCAAAACAAACGAATAAAAGGTGTGGAAGAGCTACATTCATATGATATCAATGAGTCTCATGTGCAGTGGTTTCTATAGACAGGTGCATCACCATTGTTGCTTTTGGTGATAAACTGTAGGATATATATATTATAGTTATGCAGCTGTAGCTACAGAAGTGGCATCTGACATTGACAAAAACTGCAGCGCTCGTGCTTTGGCAGCATCTGGATTGTGGATAAAGTATACTATATATAATATATAATCTTTCTTCATTAAATGCGGGCAAGAGTTACGGGTTTGTGATATCAATAAGTCTCACTGAAAGTTTACCTAAGTATAAAGAGCAGCACTATTGCAATGGATGATTTAACACGGATGTCGTTTGACAGCACCTGAATGAGTCTATATCATAGCTCATACTGCTGCTGCTCGTCTGTATTTGTCGTGTGTTTAAACGTAGGTAAGATTAGCTGTCCCCGCGACTTCGCCCGCGTGAGAATTTATGATTGTTCAGTATCTACCTGGACGAAGTCGTAGGCGTAGCTAGTATAAAAATAGCCTAAGTTACTCCTTATTACATCAGCTATCTGCCAATGAAAGTCCGGTCAAAATCGGTCCAGCCGTTCCCAAGATTAGCCCCGCCAAACAGACAGACAGACAAAAATTGTAAAAAAAATAGTTTTGGTATATGTACCGTGTATACATACTCGTACATATGCATTTAGTAAAAAGCGGTTATTTTAACATAACAAACAGACACTCCAACTTTGTTTATTTGTATGTATAGATGTATAGATATACGACTTATGTGGTATCAGTTAGTCTTACTTACAATTTTCATTACAGAGCGCGGCATCACCATTCATATTGACATTGAGGACTTGCAGCTGCTGTGGTTTTGAAACATCTGGATGAGTCCAAGATGCTACTACTGTTACTATATCTTAGCCCTATAGTCCTCTGCTACATTTCGACGTGTACAAGAGCGACGGTTTTGTGATATCAATGAGTCTCACTTACAGTTTTTCTATAGAGATTATTGCTCTGATCACTGAGGTTGCTATTGGTGATAACTTGCATCTGTTATGCTTTCGTAGCAGCTGGATGAGTCCAAATGCAGTTGCTGTAGCTGTGTTTTTATTTCTTTATGTAATAAAAGTGGCAAACAAGCGTGCAGTTCACATTGATATTAAGTGATGACTGCAGCCTATCGACACTCACACAATGACCAGAGGTCAAAAATCAGATCCGCTGCCACTCCTAAGGCATTAGGTGTTATGCCTCTGTGCCGGAATTTACAAAGCCGTACATTAAATATATTACGCTTACTCCATTTAAGCTTTGTAAATAGCTGTAGTTTAATAATATCAATGAGACTCACTTTCAGTTACTCTTAGTCTAAATGATTCCAACTTGCAGCTGCTGTAGCTGCGGCTGTATATTGGAACGATTATAAACTACATACTAGGTTTTAGCGAGGGGAAGAGCTAAGTTTCTTCATTAATGATTCTCTCTAACAGATTTTACTGTAGATTATTATAGGTTTTATTAGGTGGTAGAGCTCCAGTGGAGGAGCTCGCGGGCGAAGGTACCGAAGGTACGGTAAGGCAGCATCTGGATAGGTCATAAGATGCACAAGATGCAGCTACTACTGCTGCATCTTATGCATTATCATAATGATCAAATAGAAAAGAAGCCCGCATGGCCCAGCGGCTGGTGTAGATCGTAAGCGATTTACTCGGTTAAGCAACACGGGCGCGGTCGGGTAGTGTGGTGGGTGACCGCTAGTGGCAATTAAATGCGCGTTTCCGTGCTTCGGAGGGCACGTTAAGCCGTCGGTCCCGGTTGCTATCGATGGGTAGCAGTCGTAAAACCTTGTCGGAGGCATTATGGGCGGTTTGAAAACATCTTACAGGTTGGCCACTAACCCACCCACCTCCACCAATCCGCATTTGAGCAGCGTGGTGGCGTAAGCTCCTGGCCTATCCCCAAAAAGGGGAGAGACTCGTGCCCAGCAGTGGGACCTATAATAGGTTGTCATTATTATGTCTCTCGTCAGCACGGGATCCAATTTGAACCCCGGACCTTTGTCAGGCTTGCGCGGGGACATGGAGGGTCCAACACGTAGAGGCCCTTTCGAGAATTTTGATCTACATTGTAATGGGGTATATTCGGCGGGATCTCTCTCTGACTGCATCAATAGTTAATACAGGCACAGACAGACCCCGCAGAATATAATGGGACTTATTGTAATGATAAGTGAATCGCCAAACTTTGGGCTATGTGGGTGAACTGTGGGGACTAGCTGGCTGGGCCTATGGAGTGAGATCCGGCACCTGCCTATATTCAACATCTCATATTATCGAATCCTACTTTATGCAGGTGTGACTCGCCTCTCCTTGGTGGGCCCCCCAAACAGCCAACCCGATGGTCGACGGGGGGCAACACTGTCATTATTATTATTATTATAAATAGAATACCTACTATACACAGCTACGGTTCCATGATATCAATGAGTCTCACTTACAGTTTTTACTATAGAGAGCAACATCCCCATTTAGGTTGCCGTTCGTGATAACCTGCAGTGGCTGCGGTTTGGCCGCATCTGGGTGAGTCCAAGATGCAGCAGCTGCTGCTGCGGCTGCTGCTGCAGCTGCCGCCGCCGCGCAAACACTGCACTCTGAAATGTTGATAAGTAAGTGTCATTTAAATAATTTATTTATATAAAAATTATATTCGTTTTTTATTAAAGACTAGCTGTGCCCGCGACTTCGTGTCGTGATTGTTCAGTATCTACCCGGACGAAGTCGTGGGCACAGCTAGTATACAATTAGCCTAAGTTACTTTTTATTACGTCAGCTATCTGCCAGTGAAAGTCCCGTCAAAATCGGTGAAGCCGCTCCCGAGATTAGCCGGTACAAACAGGCAGACAGACAGATGGACAGACAGACAGACAAAAAATGTAATAAATGTGGTTTTGGCATATGTACCGTGTATACATATCTACATATGCATTTAGTAAAAAGCAGTTATTTAATAGGTATTACAAACAGACACTTCAATTTTATTTATTTGTATAGGTAAATCATGATAATGTAATATTTTTTACATTAAAATAAACAGGTATTCATTGTTTGAATAAGTGTAGTGGTAAATTTCTCGTGGCCCAGCTTAAAAACGTGGAGACAATCACCGTATATCAAGTCAGCGGACTTCAACAGTTACATTGTTACAGTTACCAGGATTGACTGATTATTTGATCATCTGACAGACAATTTTGAGGTTATATTTAACACTAACCAACGCAACTCGGCCCGTTACGGTTAAAGCTATGACGTCATTTAACAATTTTCAAATGGTGCAATTCACTTTTTTACATTACTTGTACTTTAACAAATTTGTTAAAGTTAAAGTAAGATGATGCAACACAGCCTTATTGTTACATTTGACAATAACCGCAACTTTAACAAAGAATCTTCTATCCCTATTGTTTAAGGGGTTGGAGGGTAATAGTTCAAAGATTTAGGATTTTTTTGTTTGTCTACTAATATATATATATATATTTTTTTTATGTAATAAAAGTGGCAAACAAGCGTGCAGTTCACATTGATGTTAAGTGATGACTGCAGCCTATAGACACCCACACAATGACCAGAGGTCAAAATGCAAATGCGCTGCCACTCCTGAGGCATTAGGTGTTATGCCTCTGTGCCGGAAATTACAGAGCTGTACATTACCACCTGACCGAAATATGATAGTGCTGAACACTACCATTTAACGGCAAGTATATTAGGTAATGCGGTGGTGCCTACGCCCGCGAGCTCCGTCACTGGAGCTCTACCACCAGCAAAATATATAATATAATATAATATGTATTATAGGTAACATTTACATTCAGCTTTTTAGGACTTGAGGAGGTATGTTAAAAATTTTGATGATCATCAGTGAGTGAGTAACGACATCAAGGGTTTTTAGATATCAATAAATACAATCTAAAAGTTATTTCATAGAAACTTTGTACATAAATAAAGTAGGTATTCTATTGAAAAAATATTTAACGAAATTCGTAAATGTTGTAAAATTTTACCCAAGATCGTGTATATAAAGTTAGTTTCGATTATACCTACATCTTGTATAATTTAAACTAACCCAAGTTATTTGGTTTCAAAAATAGTCGGTCAAGCGCGAGTCGGAATAGTATACCTAGGTTTCCGTACAAACGAGTAAAAATAGGAGGTTTTAGGATTCCTTTCTGTATAATATATGTAAAACATTGCTTCATGCCCAATTTCAAGATTCTAGGTCGACTGGAAGTAGGTACCCTTTAGGTTTAATTCCCATGCGAGTTTGAAAATATGCGGTGATGTAAAACATTTTTAGTGGTGGTAGAGTTCCAGTGACGGAGCTCGTGGGTGTAGACACCACCGCATTACCTAATATATTTGCCGCTAAATGGTAGTGTTCAGCACTATCGTGTTCCGGTCAGGTGGTGATGTACGGCCCTGTAATTTCCGGCACAGAGGCATAACACCTTAGGTCTCAGGAGTGGTAACGCATCTGCATTTTGATCTTGGTCTTTGTGTCTGTTTATTTTGATTGCGTTGACATAGAAGTTTGATTTTGTAACAGCTTAAAGATATTATAGACCGAAATATTTGATATTAATTTCAATTTAATACCTCTAGGCGATCATGAGGGAAACGGCAGTAACTTTGAAATTATTAAAAATATTTTTACCTATTTCACGAAGTAACCAAAAATTTACGGTTTTAACAATTTTTCCTTTATCTGTGTCATAAGACGTTGCTTCGTACCAAATTTCAAGATTCTGAGGTCATGGTAAGTACCCTGTAGGTTTTGATAAGACAGACAGTAGACTTTAGTATTTGATATAAATTTCAAGTTAATACCTGTTTAAAGCTGACTTAAGATATTAATTATTGACAGTCAAAACTCAATAGACAGGTAATATTATAATTAAACAGGTTAAATATGTTTTACACTTTTATAAAGAAACCCTTACAAACATATGAAAATAAAAACATTCATTTTCTTATTGACAAATGTACGAACATAAAAAATTGACAAGCATCGTATTGACGATGTAAATGTTCTGTATCCAATAAGAATTAAAAGAATTTTAGAAACTATAATATTGTTATGAACTTTATTTTATAATATTTTTGGAGGATGAGATATTTTGTTACACATATTTCGTAACTGTTATAAAACTTTATTGCTAATAAAGAATAATGGAATAGTGAAAGTCAATAGAGGCCACGCTTACAACCACCCTTTAAAATTTTGTGTTGTAGGTATATAATGGTTTGCTCACCCTTCATGTAAGCCACAAGCCGCCCCTCTCCAGATATCGCTAACCAGGCGTGTCACCACATAATAATTGTACCACACTTACTAAAAAATATTAATACATCACTTTTTTCTGATAGCAAAAGACTGTACAATAACACTACACGGGCGTCCTGACAATGTGTTGACCCGTCGTGAATCAATATCGTTTCTTATTCATTCGAGTTCACTATAGGAATATTTGTTGATATTTTTTTTGGATCGTATTCGGAAAATATTAGTGATATACATGCTATAGAAGTGTCGCGTGTGGCGATTAGCGAAAGACTGCGTGGTGAATTTTGCGTGGTCCCGGGGTGACGCGCATGGACGGGGGATGCTGACTTCATCTACTACGACTTACTAAATAAAATGACCGTCCATTCTATAGACATAAATGTTTTAATTTTAATGAATTACTATCCATTCAATATTTAATTATAGTATTTACTCAATTTCATAATATTTTAACAATTTTGTTCGGATTGAGTTTGGAGCAAGTTTGTTGTTAAAAATATTGATTCCTACTTGTACATTATTTGATTGAAAATACTTATGATTTACCGGAATACCTGTTTATTTTAATATAAAGAATATTACATTAACATGATTTTAAATATTTATTAATACATCATGATTATTCGATTATTCTGTTATCCCGTCAAATAAAAATAATGATATTAAAAAAACTTAATAGATGTAACATGTAACTGGTCTACCTAACTATCTAACTGTCTAGGTATCTCTATCTAACTCTATTGCAATGAAATTTTTTCAAACATTTTTTTTTAGTTAAGGTATACGTGTAATCTTTATATTTATTATTATGTCTAAATTATGTGAATCTATGGATTAAAAAACAAATTAAATTTTTCAAGGCTACATTGATTATTATGTTCTAAATAGGTATATAATTAAATTTACTGGTTATTTTACTGGTGGTATAGTTCCAGTTCAGGAGCTCGGGGGCGTAGGCACCATCGCATTACCCAATTTATCTGCCGCTAAATGGTAGTGTTTAGCTCTATCCGTGTGTTCCAGTTAGATGGTTATGTATGGCCCATAATAACTTCATAGAGACATGACAACGTAGGTCTCAGGGGTGACAACGCATCTGCATTTTGTCCTCTGCTTTTTGTTTAGGTGTCTTTAGGCGGCAGTCCTCACTTAACATCAATGTGAGCTGTATGCTTGTTTGCTACCTTCCGTGCAAAAAAACGGTATATAACATTGGTTTTATTATTTGATCATCTGTTTAAGTTTTTGATCTTTTTGGTCTTTATTGGTAGTTCTTATACCAAGAAAGATAAGGTTCATATGGATTAAGGCTTTGACTTGCTCGCCCTTCGTCTCTCCAGTATAAGTCTTTTTTTTTATTTCGACCCCATAAAACAGAAACGCAACAATAAGAAACTTTTGTGATATCCGAATTAAATCACAACATTTTTTTATTTTTTCCCCTACAATTGTGTGAGTTACAGCAATTGCTCATTTCTTTTTGTGTACGCTAAAATGAATCTATGAATGATTCTAAATCTTATGTTTGCCTTGAAAGCGAAAATGTAGTAATGTGAGTACTAAAATTAATTTTGACGTAATCAGGTGCAGTGCATTCATTCAACTGAGAAATCAGAAAGGACTGAAAAAAGTAAACACAATTTTTATTACAGATATCTTTAAATGTTTATAAAGAAAATAAAACTCCGTGCGATTACAAATAGAATAGAGTGAATATAATAATATCATAATTAAGAAAATAAATACGCAGTGAAAATATAAGTGTTTTCAAAGACATGTTAAGGAATTGAAAAAGTAAATAGCCTTTAAACTTAACTGACTTGACTCTATTAAACATCAAGTCAGTCATGAGCGAGGTACTTAATCATTAAAGTTTTCTTATTTTGAGGTATCTTGTTATATAATAGGTATATTATTTAATACAAAATTCATATCATTATTGCCACTATCTATTATACATTATTATTTTAAGATTTCGGTCAAATATTTTCTTCGTCTAAATCTGTATCTGCGATCCCCGTCCGAAATTATTTTTTTCTTTCTATTTTTTCTTTAATTTTCATTACTTTATTGACAATATTTAAATTCTTGTATTTTATGGAAAATCTTAAGGGAGTAATAATAAAATTTTTGTAAGAAATATTGTTTAAATCTTTGTATTTTTTTTATATCTTGGATACTTATTTTAATTAATTAATTAAATATATATATATATATATAAATATATATTATCAAGACGGGCGGAATAAAAAAAGCTTATAGAGAATTACAGAGTTCCAAGGATTGGATAGTAAAGATAACAAATGAAAGAGGGAAATTGAATCATCGCCGGACAGACATACTGAGCACAGCTGCAACCTATTATAAGAAAATGTATGCAAGCAATAACATCAACGAAGTAGTTGATTTAGAAGGAATCCTTGATGTCCCTAAAATAATCACATCTGAAAAAGAAAAATCTTTTGAAAGCCAAAGAGAAGACAAAGCACGGACCAGACGGTATCAGTAACGAAATCCTGAAACGAAGCAGAGATGTCCTGATACATGTTCTAACAAACATGTTTAATGATATCATGAACACAGAAACCATTCCAATACAGTGGTTAGAATCAAACATCATCCTTTTATATAAGAAAGGCGATAAATATGATTCAGGGAACTATCGTCCTATTAGCCTAATGTCAAACTTATATAAGATATTCTCTAAAATACTATTATATCGGATAGAAGGAACACTAGAGGAACACCAACCAATAGAGCAGGCAGGCTTTCGTAAAGGCTATTCGGTTATCGACCACATTCACGTAGTTCGTCAAATCCTAGAAAAGTATAACGAATACAACCTTACCTACTATATCGCTTTTATCGATTAGTAAAGCGTTTGATTCTTTATTACACGTAAAAATATGGCAGGCACTTAAAGAGCAAGGAATTAACCACAAATACATAAGACTAATAAAAAATGTTTATAGCCAAAGCACAGCTAGGATTCAGTTAGAAAAGAAAAGCAAACCATTTAAAGTAGAAAGAGGCGTAAGACAGGGCGGCCCTCTGTCACCAAAACTATTTTCAGCGGTTCTGGAATATATTTTTAGAAAACTTAATTGGGAACATCTTGGGATCAACGTGAACGGGACGATTCTGTCGCATTTGAGATTCGCTGATGATATCATGATATTGGCCAAAACTTCAGATGATATAAGCAGAATGATAAGATAACTTGCGACCGAAAGCGAAAAAGTTGGTTTAAAACTGAATCCAGAAAAAACAAGAGTAATGACAAATGGAGAAAAAAGTATGATACAACTAGATTATTTTGACATAAACTACACCGATGAATATGTCTACTTGGGGCAACTCATCACTCAACAAGAGTCTATGCAAAAAGAGGTAGAGAGACGCATTAATAACGGCTGGAAAAGATACTGGGGATTAAAAGAAGCTATGAAGGACAACGAACTACACATAAGCATGAAAAGCAAACTATTAAATACATGTATTCTACCTGTTCTCATGTACGGCTGCCAATCGTGGACTCTAACTCGGGAAATGACAAAAAAGCTAGCAACCTGTGAATACGCAATGGAAGAAGAGAAGTATGAAATCTAATAGAATAAAAAATCAAGTGATTAGAAACAAGACAAAAGCCATAGATATCACATTAAAAACCAGAAGACTTAAATGGCGATGGGCAGGACACATGCTAAGAGGCCAAGACAAGTGGAGTAAAAGAGTAACTGAGTGGTACCCTAGAGAGGGCAAACGATCGAGAGGCAGACCCCAGAAAAGATGAGATGACGACATCAGGCAAGTGGCAGGTGTGACGAGGAACAGAGTAGCTCAGGATAGAACAGAATGGAAAAGGTTGGAAGAGGCCTTTGCCGACTGGCAGACGGTTCTGCAGAAAATAAAGAAAAGCGAAATATTGAATTATCACAGATCAAAAAAATAGATGTATATTATACATTCTTTAAGTTTAAGATATATTTGTTAATAGTTTTAAGTTTAGATCCGAATAAAGGGCTATATTATTATTACTATCTCTCGTCAGCACGGGGTCCAATTTGAACCCCGGACCTTTGGGGGGTCCAACACGTAGAGGCCCTTTCGAGAATTTTGATCTACTTTGTAATGGGTTATATTCGGCGGGACCTCTCTCTGACTGCATCAATAGTTAATACAGGCACAGACAGACCCCGCAGAATATAATGGGACTATTGTAATGAAAAGTGATTTGCCAAACTTTGGGCTATGTGGGTGAACTGGGGGGACTAGCTGGCTGGGCCTATGGAGTGAGATCCGGCACCTGCCTATATTCAACATCTCACATTATCGAATCCTACTTTAGGCAGGTGGTGACTCGCCTCTCCTTGGTGGGCCCCCCAAACAGCCAACCCGATGGTCGACAGGGTTGTGTGCAACACTGTTGAGAGAGGCTGGGGGTGTCGAGAGGTGTGGCCCCGGTTTCACCATCACGAGCGAGTAATCTCGAGCTCGGAGCGGGCTTCCCCGCTATTATGCCTTTAGACACTTCCACCCCCGAGTGTATGGCTCTTTCAGAAATTTAGACAACAGCCTATTATCTAAATTTCTGCAAATGCCATACCTCTAGCGCCCCACTCTGACCGGCCAATGAAGGCAAGCCAGAGGTGAGAGACCTGATGCTTTGTCCGGCCGCACCTCTGTGTGGCGGACGAGGCGGAGCCCAGTTCTCTCGGAGGAACTCGAGATGATGGTAGGGGGTGGTGTCGCTACCAACAGCTCGCCACAAGCTGCTCTGCCCCCTTATTATTATTATTATTAATTAAATATCCAAGATGTCAAAAAATACTGGTCATTAAATTCTCAATTTAAATCGTTCGATTCTTGCTTCTTAATAATATCATTATTAATTTCACAAATAGGTATCCTTGATATTTTGCCTACTGTATTACAAACGACATAAATGCCAATATCCAAAAACTTAACACTTTTTAACTAAGCTTAGCTAAAACTGTTCTCAGTTAAGCTATTGTATTTATGTGAATTGTAGTACTTACCTAAATCACAACTTCTAACATTTTCTTCTAAGGATGTCGCAGCCAAATGCTAAAAAATGTATATATGCTCTGTTTTTAGTGAAAGCCTTTTTTTTTAGGATTTTTGTACGACCTTTATTATTTTTAATTGGAATAAATGTTTTTCCGAAATCTATAAATTTCCCGGTGATTTTGTTTGCATATGACAAAACTGTCATATTTTCTGAAAACAGTCGTGATAGTCTGCAAAGGGTCGTAAATAGCACTTAACAACTAACAACCTGGTAATTAACCTAGAAAAGACAAAGATTATCGCATTCAAAAATCTAATAATAAAATCTAAATCAAACATCTAATCTTGAAATTGAATATTCTGGTATAAAGATAAAGAAATCTGATTCTGTAAAATTTCAAGGGCTACATGTTGACTCTAGACTTAACTGGAAGACACATGTTGAGGAAATATGTTTAAAATTAAGCAAGAATGCTTACATATGCTGTACATGCTCTCAAAAACTGTACAAACAGCTGCAGTAGTAACAGCATATATCATGCATATGTCAAATCCATTCTGCGATACGGTATAATATTCTGGGGAAATTCGACGCACTGGGAAGACGTATTTAAGGCTCAAAAACAGTGTGTAAGAGCAATCAACAGGTTAAAAAGGAAAGAAAGTTGTAAACCGCATTTCAAAAATCTTAAGTTATTGACTCTAATCGTATTTGTAAAAAAGAATAAGAATCTATTTAGAAATCTATCTAGCCAACGCAATAAACATAAAATTAAAATGCTGCTAAATAAGACATCGTTAGTCAATAAAAGTATGTTATGTATGAAAACTAAGATTTTAAAAAATTACCTACCAGTTGACATTTGCGAAATTAATGTCATTCAAGAACTTAAAATTAGGCTTAATAAAATATTAGTTCAGAAGGTATAAAATATAGTTTCAAACTTTCAACGAAAGTTAGTAAGAACGAGATATTTTTAACAAGTTTTTTTTATATTTTATTTTAAAGAAAAATGGAAAGAAAAATTTGACTTCAGGCGAGGCTCGAACTCGCGACCTACTGGGAATCTAGTCCAGTCGCTCTTCCAATTGAGCTACTGAAGCCCTGCCCGATTTGTCAAATCTTTCCTTCACATCTATTGCATTGCTTTATGGTAGCAGTAGCGCCATCTATTACCAACTATGCTAGTTAGGCAACCGATATAATAGACTTTTCAGTTTATTGAATATCGTAAAGAAGTCGCTTTTACCCTTAATAATTGTTTTATATTATTTCGCAATAACACATGCTTGTGAAATATATTATTTTCTAGTCTACTGGACTAGATTCCCAGTAGGTCGCGAGTTCGAGCCTCGCCTGAAGTCAAATTTTTCTTTCCATTTTTCTTTAAAATAAAATATATTTCACAAGCATGTGTTATTGCGAAATAATATAAAACAAGTTTTTTTTATTTTCAACAATTGCTTATATGACTTCTTGCATTGTAAGTTTTGTTTGCCGTTTTGATAAAACATAATAGTGGTCAATATTAATTAATTAAGTCAAATATTATTTTCCACTACAAAACCCTTCATGGGCACATCCGACTTGCACTTGCTTTTTTTTAAATAAATGAAGTATACGTGTACGGCATTTATTTCATGTAAGAACGCTGTAACCCACGCTGGGGTTACGGTATTTGAAAAAGTTGAATGGCTTGTAAATGTCAAATTATATATAAAAAAGTTCTTGTATGTTAATTATTACAAATGTGGCGAAGGTCTGTCAAGAAAAATAGATAAATCGAAACGGTATAAAAGGGCCACAGGAGTTAGATTATTGAACCTAGAAAAAAAATCTGATTACACTCTCTTTTTCGCTAAAAAAATTTTTCTGACAAACAAACTCACACCACACGGTCACACCACGGGTCTGCCACAGAACACTTTTTGTTTGTTATAATTGTAATACAAACATTATTTTTGTAAGTAAAACATCAATATTTTGCGTTATTCAAATGATTAGATACAATATCATAAGAGATACAAAGTGTTGTATAAGTAACTAAACTAAGAGGTATGTACCTACTATTCATTTTTAATTTTGCAGGCATACTTGGAATGTTGCAACCCTCAGTATAAATTGATTCCGTATAGTCTTAGCCATCTTCTATAGGTATCCGTTCAAATAAAAGAAAAGAATGATACAAAATGTTGTGTATTGAAATTAATACTTTTTTCTAACCCTACGTAGTATTTAATATTATATGAGACGCATGGTGAGTGCTTTGAGTATTTAACTGCTCAAAGAGTGTGTTATCGGCCATATTTGTTGTATTGGGCGACTGGCGCATGCGCAGTGCACGAGCGCACGGTGCGGGTGAATACAAACAGCCGGCCCTTCGCACATCTGCTGGTCAGCTCGTGGACACAATACTCTTACTAATGTCACCATAAATTAATTAAAATTTCGAACATCATTACAAATATCGTATAATATCGTACTTTCACATTGTGACTAAAAAAAAGTTGAATTTTATACATATGTGAAAAAATATGGTGATATAATTATGTTAACAGTGTATCTACAAATTATATTTTGTAACGTTTGCTTATTTTTTTTTTATGTTACGATGGTGGCAAGGTTCATCAATCAAAACCATCAATAGGTATGGATACAAAACAAGAAGCCTAAATTCAGATGCTTTGCCACTTGGCACCCTTGAGGTCTAAGTTAAGTGTGTTTTTTATCTCTGTGATAATTTTGGCGGTGTCATACATTACCATTAACTAGGACACCGTAGTGCTGAACACTAACATTTGACTTATATACAGGATTACTTATATTAGGTAAACTTTTAGTGGCCGTTTTCCCGCGGCAGAACGATTTGCCTTCAGTAGCATTATTGGAACCAAATAATAAAAAATCACATAGAGATGAAGCGTGACAAATGATAATTAATTGACTAAACGTAGATACTATTATGCACTACTTGAAGTAGTGCAGGTGGGAAATAAAAATTGGTAATTGTCTGAAAAAAACATTCATTCATGTTTAGAGCAAAATAAGATAATGTGCCTTGTGATACATACTATATACATAATACATACTTGTGATACATACATACATAAATAAAAAAATATTTTTAAAATCGATTGTTTTAATAATATAAAGTATTAAAATTTCACCTCGTAGGTATATTATGAAGTATTACACACAGATTAGTAAGAAATATATAGTTAAGTTACATAATTGTATGGTCCCGTATAAGTACTCTATCAATCTCCAGCAAAAAAACCGTACGGGAAGCACAGCATCAGCATTTTACCTGTGGTTTTATGAAGATGTCGGGCATGTAAACTGTATTAGTCACGTCTCTTAACACCCATGTAAACTGTATACTTACTTACCACCATTACGTATAAAATTGCATTTTCAATTTTTCATTAAATCGAACAATTTTATTTTGTGGTTATGGTCACCCTATACTTTATTCGCCCCTGAGCATATTACTGCACGCTACGAATGTTCTAAATTTACGCAGATTTTTAACTTATTTAAATTCTATATATGTATAGATAAAAATTAAATAAATATCTATAACTGAAATAATAAATATATTGAACCATTATTGAACCTACAAATGTTTATTATGATAGTGGATACCAAAAAAAATTTGTTGCACCGCTAGATTAAATTAGTGCTAAAAACTTAGGTACTTTAATGGGTGATAATTTAGGTAAAACGGTCGTTGTTGAAGCTCTTCAAATAATTATAATAAAAAATATGTGTAGGTATTACCGTGTCATAATACCGCCCATTTATATCATAGTCTATGATTGATTTATATGATTAGGTACTACCTACTACTTTTATTTAAATAGGCGGTATTATGACACGGCAATACCTACACACATTTTAAATTATAATTATTAATCGACGTACAAGATTGAAAAAGATCAATATATTTTTTACGGCTATAAACAGTTCCAATAAATGCAATACATATAAATAACTACATTTAAAAACGATAAACTTTTGCCACCAAATGGTAGAGTTCAGCTCTACCATTATGGTAAAGTATGTCCCCGTAATTTCTATCAACGGGGCAAAACTACTAGGGCCTTAGGAGTAGAAAAGCAATCTCATTTTTGACCTCTATTTTTACTGTAATTGCCTGTAGTTTCCGGCACAGAGGCATAACACCTTAGGCCTCAGGAGTGGTAACGCATCTGCATTTTGACATTGGTCTTTGTGTGGGTGTCTATAGGCTGCAGTTATCACTTAACATCAATGTGAACTGCATGCTTGTTTGCCACTTCCATTACTTATTAAAAAAATAGAGAACAAAGAGATGGCAAGTAACAACACAATTGATAGAGTTTCAGTTATGAAAGAGACGGGAAGGTATCAAACAGAAATATTAATTAGGTATTTAGATTTTGTGAGGCATCAGCAATTGAACCGGTAAGATAAACCTCAAGTTTGCAAGTACACATTGTATGGCCCCGTGATAACTAATCACAGAGACATAACAACTAAGGTCTCAGGGGTGGCAACGCATCTGCATTTTGACCTCTGATCTTTAAGTGAGTGTCTATAGGCAGTCATCACTTATGTGAACCGCATACTTGTCTGCCACCTACATTATATAAAAAAACATATATTTTCTATTTTTGACATGAACCTGAATGTGAAATTTACCTAAAGTGCATCGCTTTTTATACAAAAGTAACCAAAGAATACAAAAATCAACAAAAAATATTGCGATAATGTTTCATGAAATATTTACATTTAATAAGCGCTTAGATCAAAGGTCCCTGTTAGCGTGTAAATAGGGGAGCATTTTTTGAGAAAAAATGCTGCAAAAAAGTGAATCATAACAAAAAAAAAAGTGGACGCGTGCCCGGCTTTAGTGGACGAAATATCCGAAGGGACAAGAGGGTATCACTCATATCAAAGAAACCATAGAGTCGTCGATAAAAGAACCTGAACCGGGAAGCATTACCTTAACCACTATTGTGTAAGTAAATACAACACCTGATTTTACCACTGTAAAAAAATGATTAGTGAAATGCTCAAGGATCACTATCCTTGAGCATTTCACTAATCATAAGTAGCATACGTAAGTAATAATTGATCCAACATTTGGGTTTAATATTGTGTAACCTTGAAAATTTTAAATGTGTGATTTCATTATTAACTATAGAAACATATTCGTACATGAAAGAATCAACCTTTTTAGTAATCATCAAGCTATGGTTATCAAATTATTGTCTGGGATAAATTTTCATATGCATCGTCATTCGCGATAAATAGGTAGGCAAAATAAGTTTCACGTAACAATCAAAGTAATCAGAGCTCACTTTTAGGGACGTTTTTTATCTGCATACAGATGGCAATTTGCGAGTGACCGTTCCCTGTCAATCAATCACGATGCGAGACAAAAAACTGACCCCTCGTTGACCAATTTATAAAAAATCACAAAAGAACCCAAAAAATCCATATCAGCTTTGCAAATAAAGCCCCAATTTGGAAATGGCATTCACCGGGATTAAAATCGCCATTAAACATTATTTCGGTTATGCTAAATGATTTATTTTGTACTCCATGGGTCTGAGTTTCTGTGCAATAAAGTTTAATTCAATAGGTAATAAAATGTTCAGACAAAATGATTAAGAACTTATGATACTCACATCAGCGCAAGAGACAAAGTAGAAATTGGATCAAGGCACATATTCAAAACGTATAGTTTTGAATTCCTTCCACCTTAGTTTTAGCTGCGTAAAATCATAGGATAGATAGATTACAAAGACAGTTTTTTTACAAACGCATGTTTACATACAAACGCCATTGACCTTTATTTAAAGCTATTACTTCTTGTACCCCTTATCATCAATATTGGCAGTATTTTTCTCTGAAATACCCAATAACTTTGCACTAATGCATAAAGACATCTGATTCGATTTTTTTCATTTTGAAATAATAATTTTACATTTAGCTCCACTTTTTGTAATAACGTGGTTCACTAAAAAATACGAAATTTTAGGTTTTTGACGAATGGTTTTAAACGTTAATTAATATATTACCTATAATTTAATAAACATACCTACTTCATAATGAACGTTAATCGCAAAATAGAAAATGATGAGTTTATTGCAAAATTGGTTATTTTTTAAAGAAGAAAGAAAGAAATATTTATAATACAACCCGCAGTGAAATAAAACAGACATACAAACAACATTGAACCTCACATAAAACTATGAACAAAGATAAGACAACACTATTTTTTATTTATTGTATACCTATACGTAATGTGTGCCTCACGGCTGCGCCAAAGTCCAGATGTCCAGTTCACCATAATGTCTGAACACCTAGGAGTTGTCTGACGCTGGTTTTCATCCGGAACCAAAATTCTCTACCCTTAATTAAATCCGCTAGCAAATAAATATTCTAAGAGATATCAAATAAATAGCACGTACTTGTATGTAAAATATTATATCATTTGATTATTTGCAAACTCATCGCAAGTCATCACGATTCGAAATAAACGGGAGGGTAAGCATCCATAATGCATCGAGGGGGCGGTTGCACATACGACAAAACTGACTAGTTTTTGCCTTTGCCTTTTCACAAAGCTTTCGATCGCGAGTCTCGTGACAATCACAAATAAGCGCTCTTGTGTGAATATCACTTAATATCCGAATCAAAAGTTGACAAAACTGCGTGACAAGTTTGTATCATAGTTTGTTTATTGGTAGATTCATCTCGAATATTTGATGAGCAAACTAAGGGAGGACTTATAAAAATATGAGTTGAGTTTTGGAATTGACAAAGGGCACGGAAACATTCAATAATATGTTTATAATATTAGTGATGATGAATTATTTTTCATTTAATATATAAAACATACCTAGGTACATGTCCAAATACTATAGTTTTTGAATTAGGTACTTTAATAACAAAGTTTTTGTAGGTAGGTATACCTTGATTTGTTAGAGATCATTGCATCATTAATAATAAAAAATCTTGAGATGGATACATAGAACTGTTTTTGTTTAATTAAGACTTAAATTGATTACATATTTCGGTACTTATACCTATCTAGTATTGGAAATAATGATTGTGAAATTCAGCCAAAAATATATTCTATGCGACGATTCGATTCATTGTTTGTCTTGTGAGTCAAATATCTTTTTTTTACCGCTGATATAATGTACTTATTTTGAAAACCTACAGGAGAACGGGAGAACCATTTATTGCGAATCTGAACTGAATTGTCATTAACTTTGTTTCGTCCCCTCATATGCGCTGCCATGTTAATATAAGAAACAAAATTTTTGCAGTTCTTAAATTCAAGCGCAATAAGACGTCGGCCTTGAAGTCATATGCATGAAGATATTTTGATGATGAGATGATTGTGGCAGACAAGCATACAGTTCACATTGATGGTAAGTGAATGCAGACGTCTACACAAAAACTGAAGGTCAAAATGCAGATGCGTGCCTCTTTGATATTTATTACATGACCAAACATCATCATCTAACTGGAACAAGATAATGCTGAATACTAACATTTGGCGGCAGAAAGATAATGTCGTGCATTTAAAAATTGAAAATGTCTACGCCCTCGAATTCCGACACGGGAGCTCTACCACCAGAGGCCTAGTGTATTCCTTACTGAAGAACGTCATATTATTATACTGTATCCAATAAATGATCATTATCGCAATCCATTAATAATACAGACGACGTAGAAACACATATGTACGTAGACTTCTAAAATTTGAGATATTTTATGTTTTTAATGATAGACGTTTTTATAATGATAACGTGATATGCAAGGTAGGGTAAAAACCATACGACAATAAATTAAAATATTTTGCAATCTCGTATCCTAATCTCGTATCTCGTCCATTCATATCAATCCATTATATAAAATAGTTTTAACTCCAAGTTAAGTTAAAATCTCAAAAGACATTTAAGCAGCTTAATTTATTTTTCTAGAATGAAGAGATTTCAAGACCAGTCCATCAATACTTCTCTTCTACTAAATAAATGGATCGCATCGTATTAATGACAAAAAATAATCATTATTATCAAATTTAAATATTTTTTTATTTTATTTTTATTTCTAGTCTCATCATTGTTGGAGTTAAAACTTTTAGCAGAATATCTTTGTTGAAGTTTATTTTACCTAAATTGACATTTTCAAATACGAGAACGAACGTTCATTGCTTAAATTATCATAAGTAAAACTTGTAAACCTTGCAGGCATTTAAAAAAAGGACGGAACACAATCGAAAAAATAAGAATACTTCAACAAACCTAGACCCTAAATTCAAACTAGGTTCATTTTAATATAGGTAAAATAGTATTTCTAGGTGTATGTGCTCGTAGCTTATAGTGATTAATTAGTTCATAATATTATTATCTTTCGGATTCGCCATTTCAGAAATAAAATTGTATTACTTTCTGTTAAAATCATTTCTTAAATTACTTCTGTCTATATTTACGGTCACAAATTGTAACTTATTCGTTGCATTTCGTGTTCGTGAACAATATAATTTCTATTATTTCATATCCCACGCGCATAGGGCGAGGACCCTCTAAGGGTAGACGTGTGTGATTGGTGGGTTGTCGGAGGGACGCTGCGCATATTTCGAGGGTCGGTCGCGGAGCCGCGCAACCAATCAATTCGCTCATTTTTTAAATAAAGAACATAAAAATAATAAAAACAGACATGTTTTTTTATATTCTACTGTGTTGGCTCCCATGTATAGGTACCCTTATGTATACATTGCTTCGAATGATTTTAAATGATTAACGATGTGTGAATGTTATGCTGTGAAAAAAGCGATAGTTTTTTTATGAAACTCTATAAAGACTAGGTTTTCCCTGGAATTTCATCTGCGTACCCTTTGGTTTTTACACAAAAAATAGTTTTAATACTTTCTTCATGATTCTTAATATCTCCCTTTTGTTCAAAACAATTGACCCAGCATCTTGATTGTGAACCTGTAACAGTCAGACAGACAGACAGATTGACAGTTACACTCATTCACTACAAAATAAGTAGAGCTTTCAAAGGTACTGCGGCACCGCAGATATTTTACTACGAATTACTAACATATTTTTTTTATTATGTGTGTGTACACACAAAAGTAGGGATCAAAAAGTCATCTAAAAATAACAAGATAACACAGAACAAGTAAATAATGCGGTGGTGACTACGATCTCAAGCCCATAAAGCCTCCGACAGGGTTTAACTACTGCTATCTTTCGATAGCAACCGAATCTTTCGATAACTCCAAAGCACGGAAACGCGCATTTTAATTTACCACTAGCGGTCACCCATCACACACCCGAACGCGCCCGTATCGCTAAACCGAGTCGTATCATTATTTATTCCATATTATATCATGTCATCGATATTATAATTTCAACCAAAAGATGTCCTCTCATAAGCAAAAACCTGCCTCAAAAATGTCAACATCAAGCGGTCCTGGGCCGCCCTCATCCAGTGATTGTCCGCGAATTTCAAAGATATTCACGAGGACGTCGTCGACCCACCATGTAGGGGCCTACCCATTCGTCTTCCGGCATGCAAAAATCTGCACAAACATCAACACAAACCAAGTTGTAGGTATTATCCAAATGTTGTGTAGGGCAAAACACGCGCAGTGCCCCTTGCACTGCTTTTTTTTTTCTTATATAGCTTTAGATTATTATTTGAGATTCTGAATGAGGCAACCAAATTTTATTTTTATTTAATATTACTTTTGTACAGTGGCGGATTTACAAATTTGCCGCCGGTAGGCTACTCAATTTTCGCCGCCCCTATATTTTGATATCGTAGTCCACAATCATATCAATTAGGTATATTTTCTATCAATAAAATTCCAACTTTATGTTCTAAGCATTATCCTCCATACATCAACTTTTTTTCTATGGTTAGAATCATTGGGAACTATGGTCTAAGCCTTGATAATTTTAGCAGTAATTTTGTAAATAGAAGTAAAAAAATTATGACCTAATTCTGTCGCCCCTTAAAATTTGGCGCCCTAGGCTCCAGCCTACTCAGCCTGCTGGTAAATCCACCACTGCTTTTGTAACTTTATTTCAATGTGACCGATATTATTGTGGGCTCCCGTCGAGTAGTATCAACGGTGAGTTAGGCGTAGTCACTGGCGCCTTTATAAAATCTTAAAATTCAGCTACTGTATTAATGAAAAATGTTACATTGATTTGAATTTGAAACGAGACTTCACACCTTTATTCCTCGAATGGATAGCGAAGAATGCATGAATTCGTACACACCCACAAGCCCACAAGTAAACACTTACAATTTGCTAAAATGAAATTAGAAGTTCAAAGGAGATGTTGCAAAAATGTATGGACCACCGGCCATCTATCGTACACAATATCATATAACAGGCAAAATCAATTTAAAACGTTTTTTACTGCATATTTTCACTTATTTAGCTTTGTTTGCAGTTACAAAACATTATTTACAGTTAGAATTGCAACTCAAAACCAACATGGCGGGTAATGTAATTTTGACATTGTCATTTTTATATTGTTTTTTGATTATATAGTACTTGTAGAAAAAAGTAATATTTTCTAAATACTATCGAAATCGATTGATCGAAGCGTCGGCTGTATCGCCGCCATGTTGAACATAGTTGAAAATGATAAAATCGTTTGAATTAAATGTAATTGTAACTCTAAAATATGTTCTTGAATAAATTACTTGCTTTTTTTTCGGATTCTTCTTTAATTTACCCATTTTTTGAGGACGTGTACGAACCAGAGCCGAGTTCACAACATCTCCTTTCACATACATAGTCTGTTTTCGTATAGTAAGGTATTTGGATCGAATAAAAGAGGTTATTGCACAACTCGAATGGGGTTTATTCGCGCGTGCGTCTACTGATAGCTTTTCTAACGAACTTTTCAGAATCCTTTTACTCGGTGATTATTTTAAGACAATGCCTAGTTGCACATAAAATGTGGGTTATGGTAATTTTGAAGATCTTAAGCCGTAGATGTGCAGAAAAAAAACGTAACTTCACGCCTGTAATCCCCGAAGGGGTAGGCAGAGGTAAATGAATTCATTCAATCATATATGCAAACACCCACGATTCGCCGGTTACGTTTTAGGCCCATATAACAGGTAGGGAGCCTGTTGACATCTCCGGGCACATCACCAAAATCCGAGGCACTGGAAAATTTCCAGAAAATGGAAAAAAAACCAATAGTACCAGAGATAAAGGATTTTAAACCGTTATCTTTGATAGCCCTCGACCCGATAATCGAACCCAGGACCTCCAGCGTAGTAGTAATGGCCTACTACCCCTAGTCTACTGAGGCAGGCAGGCAGCAAAATAAAGATCTCATATATTAAAAAAAATATGTCTAATAAACGCGAAGTTTTGTTATCATGTATTTTTAATCAACGCCAAAGAATAAGAATTGTCCCAACATCTTGGAGGTTTTTCGGAAGAACTAATTTCTCATACAAAACTAGGTACATATATAGTGACTAATTGTTTTATAGCTACATAATAGTTCTTTTTTTTTTGCTTTTTGATATTATTTTTTTTTCTGGTTAAATTATTTACGCTTAAAAACCCATATGCAGTAAATATTTAAAGTTTAAACTTTTTATGCTAAGTTTTTTCACCTATATGGGGTGCGTAGATGTAGATGTAGGTTGATGTGTTGTTTTCTCACACTTAAGATACACTAAATAGTTTTATATTCGCGGGAACCTATAATTAGCTCTGTTTTCAAATTTTTTCAATGCTTTAAAGATTATAAAAGCTGTTGGTTCTCCAACAGAAAACTCCTCTCATCTAGGGTTGCGCGGAATTGTACTGACAACAATACGAACGAAGACGATTGCGGAGTCCAATAGGGACAAGACAGGTCAGATATTTTTCGAGGGAGGAACAAAAGTCTCCGAAGTTCACATGCGATATTTGCCGTTTGAGTTTGTGGTAGCCGTTATAGTAACCAACACCTACTCTATAGTTTGAATATGAAAACAATTATTCATTTCGAATTACTTTCCTTTAGAATAATCGCGTTTCAAACTCGTCTCTGTTATTAAAGAGTGCGAAACTTATAATTATTTTTTATCTTTATTTCGACATTATGACGGTAGAATATTGTGACAACAAGATGTTTGATTAATTTTCTTCTAACCTTCAAGATTTCGCGTTATTAGCAAGACGGACATAATAATATCACATTTGTAACATCACAGTGTCCCACGATAAGTGCGACATCCATAGAGCAACATGAACACGAACACGGCCGCTGGAGGCCGACTGGAGGGGAGTAGCCATAGCGTTTATCACCGATGCAAAACAGCCTGTCCAAAGAGTATAATAATATTGAGCCTGTCATTTTTTGCGGGAGGAAATGCGTGCGACGCGACTCACGCGACACACACGCACACTACAAAAAGCGTCTATTACAACGAAACTCACACCTTGACTTTAACAGAATACAGAAACAATTTCACGCACACATTTTTAAACATCTAGGCGACATGTATAGGCCCATTTGGGCTTGTACTTTGACAGAGGGGAAAGCCTGCATATGGCTACTCCCCTCCGGTGTTGCTCTATGGCGACATCGAAGTCATCGTACGATCCTAAGTTACTAATTTGGTTGGAGTTTTGTGAAGGAGACAATTAAAATTAATGGTCACGTTTGAAATTACATTTCTTTTTTTTGAGTGTCCTAACCTCAAGCAAATTTATTAATATCCTACTGCAGTACCTAAGTAAACTCTATCTTACATAAATATAAAATAAATTAAACTAGGTATATACATTCATTCATCATCTAATAATATAATCCATCTGATCGATCGTAAGATTGCAATTATTATTAGTGCGTAGGTACTTACTATTAAATCCACCTGGCGCTAGTCTGGCGCATTTATTGTTAGCAGAAAATCAGTATTAAATAGAACACGTTACAGCGCAACCTATACATTATTTTCAATACTACTTTATGAGACTATAAACTCGTGCCTGCTTGGTTCCAAAACCGCAACTAGTTCATAAGATCTCTGCAAGATGGCAGTAGCTATTGCTACTACAAAGTTGTGTTAAGCATGCGTCAGATGGCGTTAAGCCAATATGAATCGTAATTATTATTATTTTATATTTGATAATATTGTATTTTCACAGAACGTGACCTTTAATTTTATAGTATCTATAAGATTTTTAAAAGATGTGATGAAAGTTGTTTAAATTAAACAAAACATATTTTCTTATGATTTTAGATTTTTTACAAATTTACATAGGTACCTATATTCCACAAATGTTGTTCCCGAAATAGTATCCAAACTCAAATTTGAATTGAACTTTGTTGTATGCAAGGTAGGTAGCTGTTCTATCATTACTTTAAATCGGCCGCTGGCGGTGGTTAAGTGAGATTATCCCGGCAGACTGTTAGGGCGAGGGCCGACTAACGGTAACGCGTGTTTCGATTTCGTAGAGCATTTCTCCGCGCAGTCCCGTTACTCGCCCGAAAGTACTTTTGTTGCTTACTCGCCTCCACCTCGGCCGCTTCGTTCAGCCGCTCGCTTATATGACCGATCGCGAGTTCACTGTATTGAGAACACCGTTTAGTTGCCATTATATTTGTTCAAAACAAAGCCCGCCTTTTCAAAATTCGTAGTCACAATGAATACGCTAAGTTCAGCGGAGAACGCTGACCTCGGCATCATTGACAGTCTAATATAGCTTCGTAAATTATACAATGCGATCGTTGAAACATTCGGTGGTAGAAATTGTATAAATTTACGTGAGATAAAATTGAGGATGGACGGAAGAGATGTTGTTGTACGTTGTGTAAGCGATTGGCCTTGCGAGCGAAGTGCGGGTCGATGACTGCGGCGTATTAACTACAGATAATGTTTATTTTATCGAGTGAGCGTAACCGGCAAGAGAAAAAACGCTGTCACCGAAAATTTCGGGGAACGCAATTATTTCATTGTTTTTACTTCAGCCTTTTTTTTTGCGAGGTGGAAATGCCTTTATTCTTTTGGAGGAAGAGTCGGGATATGAGGGACTTGGACCCTCTAAAACCACCTCGGTGCCGACTTCAGTACAAAAAGGGGGGGATCCGGGTACACTATAAACACTGCGCCGGTTCTCCCCTCGCACTTCGCCTCCATCCAAGGCTCGTCCACGGGAGCTTTGTGAGCCCCCCCATCGTCACTTGCCTTGAGGCTAGTCTGCAGAACCACGTCATACGCGAGGCTCCACAACAGGGGTCCAATTACGGATCCTTGGGGAACCCCGCACGAGATCTCCCTCTGGTGGACGATCCCATTCCGACCCATGAAGCAGATGGCCCTGTCCCGCAAGTACGTCCCGATGATGGTTTGTAGATAGAGAGGTACATTGTGTCGAACAAGTGCCTCCTGTATCGCTTGCCAGGGGAGGGAGTTGAAAGCGTTGACGATATCTAGGCTCACCGCCAACGCTACTCCTCCCCCATGGACGGCCAGTTCTGATAGGGAGCGAACGGGACGAATCGCGTCTACCGTTGACCTTCCCTTCCGGAAGCCGAATTGGTTGTCTGATAAATCAGGGCCTACGCAGGACAGGTGCTCGCTAAAACGGGCGGCGATGACTCGCTCAAAGAGCTTTCCCGCCTCGTCTAGCAAGCATATGGGTTGGAACGCAGAGGGAGAATCTGTGGCTCTGCCATCCTTCTTCAACAAGACCAGTCTTGCTTCCTTCCAGCCGCTGGGGAACACGCCGAATCGAAGGCAGTAAGTGAAGAGTTGCCTCAGCTTGTTACCCAAGATCGCCAAAGCCAACACCCAGCCCCTACCTGGTATGCCATCGGGGCCCGGTGCGGTATTTCGTGCCGCGAGTCGCCGCACGACTCTGTCCAGCTCATTTTCCGTCACCTCCAGATCGTCGGACCAAGATATTTGGTTCGTCGGTGCCGGTGGGTTCGAGGAAACATCCTGGACCCTGGGGAAAAGAGTATCAACCACTCTTTCCACAAACTCGGGATCCAGGGTTTCCGTAAGTGGAGGAACCCAGGGTCTGAGCTTGCCCAGTACTAATTTATACGGGCGGCTCACTCACTTCAGCCTGGCTACAGAATAGCGTAGCGGGCTACGACGGTCCTACGTGTGACAACATTACATGTCCGTTGATGTTATTGAATATGTAGTGTTACATTGATTTGCAGATAAATTATCGAGGAATAGACATAGTCTTTTTTAGTGGATATGTTTTTGTACTTAGATACGAATATAATTATAGGCGATTTTGACGTAATTGAATTAAACAAATATTTGTAGCGATAAATACTTGAAAGTTAGCGTATCCCTACCCTTACTTTTAGATTCGCTGATCTTATTGAATACGAAATAATAGGTACTTTGAATATAGCCTTTTCGATCTTTCGATGTACTTGGTAATATCGATAACATACCCATGCAATGAAGAATGGGATAATCCTTTATCTCCAAAAATATAAATACTATCCAATAAAATATTTTACCTCCCATTTCTTTGCAGCACCAAAATATACAACTTCCATGTTAATTCGTCATCTACATACAATTTACAATTCTTACATTAATTATGTTATTCTGATATTTTACGCACTTACAGGGGGTAATAGGGTCTCTGTGACACAATGCCTTTAAATCTATATCAATAAAAACACCTATAGATTTTCAGTCAACTTTTAAATTGAAATCCACTGATATAATATCCAACTTTACAAAGCCAAGATACTAGCACAAAGTTCAAAAGTCTAAAAAAAACAATGGCTGCCAAACTAAGATGGTAATATCGCTATGTGGTGATAGTGTAGCACAGCGTGGAGCGTGGAGCGGGGAGGCTTGCGCGGGTGACGTAATCCATGCGGTTCGATACTCTCGAAAGGCTGCGGGGTCAACGGCCGCTAGACGCGGAACCGCGGCCTACGCCACCGCTCAATTAAACCTTCCGCACTGACTATACATTTCTGTATTCATGTACACTTAACACCTACTATCACTTATCTGTTTGACTAATCTGAGCTTCTAAAATGTTACTTGCTCTGTTAACCGGAAAAAAAATATTATAGATTTTTTTACTGGTGGTAGAGCTCGCGGGTGTAGACACCACCGCATTATCTCTATCTGGCGCCAAATGTTAGTGTTTAGTACTATCGTGTGCCGGTTAGGTGGTAATATAGGCCCCGTAATAACTATCACAGAGACATAACTACTTAGGTCTCAGGGGTGGCAACGCATCTGCATTTTGATCTCTGGTTTTTGTGTGGACGTCAATAGACTGCAGTCAACGCTTAACATAGATGTGAGCTGCATGCATTGTTGCCACCTTCCTTACATAAAAAAATTTACAATATTAACCGAAGAAAAAGTTGGTACACTTTATCTTAAACCTTATCCTCCTCCTGAAATCCTTATATGAGACTAGACCTATATGAACCTAATGGCTCTTGTAATTGGTATGGTGTATATTTTCAGAAATTGTTCTTACATCATGGGCACGATTCTGTGGCAATAAGATGGGTAAATAGATCCTTTTTACTGGTTCAGCATTGGATAGATGAGTTCACCTACACAATAATTTGTCTAAATAGGGAATTTCTCACTGAATCAGTTTAAATTTGCAATGAATATACTATCTATTTGTATGTCAATTTTGACGGCAATAGTAAATAAACTCGCAATATCGAGTCCAAGTGAGAGGCGAGCGAGAAGGGCCGTGTTACACAAGAAGGGTTACAAAACTATGGCAATGAACCCGAGTGAACCTGTACCTTGCGAACCGCTAGCCGCCGATGGCGACAGTTGCCGCCAACGCGCGGTTCGCTGCATCTCATTGTGCATTACAATTTTATTATGAAACGACGTGTGTCATATCGCCCACAGAGCGTCAGTCGTATCAACAGATGTTCTGCGCTCTGTTTATATCAACTGTTATTTCAATTTCCTTTTTTTTTCAAATGAAAGGCAAGATGAGTTATGATCCAATACAGTTTCATATAAAACCACTAAGGGCGAGATTCTTCTACTACTTTACTTTGAGCAAAGTATGCTTAGAACTGTCAGAAATGTATGGGTTTTGCCATTTCGAAGCGTACTTTGCTCGAAAGTAAAGTCGTAGTGCGGTCTGTGAATCTCACCATAAGACTGTTTAAGTGCAATAATTGATAATTATCTTTAATTTCGCCGTATCATGCTAAGCATACTGCCGTTGAATTTCTTATTTACGTTATTACATTTAATAAAAGTATCAATATAAGTCAGCGTTGATGTAGTTTTTATAGAGCTCTGTCATTTTTGTCACAAAAATAAATACGTCTTGTTTATAAGCATAATATGCAAGCATTATCATGCTTTTAGCTTATATGCTAAAACTTACCAAGTTATCGGTAAGTCGGCGTATAATGTCGATATTCTGTGCAACACCCATTTATTACCACTTCTGTTTAATAAGCATAAACAAACTTTTGTATCCTATCCGAATGTAAAATATAACAACTATACGCTATTAGCACAACTAATTCAAAGCAATACAAGAATATAGCTAGATAAGTATCTAAATGCATGTACGAGTAGTTCAGTATCCCTGCGCGGTTCTGCACGGAAATATTGTCGATCACGACGATGGCAACACTAATAAATTCCTCTTTTCCTAGATTCTAAAATACAGTGTGTTTCTTGGTATAACTAATTTATTATTTGTATTCTATAAGCCAGTGGTTCTCAAACTTTTTAAATGACGGAACCCTTTTGGGAATCAAAATACTTGATGGAACCCTACAATAAAACAATTGTTTTTATAAGTGTATTTTTTATTAATCAGCATATTAAAAGTACAATGTAACAGTTACTTATTATTATTTACTTCACCACTTGGCAAGGACAATAATAGAAAACATTAAAAAAGAAAAAATCTAAGTGGGAGGTATGAAACTGTTTTTTATTTTTCATCAATTTGTTGATATTAGGTTTGACGGAAGAAAGTTGGAGTCTCATATCAGCTTCGGCGTCCAGTCTATTGCGATATTTGGTTTTCGTGGCTGCGTAGGTAGAGAATCCTGTTTTGCACAAATATGTAGTTGGGAACGGGAGAAGAATATCCAGAGCCATTTGGCCAAGCATTGCATATTCATCTTGGATTCTGCACC
The DNA here is from genome assembly GCA_036365455.1 of Macrosoma leucophasiata. Classification (NCBI taxonomy): domain Eukaryota; kingdom Metazoa; phylum Arthropoda; class Insecta; order Lepidoptera; family Hedylidae; genus Macrosoma; species Macrosoma leucophasiata. The sequence goes on along the minus strand of JAWQUS010000010.1, from coordinate 13,020,703 downwards.
AAAAATCATTGAGAGGCGTCGTTTTGAACAGTGACTCAATACTTGTGTCTGATGACATTTCTAAAAGAGATTCATGTATCTCGTTTGACATGTTTTCAGGCTTTTCCAAGTTGGGTAAAAAAGGATTATGAATCCATGAATTCACTTTAATTTTTGTATTGTGATCTTCGGGAAAATACTTTTCAAAAGATGCGCGCATCGAACTGAGATATCTGACCAATTCAAAATACAAATAAATAAATAAATAACATTCATTGCGTTTTGTGGGGCCGCGGAGCGACCAGAGAGAGGTGTTTTGATTTATTTTTCTAAATTCTTGCGGAACCCCGACAGAGGAATCACGGAACCCTAGGGTTCCGCGGAACACACTTAGAGTATAGCTGCTATAAGCAATGTAGAGGATTTTGAACTACTTGCTGGAATATTTAGATTCTCTGAATGACGGTACTGGAAACGGTCCCTGAGATAGGTAGGAGTGTGAGGAATAAATAGATAGCAGTAAAGAAGAGAAAGAATATGCGTATTCCTGCGAAGTCGTATAGGAAGCCACTTGAGCTGAGAGCGAAATCCAGAAATATGGTTATACTTGCGTAAGCCAAATATGAACCGTATGCAAAGATTTTGAAGGCGCTCAAGTTTGTTTAAGTGCTCTTGTGTCAAATCAAGATAACATATGTCGGCATAGTCTAAAATCGGAAGAAGTAAAGATCGAGCAAGGGCAATTTTAGTGGAAGTTGGTAAAAAATTATGCAATCTCTTAAGAGAGCCGACTGCAGCGAACAGCTTTCTACTTACCTCTGTAGTAATTTGCGGGGTCCAAGATAGACAACTGTCCATGATCATAAGATTTTTAACTGTAGTCGAAAAAGGTATAGTAACACCATTGTATATTACGCGCGGCAGTTGATCGTAGTCAATTTTGAAAATAATTCTGGAACTACCAACTATGATGGCTTGGCTTTTACATGGATTTACTTGGAGGCCGAAAGCTTGACTCCATTCTACTATACGGTCAAGATCATTGTTGATAGTCAGTAAAGGCTGTGGTAGATCAGTCAAGTTGGTGTGTTGGTAAATTTGAAGATCGTCAGCGTAAAGGTGATAGAGAGAAATTAATTTGAGGCTGACAGATGAAATGAAGACGGAAAACAGAAAAGGGGACAACACGCCACCTTGTGGTACGCCAGCAGTAACATCACACCACGTGGAGAACATATCGTTTACCCGGATACGCTGCCGGCGACCATGCAAGTAGTTATGAAACCAATCAACCACTGTCGGAGATATGTTAAGTGAACGCAGGATTGCAAGCAAGATATCAAAATCTACTGTATTAAATGCATTACTTAAGTCTAATAAGGCCAGAACGGTGAGCTGCTGATGCTCTATTCCAAACCTTATATCCTCAGTAATCTTAACAAGAGCGGTAGCCGTACTATGACCCTGTCGGAACCCTGACTGGAATGGATTTAAAAGTTGGTTTTTATATAGGAAGGAGCTTATTTGATGATGAATCAGCCGCTCTAAGACTTTGGATAGGAAAGGGAGAATCGTTATAGGACGGTATTCAGAGAAGGATTTTGGATTTGGCTTTTTAGGCAAGGGTATGAGCTGTGCTTCTTTCCAACAAGAAGTAGGAATTGAACAAGAGGAAATTGAAAAATTGAGTAAAGAAATGATGGTAGGAATTAGAATACCAAGTAAAGGAAGGATCATCTTACGGCTAACGTTGTCACTGCCTATTGCATCGGATTCAATAGCAAGAATGTTCTTCTTAACATCACGCTCAGTGAATTGATCAAAGAAAAAAGAGGGACAGTCGGGAACGGCAGCAGTAGAAAGTAGATCTAATGTTTTCGCTTTAGTAATACCATCAATACAGGTAGACGAGCTAAAATGTAGATTGAGCAAATCAAGATTGATATTATTTGATAGAAGAAAAGAGTTATCAAAGCGTGACTAACCGATTCCCAATGTTTTTAGAAACCTCCAAACTTTTGAAGGGTCTCCAATCGAAACAGATTTATGGATGTGGCGTCGTTGTGCATCTCTACACACCTTATTGCAACGGTTTCTAATGGAGACATATGTATCGCGATTTCTATCTGTAGGAATTTCTTTGAATTCAGACTTAGCTTGATTTTTTTCGGTGATTAATTTTCTGATATCTTCCGTAAGCCACGGTGCTGGCAGATGTCTAACTCGGACCGGCCGAATAGGGGCGTGAACTTCAAACAGCTGAGTGATAAGAGAATTAAACAAATTTATCTTATCATTGATATCGTCCACGCTGTCTAATACGGACCAGTCAATACTAGCCGCATCCTCCCGAAGTTTGTCAATATTCATTCCACTAAAATTGCGCAGCAGGAGAATTTTAGCCTTGGCTTTAGGTCTGATTTGATAATTGGTTTATATTCGACTGATATTTTAATTCGAATAGAAGTTTTAAAAAAAAACTGCAACTAACTATATTATAAGAAAAACAAAAACAAAGTACGAGTAGATAATTCAAATACAATAATAATTTCCTCAGCAATATAATCGTTAAGTCATTTGAATACCGTATTAAACGTCTGATTGCATACGTAATGAAAACCGTTATTGCTTCTCGTAATTAAATTTAGAGAGATTTCATTACGAGAAGCAATTATGGAGACAATGGAGAGTCATTGAGCAATAGATCTATCGTGAGGTAATTAAAGATATAAATAATAAAAATAATGAATATTTGGTAGGTTTTAAACGCAAAAGATAAATGTATTATTTAATGGTGAAGCTTGTGATGCAGGAGCTGATTACATACAGTAACGATCGGTACACTGCGCAATGCGGAAAATTTTTGAATGGTTGTAAATTAAGGAGAATTATGGAAGTAAGCTGCACTAAATTTCGTTATTCTTACAATCAGATGACAAAAGCAGTAGGTTTTCTTAGAATAAGTTTACTTTATCGTGTCGTTACATACACAAAACACACATACAAACGCCCAGGCCAGAAATGTAGGTACATATATCGGTAGGACACAAAAATATTTGTCCCTTTGCGGGAATCGAATAAAAGACCTTTACAATCAAGCGGTCGTTTTGAACTACTCGACTGACTGTCTTGTCATCTGCTGCTCAGTCACGTTCAGCGCTATCGTGTTCCTCTTAAAAAATACGACCTCGTATATTTTAGCAGTTTAAGTTTCGCTTAGGCCTCCAAAGTTGCATTTGCTATATTATATTTTGATGACCCGGTTAGTCCAGCGGTGCGAAACCACCGTTTGATTCGAAGGGTCGCGGGTTCGATCCCCGCACCGGGACAAATATTTGTATGGCCTACAGATATTTGTTTCGGGTCTGGGTGTTTGCGTATGTGTTGTATGTGTACAATGGCACCCACGACACAGGTTTATACCTACTGTGGGGCTGTGAGTGTAAGCGTTTTTTTTTTATTTTTTTATTATCTATATATTTATATAAAATATATATTATTTCCTTTAATATATTTTGTCATAATATATTTTTAAATAAAACAGTGATAGCAAATATGCTTGCAGTTAACATGGATGGTAAACAGCAATTGCAGCCTACACGAGTAGACTTAGTTACTAACCATGAATATTAACTGAATTGAACAGCAGTATCATAAAACAAATCTATACTTATAATAAAACTGTAGAAGTGTAAATTCTGTACATTGATCATATTGAAAAAATAAATACCAGGAGATGTTACTAGATCGATACCGAACACAAATATGTGATTAGAAAAATTTTTGTCTGTCTGTCTGTCTGTCTGTTTGTTCAAGCATCACACAAAATCTACCAGTCCGATTACGATGAAACTTGGTATAATTATACTTTAACGTTTGGCGCACAACACTGGGTACTTTTTATCCCGGAAAAACGTATGTTTGTCTGTGTGTTTGTGCACGCTAATTTCAGAAATGGCTTATCCGATTTGCAGTTTTCGCTAATATATTGTGGTAAGTTTCACTTAACATTTCGTGTTTGTTTCATGTCAATAGGTTCAGGAATAAAAAAGTGACGACAATATAAAGAATCATATCGAATATTTTAAAACTTTCCTTTAGCTATCTTCTATCTTTTTTAGGGTTCCGTATCTAAAAGGTAAAAACGGACTCTGTTACTAATCCTCCGCTGTCTGCCTGTCTGTCCGTACATCCGTCTGTCTGTCACCAGGCTGTATCTCATAAACAGTGATAGCTAGAAAGCTAAAATTTTAACAAATTATGTATTGCTGTTACCGCCGTAGCGACAAAATTAAATACAACAAGAAAATAAAAATAAGAAAATCAAAATATTAGGGAGTCCAAAGGGGCATACAATAAGCGTGTTTTTTATTGTATATTATTTGATCAATATTAATAACGGTAGCAAGTACACACTTAAAATTTTTGACAGATTTTTTTGGTCTTATACGTAATTTCACGCCTGTAATCCCCGAAGGGGTAGGCAGAGGTAAATGCATGCATTCAAGCATACATGAAAACACCCACGACTCGCCGGATACGTTTTGGCCCATGTAACATGTGGCAAACCTGTTGCCATCTCCGGGCACATTAACAAACTCCGAGGTACTAGGAAACTTCCAGAAAATGGAAAAATCCCAATAGAACCAGAGATAAAGGATTTTAAACATTGGTTGTGGTGGTGGTGGTGGTTTTGGTGGCGTTTGTATCAGTGGTGGCATTGGTGGCGTAGGTGTTTGGTGATGGTGATGGCGTTAATGGCGTTGGTAGCGATTGTAGTGGTGGCAGTGGTGGGGGTGGTAGTGATGACAGTGATAGTGGTGATGGTGGTCGTGGTGACGATGGTGATGGTGGTGTTGGTGGCATTAGTGGGTAAAAATGCACAAAGTTAATATTAAATCTTTCTCTTCTGCCGGCTCTTACGGAGTGCTTATATTATGCATAGATCTATCGTTTATCTTTCATTCTCTGTTAGATGGACTAATTAAGTGAAAAATTACAAAAGTTTAAAATTATTTTCTATAAAAAAATATATTATGCATAGAACTTTAAAATGGCCTTTTCGAAAATACGTTTCAGCATAGGATGGATGTATATCCCCGATGGCCATACGTCTAATATCGTGTTCAGAGAAGCATAACTTCCAAATAGTTTTTCTTAGCTACCAAAGTGTTTATGATCCTAAATTAGCCAAAATATATATCCAAAAGCGCTGCCCAAAGTCCCAAAGCCACTTTTCCACGCAAACAAAGTTGCGAGCACAGCTAGTCTATTAATAAATTAGGTTGGTTGAGAACTGAATGATCCGAAATCCCGAAAAATATATGTATTTTTTTTATGTAATCGAAGTGGCAAACAAGCATGCAGTTCACATTGATGTTAAGTGATGACAGCCTAAAGATACCCACATAAAGTCCAAGGTCAAAATGCAGATGCGTTGCCACCCCTGAAGCCTAAGATGTTATGCCTCCGTGCCGGCAATTACAGGGCCGTACATTACCGGACCGGAACACGATAATGCTGAACACTACCATTTAGCGGCAAGTATATTAGGTAATGCGGTGGTGCCTACGCCCGCGATTTCTGTCACTGGAACTCTACCACCAGTAAAATTTATGTCATTTTGCAATTCGCTTTATGATAAATTCAAACCAATATTTTTGAAAATTATGTGAACATGAAATTACGTTAGTCAACTTTTTGAAAACTGAAGGCGTGGTAATTTGTGGGCGAGCGTGGAGGGGTTCCTGTCTACTCAAGTCTATAGCCCGTATTAATTGACAGATCTGAGTCCCAGGGCAGACAGGGCATTAAGCTCCCGTTTTGTATGGAAAAACGTGTCTCAAGAACAGAGTTCTGTATAAAAAGTTTTAAATCTGTCTCCTGTCTTGCAGATGCAGTGCAATTTTTGGGTTTTGACAAGATGACAAAAAGCAAAACATTGCGGGATAATTCCAACGTTTTGCTTCACATTACGGGACAACTCCCTATATAAATGCGGGATGATTGGTTCCTTACATAAAGTTAAAATATTCAGTATGCAGTCAAGTCTAGTAATCGAATGTATGACAATTTTAACGAAATTGAGTTTAAGTACGGTTAACACAGATTGAATTGAAATATACCACACAATAGAAAATTTATTTTAATATCATAAATGTAACAGTTATTTATCTACATCAACTAATCTATGTATACAAAAAATATAGAAGACAATAACAGCTGTCATAAAACCTGATTGGCAGCTTAACGTGGCTTAAACTATTATGGGCACTATGCATGAATATTACAATGCCGCCTAGTGGCTATTGTCATGGAGATCAGTTTGTAAATATCAGTTATATTATTGATATTTTGAATTAAATTGGTACGCTATTATTTTATGACATGTCATTATCAAAAGTAACGTGTTATACCTAACGTTGTTCAAGTATTCAATTACTCTACGGGTGAATATTGTATGTTGATGTTGTATGTAAATGTAAGTTTTATTATTTTCCTCTACTCTCACTTGATTGGCATACCTACAGTCAGGGAACTCTCCTCTTATCCTAAATCAATCAAATGTAGCTTTCTCAAATAATGAAATATTCATAGCCATCTCAAAAGGTGCCATCTATATATTTGTACATATTTCATATCAACGTAATAAAATACCTTTTTTTTTTCATTTTTGTTATTTGCAATTGTATCATATCGACAGAGGCTTGTTGGTACTAAATACTGGTATACATTAAAAAAACTGATTCTGATTCAGGCAAGGAAAAAAACATAATAGTACGCAGCCAAGAACAGACACAGAGGCATGCACCGAGACAAGCATACACAGAGATACACAGAGATATTATAAAGACAGAGAATTTACTGCTTTATTAATATTATTTTTGTACTATATATTTTTTACCTGTAGGTATAATTAACGAATAACTTTAACCTCCCGGTGGTTCCAACAACAGCATAACATTTATTTTGAAACGTATAAAATAGCTATTACTGATAGATAAGAATTTAAAAATTAATTAAATATAGCATTGACTTGAATTAGTAAATTACTAGAGGTGACGTAAATAAATATAATTTGACAACTTCAATATAATCTTTAATTATTAATCTTTAATTATCGGTATCTACTTGAAAATCTATTATATAAAAATAAGTCGGATTTTCCTTCCTGACGTTATAACACCAGAACGCACGAACCGATTTCCACGGTTTTGCATTCGTTGGAAAGGTCTCGGGCTCCGTAAGGTTTATAGCAAAGAAAATTCATAAAAAATTTCAACGCGGGCGAAGCCGCGGGCATCAGCTAGTATTTTATAATTAAATTACAATCAGTTGCAATGTTGAATACCAATATTAGGTATCAGAAATATTATAGGTGGCGAAAGTGGTTCATCAGGCTCAAAGCAGGTTACTGTTTCTGATTAAAGTAAGACCTCCTTGGAGCAATGATGGGTTATAGATAAGAAAATTACACTTTACATACAAAATAAGTATAAATATCGGTCTGTTTTATTTTCTGTTCGGTGATGAGATTGACAGATATTATTACGAAAGTCGTAATCAAATACTGTCGTAATACTTTTGACTTAGTGGAATTTTCAAAATGTATTATGTTTTTACTTATTTTATACATAATAAATATAAAAATCAAAATATGTTTATTTAGGAACATTACAACTGTTGTGTACAATTTTTATAAAAACGATGAATATCTGCAAAAGTTGGAAACTGTGTTGCAGATACCATCGCCCATCTCGAAACATTGGGTTCTGATTTTACAGAATATAATAAATTTAAATTTCTAACTAGTCTAAGCTACCAAAAAAGAACATGTGATACTAGATTTTTGAAAAATATTAAAAATTATATAATAAAGTGTAAGTGTTTTGAATGTTTGTTTCTGTGTGTGTATGTGTGTGTGTGTGTGTGTGTGTGTGTATGTGTGTGTGCATGTGTGTGACTGTGTCTTTGTATATGTTTGAGTTGAGTAATTAAACAATTCGTTTCAAAATAATATAAAGACGTGCATCTTAAAATAAAGTAAAAGTCGTAATGCAGTCTCTGAATCCCGCAATAATTTTCTGAACCAAATTAAATATGCTTTAATATGGAAATAGTTTGATGACAGAAATAAATTATAGCACAGTAAAGTTGTCCTTGTTTGTATACCTACACAAAATGTATCCGTGGAAATCCTCAATGTTTTGCATTTGACCTCAAAGGATTAACTGTTAAATAATCAGTTTTCCTTATGTCTGCAGCGGTACAAACAACTAGTCATGGCTAACTGAATCCGGCTATAGTTCGCTGGGGCTAACTTTGATATTGAAAGTCAAAACCTGCATTCATAATAAGTAAGGCAACACATCTTAAGGATAGGATAATAAAGGAATACCTTTTTTTTTCGTAATGTAAAGATGATCATTAAATAATTAAAGTTATATAATTTGGTGAACAACGTTATAACACTTTTGCCCAATGTATTATTGGTGAATTAAATTTAAATGAAGTTGCTTGAGTAAGTATAATAAACCTTTTTATATATAATAACACTCCGAGCCTCTTACGATACAAAAAAGGCGATAGCAACAGCTAGTAAAGATATAACTCCATTCATTGCCTAAGTAAATAATTTTATATCATTCCATGCTGCTTAAAGTGATTTTACGTTTTACATATAAAAACCTTTATCTGCAATTTAATAAGTATACTAGCGTATCACAAATGTGCAAATACATACAATGTATGTTAAGGCTATCGGCATAGAGCGTTCATTGTACGCAATGCGGAAATATTTTTGTTCACTGTACAATATTTATTGATACTTGAGCAACAATTACGTTTACTGCAGTGGTAATTTTGCTCCGGTAGTTTTTAGGGCCAGTCACTTTAGATTGTAAGATTTCAAATTCGATTCTAATCTGAATACTGTTTCAAAAAATTATCCGAGCAACTCTCGGAATTATCTATTGTGCTTAATGAATGAAAATAGGCTCGCTTCCTATTACTCGGATTCAACTGGGATTACAAACGGACCTGGCAAGTTAAACGTATTTTCGTGTATACATGAATATATATATATATATATATATATATATGTATATATATATATATATATATATGTATATATATATATATATATAATAGTAGTGTTTAAAGAATAAAGACGTGGAGTTACATAAAAGTAGAGCAGTTTTACGAAGACATGTTCTTAGATTTCCACGAGCTATATTCGTTGAAACAAAACCATTTCTTTAGATTTACCTCGCGTATATTAACCACAAATAATTAAACTTTAATTACCCTGAACGTTATGCAAGACTTTTGCGAAATAGATGGAGGTACCTATCTGCAAAAACATTTTTCTAATAACAGTGAGACAAATGTAATCTTAGTCTACCTGATACCATGGAACCTGATAAGCGACCAAAACATCGAGTTACTTTCAAATAATAATTGTAGCTTAATACACGGGAGGTATATCCGATTAATTTAAAAAAAAACCAGGGCAGCTACCTTGTGAACCCTCCGACATTTAAAAAACGTCACTTTAGTTTCTTATCCGCCTATTTACGGAATTAGACATAATTATTATGGCTGGTGCTATTAAGTAACTATTGTTTTTAATTCACCCGCAGATGACCGCTTATTCATCTATACTATAATAAAACAGTAAAAATTGAGTGTCTGTACATTAAATATTATTTTGTGTTTTCGTGTGTTCCAGAATTAATCAAATGTTATATCCAAAAAATGCTGCTCAAAATCACTATTACGCGGGCACAGCTACTACATAATAATATATAGGCATTGCAAATATGTAACAGTGCAAATTCTAAAATTATTAAATCTGAATATCATAATTTATTAAAAATTGGCGAGTGAAGGCTGAATTTGCGCATGAAAATGAATTGAGCATGTAAATGTACGTAATAAAGATAATAATAATAATATATTTTACTGTGTGGCTACAGTTGCTATAGTTAGGTATACTGAAAATATCATTTACATTATAGGTGTATCTAACAGATGAAATACGTAGTATATATTTAGTTGTACAAATTAAAAAAATATAAAAAAACAAAAAATAATTACGTCCATACTTAGCCTTGAATGGATTTGAACTACCATAGATCTTTAATATTTCATTTCGCACTCTAGAGCAATATAAGTATTGTTGAATTCAAAAATATATGTCGTTGACAATGTTAGTAGCAATATAATTTTAATCACGGTCATATTTTTTATGTTTATAGAATTCATATGCATGGTAAGTGAATATTGTAACCTAAAAACATTTCTCCCTAAATACTAGAGTCTGTGTATTTATTTGAGCAGCATCAACTCCTTTGAGTTGATGCTGCTCACTTATGATGACCACACATTTTACATTTGAACTGCGCAAATTTAGATTTGCACAACTAAAACGTAGAGAGAAGAAACGTAAATGAGTGCCCACAATGTTTTTCAAACTCACACAACTGTCATGATTGACATATGCGCAAAACCAAACGTACGGTGTGTGCTATTACTGACGTTTAAGCTATTTTGAGTTAGTGTTAGAAATTAAGGTGCCATATTACAACCTGGACACGCTAGCGATGTACACTACCATTCAACGGCAGAGAGCACACACCGCATTACAAGTTACGTAATACGGTGTTGCCTACGTCTTCGAGCTCTATCACTGGAGCTCTTGCTTAATTAAACTAATATGCTTTAACAAAAAAACGAAATATAAAATTCTGGTTTCATTAAATTAAAAAACAATTTCATAATGAGCAGGAAAGAACGCTGCACTTTATCAGTTTCCGTACAAACGACATCAACGTGCGCAGAACGTGCGCTTGATTGCATACTTAAGTTTATTTTGACCAGCTATAACTTTATACACTATATGAGCTAAGGAAAGATTATCTTGCTTTACTTATGTCAACATTTATAAAACTCAGACATTTCTCGCGGCTTTGCTCCCGTGGATATGGTTTGTCCACGTAAATTATAACTGTTACTCACTACTTGGTCTACGTCATGTATTTTATTTGACAATGTTTACTTTTAGTAACCTATTTACTGTCTCTAAATTTTTTTTGTAACTGGCTTAAACTTATTTAGTAGAATCAACTCTTCTGGCAGCGTTCTGAAGAAGAAATTTAAAATTATAGGTACCTTATTTAATTATTTACCTTTTTAAATAAAATTTTGTTTTAAATGTTCATATCACAAAACAACTTTCGAAATTTTTTTAACAATAAATAACCGCTAGATATTTTTAAACTTTTTAAAAAAAACTTTGTCCTATTTTAGAAATTTCAATTTTCGAATTTTGGAATTTTCAAATACGCGAGAGCTAGGCATCAATTATATATATATATATATATATATATATCATTATGGCGGCAAATAGGCAAATAGATTATCCGGTTATCCGGCACGATGGTAATGTAACTACGGCCCGTAGTAACTATCACAGAGACATAACAACTAAGGTCTCAGTGGTGGCAACGCATCTGCATTTTGACTACTGGTTTTTGTGTAGATGTCTAAAGGCTGCAGTCATCACTTAACATCCGTGTGAACTGCATGCTTGTTTGCCACCTTCGTTACATAAAAAAACACGGGAAAAAACAAACAGTGGAAACGTAAAAAGTAGATATATAATATCTCGTATCTCAACAAAAATAATCTGTAAAACCGTTTAACGGATGTTTGTGAATAATTCAGCTATAAATGTATATATTAAAAACGTGTAAAGCAAAAGTATTGCCAAAATTAGACAGACTTATTAATATCCTGCCCACACATGTTCTTTTAACTAGTATAATAACCAAGTGGCAGCTACTACCTAAAAATACTTTCATAGTTTAGCGCTAAGCGATACGTATTCGGTACCATGAAACTAATGAATCATCTATCACAAGCTGTTGCTAATAAAATACTCATATACACCTATTTTCACAATCACAAGTGGTACATCTGATAAACTTACTGAAAGACTTACTTGTTTACGTTAACTATTCATACTTTTAAAATATTAAGAGTGTCACACAAAGGCATAATACCTTATGCCTCAGGAGTACAAATACATCTACATTTGAAATCTCTGGTCTCATGCGTTTGTAGGCGTATTACTTACCATAAATGTAAACTGTATCCTTGTTTACCCCATCATGATAAAAAAATAGATTTTTTTAAACAAGATGTTGTTTTTTTTTCATAATAATATATTAGTTTATGTAGACTACCTATTGCTAAATGATAGCATTGAACGCTATCATTATTACTACTTACTATCATAATTGATATTGATAACCATTGATAAGTGAACGCATTCATATTAAATGGTAACATTTTCTTTGTCTGTAGATGTTTATAGGCTGTACTATTCATTCATCACGAACATGGACAGAAGCCATTATTACTTCCTATAAATTAAAAAAAAACTGGTAGCATTACGAAAACACGTAATCGCTACAGCAAAAGCAAAAATCGCGTCCGCTTATGATCTGGCATACATAATCGCGTAGCCGCAAAATTCCCGCCAAACGCCACGCCGCGAGTTCGATGAACTCAACTCGGAGCTCATGTGCTCGATAAAAGTAAAAACTCATGCTTTCTGCGTTACCGCTCACGTTACAAAATATTGTGTGCCTGCCCATGTCGAATATTTAAACAGGTGACACACAATCGGACATTGTTTTCAAAAAGAGAACGGAAAGTTAAAATCTGTACATATAATAAAATAGTAAAATCCGCGTGTCTGTACATTGTATATATTTACGATAAACCAATAAAAAATAAATTTGATATTGTGATTGTAATTTTATAATTAAATATTTGTGTAATAATCTTTCAAAAAGTTGCTCGTTGCCTACTACCGAATTTCTTAATACATTAACTTGAATCACATGCAACCTTTTCTCTACAGATACGTATACAAGAAATGCATCTTATATAAATATAAAATCCTAAAGTTTAATTAATTACTATTTTATTATTGTTTATATAGGTAAATGGTTTTCATGATGTGACATCATATTTTTAACAAAATATGCATACAAGACAAGTTTTGTTAAATTCATAGGAGAATAGATATTGCAATAATATAGGACCTATATTATTGTCCTACAAATAAATTAGCAATGATTTTTTCGAAACAATGCGTCATAAATATACTGATTACGCCTCATATAAACATATTTGTTCAAATTTTATAATAGCAGATTAAGATACCAGTATTTCAACAAACGAGTTTGATTTTCTGTCAAATATAAGCCTATCGCGAAGTGTGTGCAGATGAAAAGTGAATCAACCTGACGTTTGGTTGCGCGGCCGCCCGCGTTCGTTGACCTCACAAATTTTCGTTTCGTTAGTTGCCGCGGAAGCCTCTCCCTTCCCCTAACCCCCGCACACCCACAGCCTTCCATTCCGCAACTTCGTGATAATTCACACATCACGACTAGCCACCGAATTCTGTTTTATCCATTTTACAAAGCTATTCAATGCTCTCAATTTCATGTAATCAGAGAAGTTAAGCCTTTTAAGATAATGTTTTTTAGGTTCAACTGTCAGTAATCATAACCATGTCAAAATATTTGTTGTTATTCATAGGATTTGTGAAAAAACCATTAACGTGGAAGCGTAGCAATAATGGCTTAACTTGATTATTATTAGAGGTAGGATTACTTGCAACGCCGGATGTATAACGCAAAAACATGTAACTAGACGCGTGTAATTCTTTTAATGGGATTTTTTAAAGGATTGTATGGATAAAAAGCCTTTCATATTCTATCTATAACGATCCGGAAACTATCGGTATCGATCATTTAGCCGTGAAGTAAAAAGCGATGTTGATTCAAATGGATTGATGTTGATGCAAGCTAGGCCTTGTCATTGACCCCTATTTCGCTAGCAAGCGTTACAAAATGTGCTTGTTGCCGGCTCGTCACGCTGCCCGCCCAACTTTATATAGTTACATAAAAATATCAATGTATATATTAAAAATAAATATCAGCTGAACTGTTGTTTGCTGTTTAATCAAGTTTTATAAATCTCTTCTGTTACTGTCTGATTGATTGAGTGGCTAACAGACAACACATTCGCAACATCTGGTCTTACAAAGCTGAAATTTGCTTGATTTCTTGGGGAGTGCAGAGAAGTACTGAGAGAGGACTTTACAATTTTTTTACGGGATCTAATGACACGCATGGGAAGTCACGGGCAAAAGCTCGTCAAATATATTTAGATACCTTTCTGTAAAAGATTCCTAATTCCGTTGTAAACTAGGTTATAGGTAAGCCTACAACTTAGTTTAGGACTCTATAAACAAAATTCTGCCCAACTTTTAATTATCAGTGGGACAACTAAGGAAACATTATAGTTTTGCCTTCATGATTATATGATAGATATTTTTTACCTCATTCTAACATAATTCGCTTTAGTAATATTTATTCATAAAGGTAATTTTCAGCTATGATAAAAGTAAATGATTATATTATAAAGACATATATTAATATGCATATGAAATGTCAATGAACTGTACGGGCGTAATTACACCAACGTTTTAAAATCATTAAACGCGGTTCACACTCTGGTTCTTGAACTCAGCTCTGTAGATACAAAGCCAAACTGCTTCACATATTCGTACAAATTGTTTTTATACGAGTAAAAGAACAATTACAAAGAGTGTATGATAATAAAATAAAAGACAGTAGTGACTTGGATCATGCTGAACAAAGTTTATCTCAACTTTAGGATTAAATAGACGCATCAAACTAAACATGGCATTGTTAGCTAGTTGGTGAGTGGTTCAACAATAAAAAGAGAACGGTTCGCGCAATATGTAATTTAAAGGCCGCGGGTGTAAGCATCAGATCGCAAAGATAAAGTCATGGTGACGGATTGATAGAATGACAATTTCGTGAGTAGGCCAGCCATCACGGAAGACTCGGTCGCGGTTCACCGTGGTTCATTGTGACACTTATCGACGTCATAAGCAACTTTCCTACTAGCAATGCGCTTGCCGCCGACAGCGCCACACTTCGCGAACGGACGCCGAGGAACTATACTGCGCCACTTTTCTAGAAAAGTAATTAATTTATATGTACCACATCTCAAGACTTTTTTCACAATGCATAATATATTTTAAAGTACCAACTCAGTTTTTATTTTTGGAAGATACTTGTTATAAGCTTCCAGATCAGGAAAATAGGTTTAAATTAAAAAAACATATTCTTGATAGCTCATAATTAGTCAAAATTCAACTGCAACTCATAAAATGTGTTATTTTCATAACACCAAATATTTATTTAAAAAAAATTGGAAGTTACCAATTTTTTTTTCTGCTTCAGAAGTCTAGTGGTAGTCTACTATGCTGCAATTATAAGTTCGATCTCCGGTCTATCAGAAATAAAAGTTTTTTCCTGTATCTCGGATGCTTTCCCATATTCTGGCAGTTTCCCAGTGTCCCTGCGAAAATTGGTAATATGCCCGGAAATTCCAAAACCTGACCGGCGATTCGCAGTGGTTTTGCATGTTTGCTTGAATGTATACATTTTCTTCTGCCTATCCTATCGGAAAAAACAGGCGAGAATTACGTTACGTCTTATTTAGTAACAGTGCCTGCTTTATGCATATATGTCTTGTATTCGACAAAGTCTGTATGTAAACAATGAATGTGTTATTGTATTTAATAAATTCATTTGTAAAGTAACTCCTGATTCCTTAAAGACGCCAATAAAGCCTAATGAAAATCTAAAAAAATAAAAACAATGGTCTATCCATAGAAAATAATAAATTTCCAATTTCTTTTTACATGAAAGCTGAAAAGCAATCGAAACGAGTTTATGTTAAAAACAATTCTATTTTAAAACACGCGAGACAAATCCTTAAAAATAGTTAAAAATTCAAAATAAAATCAGTACTAATTACAAAATAACAGTTGGTTGTTTCAAACATATAACTTTTTTGACGTTGTGCCTATTTATACAATTTATTTTATTTATAAATTCCGTGTTCTCAGATTATAGAGACGAAAATCATTTAATTTAAAATTTTGAAATAACTTTATGGATGCTTTGTTGCGCCACAGGACGCATAGTGAATTTAAATTGTTTGTTGCAACTACAATTTACATGCAAAAAAGACGTCTGTCTGCCAAATATTAGCTTATGAAAAAGTAACACAAACACTGAAAAAAAAGAAAAATAACATAATTACAAACATAAACATTGACGACCCGGTTGGTCCAGCGGTGTGTGATGACCGTTAGATTCATAGGGTCGCGGGTTCGATCCCCGCGCCGGGACAAATATTTGTATTGCCTCCAGATATTTGTTTCGGGTCTGGGTGTTTGTGTATGTGTTGTATGTGTACAACGGCACCCACGACACAGGTTTATACCTACTGTGGGGCTGTGAGTGTAAGCGTATTTTATTTATTTATTATAATTGTATCAATTGTGTGGAATATGTAAGAAATAAGTTTGGATTTAGTAATGTATGAATTTCGCAATGACGGTTTTTGAGGACTCATCACCTCAGCCGAAAGAAGTTCACAGCTAAAAAAAGCCTTTTAAAGATGCCCACAATTATGTAATAGGTTGGGGAAAAAGTCTTTTCGCATTATAGTATGTATGAACTTGTAATAAGATCTCTTTGGCTGTAGTATTTGTATCTGGCTGGTTTTGGTATCATTGAAAGTTAAAATTTTAAAGAACATAATTCCAGATTCAAATTAGGCAAATGTGTGATTTTCATTTGTTTTTCGTACTGTCAAAATGAGTGAATCTAATGAAGAAATTCGATACATTTTAAAATTTTACTACAAAAAAGGTAAAAATACAAAACAAGCCGCGAAAAAAAATTGCGATGTTTATGGACCTAGTGCAGTGTCTGTGAGAGTAGCACAAATTTGGTTTAAGCGTTTTCAATCCGGAAATTTTGATGTCAAAGATGCACCTCGCTCTGGTCGCCCTATTACGGATAAAATGGATGCCATTTTTGAAAAAGTGGAGGAAGTTCGACATATCAGCAGTTCCGACGTAGCTGAAGAACTGAGAATTGATCACAAAACAGTTTTAGCGCATTTGAAAAAAGCTGGGTACAAAAAAAGCTCGATATTTGGGTACCTCACGAGCTCACTGAAAGAAACCTAATGAACCGTGTACTCATTTGTGATTCTTTATTACGACGTCATGAAACCGAATCATTTTTGAAGAAGCTGATAACTGGTGATGATAAATGGATCACGTACGACAAGAACATGCGAAAAAGGTCGTGGTCAAAGGCCGGTCAGGCTTCACAGACTGTGGCAAAACCCGGGTTAACTCGCAATAAGGTGATGTTGTGTGTGTGGTGGGATTGGAAGGGCATTATTCATTATGAGCTATTACCACCAGGCAGGACTATCGATTCTGAACTCTACTGCGAACAACGGATGAGATTAAAGCAAGAAGTTGAGAGAAAGCGGCCGGAATTGAACAACAGAAAAGGGTGTGGTGTTTCATCATGATAACGCTAGACCTCACACATCTATAGCCACTCAGCAAAAATTAAGAGAGTTTGGCTGGGAGGTGTAAATATATCCGCTGTATAGTCCTGACCTTGCACCTTCAGATTTCCACCTGTTTCGGCCTCTTCAGAATTCTTTATGCAATGTTAGGTTAACATCACGAGAGTACTGCCAAATCCACTTGTCGCGGTATTTTAATGAGAAGTCCCAAATTTTTTATAGCAATGGGATCATGTTCCTATCTACAAGATGGCAAAAGGTTATCGAAGAAAATGGTACATACATACTTTAGTTAAATTTAAATAAACAATATTAAAAAATGTTTTGAATTATCTTAAAAAATGCGAAGAAACTTTTTCCCCAACCTAATATACACATCTTTGATAAAGGCTGATGTTTTTTTTTGTAGGGTCTCTGACATGACATGTAGGCGCTGCACGTCTCGAGACGGCACTAACTTCACCGGGCAATCGGCGAGAGCAAAGGACGCTCTCAGTTTAAATAAAAGTAAGCGCAACTGCCTCAGGGAGACCTCTGTGGGTCCAGTCCTCGGCTAAGGGTGTTGCGGAGGGACACATAAGACATATGCGATTAGAGGCGGTGATGGTAGTGGTGGATGGCAGTACCTACTAGTAGTTTAATCGCAGGACGCTGCCACCACTCCCGCGTTATCATATTTACTACAGGCCTTGTAATGGTTTGGCTGCTATTGTTCAGCTAACTGATTGCATTAGTGGAAAACTTTTCCTTCATGCGTGAGGAGTCGACACGTCCCAACGCATTTCAGTAAGGGACCATCCAGAACTAAAACTACTGAATTGTAGGATTTCAGTGCTGCTATATGTACATGTAATGGTTATGAGTTATTAAGGCTAACTTCTGACACAGAGGCAGAATTACTTATACTGAATTAAAGTTGAGGTTATCTTAATATGATTAAACTGGTAGTAGAGTTTTAGTGTCTATCGGAAAATCCGCTCGAGGGCGTAGCCATCACCGCATTGAGCACTATCGTGTTCTGGTTACAAGATTATGTATGACCACGTACTAACTTTCACGGAGGTAAAATATGTTATGAATACTTAAAATCCATGTGAATCCATGCATGTTTGTCACCTTCGTTACTTACATAAATGAAACAATTCAACATTTTAATTAATAGTATCATATTTTTTTTACTACGGATAGTAGGTATCAACTCATAACTCATATAATCCTCACATAAATTGACCTTCTAATACCATACAGTATAGCTCGTTTGCTAGTTAGAGTAGCAGACTGTCCATTTTAATGAAAATTGAGTAATCATCCCATACATATTTCAACAAAGATGAGTAGGTTCTGATTTTAGTTCAACATCATCCATCTATTAAATTTCATAATCAATAAAATGCATATATTAAGATTCTATCTTTTGGATGACACCGATTGATTAAAGTACTCATTCCCATACTACATTTTTATCCATAAACGGGTCCTACACAGATTACGCGGTACAGGTCATACGGGGTCCATTTTTGGAATTCATTGCCGATTAATATTCGGCAATCCCATGAATCGTTTAAGAAGCGGCACAAAAAGCATTTATTTTCTGGTTATCGTGTGATAATTTAGCTGTGAGGTTATATGACGTTACTTAAACAAGTTTCCTTGTGTAGGTTACGTGATAATTATACACAGTAAATATTGTACTATAATTTGTGCCACAAATATAAAGGGTATGGAGGGTAACATACTGACAGTTTAAAATTCGGGTAAATTATTTCTTACACTTCCATTTATCAGATAGATTAAGTGTTAAGAATAAGCTAGAATCCAAGGTTACTGCTGTAACGCGCTGAAAAGTTTCCTCGGATATGTTCCATCTCCATCGTCATGGATTAAAATCGGTGTCATCCAAAAGATAGAATCTTAATATATGCATTTTATTGATTATGAAATTTAATAGATGGATGATGTTGAACTAAAATCAGAACCTACTCATCTTTGGATCTCACTTGGTGACAGTTAAAACGTAGCTAAGTTTTGCCACGACTTCATAACTACGCTCTTAATACCCTTACGTCTGAGAATTTCGGAAAATCCTCTCCTGGTGCTCTCCTACACTCCTAAAGGATATATTCGCCATACTTAAGATTCCATCGACTTGCAGTTTCCATTTAGCGTTGTTTTTTATTTACTTATAGTCCATTGAAAAGTTACATTTAGGTTTGCGTTTTTCACAGGACATTATTTTTTTTAATGTGTAGGGGTGATGATTAGAAGCTTAAGTTCAAGTATGTGGAGTCGCCACCTTGGAAAAAGGGACGCAAAGGGTTTTCGCGCTGTATCTCTTAAACTAGCAACCCTACAGAAAATTTAGTTTTGTATTAGGCGCGTTTATTTACACCTATAAAAAAACACGCCTTCAGACTCTTAGAGACCTTATAAGTAATGAGGAAAAGGATCAAAATAAATTTAAAAACTAAAGAACAACAACGACAACTAACTGAAAAAAAGTTATAACTTCCAAAAGGAAACTAACAATTTTTTATTATTCTTGTTTATAAGTTTTTTGTTGGTCACTTAACGATAGTAAATATTAGAAATAAAATTGTAGAAAATTTAATTTAACATTTTTTTAAATTTATAATCTATACAAATAAATAAAATTGGAATGTCTGCTTGTAATATAAAAATAACCGCTTTTTACTAAATGCATATGTATGTATACACGGTACATATACCAACACAACATATTTTACAATTTTTGTCTGTCTGTCTGTCTGTTTGGCAGGGCTAATCTTGGGAACGGCTGGACTGATTTTGACGGGACTTTGACAGATAGCTGATGTAATATGGAGTAACTTAGGCTACTTTTATACTAGCCCACGACTACGTCCGGGTAAATACTGAACAATCATAAATTCTCATGCAGGCGAAGTCGCGGACACAGCTAGTATATAATATAATAGTAATTTTAAGTCTTAGTAGATTAATCAGCAAGAAAAGTGGAAATGGTTGCAATACAAAAATGTTTACAGTAAGTCCATCTTGACTATTCCCGGCTTGCCTCCAATAGGTATAGTAATGTTATGGCATTTAACAAAAGTTTTATTGAATAAAGGACAAGTTCTCCGTTGGGCTAACACCACCACACTACATCAAAAAATAGAGAAAAATACGTAAAATCATGGAAAAATACTCCAAAAATAATTTGAATCGTTGTTTTTTTGTCGGAAATACTTATTTTATGTAATTTTTGTATGACAACAATATGTCATCATATTGCTACTATGACATTCTTGCTTTTAAAATATACTTACAATAATTAATTGAAGGTATAATAAACAATTTGAATAGTGAATAAGCATTTTTGCTTCTTCTCTCAATATGGTGTGTACAAGGTGCGGGCCCATGCTCCATCCATTTTAGAACGTCTCCTTTAATCACAAAAAAGGAAAAAAACTAAAATCTGAAGATTTAGGTACTTTCAGTTGAAAAGACTGTTTATAAAAAATGTTGTTGACTATAAACAAACGTAGAGAAAACCAAAAAAAAAAAAAACATTGCACCACAAACATATGGACATAAACGGGATCTTATTTATCATATATCCCGTATTCACGATGTCTTCACACACAGTTCAGGAAATAACCGCGTAGTACTTATCCTACATAAAGAGGTCGTCGACTCACAACCGTTCGATATTTATTCGGAGAATGTTAACATCAACTGTATAATGTTTTTCGAAATTGTAAGAATATTTGACAAAATGTAGCTTATTTACTTTGTAAAAAACTGTAGGTAACACAAATAGAACATCATTGCTTCTCCTGAGGCTAGAAGTGCTTTTGAGGCAGTTCTTGCTAAATCATATTTTATAATTATTAATTTACGTTTAAATAACAGCGGAGTTGAAATCCATTGTCGTACTTAAATTTTTACTTATTATATATTTTTCTTCTAGATTTTCTTCAAATCAAATAGAAAAAAGTTACACGACTATCAGTTTAATATAAGTTGTATTTATCAATAATTACCTACTGGAATAAAAATGTTTGAAAACAAACGCCTTCCATATCTTCATCAACGTTTGATAAAAAATGGTCGTTTTTTTTCGTCGCCCATTGGGTTCGTCTATCCTTGTCCCTTCAAAATACATAGTTACGCAGCAGGATACCAGAATAGTAACGGGACTCGGCCTTTCTTTTTTTTACTTTTTCTAAACTGGAGATGCGGTGGTATGCGTTCACTTTTAATGTTCAGTGATTTTTGGACGCACGATTTTTGTAGGTGTCAAGAATGTACAAAGACTTTATTTAAGTACCTGTTTTTCTCGTTAAACAAAATTATTGTGTAATTATATTTCTAGCTTAAGCAGGTGATATTAACAAAAATTAATAAAAAATACGTTTTTAATAATTCCCCATTTTTCTTTTAAGTGTACGTAAGTACCTAACATACTACCAAGTAAGTCTCATAAATGTAATAAATATTTTAAAAAGTATTAAAAGTATGTAATTGATATAAATCATAGATTATTAATATAGAGAATTTAAAACGTATAATTATAATAAACAATTTATATACTTATTATTATGAACCTTATTTCCTTTTAAAGCAATTTTATTCAACCTAAATTATTAATTGATACTATTAATTTTCGTAAAGAGGTTTGATTAATCCCAATCAGACAATCATCGGGAAAAAAAAATCGTTAATTTATAAAATAATTTCGTTCTTATCAGATGCTAAAACCCGTATAAAATCTTACATAATGGTTACCTATATGGAATAGGTAATCATTATGTAATGTTTTATTGACAGAGTTAACCTGGCGACATAAATAAACCCTAAGTTTAGACCTGTGCATTTACTGCTAAGCAGAAGTAACTTTCAAAACCTAACTTTACAATGAATGTAACCAAGGTTTTTCGTTTTCCGATTGATTTACGGCACCACGTTCGAAACAATATACAATGTGCAGCTACTTTGTGGTCAGACTCGAGACCCTTTGTTTGAACACCCTTTGTACAAATAACGGAAGCCAGCGAAGTCGTGTGACGCTTTTGTGACGTCACTGCAGTTTTTAACAAAAATGCACTTTTGCCGTCATGCGAGACCCGTTACAAACTAACAGTTTCTGGTGTAAACCGGG
The DNA here is from genome assembly GCA_036365455.1 of Macrosoma leucophasiata. NCBI lineage: Eukaryota > Metazoa > Arthropoda > Insecta > Lepidoptera > Hedylidae > Macrosoma > Macrosoma leucophasiata. The sequence continues at coordinate 12,998,070 of JAWQUS010000010.1, read as the reverse complement.
ACCCATAGTAGATAATAGCCGATTCTGAGAACGTTAGGTTATTCAAGAACAATAGATCAGAAAGATATATGACTGGTCATAATTCATGGCTCTGTGACCAATCTGAGGTTTAATATAATATCAACGTCCCTTGGCGTTTTGTAAATAGTTTACAATCAGGTAGCATTTGCGGTTAGGAGAAAATAAAGTGTAATTTACACTTAGTTCTTTTACCTACTTATTGTAACTGGTACATGAGCAAAGCAACTGTGATATTGTAAGTAAAAGATAATTAACAAAAAGTTTAGTAACGTGATAATTACAAAAAGTATATTGGCTCTGCTGATCTAGAATTTTGATGGTGGCATCAATTGTCGGCAATTCAATTAACGGCCACATTTGGTTGCAAATGTCGTATTTTTTGTGTGCTTAAATCAAACGGGACTATTTAATGAAAGGGGTTTGAAATAGGATACGGAAAAAACCTGTGATTACTTAACCCATATCCGGTATTTGGGCCACTCTGACGCATATGGCCGTGTAACCCTTTGGCCCCGTTATGTCACGGGTTAGGGAACAGTTGCGTTATTCATATTCATAATGGTTTTAACTTTTTGTTGAACCGAATAAATCGATCCCGTTTTCACCAGGTGGCACATTCCTATTGTTGTATTGACGTTTTTATACTGAGTTTGTTTTCAGATTAGCTTAATTTTGTATGATACATGCATCATATATAACTTGTTTTTTTTATATTTCTGCCTCCTTGTCTATATTTAGATACCTTATTTTTTTCTGACAAATATATTTTAATTGCGAAATTGAAATGCGTTCCTCAGCTTAAGTATAAGCTACACTTAAATTCAGGAAACGCATGTCAACAACAAACAAATAAAACAAACTTAGTACATAACGTCAATACAACAAGAGGAACGCTTTTTAATAATATCAATAAAAGTTTCAAATTTTATTACTAAAGTAACCTGATAAAGGCAAATTATAAAAACCACGAATAAAATTGATTTATGTCAACCAGGGCTGTAATAACGGTAATGATGCCAATCGTTTCGCAATCTTCACACATACAATGAGTTACGAATTCTCCTCTGAATGACTGCGAAATTACGATTGTTTTTCAACTCCGGTTTGGTAATAGCTGAATAAGGCCATTGAATAATAGACATGCTGATACGCGGCCCTTTGTAAAAGATTAATTTACAATGTTAAATATTGGATGAAACTGGCAGATACGTACTTTTAAATTGTAGTATGAAGTATAACTGACTGAATATTTAATATACTTAATCCACGGAGGGGTAGGCAGAGGTAAATACGTGCATTCAAGCATACATGCAACACTCGATTAGTGGGTAACGTTTTCCATAGTAGTAGTGGCCTGATTCCACTAGACTAGTAAGGCAGTTAATTATATTTTTTGAGGCATTTGGTTATATTTATCATATTTTTCTAAAGTTTAAACGTTTGCAGTTTGACTGCTTTCAATAAAATCCAACTTACTCGTTTTTCTGGCAAACCATGTTTAATAAATCTAAAATTATTATTAAAATGTTGAGCCTAGTAACTTTATATGAAGCGGTAATCAATGAGCACAGTGTATAGTTAATTTATTTTCACTTTTCGCCATATAGAGTGAGTGAGATAGCCGTGACGAGGAGCCGCGACGTGTCGCCGATTCCTGGAATCGCACGCTTTCCACAGCCGCCGACTGAACTGCATCTTCCCGTGGAAATGCATGCGGGTTCGTTGCACTTACAAACTCATAACCCCCTTTCTAAAGCACCGATCCAATTATGTGCACTTTCGCAAGCCACTACTGTCACTCGCCTAGATACGGATAGGAAACTCGACGCGATGCGCTTGCGCACCCACCTGCCACCGTGACACCACGCAATCGATATATTTAAATCATTTTACTCACATTATGATACAGCTTGATACCTTTAATTTTAATTAAAGTTCGTTGTTTAAACAATACATTTGTTACAATTTAAGGTATAGAATTCTCAGGTGTAGTCGTCAGAATACCTAATCCTAAGTTAGTACTGTTAGTAACTATATATATATATTTATTTATATATATTTATTTTTATATATATTTATTTTTTATAGATATTTATTCAATAATTTCTATTCATCTTAATTATAAAATTAAAATGTATCGAAATCAGTAACACCCAATATCTTCAATTAATATACAATGTCGTAAGAATTGTGATTTCGACGTTAAGTAATTTTTGTTCAGTTATTATTCATCTGATATACGTTGAAACACGAATGAGTTGCATTAATGAAGTAATGAATGCGCTTCTCGTTTTCCATCGCTATTTTAAGAAAACCAGATTTTAAATTAACATATACACTTATGTAGGTTGATTAACATTTCACTTAAGAGTAATATAGATTACAAGCTCAGTAGAAGGAATCCGGCAAATGCTAGCAGTCGATTCTTCTCGCTTTAATAGATGAGATGTAATAAGAAAGTTTTTCGGACGTAACCATCATCCGTGGCGCACGCCAATGAAAACGAGACAGGGTAACGAACTCGTTCCTCTAGTTTTTTAGCATCGCTTATAAATTATTAATACACTGATAACATTCGAATAATTAAATTATATACTTTTTTTGTACTCAATTAAATCACGTACATATTTTTGTATAATTATAGTAACCTAAGGTAAAGATGACTTCTACTGAACTCAAAACTTAGCAAGCCTCCAACTTCATACTTATTATGTAACTCGATTATGCCAATTGCATGTAAAGAGTTATAAATCGCAAAGGATTGTGCCACATGCGCCCAGACCAGAAACTAATCAGGTTGAACTTGTCATAAGTGATCGCAGACAAGAAAAGGGGGGATTAGAGTGCATTGACATACTTACCTACTGCATAGTGCAGCGGCGAAATTGCAGCGGCGTAGCGTCGTCATTCGCTTCTGCGGATACAACATAACCAGTAATAGGAGAACTTACCCACCTTCCCTAGCACTAGTTTGATAGTCCACATCTCAAACATCCTAGCTACTCTACACGGCTCGCGGTATAATGGCCGTGTTATTAACCACAGACGCCTCGGAAAAGTGGAATGACGTTCGCACGCCGATGCTGTTTTCACTTACAAAACACAGGGTACTGATCAGTCAGGTTTTATTTTGAGATAAAATTAAAAGTTCTACGGATTTAACCTTGAACATATTTATCAACATGCAATGTCTTAACTGTAGACATAACCATACTTGTTGACTACAAAAGAAAACAATGGGATTATTTTGTAGTCAACAAATAAGCATATTATGCATTAACATTACTTGTAGTAGAGTTTCAGCGTCAGCACTTGAAAGCTGCAATATCTAATCTGATCTAATAAATCTATCGTCAAGTGGGAGTGTTCAGCACTATCGTGGTCTGGTCACATGGTAATGTATGGCTCCGTAATAACAATTTTATTATAGCCTTTATATTCTGAATTGTTTGTTGTATGTTTCTAAGTTAAAGTATGGCTCTTAATTCAGTATGCCTCCTGGCAAAGGCCTCCACTAGCTTCTTCCACTAGGCTCTATCACGAGCCACTCGTCTCCAGTTCGGACCCACTGTGAGCTTTTATTCGTTCTCCCATCTTCTTAACTGTTTATCTCTGGTTCTTTTGGTGTTTCTGGGGTACCAGTCTGTGATGATTATACTCCATTTTTCTTGTTTCTCCCTCAACATGTGTCCTGTCCACCTCCACTTAAGCTGGTCAATTTGGGTTAGGGTATCTGTCACTTTTGTTTTAGCCCTTGGTTGTTCATTATTTACTTTGTCCTTTTTGTGTGTTCCGTAATAACTATACAGAGTCATAACAACTCAGGTCTCACGGGTGGCAACGCATCTGCATTTTGTCTTCCGGTTTTTGCGCAGATGTGCTACTCGTATACGCTGCAGACCTCCCTTACCATTCATGTGAATTGCATTTTTGATTTGCCACCGTCATTATACTCGTACGAAAATCAGTTACTTAAATACTAAATAATACGTAAATTATTTTTTCGACGGTTACTTTCTTTTTATTTCCATCTGTGAGGTTTATTACTATTTAAAAAACGTATAAACGTAACTTCACGCCTGTAATCCCCGAACGGGTAGGCAGAGGTAAATGCATGCATTCAAGCATACATGCAAACACCCACGACTCGCCGGTTACGTTTTGGCCCATGTAACAGGAGGCGAACCTGTTGCCATCTCCGGGCACATTACCAAACTCCGAGGTACTGGGCAACTTCCAGAAAATGGAAAAATCCCAATAGTACCAGAGATAAAGGATTTGAAACCGTTATCTCTGATAGTCCCCGACCCGGGAATCGAACTCAGGACCCCCAGCGTAGTAGTAGTGGCCTGCTACCACTACGCTACTGAGGCAGTTAGCTTTTATGATTTTTTTTATGTGATGGAAGTGGCAAACAAGCATGCATTTCACATTGATGTTAAGTGATGACTGCAGCCTATGTCGACACCCACACAAAGACCAGAGGTCAAAATGCAGATGCGTTACCACTCTTGAGGCCTAAGGTGTTATGCCTCTGAGCCGGAAATTAGGGCCGTACATTACCACCTGACCGGAACACGATAGTGCTGAACACTACCATTTAGCGGCAAGTATATCAGGTAATTCGGTGGTGCCTACGCCCGCGAGCGTAGGCACCACCTCCCTCACTGGAGCTCTACCACCAGTAAAATATGTAATATAATAATAAGAAAAGTATTCCAACAGAGAAAATAGGCCTTGAGTTTACTCACCAATAAAATACCAATTAGACCGTGAAAATGGTAAACAAACTTTCAGAAGTAATAATGTTTTTCTTGTATGAGTGTATTTTGCCTGAATAAATTATTTTTATTATTACAAAATCGCTATTTTGATAAATCTACTATTACTATTCTATAAATAAATTTCGTCTGTTAGTCTGTCACTTAAACTCGAGAACAGTTTGACTGATTTGGTTAATTTTAGTTTTGAAATATTTGTACAAGTCCAAGCTTTAAAAATTGAGACAATACGAAGAAGTCGTCAGGAAAATAATAGCAACAATTTGATTTTTCGATACAAATAGTTGGTAGAGAGGTAACCCGGCAAATCTTTTGACACATTGTTTAATTCTTACTCGGTACAAAGTTCACCGAGTTAGTGCATAATTTATAAAACAATGACGACCCCACCGTCCAGTAGCGGAAGAATTTTCTTTTACTGGAAGAGAATTCTTCCACAGTCAGTCAACCGAATAATGGCGGTCAAGCCATTGGCAAACACATGGGCAGCAGCATACTGTGATAAAACTACCGCCACTGCGCTCACCAATCCGCATGCCAAGCGTGGCAGCAGTGGACATCTTTCGGCGGATATGATGATGTAAGCTTTTGTAGATTAGCAGTTATTAAGGCAATTGTATGCCATCATTTCTGAGATTGGATTCCACGGGCAAACAAAAAGGGTAGTGTGGATTTTCCTAACGGGTGAAGCTTAAATACTGAGTAGCTGCCCGCATATACGAATAAACTTATCCTTTTATACATAAGACTTACTTATTGGTAAATAATTATTATAATCATGCTCACATCTTGACGTAGTCAGTTTGTCAGCCATATTCAACACAACTTCATGGATCAGTAAATCGCTGTTGAAAACAGTTATTTTTTGCTTAGTGGATTACCTGATTTTTTTATGCTATGAAGGTGGCAAACAAGCATGCAGTTCGCATAGATATTAAATGATGACTGCAGCCTTTAGACACCCACACAAATACCACAGGTCAGAATGCAGATGCCATCCCTTAGTTGATATGTCTCTGTGATAAGTAATTACAGGGACGCACATTAACATTGAAACAAAACACGATAGTGTTGAACACTACCATTTAGCGGCAGATAGATTAGGTAATGCGGTGGTGCCTACGCCCTCGACCTCCTACTGTGGAACTCTGGCACCAGTAATGATTAAGGCTCCGACTCGTCTTCTTTTTATCGGTTGTAACACTGGAAATGAGGTAACACAATAATTTCAAATTAATTGTATAGATATATGCTAAAACCACAGTAATGTAAATACTTAGATATGTAGTACTATTATTTAGATTTCTGTTGCTACCACCATGTGGTATTTAAGATGTTTTGAATATATATTTTTTCTCTTTATAAAGTGAATGTATATGAGATAATATCGATCCTAGCGTATGATAATTTGCTTACATCAGCAGTCATAGTCTTAACGCCACATGAAAATATTGATTTTAGTGATAAAAATAGTAAAAACAAGGACTTGATTGATATATAAGTAATCTTTCTGGCTTTAGACCCTATTTGCTGTAAGGTGACCATTGCCATGTTCTATAATCGAAAGAATTTGTAGCAATTGTTAAGAAAATACCCTCCAAAAACAACGATGAGCAAAGAATTCGCGTGAAAAGAGCGTGAATTCTTCTGCTAGTGCAGTCGGTCAACCGAACAATGGTGGTCAAACCATTCCAATAGGGCGGTAGTAAATATAATAACGCAGGATGGGCAGTAACGTCGCGCGAGAAAACTACCACTACTGCTATCGCTTTTCCACCTTTATGGCATAATCAAAAACATTCTACAAATAATTCTAATAATTAATGTTAGGTAAGTGTATAAACAAATTTATAACATTTTAGTATATTTTTTCTCCAAGACATGCTTCATAAAAAAATATCAATGTTAAAAACAATAATAAATCATTGGAAATATTTTTTTTTTTATGTGATTGAAGTGGCAAACTAGCATGCAGTTCACATTGATGTTAAGTGATGACTGCAGCCTATGGACACCCACACAAAGACCAAGGTCAGAATGCAGATGCGTTACCACTCCTGAGGCTTAAGGTGTTATGCCTCTGTGCCGGAAATTACAGGGCCGTACATTACCACCTGACCGGAACACGATTGTGCTGAACACTACCATTTAGCGGCAAGTATATTAGGTAATGCGGTGGTGCCTACGCCCGCGAGCTCCGTCACTGGAGCTCTACCACCAGTAGAATATCCATTAACATTTACTAATCAAACAAATACATCACCTAGATTGGATAAAATCGGTAACAATCTAGACATTACAGCCTCCGTACCTATCAGTCATTCATTAATCGATCTTTATAGTGAATGCAATATGAAGGCGAATTGCACTTGGCACAGGCGAGAGGTCAATGCCACGACGTAGCGACCGTAGCAACTGGCAACATTGAGCCATTGTTATCCACTAAACCTATACCGTAGCCGATCTCTTGCAAATCTTTGATATTCTTCATAGATAAACTTAATACGCCTTTTTGAAATGAATTGTTAAAGCGGCGAGCTTTTTATGTGTCTTATGAACACTTCATTGTGTCTACGACCTGTTTATGCGGATTAATCGGTTTATTGTGAAGCTCAGATTCAAATTTAACATGCTTATATATGGTTTTCTTCAGGATCCGCATATACCTGTTATGGTACCAAAATTGTTTAATGTAGGGGTGACAGTAGATGTATTTAACATAAGTAGTTTACTACCTTACCATTAAGAATAAGATTTGTAAAATATAATAATATGGCCAAAATAAATGACGCGGTAAACATTACACAAATAAACTTTTCACAAACGCGGGCAGAAGACTATCTTCCCTTTATTGACACCACTATAATGACTAATAATGAGTCCTTAAGATAGGCTCCGTTTCTTCTTTTAATTGGTATTTATATAAATATTATTTATTGGTTTTATTGGCATTAAGACAATACCATGAAATACGTTTGAATTCAATTTAATAAATTTGAGAATCGATAAGATTTGAATAAACTAAATTGAAAACATTCATACTTATATAAGATACGCTACCATATGATATATTTATACACATGTATCCTAACGAAACTTATAACGCCCATCTTTTTACACCGAAGGTAAAAAAAGGCTAGCTTGCTTCTTGAAATTAATTGAAAATTTACCGTGTTACAAAATCAAACAAATCGACTCAGGCCACCTAAGCAACCAGTCTCATAACATGAGATGGAACTTATGGCATGAGTTGTGCATATCGTGAGGTGACAATGAAAGTACGACGCATTTCTCGGTTGCGATAGTTCGACGGAATAAGGCCAGTTGCGTTCAACGGCCCCGATCGCGCCGTTACAGGCCGGACGACGCTCTCGCTGCGAGCCACACCGTCTTCTACCACCAGTCGCACCACCATCTTGTATCATTACCCTCTGTAACAGGGAATTGCACAACAAGATAGCTTCACCCTAGTTCCAACAGTTGTAGATAGTTTAGAAGGAATATCACAACTTAAAGTAGTCTATATAATTCTGCGCGTACATCATCTTATGACTCAGGAGTGACATTTGGATTGACTGTAATTTTTATGTATATATCTTTAGATGCAATCGACATGTTTGTTTTCCACTTTTGTAACGTTTTTTACGAATAACACATTCATAGTTCAATCCAACCTCAATATAATAAAACTCTTGGCTTAGTAGTAACATCTTTGACCTCTTTATATAAATCTGAATAGAATCATTTATTTTTCTTTTCTTTCTCGTTCAAGGAAACTGTAAAGATAAACACTTGAACGCACCTAATGAAAGTAAGTTTAGATTTATATAACATTCTAATTATTTGATTTAACAAGCTGATAAATTAAAATTCATCAGTTGCCATCTCAAACTTATTTATTAAGCTCTAATGAAGAGCAGTGTTTAAATGAAATTGTAATATTCTAAGCTGATCTTTAAAAGGTTTACTCACCTGCCTAAATTTATTAGAAAAAGGAAGGCTGGAGTCATGCGAATATGGGTATTCAAAAAAACCCACTGTCTTCGTAGAAAGTAATAACGGTGCAGGCAAATACGTATGCGCGCATGTAAGCAGTCCACCAACAAGCTTATGATTCACAAAACTTCGACCGTCGTGACATAATAAACTAAATTAACATAATTCCGTGATTCTGCTAAACCCCTTTTCTTTTTCTTTACTCTTACTCACGCTGTTTACTATGCGACTCATCAGCACATCCGAGAACTATGCAAGTAACGGTATCTCTGTTGCATTATAATTTACATCACATAGCTCCTTGCTACCTTCTTGGTAAAGTTTTATATAGTTTTCGTTATGTGTGTTAAATGTATTTCTAAGTAATTGAAAATGGTAACGTGAAAACACTATAATTTTATTTAAAGGAGATGTTGCGAGCTCGTCTCTGGTTCGTACACGACCTCAAAAAATGGGTAAATTAAAGAAGAATCCAAAAAAAATACAATTAATTTATTCAAGAATATATTTTAGAGTTACGACCACATTTAATTCAAACGATTTTATCATTTTCAACTTTGTTCAACATGGCGGCGATACAGCCGACGCTTGGGATCTATCGATTTCGACAGTATTTAGAAAATGTTACTTTTTTCTCCAAGTACTATATAATCAAAATACAATTTAAAAAATGAAAATGTCAAAATGACATCGCCCGCCATATTCGCCATGTTGGTTTTGAGTTGCAATTCTAACTGCAATAAATGTTTTGTAACTGCAAACAAAGCTAAATAAGTGATAATATGCAGTAAAAAACGTTATTATATTGATTTTGCCTGTTTAATGATATTGTGTACAATACATGGCCGGAGGTCCATACATTTTTGCAACATCTCCTTTGTACTAAATACCATTCCAATATAAATGTAATTATGTATTTAAAATGTATTATGAAATAAGACAGATAATTATATATTCAGTTTATGAAATAAAAAAGTAGGAGATAGGACTGAAATAAAACTATTCACTTCAGCCAATAGATGTTTACTGTTGAACAAAAGCCTTCCCCAAAGAGACCACCACAGGACCACAACAGGATTGTGCGTTTTAGCCATAATCGCCACATTGGGCAATCGGACTGACGATCGCAGTGGCCATAGTTTTATTGTTTTGTATTTATATTTTTACTACTATTATTTTACTAGCCAGAACCACGGATACTCCAAACTCAAATAAAAGTTTATATTTTATAATATACAGTGTTATTTCAATCTACTTAGCCTGATCTTAGGATGAAAAAAGTTAAATTGTTATTTTACTATTATACTTTTAAATGATTCAACCAAATAATCGAATAGCATAGAACAACACAAGCCGTTTAAGTGCTGTGTTTTGGGATACCAAGGCAGCGATAGCGATATATCGGCAGGCGGCAAAGGCGCTAGTCATCGCGGGTATGTAGATGATTGCAGCAGCTTTCCGGTAATGTAACAGTCGCGTATGCCTGTAAGAATTCTGCTGGAGGTTCGTTGAACTTTCGCGAGTGCAGAACGCAGTGAGGTGGGGGAGCTACACTAGGTCACACCCGGCCGTCGGCACACTTACCTTGACTCGACGCACTCCGCGCTGCCTCGCCGTGCTCTAACACCGCCGCCGTATAGAAAACTAGGCGACACCTCGACAGAAGGTTTCTCGCAATTATTTTTATGTAAGCCACATAATGCTGATGATATATGCAAATTTCGTCCAATATACCTACTCAGTTTACGCACCGTAACAACTTATTGATCGGCAAAAGTTATTGTCTAGTTTAAGTTGTACTTGATATGAAAATTGTATAATAACCTACTATTCGTAGAGTTGCGGTAGAATGGTTTTATTACACCTAACATACAATATTTTAATACATCTCTAAATGTTAAATATTTTCTTTTTTTGGAGGTCATTATTTACTAAATTTAAATATACGTTTAACAAGTTTGAAAAAAAAATCCTTCAAAAAATTCTAAAAGTAGATTGGCTATAAAAATTGTATGATAAAAAAGCAATAATACGTCCAGTTTGATTGAAATATCTTACATGCTTAAAACAAGAAATTCAAAAAATATTCATAATGCACTTATAGAATTATTTACTAAGGCACTGTAATCTTCTGAAACTAGGTATGATCAAAATGCAAAGCCAACACTTATCATTTCAATCAGACTGGAGCAAAAACTAAAGACAATGTTATATTTTTATTCCTGTTTGTCACGATAATGACAAATAATGACGTGAACTGTAACTGTGTAATGTAAGGTAAAAGAGTAAGTACCTAAAGACTGCAGCCTATAAAATACTAGATAAAGACTATAGTCTAGTCTTAATACAGATGCTTAACAGGTTCTGAGCGCTTATATTGTTCACATCAATGCAAGAAGTAACACGCTTATTATCTGCTGTCTCACTGGTATATGGTGATGCCTGTGTAGGCAGGGTGTGAGGATGTCCTCGAACTTACTACGATTAAAATAGCATAAAGATATAGAAATATACCTACTACGAGTACCTAGTCTGTAAATTAAGTATTTCTTAAATTTCTTGGGACCGCTAATAAATAATTAATGTCGTTTATCAGTTTACCATCATTTCCTCCTTTTGATTGTCCATTTCCTCATTCTATCCGGAAACCCACTTTTTTTAAGATAAAAAACTTATGTATTGATATTTTTTTCCATATCACGATATTTGACTGTTATAATTAACCTGCGTAGTTATATTTATCCAAATAATTAGGCATAGATTGAATTATGTATTCATTGTTGTTTTTTATGTCCAAAGGTTGACAGACAAGCAAATGGGCCATATGATGGAAAGTAGTCACCGTCGCCTTTAAAAATTTGTAATACCAGGGGGTGCCAACGCGCTGCATGATAGACTCTTTGGACGCTATTTTTTAAGAACCCCATTTTGAAGCACTGAAGGGAAATATCAGAGAGAAGTGCATTCCACATGTTCTGGCAGAAATGAACGCGAAAACCGCTCCATTGAGCACTGCCATATGTCCAGTCTGTATGGGTGGAGAACTGCCACATGTCCGTTCTGTTGGCAAAGTGTAGAAAATATCCATATCAAACAGTTCAGAAGGGCACTCACCATTACAGAGGCAGTAAAAAACGCACAGACTCCCGCTGCTCAGTCTCAGATATTTGAGTCTGTCAGAGCGTACTGGATACGATACGAACGTTTTTGTTGGGAGTCAAATGTACCAAGCTGGTATTTGGGGCCCACGAATGAGAGCAGTAGGTATTCTACTTGCCTAGGCCGAACTTGGGTCTTCTTATACTCTACTAATTGCCCTGATATGAATTAAATACAGAAACCTAGTAAATTTTGCCTAGGTACTACTATGCATAATGGTAGCAAATAGCAGCAGCCAAGGCAGATTTATTTACACCTATATTGAAACATGTTGATAGCATTGAGAGATTTTTTTAATGGACTTATGTAGGCGGCTTTTATCGAGGCGGCGCTAGTCTACTTGGAGTGTCAACTGAGGTATTGGATTGCCAACCAACGTGGTCTCATCGTCGAGATCGTTCCGATCGGCACCTTTTGGCCCGATCAATAAGAGTGTAATTCGGGTGGTGACGCGCGGTGTTAAAGATCTTATGAATGTTTTTTTTATGAACTACCGGATGGTAGAACATTGAATATTCTCACTGTAACAGTAATAATACCAAACCAGCTAGTAACAGTGTAGACGACGATAACTCTCTTCTGAAGACCAACACTACCTTCTATGGACATTCCTACGCCTCCGGTTTCAGGTCTTGAAATTGGACTCAACAAATTTTTTTAATGTAATTTTATTGGCAAACAAGCATGCAGTTCACATTGATGTTAAGTGATGACTGTATCCTATAGACACCCACACGAAGACCAAGGTCAAAATGCAGATGCGTTACCACTCCTAAGGCCTAAGGTGTTAGCCTCTGTGCGGGAAATTACAAGGCCGTACATTTTAATTATTGACACATTGCTGCACAATAAAATTCAGAAGAATCAAACTATCTACATTAAGGCCACCAGCTTTTTCATCAATGTACATGGACTAATCAACTGAGTCACATAAAAAATGAACAGTGAAAAATGGTAAAAGCGGGCTTACGGGCAGCTGTCATATGCCATTGCCGCCTCATTCTGGTTCGTACAATGTGACACATCGCGTACAGCTCCGTGCATATCTCTGTCACTGTGCGGTCACACACCCGGTCTGCGGCGCACGCTGTGTGGTCAAACCTTTATAAAGCTTAAAGGATGGTATTGTGCGTATTTTGTTGAAGGAAAGATATTTGCCGAGAAGGTACTTTTCAAGGTAAACATACAATTTTAGTATTAAAAGGATTACGATGAGGAATAATTCTTTTTATTATTTCAGAAGTATTTTTCTTTATTTCATTTTTTTGAGCTTTTTTTCACAGAAGTCTATCCCCAAATATTGAAATTGGAAATGTACGATTTTAATAGTCTAAGATCCCAGGGCCACCTTAATAATACTCGTATGTGCATACTCGCTAGCTTGGTGAGGTGGCCCGTTCACAGGTATGAGATGGAAAAGGTAGACAATAAATATAACTACGTTAAGAAAAACCGACTTCAAAACTGAAAAGTAAAAAATAATTATTTAATTGTAATTGACATGACAACTCGCCGTCTTTTCTTATTCCTTTAGTCTGAAAATAAGTAAAAAATGCTCATAAAATAAAAAGTAATGGGCCTTTCTGAATCAAATTTTTATGGGACCAATTCGAAACTATTCCGCATCAAACAAAAGAAATTACGTAAATCGGTCCAGAAATCTCGGCGAAAATCACGTACATACATAAAAAAATATATATATACCGGCCGAATTGAGAACCTTCTCGTTTTTTGAACTCGGTTAAAAATATAACTTACTTTTGTTAAATTCGAAGCTCCGATTTTGATTAAGGTAACACAGAATGTTATTAATTAATTATTTTTGTGGGCGATAATTTCTCCAAGACGCTTTAAATCTTGTAAAAAAATTACTTAACTTTTCTTATATGCTTAAAATAGCTTCATATATAAAGTTGAAGACTTCGAAGTCTTGCTATTTTAATACCTTGTGTGAACAGTCAGACCAATCCCAGAGGCCAATCATATATACATTATCACATACGTTTTATTAAAGTATTTTGGAAGTGTCAAACAAACAGTTCACATTGACGATAAATAAAAATATAGTAGCGTACAACTAATCTACATAAAAAAAAACGGTTAAGGAGTTTACGGGCTCTTGTTTACAAAGACCCCTAAGACTAATTCTGATCAGTTACTAACCTTTGGATATGATTGTATCAAAAAGAGTATTTTATTTTTACTGGTGCTCTACCACCTCCAGTGACGGAGCTCGCGGCCGTAGGCACCACCGCATTACCTAATATACTTGTCGCTAAATGGTAGTGTTCAGCACTATCGTGTTCCGGTCAGGGGGCAATGTAGGTACGGCCCTGTAATTTTCGGCACAGAGGCATAACACCTTAGACCTCAGGAGTGGCTACGCATCTGCATTTCGACCTCTGGTCATTGTGTGGATGTCTATAGGCTGCAGTCATCACTTAACATCAATGTGAACTGCATGCTTGTTTGCCCCTATTATAACATCAAAAAAAAGTAATGAACCCAGATTGAATTACCATCATTATCACTCAAGCCAAAATACGTCCACTAGACAAAGCTTTCCCTAAAGACGGCCACCGGCCGGCACAACAGTGTTGTGCGTCATTAGGGGAGATATTACATAATCACCACGCTTAGCATACGGATTGGCGATCGCAGAAGCGGTAGCTTTAACGCAGGTCGCTGCTGCCCATCTTGCGTTATTGTATTAACTACCACCCCATTGGAATGGTTTGACCGCCATTGTTCGGTTGACTGACTGCACTAGTGGAAGAATTCTCTTCCAGTAGAAGAGAATTCTTCCGCTAGTGGGCGGTGGGGTCGTCACGTCCCAACGTCAACCAAGAGAGTTACACTGCTTACGACTTATTTATTCGTAGCATAATTCGTAAGTTATTGCACCGTGCAGCGAATTGTATTGTATGCTTTGCACAAAATAATTGTAGAGATATACTTAACCTCACCAATAGAATGGGAATGGTAAGAGCAATTAAGATATTAAAGAACTTTATAATTCAGTCATATTGAATAGTCAAACGTTAATATATTAGGTTACCCACACATTTTTTTATTACCGCCATCCTACTGTTAACAAATAAAATAAAAAACTGATAGAAAATACTTTTTATATTTATTTTTCATTGTATCGGCGACACGAGGCGCCGTTGTAAGGAAATCGAAATCTCATACGGTCAATGTCCATCAGAAAATAGATATCGTGAGACTGTGCTATCTCGTGTGTATCGAGAATTAGAATGATCATACATTATAATTATATGAGGAAATATTTTGAACCAATAAATAATCCAATAAATATAGAGGATTATTGTCAATTAATTAAATATCGTCATTGATACGACTGTTTTTGTTTTATGTAATGGAAGTGGCAAACAAGCATGCACTTCACATTGATGTTAATTGATGACTGGAGACTCTTACACTAAGACCAAGGTCAAAATGCAGATGCGTTACCACTCCTGAGTCGTAAGGTGTTGTGTCTCTGTGCCGGAAATTACAGGGCCGTACATTACCACCTGACCGGAACACGATAGTGCTGAACGCTACCATTTAGCGGCAAGTATATAAGGAAATGTGGTGGTGCCTACGCCCGCAAGCTTCGTCATTGGAGCTCTACCACCAGTGAACATTTACTTCTATACCTTACTATTATTGCATCGTGTATCGAATTGTATTGTATGCTATGAACAAAAAAAAATGTAAAGATACACTTCAATCTCATCAATAGAATGGAATTGGTAAGTTAAAGAACTAGTTCAGTCAGTGCAAAATTAGAATCGGCTTAGTGTTAAGCAATTTCTGCCAAAACCAAAGATTTATTAAACTACCCAAAACAGACTTAGTTGTCATTACTGTCATCCAACTGGTTTGTTTATTAAAGCATCACTATTACGGATATTGCCAGTTTCAAGTAAAACGATATTTCGTATTCGCATTTATTGATGAACAAAACAATGAAGTTTTGGAGGCAACCGTCGTCAAAACAATGAAGTTTTGGAGAAAGGTCGTGTTTTCGCACTGTTTTTTTTTTTTTTTTTTATGTAATGGAAGTGGTAAACAAGCATGCAGTTCACATTGATGTTAAGTGATGACTGCAGCCTATAGACACCCACACAAAGACCAAGGTCAAAATGCAGATGCGTTACCACTCCTGAGGCCTAAGGTCTTATGCCTCTGTGCCGGAAATTACAGGGCCGATTATTATTGTTGTTATTCTATTTCACTATACACGGACACTGTTATAAATCTATATCAAACAAAATGCTACCAACTTTATTTAGAAGTAGCTGTGCGCACGACCTCGTTGGCGTGGAATAGTGACTTTGAACAGCATTTTTTTGGATATAACTTTTGGTTAATTTTGGATTATACAAAAACACTTATGGGTAGTAATAAAATCTGGTTTACATTAATACTTATCTGTACACGTAATATGACTAAAGCCACCAACGCCACCAACGCTACCAACTCCACCAACACCACCAACACCATCAACACCACCAACACCACCAACACCATCAACACCACCACCAATGTCACCAACGCCACCAATGCCACCAACGCCACTAACGCCACCAACACCACCACCACCAAGGCCACCAATTATATTAATTTGTATGTATGTATGTATGTATAGATAACTTAATACACCAAGAATCTATACAAATAAATATTACATATTGGAGATATACAATAATTGGAGTGTCTGTTTGTAATATAAAAATATTATTTTACTAAATGCAAATGCGTATCTGCCTGTCTTTCTATCCGTCCGTTTGTATATCGCAGCCACTTTACTCCGAAACTATTAAGACTACTCACTTGAAATTCTGAAAGTAAATCGCTTTATGATTTCAACAAACTGTAATCAATTATTATATACAGTAATGGAAATAGCACTGTTTGCACTGGATAGATGCATTTTTGATTCCTTCTTTACTTGTTGCATCATCTATCTAGTCAATGCTCAAAGTCGTTTATAAAAATACCAGAGGCCTCGATGCAGATGTGTTTTACCCCTGCAGCTAAAAGTGTTATCAAGAAACTTTGGAGTCATACATTGATTATTATGACGAAAATTAAAGCGTTTGTTGACGTATATTATAAACAATAAAAAACCTAAAACATATTATTATATGAAATTACCATAAATATTTTCATGAGTCTTAAAAAATGTCGCATCAAAATTCCCCATACAGTAAATATTATATGATAAATGTATGTTTCAATGATTATTATATAAAAAACACAAGTTATGTAATTCAAAGAAACGGAAAGCAAAGCCTTATATTTGTTATAAACATGAAAATTACTTGATTCGTTACGTAATATCACTTTTACTATCGAAAAACCTCTTTTTTTTTGTATGAAGAAAAAGAAACATTATGCTTACACTAGCTGTTGCCCGCGGCTTCGCCCACGTGGATTTCGTTTTATAAATAATTCAAATTTTACGATCCCGCGGAAATGTCCCAATCAAGTTCCAATTGTTATCCAAAACCTTTAAGTATACCTAACCATTTTCATATAGTCTAAAAATGAGAAAATTCTGTATAAACTTTTTTTTACTTTGTCTTATTTTTTTTAGTGACAAATAGTCTGCATACCAATTTTTGGCAGTCCTTTATCTCTGGTTCTATTAAGGAATTTTTAATTTTCTAGAAATTTCTCAGTACTGCGAAATTTGGTAATGTGCCCGGAGATGTCAACAGGCTCGCCACCTTTTACATGGGCCCAAACGTAGCCGGCAAATAGTCGGTGTTTGTAAGCATTATGATTGCCTTTACTTCTGCCAACCCCTTCGGGATTACAGGCGTGTAGTTACGTTACATTTCAAAGAATCAGTATACCAAGTTTTAATTTTCTGCCTTGAAAATTGTGGAATGCTCCGACAAACCTCCACCCGCTATTTTAGGGAGGTAGGCAGATATAAAAAAAAAATTAAGTAAATGCTATTTTTTTTAGTAACAAAGAGTCAGCATACCAATTTTTGTCTTTCCACCTTGAACACTGCGGAAATCCCAACACAATTTTCACTCCATCTTTTAAGGTGATGGGGGCAAATTTCTAAAAAAAAATATGTACCTATTGTTTGTAAGGCTCAAAGAGTTCGCGTACCAAGTTTAAACTTTGTACCTTTCAAATTGTGGAATGCTCTATTTAAATTTCCACCTCCTATTTTAGGGGGGTGGGGAAATATAAGAAGACAAAAAGTTGCCTATGTCACTCTGCACCTTTTCAAGTATCTCTACATAGAAAGTTACACCAATCCGCTCCGTTGCTCCGTTTTGACGTAAAAGACGAACAAACAAACACACTTTCACATTTATAATCTTAGTAGAGACAGTATGGATTTATTAAGGAAGGTAATATACAACTTCATATTCTGTGAAAATTTTAAGCGTCTACTTGCTATGTACCGTTGTTAATATCGAGCAGAAAATATACGAAAAAAACACGTTTATTGTATGACCCCTTGGATCCCTTAATACTTTCATTTTCTTATTCTTAGTATTTAATTTTGTCGTTATAGCGGTAACAGAAATAGATAATTTGTGAAAATTTTAGCTTTCTAGCTATCATTGTTTATGAGATACAGCCTGGTGACAGACAGGCGGACGGACGGACAGACAGACAGACAGCGGAGGATTAGAAATAGGGTCCGTTTTTATCTTTTAGGTACGGAACCCTAAAAAAGATAGAAGATAGATGCAGAATAGTTTTAAAATATTCGATATGATTCTTTAAATTGACATAACTTTTTTATTTCTAAACCGATTGACATGAAACAAACACTAAATGTTAAGTAAAATTTACCACGATATTTAAGTGAAAACCGCAAATTGCATAAGCTATTCCTGAAATTAGCGTGCACAAACACAACAGACTAATAGACATTTTTTCGGGATAAAAACGTACCCAGTGTTGTGCGCCAAAGGTTGAAATATAATTATACAAAGTTTCATCGTAATCGGACCGGTAGATTTTGCGTGATGCTTGAACAAACAGACAGACAGACAAAAAAATTTCTAATCACATATTTGTGTTTGGTATCGATCTAGTAACATCCACTGGTATTTATTTTTCCAATATTTTCAATGTACAGAATTTACACTTCTACAGTTTTATTATAAATATAGGTAAGTACCTGTTTTAGCCTGAGGTATTGTTGATAAAAACACCACATGAATCTTAATATATATAAATCTCGTGTCACAATGTTTGTCCTCAATGGACTCCTAAACCACTTAACCGATTATAATAAAATTCGCACACCATGTGCAGTTCGATCCAACTTGAGAGATAGGATAGCTTACATTACGCTATGACTAATAGGAGCAGAGCAGCGCGGGCGAAGCCGGGGCGGGCCGCTAGTATGATTATATATTTGTTGATTTTGAAGGTATAATTATGTATGTATGTTTTATTTTCTTATCTCGAAAGCTCCAAGTTTTTTTTTTAATTTAATAAAAGTAGGAACAAGCATGCAGTTCACATTGATGTTAAGTGATGACTGCAGCCTATAGACACCCACACAATAACCAGAGGTCAAAATGCAGATGCGATACCACTCCTGAGGCCTAAGGTGTTATGCCTCTGTGCCGGAAAATATAAAGTTACGTCATTAGTTCAGTTTAATTATCCACTTGATCAATATTAAAAATATAATACGGAAATAATGCGGACAGACAAAGAGACGCCATCCTAGGCATACAAAATTATGAAATTATGGTAACGCTGCAAAGTTTTTATTCTACTGTTTACAGATATCTACAATTGACCCCACTCGATAAACTTTAGGTCCCAATAAAAGTGCGTTGCTCCTCCCGAAGCCTAAATTGTTTGCCTCTTCGTTTGTAATTACTATTAAGCTACAACCGGTACACTGAATCATTCAACGAAACATTAACCTATCTGCGGTGATTATCTGTGACGACACCGCATCTTCATCCTAGAGCCATGAGACCTTCACTTCCAGTCCAGTTCATAAATACCGAAGTTAATAATATGTTATCTGTAATTAACTACGTGTCTTTATACGTAACAATTAAATGAATATTTACAAAAGATACTAATAAATGCATACAGATATTGTACCACCTATCTATATACATGTATTTACCCACATACATGCATCGTAGAACTTCACATTGCTCTCCTACTGTGGTAACGCGCCCAGAAGACTGGCTGCTTTGCCACGTTGAATGGTAAGTACACTATATACCCGCTTATACATTAAGCAAAGATGAAACAAATACTTGCAGATATACCAAAGTAAAGCTTAGTTTAGCACAGTATGAAAATTTGGGTTTATATTTCCGCGTATAATCCTAGAATTCATGCTTAAGGTAAATTAATACTCCATAGACTCTGATTACCACTTAACCAGAATATGATAACGCTAAACGCTTACATTTAGATACAGACAGATTACTTAGCTAATGTGGTGATGTTTATGCCTTTGAACCCTCCCTGAAGTTGTAGGTATGTCCGTCAATACCTAGGTGATAGCAACGAAAAGTAATAACAACCCGAAAGTATGTCTTGATTGAATTTAGAATTATCGAGCAGAAACAATACATATATTTAAATATCGTTACTCTGCATGAATGCGGTTGAAAATTCCTAGGTTTTAATATGTAAGGCCAAATGTCTTCAGTCAACTTTTCAGGAAGCTCGATTTCCTTTTCGATGCTAAAAGTGTTATAGCATTATAATATCTCAATAAATATCATAAAAGGACAACTTTAAATGTCAACTAGCTAACGCTGGTTGTGTTCACGAATCAAACAAGTTTTTTTTTTCTATCGATCTAAGGGTGATCGAACTCTGAGACCGCGCACACGACGAGCCATTGCCAACGCCCGCCAGTTGCGAAACGTGGTTATATCTAACATCTAAACGTCATAAGATTTTACCAAACACACTACACAAGTACTCAGATACGGATGGTCTGGAGGTTTTTCGAGGTTCAAAGCCCCCGAGTTATAGAAGCTGTTTTGCTTGTAGAGGTATAGGTATAGACGTGTTTCCTGTGTTAGTTTATTGTAGAGAATATTTATAAGAAATGAAAGAATGTATAATTTTTGGTGCTATTTTAAGGAAAGAGTTTTCTTATGTTTGAGAAATAAATATCTTGGCAAAGTTTGGAATAAGATGACAATGACAATATTCAACATTTCTCTGATTACAAGAATATGATAGTTAGACATAATAATTACTTAAAGTATGAGTAAAATTGCTAATTGAGAATTGACGCACTTTAAACCAAAACTATTTTTTTATGAGTTTCTTTATGTCATAAAACAAACATACCGCCAGTTTACATATTTATCTATTGCAATTGAGTAATCTACTGGTGATCGACATAAAACTTGATCTTTTAGTCCAAAGCGAGGCTTGAAGGCCTTTTGACTCGGTGCCTGGAGTTACAGAGCATTAGGATATGTATATTATGATGTAACTACAATAGGATAAATGTGAACACCACTATTTACTACTACAAAAACCAGAAGTATAAATGCAGATGCGTTGCCATTCCTAAGACCTAAGTTGTCATGTCTCTGTGATAGTTATAACGGGGCCATACATTACCATCTAACCGGGACACGATAATGTTGAACACTACTATTTAGTGGCAGATAAATTAGGTAATGAGGTGGTGCCTACGCTCTCGAGCTCTTGCACTGGAACTCTACCACCAAGAAAACAAACGAAACATATAACATAGCATACTTACAATAAATCTATACAAATAAATATAATTGGAGTATCTGTTTGTAATATTAAAATAACCGCTTTTTACTAAATGCAAATGTATGTAGACACGGTACATATACCAAAACCACATTTTATACCATTTTTGTCTGTGTCTGTCTGTTTGGCGGGGCTAATCTTTTGAACGGCTGCACCAATTTTGACGGGACTTTCACTGACAGATAGCTGATGTGATAAGGAGTAACTTAGGCTACGTTTATCTCCATACGTACATACATACATACCTACATACAAATAAATAGAATTTGAGTATCTTCGATTTTGACGGGACTTTCTTTGGCAGATGGCTGATGTGATAAAGAGTAAATAACGCTTTTATCTTCATACATACATACATACAAAGAAATAGAATTGGAGTGGAACTTTGACCATTATTCGCCAGATGACAAAAGAGAGAGAAATATCTTTTTAAATTCACCTCATTGATGGTATAGTTCTGGTAAAGAGCTTCTGAGACATAGACGACACGGGATTACTATTTGTAACCAATAGCGTTTGTGTTTTGAAGACATCGAGGCAAGATGTAGCCACTTATCTGTAGTCATCGACCTTGGTACATCTATCTTTGCATAATATGAATGTATATTTGAATATTTAACATTGTAAAAACAAACATTACTAACATCGGTTCCCATTACATATATGTAAAAGTATGAGTCAGAGTTAATCACTCACTTCCATTCTAATTTCGCAACAGTTACCGCTGTCGCAGAAGTCAAAAACCTTACCGACATGCGGGTCACATGCTTATTATATTCAATGTTCATGCTCAAGTACACAAATATTAAATTAACCATATATATATATATTATTGTCTTATATGTTTGTTGTGCTTCTCACTACAAAAGGTTTGATTTATTACGATTATTTATTTTATGTTGACCTAGATGGTCGGCTACAGTTTTTTATTTTTTTATTTTAAACTAGTTGACTCGGCAAATTTCGTATTGCCTGAGAATGAAATAATGTGTCAAAGGTTTGATAGATACGGACTATTTGTATGGGAAAATGAAATCGTGGTTTTTACTACTTCACTTCAATTTCTTCATATTTTCCTTTCAAACCTTTTAAACCTACCCTGGACTTTCAAGAATCACTCAGAACCAAAATTAGCGAAATAGGTCCAGCCGTTCTCGAGTTTTAGCGAGACTAACGAACAGCAATTGATTTATATATATATAGATGATGAACATATTAAAAATATATTTATCCACCAACAATAAAAAAAAATATCTTTACATTATTTGTTATCTGTATTAGTTATTTGTATAATTTTATTTTTAAAGAAAAATGGAAAAAAAAATTTGACTTCAGCGAGACTCGAACTCGCGGTCTACTGGGAATCTAGTCCAGCCGCTCTTCCAATTGAGCTACTGAAGCCCTGCCCGATTTGTCAAATCTTTCCTTCACATCTATTGCATTGCTTTATGGTAGCAGCAGCGCCATTTATTACCAACTATGCTAGTTAGGCAACCGATATAATAGACTTTTCAGTTTATTGAATATCGTAAAGAAGTCGCTTTCAGTCAAATTTTTCTTTCCATTTTTCTTTAAAAATAAAACATATTTCACAAGCATATTTTAATGCGAAATAATATAAAAAACAATTATTTGTATAATACAGGTGAATTTACGCCAAACCCATCGTCGTCATCTATAGCCCGTCTTACAATAATTGGCTAATGGCGTAGCTATGTTCGACTCTCAAAAGAGTTCAACGCACGTCCACCCGGCTAGCTAGTCTCACGACTACACAATAGCACTTTTTGTGCAGTTAATTTTGCTTATGACATCATCTTGACAAGCATCGGTGCCAGTAAATATGTATCAGATTTGGATGTTATTGATTCTATTTATATTTTTGTATGCAAAGAAGAACTAAGATCTTTTAACCAATTTTGTGTATAAAAACAATGAGTATCTCTAAGTTAACAAGTACTGAATATATTATTTATGCTAGTAGGTATATTATATATACCAAAATAATTTATTTCGTAAAATTTTATTCAATATTATATTAGGTAAACATATGACAATTTTTTTCAAAAGGTCATACTCTCCTACAAAACATAATATTACTTTAGTTTAAATTGTTTGAAAAATATCGAAAATTTAACTTTAAACGTAAACCTTAAAACTTTATGAACCTGACCGGAACACGATAGTGCTGAACACTACCATTTAGCGGCAAGTATATTAGGTAATGCGGTGGTGCCTACGCCCGCGAGCTCCGTCACTGGAGCTCTACCACCAGTACAAGTTAAAGTAAGTTGCTAATCTCTCCTTTGTCTTTTTCTATCCTGCACATTTGACAATGCAACTAACAAAGACAAAGCATTCTATAGCTAAAACGTATCTAATGTACGTTTATGAATAAGGGGGTATGTCTATTATTGATATCACATATATATTTACCTTTACCTCATACACGTATGATACAATCACGTTTTTTACAAACATACCTTCTTAAGTACACGTATGTTAATAAGTTAACACGTAACATTGGGTTCTATTCCGCGTCGTTAAGAGCGAATGTTTTGCGCCCAATTTTGGTGGATGGTAGGTGTTGCAAAAACTTTAGGAATAATTCGGTGGAGGCTTCTCGGCCCCGGGCGGCGGTTACATAAGTTCATCTAGTTTCAAGGTCGAGGACATTGCTCCCAAATCGCTGATCGCGTCCTCTCCGTCCTGCCGGAGGGGCCACTCCGCTGCCCAGTTTGGACGCTTACCTCTTTTTTTAGCTAACACATAATTATAATACGAGTACATGTATATGTACTAGCGAACGCTTTCTTCACTCTCCAAGTTCGTTAACAACTTTTTTGTTGAGATTTTTACTCTGGTGCTAGATTCAAATGTGATTTAAATGGTTCATTATAAAAATATAAGTACTTTTCTGATGATTCAAAGAGTTTTTATTTTTTGAAATCAATATAACGCTGAATGTTTGTATATACGCATCACAACACATACTAATGACACCATTTTATTAACTAAATGTCAACAAAGTTGAGTATGAAGATCTAAAAATAATTGTTTAATAAACGGAGACCCGTTTAAACCAAAACCAATGATTAAAAAAAGTAAAACACTTTCTAATTTATGCTTAATAAACTGGTAAGTCATTTCGAGAACATTACCCTATTGAAAATCTAAATCCCCTTCAATTTCTATCACAAAAAAACTTCAACCAGATCATAGGATTAAAAATTGGAATGGCAATTTAAGTCACAGTAAGTAAATCCGTACTAACAATATTGCTAAAAGAATTTAAAAGTGTAATCTCGTTAAATAAATACACCGTGATAGTGGTCACCGATGTCGTAAATCAATTTATGGAATATGGTAAACGCCACTCTGAATTGCCAGGACAAAAGAAAGTATGAACGCATTCAATTCTTTCTTATCTCCTTTCCCCGGCTACTGCACAATAAAACTCTTTGTCGTCCTTCGCTTCTAGAACAAATGGTTCAATAGAATAAATTATAACACTGTGCGGGTCCACTTGTTTAAGTACTTAGTGGACTTTCTATATAAAATTCCAAGGGAATTCTGTATTGTTTTGGAGATTTTATTGAAATGCTTTATTCAACAAATTAAAATAAATGTCAAAATCGATTACTAAATAATAAATAGGCAAATACAAATTTTGTTACCACGCGTAAGTACATGTTTTTCTAAAAAACGTATAAACAATAACCGATCAGTTAAAATCGCACATTTTCATCGCAGGAAACGTAAAAGTTTGTTGTGTGTCATTGTGTTTTTGTCATTGCAATGTGTGTTTGGGTGGATGGAGAACCGTTATATTTTTTATGCGGCAACAATAATGGGCACCCTTTTAAGGCCAAAAAAATCTCGGGTATTCGGCAGGTAAGCAAATCTGTGATCGAAGGCTGCGATTATAAACCCGCTATTGATGTTATATAATGTTATTTTCTTGTATTATTAACGTGTACCACATTTCTTTAGGGCCTAACTGTAAATCCCTTTCTTGAATTATCTGAAACATCTGATTGTGGGGTGTGTCGCAACATTGACATCATTATAGAACCAACTGTAGGCCCACGTGCCATACCAGCATATGTAATGTGCAGCTATGAAAGAGGCATTGTTACTACAAATGATCGTTTATGATATGTAAACATACATTTGGTTGAGATATAAATGTATAATTCGTAAAGTTGTTTTTAATAGATATGTTGGCATGCTAATTATTTTTATTTCGAGGATATTGATGGTAAGTGTTTACAATCAATAAAGATACAAGACTAAAGATTACTGATATTAAGAATCTAGTTGCCTCTTTCTCTGTAGAAATGATATGATAACTTCAGGGACACGTGATAAAAAGGGCAGCCTTATATTTCCGATTAAAATAATTGGCAAAACTCTACTACTTATACACTAACAATTTGGAACTTGTTACATGACAATAAATAAATACCTAGGTAGGTATTTATTTATTGTAGGTTGTAATAGGTATACAACCTAAAATAATAGAAACCATCAAGTAAAATATATTGGCTAAAGCTCCGTGACCGTGATCATCCAGACTAATCCAGAGTAGAAACTTTTGCTATTCTTTACACCAGTATCACCTTGTTATACAATAACATTCACTCTAATAAACAGCATGAACTAGGTGCAGTTCCGGAGTCAACAAATTTAACATTGAAAAAGCTGGGAAGTCGTAATGAGTAAGAGTCTCTCGTATTGGTTCGTCTCCTTCAGTTTTGCAGCCCAGGTTCTTATCTCACCGCTAAAACTGGGTTTAGTACACTAGTTCTAAAACAGGGTGCAAGCCAAATAAACGTTATCAGCAAATAGATGTATTTATGTGGACCAGCGTTTCAATTTAATATAGACCACGATGAGATAAAGAAACAAATTTATCAAATTAAATTATTCATCAACAATAGGACGATTATGTCACACAAAAATGTGATCAAATTCGTAAATTTAAACATGTGAATTATGTAAATTGTGCCGTAATATCTGACGAATACATTATGAAATCATTCATCAAGTATTAGGTTCTAGCTTAAGTTAAACCAATGTGTTTCTGATCTTATTAACCCTGGTAGAGTTTATTATGATAACATTCACGGACTACTACATAAATATTTATCATACACAGATAAATCGAAACTTAAGGTCATCCTGTGCCCAAATTTTTCATAATTCATAATTCTTCATTTGCCGTCATGTACAATTAGTGAAAGGTGTTAGCGGTATGGGTTAGTATGGTACAGGGCCCTGTTAGGGCATTGCAAATTAGGAGCGAATCGTGAGGTTTAATTATTTTAATTTAATTTTTTCGTGTAATAATAAGTGAAAATTTTCGTAAAATCTTTGTATTGTGGTTTTAATTATAATTTTTTAAATTTGATTTGTCCGTTAGATATTCATTTATTGTGTAGTAACACTTTTGTATGAGAAACTCTTTTGATTTTTTGCTAAAATATTTAGGATTGGGTTCTTCTCTTAAGTTTTTTGGTAAAGCGTTGTAAATAGTTATTGCTCTATAATGTGGACTTGTTTTGTATATTTGCATCACCATTGTCGGGAGTTTAAGCTTATCGTTACGTCTTATGTTGGTACAGAACTCGAATAATTCTAAATTTTATTTGATATAAAATGAGGTTTACAACTTGTTCTCGATTTTAGATTGTATAGGATACGTAGACATTTTTTCTGAAGGATAAAAATATCCTCTGCGTCTGTACTGTGCCCCCACAGAAAGACACCATACCTAATCCAGGAAAATGCATAAACGTGATAGAGCAGAATCTAAATTTTTGTTTATTTTCAAAATTGCGAGCGCATATATAAACTATGATAATTTAGATCTCAATTTTCCGATGTGACTTTTCCAATTTAAATTTGTGTCTATGTTGATTCCTAAAAGAGTAAATTCATTTGTTATTAGATTAAGTGTACATTTCTGGTAAGGTCTGAATTGGATCATTTTGGTTTTTTTAACGTTTATTTCAAGATTATGTTCTAAAAGCCAGTTTTGAATTTTGTGAAAGGTCTGTATCATTTCGTTGAAGTTAGACGAGTTTTGACCACTGAAAAGTAAAAATACATCATCTGCGAATAATACTATATATAATTTTGATCGATTAAGATTTACGTAATCACAAATTCCTCTAGCACGCCACTACTACGCTTCCTGGGGTTGATTCCCGCGTCAGGGGCTATCAGATAATGGTGTAAAATCCTTTATCTCTGGTTCCAGGTGGTAGAGTTCCACAGTTTGAACTCAGGCGAATACCACGTCATTATCTAATTTGTCTGCCGACACATGTTGGTGTTGCGTGATATAATGTTCCGGTCAGATAGTAATCTATAGTACCGTTATTTCTGCACGCAGGTAAAAGATCTTATCAATCAATCAATTCATTTTTAGGGTTCCGTACCTTAAAAGGAAAAAAGAAACCCTTATAGGATCACTCGTGCGTCTGTCTGTCTGTCCGTCTGTCCGTCTATCACAGCCAATTTGCTCCGAAACTACTGAACCGATTGAAATTTGATGAATATATGTAAATTGGCGACCCAAAAATTAACACGTCAAGTAAAATAATAAATTTTAAACAGGGGGGGCACTTTCGGGGTGTAAGTCAGAAAATTAAAAAAAAAATCGTAAACTGTGTTGTGTGACAAATCAAATGAAAGAAGTTGTTGTCAGCATCTCAGATATATTTTTTTTATATTTTTTGCATAGACAAATTTGAAGTTATTTAAGAACTACTGAACTTAAAATTTTGAAAAAAATGTGGAAAATAGTTCTTTGCCTATAGATTATTAAAAAACCTATAAGAAGTTTGAGTATTCAAATTAAATCGAAAATTCTTAATAATATGGGTTATATTATTAAGAATTTTCGATTTAATTTGAATACTCAAACTTCTTATAGGTTTTTTAATAATCTATAGGCAAAGAACTATTTTCCACATTTTTTGCCCCTGCCGGTACCACCGTAACCGCTATGTCCCTGCATTCTAAATCTGTAATATTTTCGAAAATATTTATTTAAATTAGGGAACCCTCACCACGCGAGTCGAACTCGCACTTGTCCGGTTTTATTCATATAAATAGCTTAAATCTATTACATGATTATAAATATCAATCTTATATGAATAAAGAAGCTTTGACAATTACATAATATCCTGACCGTCCTCCATCTTCGAGCTCAGAAGTAGCAGGCAGCACATCTGCATTTAGATATTTATGTGATTTCTATAGGCTGTATATATATACTCACCAACAAAGTGACCCAAGAGCTTTTTTGTCAATTTCACAGCATAAAAAAACAAACCCAATTATCTTATAATTTCACGCATCTATCTATATGCATGAATATCGCACTACTCCCAGCAAGCAATCCTCTGCTTGTTGTGAGTACCTACTGCGATGTTGTAAAAAAATACAATCTACTGCATAAAAAATTTAACCTGTCTATTATCATTTTAGAGGGATAATTTATATGTACTGTCACTCCAAGTTCCTTATACGGGATTGCGGTTGAAAATGGAGATCAGAAAATACATTTATATGCTGCCTGGATGACCTAGATTGTCGAGAAGTCAAACTGGACTGGACCAACCAGGATTTTTCGGACATCTACCCAATAAAAGACTGACCTACGTTTTATAGAGTTAGAGCGGTTTGCTTTGAAGTGAAATAATGTCTAAATTTATCAAGCACCGTGAGCTTTTTGCAATGGCATTTGAAAATGCTTTTTTTTTTTAAGATGAACTTACATATGCGCCACGTCTCTAGACGGCATTAGTCTACCTCTAAAGACACACAAAGACCAAGGTCAAAATGCAGATGCGTTACCACTCCTGAGGCCTAAGGTGTTATGCCTCTGTGCCGGAAATTACAGGGCCGTACCTTACCACCTGACCGGAACACGATAGTGCTGAACACTACCATTTAGCGGCAAGTTTATAGGTAATGCGGTGGTGCCTACGCCCGCGAGCTCCGTCACTAGAGCCCTACCACCAGTGAATTCTGCTTCTGTCACTTTTTTATTTGTAATTCTTTTACATGACTTATAACGTGATTTTTAGACACTATCTTACATATTGGGCCCGCATCGACATATAGAAAGATATTTACTGGAACAGAGTATGAAATTGGTTGATGTAAGTACTGGTGTGGTAAACGCAGCGTAAGAGAACCCTGAGTAAGCCCAGCATCGGAATTATAATGGATAACTTTAAATGTTAGAGATTAATGAACGTATGAGCCGTATATTACCTTGACACATAGGGCAGGGAAAGGAAAGTATCTTTAACAAATAAGTCGATTTTAGTTTCAATCAAGGTAAAATGGGGCATTGTATAAAGAAGAAACAACGGATACGTCGTTATTTTTATGTAATGGAAGTGGCAAACAAGCATGCAGTTCACATTGATGTAAAGTGATGACTGCAGCCTATAGACATCCACAGAATGACCAAGGTCATAATACAGATGCGTTACCACTCCTGAGTCCTAAGGAACACCTTAGGACTCAGGAGTGGTAACGCATTTGGCCGTAATGTAATATATAACAATGCCTCTGTGCCGGAAATTATAGGGCCGTACATTACCACCTGATCGGCACACGATAGTGATAGACACTACCATTTAGCGGAAAGTATATTAGGTAATGCGGTGGTGCGCCCGCGAGCTCCGTCACTGGAGCTCTACCACCAGTAGAAACACAAAATGTACCATTTCTTGTTTTCTTCAGCGATATGCTATTTTTACTTATGATCATAAATACGAGTATATGAGTTACATATATGTATGTATCTTCACGCCAAGTCCCTTACGGGGTAGGCAGAGTGTTTGCACCTTCCGTGCGTCTTCTGCATTCATCATTCTCTTTATATATGCACTTTCCTAGGTGAGTATCCTGAGTTAAATGTGAAATAGAATTTCCTCGTCTCCCATGCCTCCCAGGGAAATGAGGAATAGCAACTGGAATAAATATCGTTTGACACTTGTACTAGATTACCTTGCCGAGATAGACGAGTGTAGTGGCTGCGACCGTGGCATTGGTTGTTGCGGGCCGGTATCGCCATCTCACTCGCGCCAGTTCATTCACCCGGCGAGTGCGGAAGAAGCGCAGGCTCGGCGCGGGCGCACGGTGTAGGCAGCCGCGCGGTAAGGACGTCTCACCACGTCGACATCGACCATGAACCGAGCTACACTTTATCAGTTATCCGGAGCTATCGGTGCGCTACGCCGCCTCCGCTCCAAAATGAACATCTAACGTGTTTCGCATTTAGACTGAACGCAACATAGATCTCAATTTAAGACTTATTTTATTATCATTAATCATAAGTGACGTTTAGTGTGGTGTATAGTTTTAAGTTTAGTGTACACAAAACGTTTCAAAGGATTTTTTTCAATCTGGATTTTTCATCGCGCTTCTCATTTGTGGATTATTATGGTGTTATTGGTAAGTTTTATGTGTATTTCTGTGTTTTTTTTTATTTAAGTTAATAGGTGCACGTTTCTTTATGTTATATAAGTGGTAACAAGCATGCAGTAGACATTGATGTTAAGTGATGACTGCAGCCTATAGACACCCACACAAAGACCAAGGTCAGAATGCAGAAGCGTTACCACTCCTGAGGCCTAAGGTATTATGCCTCTATGCCGTAAATTACAGGGCCGTACCCGACCGGAACACGATAGTACTGAACACTACCATTTAGCGGCGAGTATATTAGGTAATGCGCTCCGTCACTGGAGCTCTACCACCAGTAGTTCCTTACAATCGTACGGGGAATCTCCGCAGTCAAAAGACATCAACGCGTTTCTTATTGTATGAGTGCCCCAAAACAATACATTTGTGTTGTGAACATTTCTGATTCATCGGATTTATATGAATAATTATCATACGTCATTACTTATCAATATGGTATATATAGTATAATAATAATGCAATGGTTACAATAATTTATTTAGTTACACTTATTATATATTTCACGATAATTCTATCCCGTTGAACCCAATGTTTACGATAATTTGTAAACATTGGGTTCAACGGGATAAAATTAAATTAATACGATTAATGGAAACTTTATAATATTAATTCTATCATGTCTTTCTATATACCTGCTATGGGTATAGTTTTTGTCATATGAAGATTATTTAAATTTCTAAAGTTTAAGTCTAAAGTTCAACTTCAATTTAAAATTATACAAATATTTATAGTTATATAATATGTAGCTAAAATGCATTTGCTGACTTTTTTTTATATGTTATGGAAGTGGCAAACAAGCTTGCAGGTCACATTGATGTTAAGTGGTGACTGCAGCCTAAAGACACCCACACAAAGACCAAGGTCAAAATGCAGATGCGTTACCACTCCTGAGGCCTAAGGTGTTGAGCCTCTGTGCCGAAAATTACATTACCACCTGACCGGAACACGATAGTGCTGAACACTACCATTTAGCGGCAAGTTTATAGGTAATGCGGTGGTGCCTACGCCCGCGAGCTCCGTCACTGGAGATATACCACCAATTAAAGTACTGATATGAAAGTGTGTGAATATATATATAATGATTAATTATTTATAAATCTTATAATTCAATGTCATAATATTATTTATGATAATCAAATTATTATTTAAAATCGTCTTACTAATTACACTGAAAAGCACCTGAAATTCAAATTGCTATGACGTGTAAAAATCTGGTAATCTCTATATAGCGCGCCATTTGTAATTATAAAATACGCTTACACTCACAGCCCCACAGTAGGTATAAACCTGTATCGTGGGTGCCGTTGTACACAAACAACACATACACAAACACCCAGACCCGAAACAAATATCTGTAGGCCATACAAATATTTGTTCCAGTGCGGGGATCGAACCCGCGACCCTTCGAATCAAACGGTCATCTCACACCGCTGGACTAACCGGGACGTCAAAATTATAGTGACATAATCCTATATAATTTAACACTGAATCGTTTTTTGTTACCAATCGAGCTAGATGAGGTGATGAGTAAGTTTTTGGTCAATAATTACATAGACGACGCGTGATTGTGAGAGTCATGTACATGTGGGCACACAAACACACCGATTGTTATTAGGCGGGCGTGTTGTGCAAAAACAGAACCTTGAACTTTTTAAGTTCAGTTTCAAGGCGATCGTTTTGCACACGTGATCCACCTACAGCGCTTACGTAACCCCGCACTTACATGATATTTGCAACGTCGAAGCCCTTAATTAGCATACATCTTTTTTTGGTCGTGTATTACTTACAATACCATATACTAAGTACATAGCTGTTCAGAAATTTATTCGTTTTTTATGTCCATGAAATGAATGTATTTATGTCTGAAGAAATTTTATAACAAAGTGGTAAGTATTAAGATATAAATGCATAAGCTTTATAGCATTTTGATCATGCTGTTTATCAATTATGTTAAAATATTTTGGATTTAAGTTATTATTATAAAACCATGATAACTGTAACAATTTTATCCTGAAACTCTCAATGCTGTACGTATTGTATTAAATAAAACAATGATATGTGAATTTAGAACATCTCAAGCATTGTAACACAAAATTACAATACATGACCAATAGCTCTACAAACAGAAACATCACAAAAGAATGTACATAAGAAATTATAATAAGCACATAATTGGAACATAAGTATACAGAGCGAATAGAGCAAAAAAAACAGGTATATCCACAAGGAAAAGTGGACTTACTACTGAACGCAAAAAGATGCAAATTAGCGTGCGAATAAATAGCCGCGATTTCGGCAATGACACTGACTACGTCCGATGATATAACAACAGGCTGACAAACCCGTGAAAACTCGGTCATTGAACCGCGCAGCTCGCCTCGCGGCCGCGCGCCGGCCACGAGCTTTCGCTTGTGCGATTTTAATCTTTACACCGTACGCCATAAAGTTGACTGTCGCTCTCGCTCATATCTCAACTTTATACAGTTAAGATACGAAGTCGAACTCTCGCGTGACGCAATATTTTTCTTGGTTTTAAGCATACACATGCTAAGCGAATATGTCTATGGTTTACACAAAAACTAAAGATTTCAATGTATATTCGTTATCACTCTTGAGGCTTAAGGTCTTATACCTCTTCGTCGTAACTTACGAGGCCTGCTCGAAACACGAAAGCGCTGATCACTATCACTTAACGGCAAGTAGACTACGTAATACGGTGTCTATGCTCTCGAGCTCCGTCGCTAGAGTTCTACCACATCGAGTTTTAAAAATAGTAGAAGTCTTTTTCACAGTCCACTTATGTAATATTTAGACTAAAACCAGTTCTTAGTAAAATATCTTCCTATACCTTATCCAGAACGAGTCTAAACCACCTTCAACACCCTCAGAAGGGAAAAAAGTGTCGCTAAAAGTCATAATAAAAATGTATCTAAAAAGCTGCAGCGTTTGATGTGTTCACTTACACTCAATCTTACGTGGGAGTGCCAGGAAGGTCCTTGATGGGTAGAAAGTAAATGCTTGGTAAACATGGTGCACGCGTTCCGCGGGTCGCGGGGAGCGGGGAGCGGGGGCCGGAGGGGGGGACATGCACGGAACCTGTTCGAGCAACGGTACCCGGTGCCTGGGGCGCACGCACCTATTATGTAATAATCATTTTCATGCTCCGATGGCTTTGTCTCGGTTGACCTTTTCCCCTGTTTAAAATCACGATTGATGACTAGTGACGTCAGTGGATACTGCAATGTGGATGATAATTAAACTTCCTGCTGTGGACTCGATAGTTATACTTAACAATAATATTTACGTTCATATTTTGAGATAGGTAAGGATTAATTAATGTAATAGCAATAACTGCCTCAGTAGCGTAGTGGTAGCAGGCTACTACTACTACGCTGGGGGTCCTGTTCGATTTCCGGGTCTGGGACTATCAGAGATAAGGATTTAAAATCCTTTATCTCTGGTCCTATTGGGATTGTTCCATTTTCTGGAAGTTTCCCAGTACCTCAGAGTTTAGTAATGTGCCCGGAGATGGCAACAGGCTCGCCACCTGTTACATGGGCGAAAACGTAACCGGGGAGTCGTGGGTGTTTCCATGTATGCTTGAATGCATGCATTTACCTCTGCCTACCCCTTCGGGGATTACAGGCGTGAAGTTACGTTTTTAAAACAATACAATTACTATTACAATAAAAAACCAGTATTCGGAATAGGTATAGGTACACACCAGGATATTATGCATCTATTATTCTCAATATTTGACTTAGATTAGTGGCCTTTGATATAAGGGTATTATATAAAACCGAAGTAGAGTTTACAGAGTTTAAGTTTGTGGGGTCGGGCAGCTGAAATTGACTAAATATTTATATTACAAAAGAGAGCTATTAGAGCGATATATAACTTAAATAGTCGTGACTCCTTGAAAGAATTATTCAAGCAAATAAATATAATGACGGTCCCTTGCCAATATATTTATGAAAATATATGGTATGCTAGGAAAAACTTGCACTTATTTAAGAAAATTAATGATATACATACTTATAATACCAGAAATAAAAATTAATTAGTATTTCCAAGTTTTCGCCTATCGAAAACACATAAATGTTTCTTAACATGTTGTATACAGTTTTATAACAAAATTCCGTCCAACATTCTTGAACTCACAGATAATAAATTCAAGTCATGTATTAAACGCACACTATGTAAAAATGCGTACTATAGACTCGATGACTATCTAAAGGATAGAGATGCCTGGACAAATGCTGATCTAGCTCCACAAGACTAAACAATAATTTTGTGAAATGAATGTGCACTGTACTTGATATTGTAAAACATAGTTATAAGTGTCATATTGTGAAAATAGTTTGAAGGAACATATTTTGAAAAGACCCTACTGAGTTTTGTTTTGGCAGGTTTTTTCTCAGTAATGTAGGCTTTGGAACTCTGCCAGTGA
This sequence comes from Macrosoma leucophasiata, assembly GCA_036365455.1. Taxonomy (NCBI): domain Eukaryota; kingdom Metazoa; phylum Arthropoda; class Insecta; order Lepidoptera; family Hedylidae; genus Macrosoma; species Macrosoma leucophasiata. The sequence continues at coordinate 12,962,373 of JAWQUS010000010.1, read as the reverse complement.
ATGACAAAGAATGTCCCATATTTTTTTTGTTTAGTCTTATCTTGCCGTTTGTAAAAGAGAGTATGGAACATTCTGTTGATACCTATTTTTATTATTAAGTATTTTTCGACTATTATTATTTTATTTACTTTGACATATTAATCAACGTATCAGTTGTTATTCGCTTTAATTTTATATTTGTTATTTGACAAGCAAATTCTATTATTTCCAAGTGATTAAATGAATTTTTGAGTTTGAGTTTGACATAAAACCGAATAATATCCCTAATGTAAACTATGTTGTTACAACATAGTTTACAATATTTTTATATTTATAGATACCTGCTATTGAATATGGCGGCATTTGTTTTTGTCTACTGACTAAAAATCCTTCATCTGTTATTCATATGATTAATCTCCAAATTTTTTTGAAGATTAAGTTTTGGCCAAATATTATACAATATTGACACTTAATAAGTAATCAAATCTATACTTATAATAAATCTGTAGAAGTGTACATTCTGTACATTAAAAATATTGAAAAAATAAATACCAGGGGATGTTATTAGATCGATACCGAACACAAATATGTGATAAGAATATTTTTTGTGTCTGTCTGTCTGTCCGTCTGTCTGTCTGTCTGTTTGTTCAAGCATCACATAAAAACTACCAGTCCAATTACAATGAAACTTGATTATACTTTAACCTTTGGCGCACAACACTGGGTACTTTTTATCCCGGAAAAATGTCTGTTTGTCTGTGTGTTTGTGCACGCTAATATCAGAAACGGCTTATTCGATTTGCGGTTTTCACTAATATATTGTCGTAAGTTTCACTTAACATTTAGTGTTACTTTCATGTGAATCGGTTCAGAAATTAAAAAGTTATGTCAATTTAAAGAATCGTATCGAATATTTTTAATCTATTCTGTATCTTAGTTCTAACTTTTAGGGGGTTTCGTACCTAAAAGGTAAACACGGGTCCTACGGATTACTTATCCTCCGCTGTCTGTCTGTCCATCTGTCCGTCTGTCTGTCACCAGGCTGTATCTCATAAATAGTGATAGCTAGAAAGCTAACATTTTCACAAATTATGTATTTCTGTTACCATTATAATGTAGACGCTTAAAATTTTCACAGAATGTTTAGGTCTTATGTTGTATTGTAGCTTCCATAATAAATCTATATAGATACAAGTAAATAAAATTGGAGTGTCTGTTTGTAATATTAAAATAACCGCTTTTTACTAAACGCATGTATACACGGTACATATACCAAAACAACATTTTTTACAATTTTTGTCTGTCTGTCTGTTTGGCGGGGCTAATCTTGGAAACGGCTTGACCGATTTTGACGGGACTTTCACTGGCAGATAGCTGATGTGATAAGGAGTAACTTAGGCTACTTTTATCTCCATACATCCATACACACATACATACCTACATATGAATAAGTAGAATTTTAGTGTATCCGACTTTGGCGGGACTTCCATGGGTAGGTAGCTGATGTAACAAGGAGTAACTTAGGCTACTTTTATATCCATACATCCATACATACATACATACCTACATACAAATAAGAAGAATTGGAGTGTCTTCGACTTTGACGGGACTTTCACTGGCAGATAGCTGATGTGATAAGGAGTAACTTAGACTACTTTTATCTCCATACATCCATACATACATACCTACATACAAATAAGAAGAATTGGAGTGTCTTCGACTTTGACGGGACTTTCACTGGCAGATAGCTGATGTGATAAGGAGTAACATAGACTACTTTTATCTCCATACAACCATACATACATACATACCTACATACAAATAAACAGAATTTGAGTGTCTCCGATTTTGACGGGTCTTTCACTGGCAGATAGCTGATGTGATAAGGAGTAACTTGGGCTACTTTTATCTCCATACAACCATACAAACATACACAACTACATACAAATACATAGAATTTGAGTGTCTCCGATTTTGACGGGACTTTCACTGGCAGATAGCTGATGTAATAAGGAGTAACTTACGCTACTTTTATACTAGCTGCGCCCACGATTTCGTCCGGGTAGATAGTGAACAATCATATCTTTTCTCACGTAGACGAAGTCGCGGGCACAGCTAGTAGTAAATAAATGGTGCCACTGCAAACTAACCTTCTGAGGCTATAAGATAGGCTGCTAATTAAGATCAAATACTGAGAAAATGACATATATCCTGGTACCTATACTTTCAAACTGAACAGTTTTTGTACTAGATATTTATATTGTTTCTACATTTATCAGGGAGGTGTAAGCGAGTAGATTTATATAATTCTGAATAAAAATATCTACTTACTATGTTAACTACACAAGAAGATGATTCAAGTTGAATAAAATATTATAATAACTGCCTAATTTTAGATATATTACACGCAAGTTTATGGCATATCAAAGAAACCTAACAATAATTTCAATATAATATTTGAGGTGTCCTGGTTACATATAATTCAGTGGCTCTACGATTTGTATGCCGCGAGGTTTCCGGTGGCCGTAATAGTGCACGGTTACCGCACTACGTTCGATATAGCACGATATGCCTGGGATACCGTTGCTGAATTATTGTATCGCCCTAGCCATATCACATGAATATTATACATTTCATTATCATTTGTCCGGTGTGCTGGCTATCGAATTTCTAAATATAAATATTTTATGTTTGTCTTTAATCAAGAAAGTTGTGAAACGACAGCAACATTTGATTGTTCAGGATATCTGCCTTTACTTCTTAATAAGATGTTTCATTCAATTTATATTTACACATAATTATAAATACTAGCTGTTGCCCGCTGCTCCGCCCGCGTGTAGGTCGCTTTTCGCGTCACCTGTGGAAACTAAACAAATCGTCCCATAGCATCCCAGAGGAACATTTTCGGGATAAAAACTCCTATGTGTTAATCTAAGTTTCAGTCTATGTATGTGCCAAATTTCATCAAAATCGGTTCAGCAGTTTTTGCGTGAAGGAGTAACAAGCAAACATACAAACTTTCGCATTTATAATATCATAGGTATTACGATGATTAAGATGATTTACACTTCATATTATTTCGAACAGACGTATTGAATTATGAATAAAGTCTTCGGCCAGATTCTGTTGATACAGGCATCGATAGTAATCAATACCGCACAAACGCAAAACGTAGAGATCTCAAAAGACACGTTGCCGTCACTGCTGATACAGACATTTTGCAATTTTGTACCAACAATTATAAGGCCATACCGTGCCGGAATATGGTTAGTGCATCCGTTAGTTCTATCACATACATCTACATATCAGCTAAATAAATATTAAGAGCGTCTTTTATTTTCCTTATGAAGACAATAACATAAACGAAATTACGTAAAGAAAAATCTATCTTACTTTAAATTTCAAAACAAGCACGATTAAAAATTCTACATACTGTTCATGAAGGAACATTGTATACATTTCAGCATGTTTGCATTATTGTATTCTACATCTAAAACATACTCGTTGTTTTTATACTAGGCGAATAAAATCACGGATAAAAGATATATGCAAAAAGATTTACACGAAGCTTTTATTTTTTGTGTAAATCTATTTTTACTGACGGATAGATTGAGACCCAGACAACGCACAGCCGAAACTTCTGGCCGTAGAAAGCTGAAATTTGCTATGTTCTTAGGGATTGTAGACAAGCACTAAGAATACATTTTCCAGAATGCTAGGAAGCTATTTACGCGGCGGGTCCGCCGCAGTCAGTAGCCCGTGTTGCTCTATGGCTATTTATATACATATACAAACACAGTTAAAGGTTAGTTCAATTACCTACGAATGTGTTAAAATAATTTGAATACCATACATTTTATAGACTACGAAAGACAGGATATGAAATGCGCGTTCTGATTTCACCCTCCCATACTTATTTTTTATAGATACAACCTAACGGTAGTCGAATCCCGTGGACACCGTATGAAATATCTATTTAAGTCTGTCCGTGCGTAACCTTACACCCCGACGATCAGATACTACCTGCTGCCTACTTCGATCCCGGAAAATAATTAACCTAACGGTACATTGAATAAAATTGTGTTTCAATAAACTATAATAATAAATTATTCCAATTGTTGTTAAGTAATCTAACAGTATAAAGGTATTATGTGTTGTAATATTTTAGACAGGTAAATGTTATTATATCTCAAAACTTTGAATATTAAATCAACTCAAATGAAATTGAAATTCTTATATGAGTATACCCTAAACAGCAGGGTGTATACTCTGGATACTTTACATACGATAATGAGAGTATGTCTTTTGTCTTCTTCGCTTCATGGAGGCTATATTATTCCTAACACAAACTGGATGAATACAGGCCAACGACGCGGCTACCATAGTGCGAAGTTATGTGCTGTTTTAAAAGTAATGCTATTTGCCAATAAACCATACCATTTTCTAATTAAATAATATCTGAACATTTTGTCTTGATTTATAGAGGTACACTGACGAAGTAACTGCATTTTTACTTTCTTTGTTAACAGATTAACTGATTATTTGAATACCGTATAAGAATCAAAATGTAACAATGGTGTAACTGTGGCGTGTTACTAATTACCACTTACCATTATCTTGAAACACAACAACCTACGAACTCTTTGACATATGAACTATAACTCAGTTTTCTGAGTCAGCAATAAAAGATATGTTTATTATAGCTTCTGCAAACTCATTTTTTGTGTTAGACGATAACACAAAAAAAACACATGTGTGTTGTGTGTGATGTGTAAATATATATGTAGTTTTTACTGGTGGCAGAGCTCCAGTGACGGAGCTTGCGGGCGTAGGCACCACCGCATTACCTAATATACTTGCCGCTAAATGGTAGTGTTCAGCACTATCGTGTTCCGGTCAGGTGGTAATGTACGACCCTGTAATTTCCGGCACAGAGGCATAACATCTTAAGACTCAGGAGTGGTAACGCATCTGCATTATGACCTTGGTCTTTCTGTGGATGTCTATAGGCTGCAGTCATCACTTAACAGCAATGTGAACTGCATGCTTGTTAGGCACTTCCATTACATTAAAAAAAAATGTATAATATCGAGCTCACTGGTATAAAGTTTAAGTTTCTACATATCATATTATATAAACCCATATAAAATTATTATTCCTTTAGCACAATAGTATCTATTGACATAAAGATGAAGAAAAATATACCTTGTGCATCGATCATATTTCATACTCTGTAAATTTGAGACAGCTCAAATGGATCTAACGGTACGTCCTCGCACAAAAGGTTCCGTTGTTATTCCGCATTTAAGCCTCTACCTGCAAACCAAGCAAACACTTGTTCCTAACTTTTTATAAAATCTTTTTTTTTCTCTAACCGTACATAATTATTTATTCTCATTGTTACGGTGGTTCCTCGTTTATGCTGACGGTTTTGTGCATTCATTGTGATAGCAATTTAATTATATAGCTGTTGTTTCGTAAAACACAAATTATTTTTACGTCACAATGATGTTTGCACGTATGATTCTGATGTGTATCATATATGTATTCATACGTTCAAATAAATCAATATATTTTTTACTTCACGCCTGTATCTTAGAGGTATACCTCCAATTACTTATTTCTATCTTCACTAGTGACAGTCGCAGATTTTATTAAATAGAGCGAAATGTATTTAAGAAGGCAAACTAACAAAGGAAAGTAAACCATGGTTTGTTCGATCGATGAAAGTAAAGGCCAGTGTAGACGGGCGGACGGTCCCGTTAGCCGGCCGGGCTCACGGAATACTAAACGCTGACATACTGGGCGGCTTTTGACCCTATCCACATTCTAGAATAGTACTTCACACTTATGTGCACTAGATTTATCACTTTCCAACCGATGCTACCGACTATGGTAGCTCAAAAAATCTTCACAGACGGTTATTTTAAATTTTCCTTTCTTAAAGTATTCATTAAAAATGGGTGTTAAGACCATGCTCAAAATTTTTAAAAATATTTTTAATTCATTGAAAATTTGTTTAATGGTAATATAAACATTAATTACTTACCTGTATAATTAGTCTGCCATTAGTTTTATTACGGACATTTTTTTCGGCAAAAAACGGCACATAACTTTGTACAATTCACAAATTTAAAAAAGTGCTTTCAAGAAATTCTAGTTAGTAGTTAAAATAGATGGTACATTTTTTATTGTTAACAATTTGAAAGATGTTACAAATTATTGTCCGTCGACCCTTTGCATTTTTTCAATTTATTGCTTTTTTTTAGATGCGCCATTAAGAGAACCTTTTGAATTTGCCAAAACAAGAAACGCAATTTGCGCAAATGGCATTTTTTAGCACATTGTTGTTTATAGTTAGTCAGTACTGGCCATAAACGAAGGGCCCGTTGTTGTGCAGATACCTTTTGTTCTTTAGGTGTTTCGGATATTCACGTAATGTTACCGACAATTGCGCATTTTTTACGATGAGTTAAGACGAACGTATTATAATCAAAGGCAACGGATGTTTTTTTACACGGTCTATAAAGATGAGGTGATGACGACATAACTTTGGCGAATACTTTCTGAAATTTCCGACATAAGTATTGAAATTTAGTGTAGGCCCGGGAGGACAACGACCCTACGCAAAATTCGCTGCATTGGGCTAGGTCTAGTGCATGCGCGTATGTGCCGGCGTCAACACGGAAACGTCGTGAGCGGGAGCGCAATAGGCTGGTGCACCCTGCTAGAGCGGGAAAAAGGCATGAATGAGTATCGAAGCCTACCCCAAGAAGGGGGAAATCGAGTTTGTACTGTGGGCACAACTCGCACAGATGTAGACGAGCCCTACACCTACACTATACGTATTAACGTAAGATCAATAATGCTCATTCCAGCCAACAAAACATTGCGTTAGAATTGAGAGAAATTTAATAGCCACATGGTATATGTAAGTAAGTAGGTATGTGTAGAAACGTTAGTGGAAGTAAGTACCTACTCATTACGAAAATAAACGAGTAATAATGGTTTTAACTCTATCCAAGTTACCTCTTGATTAGCGATATCTTCGTAGCTTTATTACTTAACCATAGTAACAAAACAAATACAAGAACCTGTAAAATAAGAAACTTTATAAAGCTTTAAAAAAAAGCAGTCAAACTTCGTTAAAAACCAAAAAAGTCTCCGAAGTGCAACGTGAAAACTGAAAAATAACGAGCCTAAATATTGATATGGATGTCAACGACCCGTTTGGCCAATACACATACATTAAAACGCATTTTGGCGCACACATGGACGCATCGTGCGATTTATTCGCGCGGTGAGCGAGGAGGCGACGGGTGGCTACGGGCGGCGCCGGGCGGCGGGGCTAGCGGGGCGCGGCGCGGCCGTTCACCCCGGAAGATTCAGTGTTTTGATACCGCTCAAGCCTCCGCCGACGCTGGAAAACTGCATTTTCTTTGATGCGCTTCGCTTTTCACGCTCTAATTGACCGTCAATTGGATTATTTGTTTTTATACACATTCGAGCTTAGATGCTCTTGGTTAATATGTAAATAAATATTTTTAGATAGTTAATATCGTAGTTGATATGAAAATAAGAAGTAAATATTTAATACAAAAGATATACGAGTTACGAGCATTTGTTGAAATAACGCAATATTTATTTTTAAAATAAAAAACATAACAAATGCTCATGTTTACCAGATACAATTACACAGTAGGAAAATTTCAAGCCTATTTCATTAAAAAGACTTTTGTAATTGTGACACCATCAATTACCTAAATGAGATGCAACCTGTACAAGTTAACAACTTTCACTTTTCGACTGTAACTTTTTATTTTTTGGAGAGATAGCATTGGTCCGTTTTAAAATAATGAAATGATAGTCTTGAATTTAAAATACTATTTTTCGTACCTATTGACATATCTCCGAAAAAATTGGGCAGAAATGTATTTATTTACATGAATTCAGGCGTACGTTCTCAGTTTTGTTGGTTGTTTTTATGTATAATGAAACCCGAACTTATTATCCAAGGAGCATATTTCTTAACAAAAACATGATGAATGAACAAATGGAATAAGCCGTTTCTGAAATTAGCGTGCACAAACACACAGACAAACGGACATTTTTTCCGGGATAAAAAGTACCCAGTGTTATGCGCCAAAGGTTAAAGTATAATCGTACCAAGTTTCATTGTAATCGGAAATTTAGTTTTTATGTGATGCTTGAACAAACAGACTGACAGACAGACAGACAAAAATTTTTCTAATCTCATATTTGGGTTCGGTATCGATCTAGTAACATCCCTGGTATTTATTTTTTCAATATTTTTTATGTACAGAATTTACACTTCTACAGTTTTATTATAAGTATAGATTAAACATGAATTAACTGTCCTAAATACAATTACTATTTAAGTTTCAAAACATGGTAGGTCACTAAGGCATAAATGGACTATAAGGATTCAGCCTATGTTTAAATCCCTGAGTTGGGAAATAAGTCATTTGATTTTGTTTTATACTGAATACAAACTAACAATGCAAAACTTTAGAACAAAAATAACATAACAAAAACGTGTATGTATGCATACATAGTACCTATGAATAACTGCATTTATAGACCTTTGCCTGCACCCTTAGAGAAACACAAAAATAAAATATAGTATTTACCTATTCTTCATGACCTCTACATACATAGCCCTTTTTATTTACGAACGATTGAGCGAGCTTCAAACATTCGTATTGATTTTGACAAGTGCCACTTTTGTTCCCATTTCCCACACAGATTAACCATAAAAGTATGATTCTGTGTCGCAAGTGTTTAATATTAAAATGTAGATTATGTTTCATGTTAATTTTGAATTTTCTTCATACGTATGAAGAATCTACATTTTAATATTAAACACTTGCGAGACAGAATTACCATAGAATTTTGAATTTTCTTCATACGTATGAAGAAAATTCAAAATTAACATGAAACATAATCTACATTTTAATATTAAACACTTGCGAGACAGAATCATACTTTTATGGTTAATCTGTGTGGGAAATGGGAACAAAAGTGGCACTTGTCAAAATCAATACGAAGTGTGACGGGTAAGTTAGGCGTCAGACAGTACTGAAAAGTCGCAGACATTAGGGTAGGTCGCGACTAAGCTTATAGGGTACTAGTTATTTATAACTCCCGGATGTTATGAAAGTATCACTTCGCAAACTGCGATTTTTAATGATGTTATGTATCTTTTTCATATATGAAATCTTTTAATCCGGTGGTGCCTACGCCCTCGAGCTCCTACACTGGAACTCTACCACCAGTAAAAAATATATATATTTGTTACCAGCTGACCCGGCAAACTTCGTATTGCCTCAGAATGAAATAATGCATCAAAGATTTCATAGATACGGACTATTTGTATAAGAAAATGAAATTGTGGTTTTTACTATTTCCTTTTAATTTCTTCATATTTTCTTACCTTTTAAACCTTCCCTGGACTTCCAAAAATCATTCAAATCCAAAATAAGCCAAATCAGTCCAGCCGTTCTCGAGTTTTAGCGAGACTAACGAACAGCAATTGATTTTCATATATAAAGATAGAAGATAGATAGATAAATCTTTTCGATGTTGTAATTTCTTCCGTAATATTAAAGAAAACAAACCTAAGAAATATTTTCAAATGAAACCCATTGATTCCGATCTAATTTATAAAGCTGTCATTAGAACCTACAATATCGTGTTATCGTTGAGTTTCATGTAACTGAAAAAAGAATGCGTGCAGCCGCCGTCGCGCGTTGGGTCCATTATTCAAAGTACGTACAATTCGAGGCTACTAACAGATTACAGACTGTAAATAGTGAAATCAATATTGGATAATGGCAGGGTGCGGCGTGCAATGCCGTCGGAGGAGGCAGCATGCAACACCCGTACCATGGTCCTCGACTGCACAAGTCTAGGATTCCACTAAAAATAATATAGCACCGTCCTTCTCCGATCTATGGTGCCAAAGCAGAACAGACAGTGGAAGGAGTGAGGGTGCTGCATTCGAGATTCAACAGTAAGGGTGTGTGAAGGCTGTGTCGTCGACCCGTGAGAGTGAAAGCGTGTTCCGGGGAGGCAGAGGCGCGCCCGCCCGCCCTAACGTGGCTTTCGCTACCGTTCTCACGCTACCTGCTACGTTGTTTTTAACTTGTTTTAATTAGCTCTTATGAAGTCCGCGTGTCTTACGAATCAACAATTTGATATTGAATGACAATATCGCAACTTTTCGGTTAAAAAGTGAGCTATTTCCTATATTCCTATGTAACATAGGCAGTGTAAGTTTCGGGAAGAACACTATTATATAGTGAAGAGAAGGGTATGTCATTCAAAATTTATATAATATGTTACTTACTAGTAATGTCATACTGACTTAAATATTTATAAAATTATGGAATGATGCATAATGACGAAAACTTAAACGAGTGATAACAGAGTTTGAGTGATCATAGAAAACATAATTAGCCGGTATGGCACAGCCACTGATCATCAATAAAGTGCAAGCGCGGATCGGGAGCACGTTCAGGACGCGCCGCGGCCGCCACACTACGGAAGTAATGAACTTGAATGCAGCGCTCGATCGCACTGCGCCGCGCCGTCCCGCTCTGCTCTAATTGGAGAACACTAGGCGCGAACGTGACGTACTCACTGCACTCGCTGTCAAATTCGTCCGCATTCTCCATCACGAGCCGCTTTCGTCGTCGATGCGTTTATCGGAACGAGACGCGAATATGTGTGTCGATTGCATTCTCGGCGTCGTAAAAGTGCATCTGGGTCGGTCGGCGTAGCGCGGCGTCGGGTTAGTGCGACGCTCCACGGCTAGACGTGGGGCAGGTCGGCGAGCCGCGTTGCATAATGCGCCCGCAGCGTCGGTGCGGCCGCCGCGCGCTCGGGCCCGCGTAGCTTCCGCTGCATAGCCATCGTCCGCTCCGCTCTGGCCGCCTGCGAGCGACATGAGAGCGGCGCGCTGGCTCCGGCCCCTCGTGTCCCTGCTCGCGCTCCGTATTCTCCTCGAGTACCTCAAGTCACTGGACATTGTGCCCGCGACCTAGACACTCGCGGTACTCCCCACGAACCCTCGGCCGAATTCTCACCGCCATACTTCAGTACAAAACGAGACTTTTCACAGTTTTAATTGAAGATAACTTTGAACGATGACCTTTTGTAAGTATTATAAGCAAAACTAGTGGACCAGGAAGTGCCGGTTGTGTTTATTTTGCCCATCTTTATGTTGTGTAGTAATTGACAAAACTTTAAAACAAATGACGAAGAACATGTTCAATTTTCTCTCCCTGATGAATCAAATGAAGTATAAATGCGAGTACCATGAGTTATCAATAAAAGCAAAAGGTTTTTATATACAAAGTCATTAAGATGATGGCACATGATTGAAAAATTGGTAAAAAGTTAAACAATACCAATTTTTCAATTAATTTACTAAAATTGATAGTCTTGAAATAAATAATTCGCGTAATGCTAATAACAATAGGAAACAAATAGTAACTTATTGTGAATTGGGGTGCTTTACTGTTCATTGAGTCTTAAGACAAAGTCGAAGAATATATTTATAGTTACATACTTATGTAATATAACTTTCAGTATCAATGACAGAGGACAAATTAATCACGAAATTATCTATTTCAGTATTTTAGGTACAAAATTAAAATACTCGGTTAATAACAACATAGAACTAGAAAAAACCTTTATTTTTATTCATTCATTCTCAAAACTGCTATACGGCAGAAATGCACACTTACAAAATTGATATCAACGCATTTGATTCCGTGTTTATAATAGGCAAATGCAGTCTTTATCTAGCCGATACTCACATCTATTTGTAGTGGAAACATCTACGTATTCAATTATTATTAGACTGCAAGGTTAGTTTTCCCGTTGCACTCTCGCATGTAATATGTGTTTGCAATATCATGGCCATATTTCATATTTCCGTATTTAAATGGGTGATGTGCCTTTATTTTAACTTAACGGGTATAGAGCAATTTTGATATGATACATCGTGAGTTTTTGCTACCTATTAAGTGAAAAAAAGCGAAAGGGTCATAACTTTTACTTTTTTTGCTATTATTTATGTAGAGCTGTTTCAATGTGTATTGGGATTACGCAAAACATGAGTGAGTATTTTATTACAATCTTTAAAACAATCGCGTTTCCAATCCAGAAATATATCCAGTCAGTGTCGTGATTCAAATTTCCGATAAAAGTAGTATTTATTACGTTTTTTTTTTTTTTTTTTTTTTTTTTTTTATGTAATAAAAGTGGCAAACAAGCATGCAGTTCACATTGATGTTAAGTGATGACTGCAGCCTATAGACAACCACACAATGACCAGAGGTCAAAATGCAGATGCGCTGCCACTCTTGAGACATTAGGTGTTATGCCTCTGTGCCGGAAATTACAGGGCCGTACATTACCACCTGACCGGAACACGATAGTGATGAACACTAACATTTAGCGGCAAGTATATTAGGTAATGCGGTGGTGCCTACGCCCGCGAGCTCCGTCACTGGAGCTCTACCACCAGTAACGTTTCGATAAGGCTACAGAAGCCGTTTAACTTTTTCGAAAACTTTGCATTTATCAAAATATAGTGTATGTATCTTCACGCCTGGTCCCTAACGGGGTAGGCAGAGAGTGTAGAGCACCAGATATCCCGGTCCTGATATACCTTTCGTGCCTCGTCTACCTTCATCATTCTCTTCATACATGCACGCCGATTCCTAAGACTTTCGACCGCACCATCATACAGAACTCGACCAATTTAAATAAAGTGGATTTTTTTAACACGTGAAAAAAAATTGAATAGTAATAGTAAAGTAAAAAGTCATATTTAATAAACCGCTGATATAGATTGTAGCGTGCAGTGCAATGCAGCGATGCGCGGCAGTGATGGCAGCGCAAAAGGGCAAGTTCAAGTGCAGCATGAGCCAAGGTTGCTTCCTGATGCGCGCGCGCCGATGCGCACTGCACATTACATATCGCTCGCTGAACCACATTTCGCACGCTGATTATGTTATTCTTTAATGTTACGTGTTTTATATATTGATCTTACATACATTTATTTTAGTGTTCTTAAAAGTACTCAATTTTTTTTGTCGCGAGAGACAAATTTCAATCGGGGTGGGAATCGTTTTGGATTTTTATTATTATAGATACGAGTTCTATACATTCATATTATCCATACATACACACTACCTACAATTATTTGATAAATACACATAAGAATAAGTACCCAATTATTTGAAAGAGTACCTATGTAAATTTAAATAAATCCGTTAGTACATCTTTTTTTAGATGGGAACTAAAAGATATTAGTTTTCTATAAATATTATTAACCAGTGACCATAAAATTTATTAAAATAACATATTGAGGTTTATCCGAATCCATGTTTAAAAAATATTGATCGTAATAATTTATTTATTTTAAATTATATTCAACCGGATTTAATTAAAAACATTCACAATGTTTGAAGGAAATCATTAGAGGCAATAGATGATTACTTTTTCATTCATTAATATCTTATTAAATGGTAACTATCAAAACGCTAATTTGAACTCATTTAAAATATATTGGAAAGAAGTCGCGTGCAATGTGTGACATTGCGCGGGCGCATTGCGCAACCTGCAGTTACGGTCACGTGCAGTGAACCATCCCCCCTCCCCCCACCTACCCAGCTCACCCCGCTTCCATCGTTGATTGTAAACATTCACTTATGCAACAATCATCTACTTGAGACTCTTTAAATATGATTGTTTATTAATTACAGCATAATTGTTACGATATAATGATATTATCAATACCTAATAACTTTGATTGTATTCGCTTCATTACAACGGTACTCGCACATAAGTAAAGGTACCTATTGCATTTGTTTTTTTCAATAATGATAATGCTTTTGTATGATTGTTTTTAACAGATCTTCCGATTACTTTATAAAAAATACCGCTTTCCACTGTTTTACGACTTTCATTTAGATCATTAGTTCGTCTTGTTTTCTTCCAATTTTTTTTTTCTTTTCGTTGTTTTGTAGATTCGCGTCATGATAAAAGTAGTATAGGTATTTATTACTATAAAGTTTTGGCCAGTCACCATTTATAAATATTTCCGATTGCACAACGTTGGACCGCAATAATATCATATTTTTATTGCTTGTGCAGTTAATCCTATGTAGCGTTCATGTCATATCAATATTTAGGAGTAATACGTCACAAGAATGCTCTTTTACAATTATTTTCTTTTCAATGTGTCGAATTTTCCATGCTTTTTTTAACGAGATCAATATGATATAAAGAAAGCACCGGGAACAAACAGCCGGTTTCGTTTTTAGATTGACTTGACAGATATTTAGTGAGACATTTCCACGTCATCTGTTATGTCATCTGGGAAACTGTGGTAAATTGAATGAACTAGAACCATGCTACTAAGGTGGCCTCTAGAACATATAGGTCAATGGCTTTTTTCGTATTTTTGCATGTAGCATTGCTTTTCTTTCACGGTTTGGGAAACCAGTAAATTTGTTAACTAATTTAATTAAACTCTACAAAAATATCTAAAGTTTTTGAGAATTCCAATAATCACCAGTTTCGAAGACGAAGTCTATTTGAAACTGATAACTAAACAATGCATTTTTAAAAGTAATAATAATGTGCAACTTAGAATCGGACGAAAATATATTATTTGACTGGTAATTTATCTCGCGAGCGTAGGTAGTACTGCATTACGTACCTAATCACCTTAGCTCTAAATGTAAATGTTTAGCGATACCGTGTTCTGGTCAGGTGGTAATGTATGGCACCGTAATTTTCAGCATGGGCATAACAACATAACCCCCTTATTCATAAACGTACATTAGATACGTTTTAGCTATAGAATGCTTTGTCTTTGTCAGTTGCATAATCAAATGTGCAGGATAGAAAAAGACAAAGGAGAGATTAGCAACACTTTAGCTAAAAAACGTTTATGAATAAGGGGGTTAGTCTTTAAAAGTGGACATTGAAATCTCTGATTTTTATGTTGATGATAGAGCCAACAGTATTCACTTACCATTAATGTGTCCTGTATGCTTATTTGTCACTTTCATAACATAAACACTGGCCAAGTGCGAGTTGGGCCACGCGCAATATAAGGTTCCTTTTTCCGAGTAGGTACATTTTATCAGTTGATCGAGTATTACTCGCACACTTGTAAAGCCTTCTTGGCTATCATAGCTTTCCGTTTAAGTTTGTTATACATACTACTACTGCAGTTTTTACACCTCCCGTTGCAACTATTTAACTAGTAGGGGATGGGGACATTTGTTTGTAAGAAATATTTCCACTAAGGTTTGAGCTTAAGATAGAGATTGGAGATCAATTTGTGTTAGATTTTATCGAAACATATTCTTTAGAAACTTATTTTTTTAACATAACAAAAGTAGCAAACGAGCATGCACATGGGTGTTAAGTGATGATTGCAGCTATAGACATTTATACAAAAACCAGAGATCAATGCAAATGCGTTGCCAACCGTGAAACCTTAGTTCTAAGTTGATATGTCTTTGTGTCGTAAAGGCCGTTGATATGTCTCTGTGCCGAGGCCATAAATTACCATCTAACCGAAACACGATAGCGCTGAACACTACCATTTGGTGCGACCAATTGGTAATGTTCAACACTATCTGTACAAATACATGTTTAAAGGCTGCGGTATTCTTACCGGCCATGTTTTGGCAATCATCATACTTAATACAAAAAAAAAACAGTACTGGTGCTGACGGGATTACGCACCTACGAATAATCAACGTTTAATAACTACATTTTTTGTAGTTGTTGTTGACATTGTTCATATTGACACTTATAGTACATACTATTCTGATAACTTTGAAACCTGCATAGTCATGAAACTGAGTCCACATATCAGATTGTTTTTTACTTAATGAAATGTAACCAACAAGAAAACTAACCAATAAAGTTTAAGTAAAAATCATTGTTGTAATATTAAAAATCAAAGCGGAAGTATTACAAAATGCTAACTAGCAACTGCATAAAGGCATTTACGATAATCGCGCGATCATAAACAGGCACACATACAAAACTGTATGCATCGCTATTTACAACACGCGGCTCTCGGCGCTTGCGCAACAATTTGAATGTTAAATGAGACAGTTTGAAAAACAAATTTTTCGTTCTCACCTAGTACGATTGACAGACGCAAACGCGTCACTTCCGACATGAAATTATGCAATTATCATGGTGAACCTAACGATTGCTCAATCGAACAACGGGAAGACACTCTCTTTGACTTTCTCTATTCCTGGTTATCCTGCAATATGGAAATTACGTGACTTAACGTCACCATATTTTTTGATAAGAGTATGCAAGTATGGATGTATTGTATGTGTATGTTTATTCATACATGTATATCTTTAAGTAGACAATAATATGTTTTCTCCTGAAGTACTATCTTTCCCTTTGGAAAAATCGTTATAATTGATAAGAATTCATTTCAAAAAACAACACATTCATATGATTCTTTCATATGAATGTGTTATATTTTAATTCACTGTGATATATTTTAGTTATTTACATATAGATAATTGTTAAATTTAAATAATTATTTTTTAGAATTTTTAAATGAAAGATAGCCATACGTTCTAATGATAACAATGACGGAAATTTATTGTAATTACATTTCTTCCATTTTATTATTTACGTGATCTGCAGCTGCAATTCCACTGGCTCCACTGCTTATCCATGTAGAAATTGTAATTTTTTTAAAATATTTAAAGAGCATTTTAAGCAATATACCAAACACTGTTTGGTACTTATATCCAGTATTACAAAATGAAGACATTATTCAAATTTCGTAAACAGTTTAGTAATTTTAAAACTAACGTTTATAACTAACCATTTTCACTTTGGTTTCAGGTACACAGTACGTCAACACTTAAGAAAATAAATTGAAAAGTTCACCAAAATGAGATTAGTAAGTATAGTTCACAATGTTGGAAATATCTATAGTAAACTACATTAGGATAAGTGGAAAGAAATACAAAGTAATGAAAATAATAACATAGTAAGGAGATTGATATCTGTATTTTATTATTGATAGGTACCTACTATGTTGAAAATAAAATAATAATTATATAATTAATGAAAGGATAAAATAAAATCTGAGATATTTTCTGTCTCAATTCAGTTAACTTAATAAAATCGTAACTCCGAACGATGGATAGTTTAGCATTAATACAAAAGTATATACCATTTCAGTAGGTATTTAATAGAATTTTCGTGAATAAAACATGAGGATGAACAGGTAGTCCTATGTATGCTGAGACCCCCACCCTTATTGATCCTATCCTAAATATTAAAGTATTCGCTTTAAGTTTAACTTTAGTGAGCTAATAAAATATATGATGAATAAATTTAATTTATGAAAAAATATAAATAAGCAAAGGGGAAGTGTGAGTGCGCAGTGGAAAGTGCGCACTTATCACAGAACTGGGTCAGTAGTAGCGCCGCCCCTTTATCGAACAGCACTCGTTACCGCTTTTCCTTATTTAGCTAAAATAAACTCTCCTCAGAAGACTAGAAGATTCAAAACCAGTCATCACTGTCAGAAAATGCAGGCGGGTGTGAAGGGTAAAATGCATTTCGTTTGCATATTTTTCGGCACTGAAAAACATCGGCCGGCATCACTATTGACATATAAAAAAGAAAACGTTACGAATCTTTTCTATTAACGCTGAAAGTGATTTTTTTAACACCTTAAATGAGATCTATTCACCAAACACAAAGATAAATATGTTCCTTTTTTTCTTCGTGTTTAATAAAAAAGTAATCAGTGTGTATTATTTGTAATGATCTCCAGTGCTCTTAACTTTGTTCTTGTAAATACGTATTTAATTAATTCCAGTGTATTCGGGTCACACGTTCTCAAATATTTTTTTTTTAAATACAAAAATTTTTTCATCATGTTTTCAAAATTTACCACGTTGCTCGAAATCTTACTTCTAATAGGAACAAAAGTTTAAATGTAAAAACCAAATATCTTTAAGAATATGTCTTTTCAATCCATTGTTTTATTTGACTGAATATAAGTATGTAGGCAATATGGTATAATACTAATGAAATAAGTTTTGTGAACAGTCAACGAGCGAAGAAGTGCCGAGTACGACGGTGGGTCGCACTGGCAGCCCCGGCACGGTCGCAGTAAGTGCGGTGCCTGGTGCGGGCGCCTACGATGTGACTCGGATGCGCGAAGAGGAGTTTGAGAGGCTCACAGTATACATAGTGCCAGACGTGCCATGTGATCGCGGCACCCCCAACAGAGCCGAAAGGACACTCCCGCGCAGCCTGGCGCTTAGACCGTCTGCTGTCCTGTCAACGCCCAATACACCAGTAAGTTATAACAGATGAGATAAAACCGAAGTTGCTACTCACTTGAAAATTAAACGGTATCAGAAAATAGCTTTAAAAAACCCGATTTAAAAAAAATTTAGAATTGTAAGTCCTTAGGTTGGTCAGGTATTGCTTGGGAACAATTGAAATATTTCTATTAAATATTAAATATCAATTTGCCAAATTGCACAACACATATTTTTGAAAATTAAGTTCTCGAAGATTTCAGTTGAATTTTGCCAATCGAGTGCTTAATACCTGCTAAGGATTTTCGCGGGAAGAATGATAAAAAAATCGCTATGTGAAAATATACAGTGCTATGATATATGTTCTCTTTTTCAGTATTCAATTTTAAACGGATAGCAATCAATCATCTGTTGTATTTTCCAGACTGAAGGTGTTTGGAGTACAGGAGTAATACCTCGGGGTACCAGATTTGGACCCTTCGAAGGTACACGCACACCTAACAAACCAAATGACAAAGTTTCTTGGAGATATTATTGGAGGGTAAGCATAACGCTTTTCACATTTAATTTTAACAAAGAACCAATTCTTAGCATATAACATTATGTATACCTATAGTAGCAAACTTGTAAATTGGTCGAGGTTTGTAAATATTTCGCTCCTTCATATTATTTTTGTAAATACAGAATAAGTGGCATATGACCATACAACTTCATACCTTTATTGTTATTTCATATTGCTTACTTTTAACTAAATTTCGCCTTTTCTTTTCTCTAACTAACCAGTTCCTCTCTATTTTGGGCCAGGTACAGGAAACTGTCAGACATCATACTTATGGAAATATTAAGGTGAGATTAGGCTATTTTCTTTTTCTTTAGTTTGGTGATGGTATAAATAACTATAGTAACTTTAATCGGTAGATCCCAAAGTCAGCTGTTTCGATCTGGGGGCACTAATTCCAATGTTGATATTAGAGAACTAAGTAATGTTCATAGAGCAACACAGGCCAGCGGCCGCGACGGACCGGAGGGGAGTAGCCATATGCAGGCTTTCCTCTCTGTCAAAGTACAAATGCAAGTAGTCTTATGCCTGTCGCCGAGATGTTTAAATGTGTGTGTGAAATTGATTGATTGTGTATTTTGTTAAAGTCAAGGTGTGAGTTTCGTAGACGACTTTGCTGGGTGTATGTGTGTATCACACATATTTCCCCCCGCAAAAAATGACACACTGTTTCGCATCGGTAATAAACGCTATGGCTACTCTTCTCCGTTCCGCCGCGGCGGCCGGTGGCCCGTGTTGCTCTATGGTAATGTTGAATCAAAAGCATCAAAAGTCCTTAAGTAAGCATTGATAAAACGTCAACAATTCGAATAGATAAGACAACAGCCTTGACAAAAAAGTACTTTCGTTTGCATAAGGATTATGTTATCTTCCGCATCCTAATTATGATGACATTGCATCTCGTCCTTGACTTTACTGTACCATAATAATTGTAAGCATGTCGCTATCAGTTGCACGCGTATTGTAAATATTGTGCACGTGCCACGTGCTCCGTACAACATGTATTAGTTCTTAGCATAATACCTTTAATTTCCATTTGACATTAATCAACTCTGCCTTACCGTCGGTCTTTTTATTGATTCTACGGAACTTAACTGGTCAGTACGTGTTAATCATTTTTTACATAATTTCATTGATTACAGATATTCAAAGATAGTGACTACTATTACCTGGATGGTTCGGACACGAGCGTTGCGAATTGGATGCGATACGTTGCCTCAGCTTATTCGCTCTCCGTTATGAATCTTGTGGCTTGTCAACACCAAGAACACATTTATTTTTACACTATCAGGTATTTTTCACACTTTCACTTCACAATATACATTAGTATATTTGCTCAGCACAAATTCCATTGTTACATCGTGATATTTTTTCAGGGACATTTTACCTAATGAAGAACTAATGGTGTGGTACTGCAAGGATTTTGCTACGAGGCTAGGCTACGATATTGATCCAGAAAGAGCTACCTATTCTATATGTAAGTATATCACATTAGTTAAAGAATGTACTACAACATATATACCTGCATATTTAAAATGTTAATTTCATTATATTTCTTCTTTGCAGGCAAAGAAGAAACTATCAAAAAAGCTTACGGTTTGCCTCCTGCTCCTGTTCATCCCGAAATTGCCTTCAACCATATGAAGTATGTCCTAGGACTAACGAATGCTAAAGAACTAATGGAAACTGAAATTCCAAGCCGGAGAAGAAAACGGGAGTCAATGGAAAAACCAATGCACGAAAATCACAATTTAATGCCTCGAGAAGATTCAAGATGTATAAACAAAAATGATAGGTCAATCATAAGAACAGATATATCAACGAATATAATTCACCATAAGACAGAAAACCCTACCGTTGCAGAACATTCCGCACCATCACCAAATGGTTTGATGCAACCTCCATCACCAGTTAAAATACACCACAGAGATAACCAGACTCTAATTATACATCAACACAAAGAAAGCACATCTCATGTGGTAATACACCAACTAGAAAATCCTCGCATTAATAGTAATAGATCACCCGCACAAAATCAACACTTGAGAGATATGCGTGGACCTTCACCAATGGGGCATAACCATCAAGATAAGTTAGGAAGTAAATCACCAAGTCTTACCCACTGTGGTCAACCACATTATGAACATCAACTAACGCCTAATGATGGATCTGTAAGATCTGACGAAGGTTATCACAGCAATGGTTATCACGATGAATTTACACCACCAGAAGACTCCAGTGATTCGGATGTAGAAAATTATGTTTTGGACTGCTCAAATAAGACAAATGAACCCAAGGAAACTGTGATCGTTCAAAAAATGGACCAAGATATGCATCGAAACGAGTATAGAAAAGTTAAAATTAAAATGCCGAGAGCATATCAATATCAAAATCACAAGGATATGGACTGTGAAAGTGAAAAAGAATTGATCATAGCCGAAGAAGTTGTTAATGTATCACCACAAAACTTATCACCCCCACGTCGTGATCCCGCCACATCAACAGTAATAGTATTGGAATCATCTCAAAATACAGTAGTTCCTTTGACGAAGCCGTATTATGAAGATGAATCGATATCACCATCACCGCAGCCGGCTTTCATGCGATATTCGCCTCCCGATACAAGAATTTTGGAAACTATACTAACTGGCAATAGAATAGATACAAACAACAATGATCCTAATCGACGACAGCCGAATGCGACCCCTCCACCATCATCACCAACAGAGATGGCTTACTCATATAAAAAGAGTCAAAGATACGGAAATGCTTGCAGCCCCGACTCAAGTTCCAACTTAACGCCACTGCCGTCGTTACTGCCATTACCACAACAATTGCCAGCACCAAACGCAGCATCCGTATATTCCTCGTCGCCTCCACACACTATTCCACATACGACAGAAATTAGAGAAATTAGGGAAATAAGAGAAATCAGAGAAACTCGTTATGAGAGTCACTATCCAAATTATTCCTATAGTTTATATTCTCCACCTAATTCTACGATAATTACACAACTAGGATCTCCACCCAGTACATACTCGCCTACAGTGTCTTCCACGCACCAGTA
The DNA here is from genome assembly GCA_036365455.1 of Macrosoma leucophasiata. Classification (NCBI taxonomy): domain Eukaryota; kingdom Metazoa; phylum Arthropoda; class Insecta; order Lepidoptera; family Hedylidae; genus Macrosoma; species Macrosoma leucophasiata. The sequence goes on along the minus strand of JAWQUS010000010.1, from coordinate 12,940,391 downwards.
CGAAAGATCTCAGAATGGACAAAATAATCACCACTATCCATCATCAACCAGTGTTATTACGCTTAAAAATTGTTCTCAATTAAGTTTAATTCAAAATTCGAATGTAAATAATCCACTTGTGCCACCTCACGGAAGCATGAGCCCTGATGATTCTTGTGGCCTAATGGTGTCCCCCATTAGTCCAAACTCGCAGTCTTCCCGTGGATACAGGAGTTTACCATATCCTTTGAAGAAGAAAGATGGAAAAATGCATTATGAATGTAATGTTTGTTGTAAAACTTTCGGTCAATTGTCAAATTTGAAAGTGCATCTAAGAACGCATTCAGGAGAGAGACCTTTCAAATGCAATGTGTGTAACAAGTCATTTACGCAACTTGCTCATCTTCAGAAACACCATTTAGTTCATACAGGAGAAAAACCGCACCAATGTGATATTTGTAAGAAAAGGTTCTCGTCGACATCAAATCTCAAGACTCACCTTCGTTTACATTCAGGCCAGAAACCGTATGCATGTGATTTGTGTATGCAGAAATTTACTCAATTCGTTCACTTGAAATTACACAAACGATTACACACAAATGATCGGCCGTTCGTCTGCCAAGGGTGCGATAAGAAATACATCAGCGCCTCTGGACTGCGAACCCATTGGAAAACTACTAGTTGTAAACCAAATAATATTGAAGAAGTTTTGGCAATCACTAACGCGGCCAACACAGAATGTATTGGTAAGTTTCAATTTGATTTATGTTTAGATGTATATTATTTGCCTTTCCAACTTTCATTTTATTTATTTATAACAATAGGTAATTGTATTTAAAACACACTCAAAATATAGGATTTAAAACAAAATGAAACTAAAACTGTCGCGGGAGAGCATCACGATGCACTTTCTCTTCAAAGGTGAACCGCAACTTTCACTTGCGCTCTCGCTGAACGCGGCCGATATAATTTTCGCGTGCACTTTGCAGGTAACGTCGACAAAGACTGCCATGAGAGAGAGGGGCATGAGGCATACGAGGTGCACTCCGCATCGCAGGGAGGGCTGGTGGGAGCCGGTGGGGCGAGAGTGGCGATGTCGCACGGCGAGGTGATGTTGGGAGGGCACGCGCACACTACGACGCCTCACCTGACGACGGGGCTGGGGCCGCTGTCGCCGGTGGGGCCTCAGTACCGCTCGCTGCACCCGCCGCCGCCGGACCACGAGCAGCAGCACTACGGCGGTGGCGGCGAGACGCGACCCAGCGTCATCGAGTCGAGCCAGCCACTCATCATCGAGTGCACTTGAGAGCGACCCCCGCAGCTGCCGCTGCCGCTGCGAGCACTCATCGGACGCGTGTTCCCCCGCCGCACCATGTGATTCCAGTCTTGTGATCGAGCGAAAGTTTTCGTATAAGCAAAGAGACAATCGTGTGACTGACACTTCGACTCGTCTCATTCAGTGGCTATGAGATTACGATTACGAACGTAAGATGTATATTTGTAAAATTGAATTATTTGTAAGCCTGTAAAATGAGTACTAAGTACTTATAAATATAGAGTTCATCCAATTTAGAATTATGTAAGTATATTTTGTTAAGCATTAGTTGTTATTTTGTTAAGGTCTGCAACCTTTCTTTAAGCTAATGCTCAATTTTATACATTAGAATTCTATTGTAAATAGGATACTTCTGACATCGACTTTATTTAATTTAAAGAGTTTTCTATGTATAAGTATATTGTGTAAATACGTACTTACAGCGTCTTAGTAAAAATGGTATTAATGCTGGCTGATATTACGCCTACTCCAATTTTGTAGTAATATCATTCATACTATCTAAAAGATAAAAAGATAAGATGAATTGATAAAAGTTTCACCAAAGAAGATCTTAAGGACATGTTGTCGTCGCATTAAACTTATCGATAGTAATACATCAATATGTCTCAAATACCCATCTTATCAGTCACAATTTACATATTTTTTTGAGAATCATGGAAAGCAAAAAATGAAATTAGCAGTAAGTGCCAAAAGCGCGTTCATAATTTTATATTTTAAGTTATCCTAATGAGATATTCGTATAGTATTTTAAATCGTTGTTCCTAATGAATAAATAATCGGAGAGTAAGCGCATATGTGCATCAACTTAATTCTAATGTTATGAATAGAATGGAGGAATCGTGTACATTATCCCTACGCTAGAACAAATGGTGCTTCACGTGGTAGAGTAGTAACGCTCGTGTCGCTCCGTCTGGGAGCCGACCGACTACTTACTACAAGTATAATGTTAATTCACCGAGTTTACTAGTTACTATTTTATATTCCAAATTTCAAGTAATTATGATTCTCCTAATCGAAAAGGCTGAGAAAATTGTGTAATGTGACGATTGGCAAATATAATTATAGCATAGGTAACTTATTGGTTTGCATTGTGTGTAAGTACGTATCCGTCGAATTAGAAATTTGCATGGTATGGTATAACTTATACGTAATGTAGAACCAAGCGATAGCTTTTTGTACATTTCTATTGATCGTACGAGAATAAGATTTTTACACGCAATCAACTAAAATTTATTATCTGTATATTTTATACCTTATATTTACAGAGCTAAAATGTTTGTAAGGTATTAATGCCGTAAGAAGTTTATATTATTGTCACATGCATCGTAACCGATAAACATAAAATATATTTATATTTAGTGATGTTTCGTTTTGTGTACTGATTTCGATGTTGTTACAATTTCAATGTGCTGTTCATAATTTTTACAGATAACATTAATAATCTTGATGTTGCCTGTGAAACTGTTTATTTCAAATATTTATTACTGAATTTTTTTTGTTGTTTAAAAATATCATTCACAAATTAAATCGGCCACAGTCTTCCAATTTTGACAACTCGAAATCAATATATACAGTCTGTGAATAGTGGCACTTCCTGTAAGTATAATTGAAAAAGTATTTGTAACATTGTAAACTTAAAAAATGATGACTATTACATAATCATATTAAGGACTTCTCGCCATTCCTTAGGTATATTGCTCACAACTTGTAAAATTTTGTAAAGATTTTGTACGTTTTTTTTTGTTCTCCGTTTGTGATAAATTTATTATATTAAAGAAACATTTTCTAACAATTAAATTAAAGACAGTGGGTTATTATGCAAGTTAAGCAAGCAGAACGCACAAATTAATCACCATAATTCAAGAATTTTCCTATTTTATTTTTTTATACATCATATATTTTACATGTGATACAATAAAATTTACTCTTATATTGCCCAGGATGTAGCTTAAAACATAATTACCCACTGAACAGGGTATATATTTCAAAATCAATATAGTATATAGGTGCATGTATGTAATAGTAACAGATTTTCTATATTTTTTGTAACGCAGCGCTGCTGAGGTACCGTTCGGTTTATCAGTGTAAATACTTCCAATCAAATTCCAGTTCTTGAATTTTCGAAGATCAATTGTAATCAGTGAATATGCAAGTGCTAACATTGCAATATTGTATAAAATTTAAATCTAAAACCTAAGAATGATAGATCATTCATACATTATATTCATAAGTACAATACCTAACTTGTGGTACAGCAACATAAGCAATATTATATCACTTATTGTATTAATAACTTCTGCTACGATATTTATAATAAATTAAATTTGTATACACCTTGTGACAAGGAAATAATATAATTATTTAATACGCCAGAAATACCTATAATCACTGTAAAGGCCTGTAATTTTGTACACCTTCGATAATTATTTTAAACACCAAATCCATTAAAACAGGAGTAAAAAATGTATAATTGTGATTTCATTATCCCTATCCAGTAAAAACATCAATAATATTTAGTCTATATTTAGACTAATCCTTTTAGTTTTAAAGGCTATTTCAATTCTTAACAACTGAAATGGCAGCCAGTATTCACACCGTATTCTAGTTAGAATATAATAAACAGTTGCAATTTTCTGACCCAAAAGTAACCTCAGGATATATTAATTTCAATTAATGTCTATGATATATTATATACACTGAAGTATTAACTTACCGTAAACGCGAGCGCACACTTTTTTTCGCCTAGTCGACATAAAATATTGGCTAAATAAAATTGTTCTTTATTGCTTGCTAGCCTAGCTGGGAAAATGCAAGTGATAGAGTTAATTACAAAAGTATTTGCAACCGAGTGAAGTATTCTATATCATGACAGATTTTAGAAGTTTACCTGAGGAATTAATACTTTATCTGTTAGGTATTACATGGTACTCTGAAACAATACAACTGTCGAATGCTTAGTGTATGTATCCGTGTTTACACGAATGCGTAGATATAACTCTAACATTAAAGATCCGGACGAATTGAGAACCTCCTGAGAACCTCCTCCTTTTTTCGAAGTCGTTTAAAAAATATAAACAAAGTCACGTGGATAGTACAGAAAGATCCAATCAAATCACGTTTAGGCAATAGTAATTCAATGAAAATATAAATGCAAATAGTAATAATGTAGGTGACTCGGAAAGTTACAATGCAGAGTACTAATGAATAGAGATAAGTATATATCTTCACGCCAAGTTTTTACGGGGTAGGCAGAGAGTGTGGAGCGCCAGATTAATAGAGGTATTTTATCGATTTATATCTACACTAGCATTACCTTGCTGTTACTAAATCTAAATGTGTCTCACACCGGTTTTTATGTAGATGTTTATAGACTATAGTATTCACGTACCATTAATGTGAACTGCATGCTTGTTTGTCATTATCATAACATAAAACCTAATAACAGAAAAAGGTAAAAACATCTCTCTTAGCAATAGCAACTTTCGCTGCACCTGATTTGATATAATATAGATCTATATCTAGAACAGCTATATTCAAGGTGTGCCCCGTGGAGCCCTAGAGATCTTTGTAGCATATGTATTCTGCTCGAGTTTTGTCATAACACATAACCTAACTGCTGCACTGTATAAAATCATGGTAAAGAAACATTGCTGTACACATTTTCGGTAATTAAACTATGCTTTCTTAGTGTAACACAGGATTTGTAAATACATTTCACTTTTGTAGGAATGAATAGGCGAAAATAAATAATATGTATGTACTTCGGGATGGAGTCACTTGACCGGAATATGATAGCTTTGAACATTACCATTCAGCGGCAAGTAGATAAAGTAATGCCTACGCACTCGATAAGAGTCCTACCACCGATATCTATCAAATAAAGTAGTTTAAATTCTGAGATAATACGAAGCTCACGGGATTATTATAACCTTTAATATTTATAGTAAGTTGTCTTTGTTAAAATGTCTGCGTCTATCGAATCTATCGAAATATGAATAGAATAGAAACTAGCTGTTGCTCGCGGCTTCGCCCGCGTGGATGTCGTTTTATAAATAACTATGTTTTTTCTCAAAGTCAGCTCTATTTCTGTACCAAATTTCATTTAAATCGGTTCAGTCATTTCGTTCGTCAGGACGTGAAAAGGTAACAGACAGACATAGTTACTTTCGCATTTATAATATAACTAGCTGTCCCGGCAAACTTCGCATGGCCCCAGAAAATTTAAAAAAATGTTTAAAAATGTTATGAAAAATAGATGTTGGCCGATTCTCAGACCTATCCAATATGCTCACAAAATTTCACGAGAATCGGTCCAGCCGTTTCAGGGGAGTACGGTAACTAACACTGTGACATAGAAATTTTATACATAAATATATAATATTGGGTTGGGGAAAAAGTTTCTTCGCATTTTTTAAGATAATTCAAAACGTTTTTTAATATAGTTTATTTAAATTTAACTAAAGTATGTATGTACCATTTTGTTCGATAACCTTTTGCCATCTTGTAGGTAGGGACATGATTCCAATGCTATAAAAATTTTGGGACTTCTCATCAAAATACCGCGACAAGTGGATTTGGCAGTCCTCTCGTGATGTTAACCTAACATTGCATAAAGAATTCTGAAGAGACCGAAACAGGTGGAAATCTGAAGGTGCAAGGTCAGGACTATACGGCGGATGCATTAACACCTCCCAGCCAAACTCTCTTAATTTTTGCTGAGTGGCTATAGATGTGTGAGGTCTAGCGTTATCATGATGAAACACCACACCCCTTCTGTTGATCAATTCCGGCCGCTTTCTCTCAACTTCTTGCTTTCAGTCATCTCATCAGTTGTTCGCAGTAGAGTTCAGAATCGATAGTTCTGCCTGGTGGTAATAGCTCATAATGAATAAAGCCCTTCCAATCCCACCACACACACAACATCACCTTATTGCCAGTTAACCCGGGTTTCGCCACAGTCTGTGAAGCCTGACTGGCCTTTGACCACGACCTTTTTCGCACGTTCTTGTCGTACGTGAAAAACTTTTCATCACCAGTTATCAGCTTCTTCAAAAATGATTCGGTTTCATTACGTCGTGATAAAGAATCACAAATGAGTACACGGTTCATTAGGTTTCTTTCAGTGAGCTCGTGAGGTACCCAAATATCGAGCTTTTTTTTGTACCCAGCTTTTTTCAAATGCGCCAAAACTGTTATGTGATCAATTTTCAGTTCTTCAGCTACGTCGTAACTACTGATATGTCGATCTTGCTCCACTTTTTCAAAAATGGCATCCATTTTATCCGTAATAAGGCGACCAGAGCGAGGTGCATTTTTGACATCAAAATTTCCGGATTGAAAACGCATAAAACCAAATTTGTGCTACTCTCACAGAGACTGCACTAGGTCCATAAACATCGCAAATTTTCTTCGCGGCTTGCGTTGCATTTTTACCTTTTTTGTAGTAAAATTTTATTGCTTCATTAGATTCACTCATCTTGACAGTACGAAAAACAAATGAAAATCACACATTTGCCTTATTTGAATTTGGAATTATGTTCTTTAAAATTTTAACTTTCAATGATACCAAAACCAGCCAGATATAAATACTACAGCCAAAGAGATTTTATTACAAGATCATACATACTATAATGCGAAAAGACTTTTTCCCCAACCTATTGTATAGTAGGGATTATTTGTCTAACTTGATAATTCATTTGCATTTCTCCCATATTTATTTAATAAAATCGTTCGAGATATTTTGGAAGAATGACTACGTGGCGTAGCATTACGCTACGAAATCGCGTAGAAGGCTACGAAGGAATAACAGAAATTTGAGTTGATGGAAGTCTTAAAATTATGTTATTTTTATGTTAGTGGAAGTTGTCAGTAATAGCATATTATCGAAGACTCTGTCTATATAATTTTTTCATCCTGGAATAAATATAGAAAGACCTAGTCATACTTTAATAATTAAACATTTACCGTAATAATCACTTACCGGGCGGGCATCTTCATGAAATGAGTAATAAAAACACCTGAGATTCTTTTAACATATTTATTTTATTTATAACTTTTAATTTTATTACTCATCATATGTGGCATACAGGTGTAACGATACTTCTTTATGGCCATCTTCAGAAGAAATTAATTAAATTAAATTATTTAGTATTGTTGAATAGAAATTAGTGTTTGGAGCTGTCGTATTGCGCATCGCCCTTTCTTCAGAGTAGAAATGAACATTTTACTGGTCCTTCGTCATATTGTGAAACGAATAGTGATGGAAGAGACTGATTCATACATTTTACAAGTAGCAGAGTTCCAGTGACAATGCTTAAAGGAGTATACCTACAGGGTTTTTTTGTTTACAGGGTACGATATTCACTTACCTACCATTTGTGTGAAATACGTGCTTGTTTGCCACCGTGCAAAAAAACATATATATGTACAGTGTAATATATCATAATTTATCACGTTTACCTTTACTTTTTACTTTTTAGTGTTTATATTTAATCCAATTTTCTTAACTAGTAAGTTAATTAGGTAGGTGGGTTAGTGAATATATAATTATACTAGTGTGTAGATAGCTAGTACTACTGCTTGGAATCCATTGACGAAGCTGGAGGTTATAGGCAAGGCAGTAGAAGTAATGCAGTTGTATGAAATTTTCATTTTAGACGCAATATACACTTGTCGACATCTGCTTACAAAATAAGAAATCAAGCCAATTAGTCCTAATTCTCTTATTTTTTTTAATATAAGACGATTCATAGTAGAATATATAGTTAAGACTAAAAGTTTTTTTTTAAACACAATAATATTCCCTTCCTACGCACACCTACAATCAAATTGCATCAAATCAAGGTACAACAATCATACCTGTATTTTAAATATGCCAATAATCCAAAAGAGTAAAGTAGTATTGTAATCCATAATTTAACCTTGAATAAATCTTCATAAAATAAAAGTAAATCTTTCAAGGTTTAATTACCTACCCAGCTTTAATTTTTGAAGAGCTGAGCCTTGTTTCAAAGTAAATCTTAATTTTAATGATTTTTTTTGTCCGTAAATGTACTAGATAGTGGCGCGCTACACTTCTTGAGATGTGTTCTCATGTTGCTGGACTGTGTGAAGGCGAGTTTACACCGCGGGCACGAGTATGGCTTGGCACCGGTGTGGAAGTTCAGGTGGGACTTCAGGTGATGTTTCTTCGTGAACGATTTTGAACACATAGAACAGGAAAAAGGTTTAATACCTGAAAGATTATTTATGCGTGTTTATGATACATATCTTTCTTCTGCTACCTATGCCGAAAGTTCGTACTTTCGTCGTCCCTATCAACTGGGATAAAAGTCGGTCTTTATTTCCCTTTATTCACTGGTGGAAGAGTTCTAAGTGTAGGAACTCGAGGGCGCAGGCACCACCGTATTACCTAACCTATCTGCCGCTAAATGGTAGTGTTTGGCACTATCGTATTCCGGTTAGACGGTAATGTATAGCCCCGTAATAACCATACAGAAACATGACACCTTAGGTCTTAGGGGTGGCAACGTGTCTGCATTTTGACCTCCGGTTTAAATGTTTTTATTGTTGGCGAAGAATCTATTGCCTTGCAGCTATGTGTATCCGCTGGTGATGGTTTGAAAGAATGTTGCTGGAGAATACTTGGATATTTAAGAGTGATGAGATACCAACCAGTGTGCAAACTAAGATGCAGCGTCATATTGAATCTGTCGGCGAAGTGTCTGTCGCACTGCAGATATGAGTGTCCGCTGGTGATAACTAAGAAGAATGTTGCTGGAGAACACTTGGATATTTAAGAGTGATGAGATACCAACCGGTGTGCAACCTAAGATGTAGCGTCATATTGGATCTGTCGGCGAAGTGTCTGTCGCACTGCAGATATGAGTTTCCGCTGGTGATAACTAGGAAGAATGTTGCTGGAGAACACTTGGATATTTAATAGTGATAAGATACCAACCGGTGTGCAACCTAAGATGTAGCGTCATATTGGATCTGTCGGCGAAGTGTCTGTCGCACTGCAGATATGAGTATCCGCTGGTGATAACTAGGAAGAATGTTGCTGGAGAACACTTGAATATTTAAGAGTGATGATATACCAACCGGTGTGCAACCTAAGATGTAGCGTCATATTGGATCTGTCCGCGAAACGTCTGTCGCAATGTGGACACGCGTACGGTCGTTCCCCGGAGTGCGTCCGCTGGTGTTGCTTCAGAAGCATCTTCCGGGAAAACGCTTTCCCGCAATCGTCACACACATGGGGCTTTAAACCTGAAATCAAATATTCAACTTTAATATTACTGGTAGTAGAGCTCCAGTGAGGGGTTAATTGATAATCTAATCTACTTGCCGCTAAATGGTTCAGTGCTATGGTGTTCCAGTCAGGTGGTAATATACGGCCCTGTAATATCCGGCACAGAGATAACTTAGACCTCAGGAGTGGCAACGCATCATTTTTTTTTTTTTATGTAATGGGCGTGGCAAACAAGCATGCAGTTCACATTGATGTTAAGTGATGACTGCAGCCTATAGACACCCACATGAAGACCAAGGTCAAAATGCAGATGCGTTACCACTCCTGAGGCCTAAGGTGTTATGCCTCTGTGCCGGAAATTACAGGGCCGTACATTACCACCTGACCGGAACACGATAGTGCTAAACACTACCATTTAGCGGCAAGTATATTAGGTAATGCGGTGGTGCCTACGCCCTCGAGCTCCGTCACTGAAGCTCTACCACCAGATTAAAATCCAGCATCTACATTTAAATCCCTGGTTTGATGTAAAAGTTTATATGAAACAGTATTATTTACCATCAATGTGAACTGTATGCTTATTTGCCACTTCATGACTTAAAAAAGGATGCAACTTCAGGCCTGTATATCCCCAAAAGAGAGTTGAGTTGAGTTCTGCACTTGATTTTTTTAAAAACCCTGCCTAAATCTTCCCGAATTATTCATTACAATGTTTCTCAGTTTGTTAAGAAAGGTGTGGGATTGGAAGAATTATTCTGACAAAATCTCACTTTTCACTGATATCTAATAGCGAAAACTTGTTTTTTAATATATTGCATTGTTAAAACTAATTGCTTTGTAACCGTGTGAAGCATGTCTTCCCAACGTTCCTTCTTTGAGATTTTGGCGCTACGGTAACCAGTTGTTTTGCGTTTGTTGGTTTTAATTTGAACAATTTGCGAAATAAATTGCGTATTTAATTGAATTTAATCGACACTGGTTTGGACGTTTATTACAAATACTTTTTGAAGATTATTAATAGGCATATTTTTTTATTCATGAAAGCAGGTAACAAACCTGAAGAACTAATTGATCGATTGTTTATTATTTCTCTTCACAAGGGCTATTTGGGTACATTAAATATTTTGACGACCCGGTGATCCAGCGGTTTGAGGTGACCGTTTAATTAGGGGTTCGATCCCCGCACCGGGGCTAATATTTGTATGATCTACAGATATTTGTTTTGGGTCTGGGTGTTTGTGTATGTGAGTGTAAGCGGATTTTATTTTGTTTATGAATTTTATTTTGGTGGTTAGTGAATTGTTCCACCTGCAACCTATGTAATATGTTTATATAAAGTATGCAGTCTGTAGCGGAGAACGCAATTGAAGGTAGATAGATACGTGTGAATATTAGAACAATAGATAAAATTTACCTGAATGAATCCGTACGTGCATATTGTAGGCTACCCGTTGGTTGAATGACTTCGGGCATAACGAGCATTTGTATTCTTTCCGATTCCTGAAAAGGAAATAAATACATCTGCTTTAATTAAATAGGTATTGTCAAGTCCTTATTCACTTACATTGTTTTGTATCAACATTCACTAATCAGGCACCAGATTAATATTTGTTTTTTTAACTAGGTTCATTATTCAACATAACAAGTACTAAGTAAAGTAACTAAGTATACTGTTTAAAATTTCTTTAGTTTTTAATTCAAATACCTACTTGAATCTGTTAATCGTTGATGATTCTTGAAATTTAAGCATTTTTTTATTAATGTGGTATCTGAAATTATTGATTTAACCAAAAGGTTTCGTTACACTTACTCGAGACAAGCTAATACTTAGAAATATTCGAAACATTAAACATGTTTCTATTTCAAATTTGTAAAAAAAAATGGAACATAATTGGGAACATTGGTTTTTATAGGTTCCTTATTTATGAACTTTATATAGGTTTGCATATAATCATTATAGAGGTAAAAACATTGGAATTGAATCCTAATAAATGTTAAAGGAGTTTGGACGTCGATTTATTTTTAATTGTTTTAAAATAGAATTGTCATATATTTTTGTTAGAATTTTTAAGTCTACATACGAACAATAAATCGATCTTGTGAAAATTAATAGATAATTATTTTTCATTAAAACACGAACCTCAAAAATATACATGGTAATTATCATTATGATTATGGTAAATATTATTACAATTAACCGTGAATAGCAATACAACGATATCACATTGCATTCTTTTTCTAGAAGGTAAATGTGTTTTTCGTCTTATTGATCTTCCACATCATATCAGCCGAAAGATGTCCACTGCTGGACCAAAGTCTCACAATACGGGAGATATGCCATACCCGCCACGCGCGGTATGTGGATTAGTAAAGTAGTTTTATCGCAGGACGCTACTGTCTATCTTGCGTTATTGCACTTACTATCCGCCCCATTGTAATAGTTTGACTGCCATTGTTCGTTGAAATAAAACTAGTTTTCGGATTTATCTCGCATATATTAAACTAAAATGATTATTTAAAATCGAACCCGACGTTTCACCTCAGTCTGCCCGAGACCACGGAAGCTGAAAAGCGACCGAAACGTCGGGTTCGATTTTAAATAATCATTTTAGTTTAATATACACGAAATAAATCCGAAAACTAGTTTTATTTCAATGAGTGCAGCTCGCGAAAACCTAAGAACATACTATGTCATTGTTCGGTTGACTGACTGCATTAGTGGAAGATTTATCTTCCAATAGAAGATTTCTTTTCCAGTAGAAGAACTTTTTCCACTAGTGAGCGGTGAGATTGTCGGGTCCCGACGCCAGCGATCTTACAACAGATAATGATATTATGATTTTTTTTGTTAGTGAGTTGAGTTGCATCATAGAGCAACACGGGCCACCGGCCGCGGCGGACCGGAGGGGAGCAGCCATATGCATTGTCTGACGCAATTGAACTATTGAACGTAGTTATATCCTCGAGTTTTATATCTAACATCTATAAAGTCTCAAACTATAAATAAACTTAGCAATGTCACAGGTTGGAATCCTGCTCGACGTCAAATATTGGGTACTACGTCTGAACGGACCAAGAAGAATGGACCGTAGTCCTTCTTTCCATTTTTTTACTTTATCTATGCACTCGTCTTACTCGTGAGAATACAGTAGTAATTACAGTACTGAAGACTTCTACCGGAAAGAATTTGCTTTATGCAGTTGTATGTATGTCCTCTGGCTTTGCTAGTTGTCTCAATATAATTACCTATGTCACAGATTCGAATTCAGCTCAAGTTAAATTAATATTTTTTTTTATTTTACCTATGAATCTTCATATGGCTGCTCAGGTAACCCCTGTCGTTGAAGTATTTGCCGCAAACGGGACAAGTGGTAGCAAACTCCTTGGTGCCGCGATGGACTGACATGTGATATTTGTAGTTCCGTAACTGAGAAAATGTCTTGTTACATTCCGTACACGTGTAGCGTGTGGTAGGATGTCGTTTCTCGTCAACGTCTGCATTCTCCTATAATATTTTAATTATTTTATTTTATAGTGCCTATCACTTAATTTATTGATGTCTTAATATTTTATTGATCTCATTTCATTCCCAACTTGCACACTGCCTACGTAAGCATCCGTAGTCCGGTATTGGTTAAAACTTGATCTAAATGGTCGACAAACGTCAGATAGATAAGGTGCGACAGAGATAACGCTCTCTAGACCCGAAATAAGCCGAAGTCTCCATCCTAGGGTCGATGTGCAACTTTTCTTGTTAGATACTGTACTTTGTTACCCTGAGGCATAAGTTGTTTTGCCTTTGTGATAGTTATAACGGAACCATACATTGCCATCTAAACGAAAGACGACAGTACTGAACATATTGCCATTTAGCATCATATAGATTAGATAATACGACGGTCAACCTACCCCCTCGAACTCTAAGAGTGGATCTATATCAATTAATAAAATCGTTATCCATTTGTTTATGTAAGTATACGCCAGTGGGGCCTGGTGAATTGCCCTATAAAAATACGAACCAAACAGCACCACCAGCAACGAGAACACAAGGACTGGACTACGTACGACGACGTGGACTACCTAAGTGACTAAGATAGATTATTAAAATTTGCGGATTTTTTAAAGACTTTATTCTCGTACAATGTGACGACTACTGTACTGATGACAAAATAAAAAAACATACTAACCCACCTTTTTACTGATTGAATACGTTGATTCATCTCCATTTGAATAGTTAATAACCGATTTATATTCATCGGTGACTGTCAAATTTGGTTTTTTATTATTGTTGCTGTCGTTAGTGCAATTTTCACGCAGCTTCTGAAATAAATGATGAGAATGACGATCTATTCTGATTCCAGAAGACAAGAGTTTGTGAGATCCTACCATGGTCTATTCTAGTTTATTTCCAAAAATGGATCGAACGCAGGCAATTCTTTTATTATGTACTATTTATTTTTCGCAATAACACATGCAAGTGAACTTTAGAATATAAAGAAAAAACGGAAAGAAAAATTTGACTTCGGGCAGGAATCGAACCTGCGACATCAGGATAACCAGTCCAGCCGCTTTACCACTAAGCTACCGAAGTTCTTAGTGGTACTGGTACTTCGGTAGCTTAGTGGTAAAGCGGCTGGACTGGTGCCATCTATTTCTAAACACATAGTGCAACAGTTTACTGGTTGAGTGTTCAACAAGACAAATTATTTACATATAGCCAAGTGTTTCATTGATGAATTCGTAGTATTTGTACTCGTGATTCACTCTACAGTAAACGGTGAAAATGCATACTTTACAGTTGATATTTGCCTTCTAAGAACCAAAATTGTTTCAAAAGAAAGAAAAACGTGTTTCTGAATCTCAATTACATTGCAATCAATACACAAAACTGTGTGAAGGGTGATTGAGTGACTGCCAGACAACACACAACCGAAACTACTAGACGTAGTAAACTAACATTTGGTTATCGTTGTGGTTGAGGAGAGGAGCACAGAAAAAAACTTTTCTAAATTCCTGTAAGTTTGGAATTTATGCCTAGAAGAAGTTGCAACCAAAGTTAGTTTGTAATCATTTACATTTAAGTCATGTTTCGTTTAAATGAAACACAGCATGGTATTTCAATTTTGTATGCCGATCAGTCAAACAGCATAAATATTTTAATAATTGTTATAACTTTTATTACTCACGAGTACTTTCACATAACCTTTACAGATGCGTGAAATATGGTTGCCATCTTTGATTGCAGGTAAAAGGTAAAAAACAAAAAAAAAATTAAGTGAAAGGATCTTAACATTTTTTTAAATCTCAGTACGCTTTTCAAAAAAATACTCATTAATACACAAAAAGTATATATAACTGCCAGGCTCATTAAATAAATCAAGCCTTGAAAAAGTAAATCAGTGGCACCTACCGTTGCATTGTTTTCTAACAGTTGATTCTGTTGAAGCATCCCAGTTTTTTGTTTTCTCCGGAAAGGTTTGTAATTGTTTGGTACAAGAGAACTCCAAGGATTTTGTAATACTTTATTTAATATACAGCTTTTCATAAAAATATTTTTATGTGAATTAATAGTCATATTAAGCATTCTTGTATCTTTAGATTGACTTTGACGAAAATCTTTTCCAGAAAGATTACTTGATAAACTAGTATTTGGATATTCAGTCATATTTTCAGCACTTGGCTGTTTTAATTTTATATTCAATAAAGCGGTTCCTGATACATTGTTGCTTTGCATACGTGTTGGATAATTTTGAAAGGATAATGGCCAATTTGTACAAAAGTTTCGTGGCCAGTCAAGTTCTGAAAATCGTATTTTTGGTTTTAAATAATCTGCAAAAGAATTTTCTTTGAGACTGCGTTTATCACACGAAAATTGTGGTGATTCTAATGACGCCTTCTCTGATGTGTGAGAAATTATGTCGCTAGTAATGGGATGTGAGGCATTAGCATTCGCCAGGAGAAGAGATGTCGGTCCACGATAGCATTCATTTGATATTGCCAACACGCCCGCTGGCCGCCCGTTATTGTTACCGTTTTGATCATATGTCTCAATAAGTAAGTCATTTACAAAAGTGCTGCTTTGTCGGGTCTCACGTCGCATCTCTAAAGTTCGATAATGCTGTTCGGCGCATCTCTGTCTCAATCTTGTATCATCCACATTTAACGAACTTAATGTCTGCTTTACTTTACACGTGATTCGGACATTCGTACCTTCTTTAATGTTTGCACACTTTTTGGCACTAGGCGTAAAGTCAAGTGGGTGGTCAATATTTCTCGACATTGCACTTTCTATGTTTATATTTGGATTGTACGCATTTTCAAAATCACCGTAATCTGTCGGCAAATATTGATAGTCAATAAAAATTTGCATAGCTTCTACTATGTCTAGGAACGTTTTTAATTTAGGCTTCGAAATTACCACTTCTCCGTTATAGATGTAGTAAAGTACTGAGGACATGGCTTCCATATCAAACTCGGGCAAATATATAAGAATTGGTGAATCTTCAGTAGAACACGTGAGTAGCAGACTCTGGAACAGAATGGGAATCTTATCTTGATATAGTCAATTTGTTGAGTAGTTTCAACGATGATGAGGTAACATTTTTAGGGTTCCGTACCCGTAACCGTAAGAGTAAAAAGTGGCTCTTATTACTAAGCGTCCGCTGTCCGTCCATCACAAGGCTGTATCTCAAGAAGTGTGATAGCTAGGTCCTTGTAATTTTCACAAATGATGTATTTCTATTGCCGCTATAACAACAAATACTAAAAACATAACAAAATAAATATTAAAGGAGGACCCTCCTACAACTAAAGGTGTTTTTTTTACTCAATAACTTATTAATAACGGTAACAGGTAGACGCTTGAAATATTCACAGAATATTATAAAAGTTATAAATTCACTTTAAAAATAGTCTTTTTATAGATAATGGCACGGAACCCACCCTGCGCGAGTACAACGCGCACTTGGCCGGTTTCAATTTTAAATCCTCATCATTTTTGTTCATAATATAAGAAACGTTTATAACTAACGTACTCTGAGAAACTCACTGACGCTGGCTAGGACAGTGCGATGTGCACTGAATGCTCTGCCACCGCACACCAATTGCACGTCGCACCATTCCCCGGATGAAAGCCATTCACACATCTGACAACAGTTTATATAATAGTTAATTTTTATCATTTACCTTGTAACAAGCGGTCTAATAGTAGAAGATCACTACTGATGATCTGAGAGAAAGAGTGACGATGTGATTTTCCTTATTGGAATGATTTAAAAGGCAATTAATATTTTGAAAATATACCTAATCAATGTTTATAATGTTTATTTGTTCTATGGGATTCAAAACTATAACTGGCTAATCGTGACGTCACTGCATACCGACCTGGTAGAGTTCATGTAGAGTACAGTAGGAACCCTCTCGATTAAATTATAATAATATATGTTCGCAACCTTGGTGATATGGAATTGAGATTATTTTTTATAGACTTGCATGTCATGTTAATAAACAACAATATCTGCGTAATGGGGTACCAAATGATTTCATTTATTACGATGGGATTAGACTGCACCTTTAGACTGAGACTGCATAGAATAAATGATAGCTCGTGATACATCCGATACACCGCTGTATTTTACTTCTATACTCAGGACTGTATTTCACAAAGAGAGTTTAGTGTTATCCAGCTTAAATGGTTAGAAATTAGATTTCTGTGTCATTAGTCCACCTGTAAGATTTTTTCCCATTTCTAAAACAGCTAACGACAAGCCAAATCAATGGCGTGACGGGCCTTGGCAAGAAAATTTTCTTGAAAATTTCTACATTTTCTTACCAAACATTGCCCACGCGGTAATCTTAATTTTCGAACATTAAAATTCCTCTCAGCTACAAGCGCTTGACGAATTGATTCTGCTTTATTGATATCCTCTAAAATTGTGATTGGTAGGTAACTTTTAAATTTTGTAATAAACTTGTTGTCCCAGCGAATTTCGTATCGAAATAGAAATAGAAATAGAAAATATTTTTATTTCGAATAGATCTTTACAGATACTTTCAAAACGTCAAGAAATATAAAATACCTAGAGTGAATAACCATTATATAAAGTAAAGCAAAATCATATATCAATAGTAAATTAAAAATTAGAATTTAAACTACTTAACTTACTCCTGCAAACCAGAACAGACCAGTCCCCACGAACAGCACCCGTTCACGAGTATGACGCATGTGACAGCCATTGCCCTCCTCGACCATTTTAGAGGGAAGTGAGCAACCCGCCACACGACGCCGCCAAAGGCAAAGACATTTAAGCGTGCATGACTGCTCCGGATTTGCATACGGCAAAATAAAGATGGAATAAATTTACAGCCAGGGTATTCACATTATTCAACCCTTAACAATACTAATTACAGAATACACGAAATAACAGTATCATGAAATAGCCTGGCAGCGATCGCTATAATCCCAAGATGTACTATCATTAAGATAATCACAGGTCTTATAGTAATTACATTCATATAAACGTTCTTTCATTACTTTCTTAAATTTATTGATCGATAGACTTTGAACGTTTTTGGGGAATTGATTAAAGAACCGTATACATTGACCTGTGAAAGAATTACTGACCCTATTCAGCCGCGTTGCATGCACGGACAATTTGTATTTGTTCCTAGTATTTATACTGTGATTGTTACCTATTGTAGGAAACTCATTATTGTTTTTACGGACATATAATACATTTTCATAAATGTATTGCGAAGCTACAGTCAGAATATTTATTTCTTTAAATTTATCTCTAAGAGATACCCTCGGACTCAGCCCGTAGATCGCCCGGACAGCTCTCTTTTGCAGTACAAAAATAGTGTTGACGTCGGCGGAATTTCCCCATAGCAAAATGCCATAGGACATTATACTGTGAAAATAACTAAAATAAACAAGGCGAGCCGTCTCGACATCTATTAATAGTCTAATCCTTTTCACAGCAAACGCTGGCGAGCTAAGTCTATTAGCTAATTTGGCAATATGGGGACCCCATTGCAATTTAGCATCCACGGTAATGCCAAGAAATACCGTGGACTCTACGATCTCCAATACTTCCTCATTTATCTTAACATTGGTTTCAACCTTTTTTACGTTAGGAGTAGTAAATTTAATGCATTTTGTCTTACTGCTATTTAACGAAAGGTTATTGGCGCTAAACCAATGTACTATATTAGAGAGAGTATTGTTTACACCGTCAAAATCTACCTCCTGTCTTTTAATTTTGAACACTAAAGAAGTATCGTCAGCAAACAATACCATCTCTTGGCCATCATTGATAATGTAGGGTAAGTCATTAATATAGACTAAGAAAAGAAATGGCCCTAAAATAGAGCCCTGTGGGACCCCCATATCCATTGAAGTCCCGGGAGATCTTGTCCCATTTACATCAACACACATATTTCTATCGTTTAAATATGAAGTCATAAGCTCGAGAGCCTTAGCATACTGCTAGAGCTAGTAGCTTATTGCTAAGGCGATACGAAATTCGGAATACTGTACGACCTATGCTCATACCTACGTAATCCTAAATGCACATCCATAAAAAAAAACTTTTAAATTATTCGACCCGTTTTAGGTAAACACAGACACAGCGACACGATTTCTTCATATATTAAATTGTTATATGAGTAAATAGCTACTCAGAAAAATAGAAAAAGGCCCACTGAATCTGTGTCCTCAGGCCTAGATTCTACTAGCTTCAGTATTTCAGTGGCGGAGCTCATACATTAACTAATCTATCTGGTGCCAAATGGTAGCGTTTAGTTCTGTCGTATTACATGGTAGTATACGACCTCGTAATTCTATCTCATCGACAAAGGCAAAACAACTTAAGCTTCAGGAGTGGCACCGGATTACTACAATAACACAAACACAACTACAGTACCTATTTGCAAACAACTATACGCTGCAATATTCTCTTATCTTATCATCCATATGAACAACGTGATTGTTTGCCACTTTCATTAAATCCCCTGCCAACGTTGTTAAGAGTACAGTTATGTATAAATGGAATATATCAACACACAGTTTACCCATAATTCTTAGCAATTTGAGGAGTAAAAAAGAAATTGGTAGGTGTAGTTAGTAGCTGCCCGTCACATACACACGCTATGTTTGCGGCATACTTTTGAGAATTCCTTAGACAAAAAATAATGTTCAAATACAAGATTCTAAATTAATAGAATAAGAACGAATGTAAACATCAACATTTGCCAATAATATTTTAATTAATGATCAAGATAAAGATAGAGCGTGAAGTAACATATTGTGCTAAAGAAAAATGTTGTTAGTACAGTAATATCCAGGAATTCGACTTACAAGCAACAGCAGTGTAAGTCAAATTCGGGTAAGTCTTTGGGTTCGCCTTTGCATGTACCTAAATACTTGGTTCAAATTTCTCATTTTTGATCTTTTGGATCACATAATTAGAGGTAAATCAATAATGTATACTCGAACTTCTCGTAAACCCATAGAGCAACACGAGCCCGTGTTATAATAAAAATAACCGCGCATCTCGGAATTCACATAAAACGGGGTAGCTTAAGTCAGGGTATTAATGTAACAATAATGGCAACCCATTATACGTCCCACTGCTGGGCACGAGTCTCTCCCCTTTTTTTTGGGGAGGCCTGGAGCTTACTCCACCACGCTGCTCCAATGTGGATTGGTGGAGATACGGCGGGTTAGTGGCCAACCTGCTGTCAGATGTTTTCAAACCGCCCATAAGGCCTCCGACAAGGTTTAACGAATGCTATCTATCAATAGCAACCTGGACCGACGGCTTAACGTGCCCTCCGAAGCACGGAAATGCGCATTTTAATTTTCCACTAGCGGTCACCCATCACACATCCGACCGCGCCCGTAATGCTTAACCGAGTAGATCGCTTACGATCTACGCCAGCCGCTGGGCTATGCGCGGTATTACTGTAATGATATATTATACTCAAAAGTGCCTAAGGATTTATTGTATTACTAGGTGTGCCCACGACTTCGCCCGCGTGAGAATTTATGATTGTTCAATATCTACCCGGACCAGAGAATATGTAATAATACTACGTATAGAATGGACACTTCGACGTCCCACACATTTGCCGCGTTTCACCCAATCTCTTCCCCTCTTATGGGCGACGGTTGATACTCTACAGCGAGGTTGTGAGCGGCCTAGTTTTGATTATAATTTGTAATCGAATATTTTGTTTATTAACATTAAGATGGTGCTTTATTGTGCAGTGTTTGGCTGTATACCAACAAGTCGTGACAAAAAAAGATCATTTTTCAGTTTCCCGAAGGAAAAAATACCTAAAGTAAAATAATTATGTTCACAATTACAAAACTTTTTTAGTTATCTAAAAACTTTTTAATATTATAATTTCTCACCTTTACGCTATGTGATTGCATTAGTAATAAAAGTGTTTTACGGCCAAATAGTCAAACGTCACTTAAATCTAAGTGGGACTTAAAAGTCTTTTGTCTTTATAAAACACGTTCAATAGAGATAGCGCACATTTGAGCGTTGCTTAAAATTGAGGGATGTTTGAGTATTCGGCCATCAGTATATTGAATTGAAGTGACTTGTCGACGTAATGAGTAGGTAGTTAGTGTTATTTTCCAATACTTGTGATATTTGTGGCAGTAGTGTTTGTGTTTTTAAATGTTTAAAATGTACCGGTAAACTGGGTGAAACTGGTAAATAGAAATTTGCCTTACTGTTGAGCCGCAGTTAGACGATATCGGCCAAGAAGAATTAAATTAGAATCAACTGTCATATTTTTCTATAGAAAGAAAGAAAGAAATATCTACGTAAGTACAAAGTATTATTTTATTTTTATATTGTCGGT
Source organism: Macrosoma leucophasiata (assembly GCA_036365455.1). Classification (NCBI taxonomy): domain Eukaryota; kingdom Metazoa; phylum Arthropoda; class Insecta; order Lepidoptera; family Hedylidae; genus Macrosoma; species Macrosoma leucophasiata. Next base: position 12,918,945 of record JAWQUS010000010.1, on the reverse strand, counting down.
CCGAGGCTTAAAGTCATAACCTCATAACCCTACGTGCTACGCTGTGTGCGTGCACGTGTGACTACACGTCACTGATTGATGTCCGTGTTATAAGTAACCAAAACAGGCGTTTGTATGGAATTTTGGCGGAGTGTCCGCGGTGTGCCCGGACGAAGTCGTGGGCGCAGCTAGTATAAAAGTTACTCCTTATTACATTAGCTATCTGCTAGTGAAAGTCCCTCCAAAATCGGTCCAACCGTTCCCAAGATTAGCCCCGCCAAACAGACAGACAGACAGACAAACATAGTAAAAAATGTTGTTTTGGTATATGTACCGTGTAAAGATACATATGCATTTAGTAAAAAGCGGTTATTTTTATATTACAAACAGGCACTCCAATTTTATTTATTTGTATAGATGTATAGATTGTGATCACAACTACCGAAGTGCTGTAGTACCTATATAGCCATCTGCATTACCATATTACCAGATAATACTTATTTAGCAACACATAAATTAGATACTAATTTATTATGAATGCATTGCCTGCGTCCTTGGTCCGTCATCAAAACTAAAACTACTTTAATAAAAAGTAAATCCTATTATAAACTACAAAAAAATGACAGGTAGTTTGTATGTAGTATTGTATTATAGGTATAAGCTAAAAACGTTAATACGCCCAAAAAACTTTAATTAAATTAAATTTTTAAAAAATGGCTTTGATTGCATTTCCACAAACCTGTACACATCTTTACCTACCTGTAGAGCGAAATTAACTCAACAAGGGTACGACCAGGTCAACGATTTTAAAGTAGCACCACACACTAGCCGTGAAAGTGCTCAGCAAATAGATTGATCAAATAAAAGAAATGTATACTGATTCGACTAATCTCTCACCAACAAGAACTGGAATGTCGGTAACTTGTGAAGTCTATGTAGGTATGATTTTTGTTTACTTAACACGTTAAGTCGAATATCATGCGATAAAAATGTAACAATATCGACTCTGCGTGATCCCTACTTCCCTACTATAATATTATAAATGTGAAAGTAACTCTGTCTGTCTGTCTGTCTGTTACCTTTTCACGTCCAAACGAGTGAACCGATTTTGATGAAATTTGGTACAGAGATAGAGTTGACTTTGAGAAAGAATATAGGCTACTTTTTGTCTCCTTTTATTATCCCCATCCCCCTAAAATAGGGGGTGGAAATTTGTATGGAGCATCCTACAATTTTCAAGATTGAAAGTTAAAAGTCGGTATGTGAACTCTTTGAGTTTAACAAACAATACGTACATCATTTTTTTTTAGATCTGTGCCTCCATCCCTTTAATTCGGGGGATGAAATTTGAAGGTACTGGGCTTTACGGCAGTGTTCAAGCTGGAAAGCCAAAAATTGGTATGCGGCCTCTTTGTTATTAAAACAACGTTTACTTGATATTTATTTTTTTGGAAATATGCCCCACCCCCTGTCATAAGGGGTGGAAATTTGTATGGAGCATTCCACAATATTCAAGGTAGAAAGTTAAAACTCGGTATGCGAACTCTATGAGCCTGACAAGCAATAAATACATTTTTTTTTTTATTTTATCTACCACCATCCCCTTAAAGGAGGGTGTGAAATTTGTATTGGGCTTTCCGCAGTGTTCAAGATGGAAAGCCAAAAATTGGTATGCGGCCTCTTTGATACTAAAAAAACAACGTTTACTTGATATTTAATTTTTTTTGGAAATATGCTTACCCCCTGTCATAGGGGGTGGCAATTTGTAGGGAGCATTCCATAATTTTCAAGGTAGAAAGTTGAAACTTGGTATGCGGACTCTTTGAGTCTAACAAATAATTTCGTACATAATTTTTTTTGGACATTGCCCCTTATCAGAGGGGGTAAAATTTTGTATAAAAATTGGTACCCAGACTCTTTGTTACTAAAGAAAACAACGTTAAAGTTCTTAAAATATGTACTTTTTTTTGGAAATCTGCCCCAACCCTCTAAGAGAGGTGATAGTTTGTACGGGTATTTATCAGTTTTTAATGCCGTTTTTATGTCGTGAAAGTGGCAAACAAGCATGCAGTTCACATTGATGTTAAGTGATGACTGCAGCCTAAAGACACCCACACAAAGACCAGAGGTCAAAATGCAGATGCGTTACCACTTCTGAGGCCTAAAGTGTTATGCCTCTGTGGCAGAAATTACAGGGCCGTACATTACCACCTGACCGGAACACGATAGTGCTAAACACTACCATTTAGCGGCAAGTATATTAGGTAATTCGGTGGTACCTACGCCCGCAAGCTCCTTTACTGGAGCTCAACCACCAGAAAAATTGTTTTTTTGAAATTTGCCTGAAAATTGGTTTACAGGCTTCTTATGTTATGTACGAAAAATAGTTGCATCAATATTGGTATGGGACTTACCGCAATTTTCAAGGTGGAATATAAGCGGACAGGCTCTTTGGTACAAAATAAAAAGATAAAGCAGTATCTATAAATAAAACAAATATTAATACTCTTGGAAAAAGATAAGAGGCAGTGTTACCAATTTCCTTTGATGGATGGGGATCACAAGTTTTTTAAAACGCGCTAACGCTGTCTTCTTGGTCCAGGCAGCGGCCGCGCTACCTATGCTCTGAAGTAAACGGTTGATTCTACATTGATTATTTCTTTGCTTTTGATTTTGTATTTTAATTGATAAATTGAAACTACTGTTCCTAGAGACTTAAAATTTGGTACAAGGATTCCTTTCATGATGTATAAGAAAGGATTTTTAGAGATAAATATAAAGGACTATATGACAACAGGTATAAACATTTTGGATTGCAATAAAAAATTATCAGTGCAGACGAAATGGACAAATTCTGTCCTAAAGGAGGAAGATGAAGAATGAAGTGGTATTTTTTTTTAATGTAAATGTAGTTGCAAACAAGCATGCAATTCACATTGATGTTAAGTGATGACTGTAGCCTATAGACACTTACACAAAGACCAAGGTCAAAATGCATTACCACTCCTAAGGCCTAAGGTGTTTACGCCTCTGTGTCGGAAATTACAGGGCCGTACCGTTATAGAAAGTTTCTCATTCCTGAACTAAACAGTATAAAAATTGGTATACAGGCTCATGATTAGGAACAGTAAAAAATATCTGTTTAAGTAAAATGGACAAAATATCCTCCTAAATGAAAAATGGAAGTGTACTGTTTGTATGGAATTGAGATTAAAATTTGTGTGGGATTTTTGGTAGTTTCTAAGTTAGAGACTTGAAAAGTGATGTTCCAGTCTTTCTGTTAGGAATAAAAAAATAGGTACGTGTATCAGTATTTTGACAAAATCACCCCTAAACTTTCAAATATAAGGGGTTAAAATTAAATAGAGATTTTTGAAGTTATAGACGTGATTAAGACTCCACATTACGCGACGGGAAACTTGATAAGGACATTTCCATGGGATTGTAAAATTTAAATTATTTATAAAACGACATCCACGCGGGCGAAGCCGCGGGCAACAGCTAGTTTTTAATAAAGTCAAAATGTGTTGAATAACGTAAAATGTAAACAGTGTAAGTACTTTGAAGAGATGACGACATAAGTGGTAGAGCTCCAGTGCCGGAGCTCGCTGGCGTAGGCATCACCGCATTACCTAATATACTTGCCGCTAAATGGTAGTGTTCAGCACTATCGTGTTCCGGTTATGTGGTAATGTACGGTCTTGTAATTTCCGGCACAGAGGCATAACACCTTAGGCCTCAGGAGTGGTAACGCATTTGCATTTTGACCTTGGTCTTTGTGTGGGTATCTATAGGCTGCAGTCATCACTTAACATCAATGTGAACTGCATGCTTTTTTGCCACTTCCATTACATAAAAAAAACTATGGTACGTATATACATATATATATACGAGAGAAAATTCAAAACGGGTTCAACGTGGTTTCAATTTCAAGTGCATCTTCCTTATCCACTTTATACGATGTAATCACTGCTTGCTGCACCTCGGTAGCTCAGTGGTAAGGCGGCTGCACTGGTTATCCTGAGATAGCAGGTTCGATTCCGGCCCGAAGTCAAATTTTTTTTTCCATTTTTTATTTACTTTCTAAAATTCACTCGCATGTGATGATTGCGAAAAATAAAAATATTACAATTACCGCTTTTATAGTCATTGCTAATTCTAACAGTGTTGTTTTTTATGATAGTAGCAATTAAGCATAGGTACAGTTCACACTGATGGTAAGTGGATACTGTACTGTGAATATTAAATCAGATATTCCAATGTATATTCGTTGCCACTCCTGAGGCACTAATTCTGTGCTGGAAACTACAAGTATAGTTAAATTATCACTATTATGTGGTACATGTCGCCGCGAGAAATATCCGACATAATATATCAAACACAAACAAGCTGCATGTGCCTGACTGGCACAACAAGTGCTGTTCCTATTTTAATTTAGAAACACAAGGTGAACGTTTGCCCTTCCTAAATAACATAATTGAATCTTAGTCCTTTGATTGAAAATATTTGAACATCACATGTTAGACAAGATAATTTTTCTTTCTCTCCTATATTTATTTGTACTTTATTACAAGTAACTCTTTATAATATTAACCCAAGTAGATATTTGTCTAGTTATTTTTTAATTAGATATTTCAGATGTGTGTGTTTTAAATATTCAGGAAATGACACATCTTAAAATTATATCACTTAATTTGCAGTTGCAGGTATATTTTCAAACAATGATTATAGTTTTCGAAAAAAAAATATTGAAAAAACTTACAACGTAAACAATCCAAACTTTCAGGTGAACACAAGTTCAAATAAAATCGCGCAGAACGAGGTTCCCCGGAAGCCCGTCACAGAGTCTGCGCGCCAATACACACTGACGTTTAATCCGAGACCACAACCCACCACTTTTTTCTAATGGAACTATGGGTTACCGCGGTTGTCCTACTAACGGTCCAAAATTTACTTGTTTGCACATACTTACCCGAAATTGGGTACATTTGTTTAAAATTTTACTTGTTTGCGAACACTTATCCATCAATTATGTATTTGGATTACTTTTTATCGCTAAAGCTCATACTTAATTTGTCAATCTCAACTTCTACGTGTATTGACAAGTAAACATGTGGCAAATAGGCCTCCTAGTAAACATCCGATGTGCGGATTTTTTTTCTAAATATTGGTAGAGCTGCAGTGATGAAGCTGGCAGGCGTAGGCACCACCGCATTACCTAACCACTATGTTTGTTAAAGTTAAAGTTAGTGTAAAATTTCACATCCTTCTCTAACTTAAAAAATGTCTATTAAAGCTAAGTATACAGTGTGTGCAATCTTATATTTAATGGGATATTCTGAAATACTTTACATAAAATATTTAAGTAGGTATCTATACCTATATTAAGCTATGAAAAAAATTACATCAAGTTTATATGGCATAATTACCTACAGTTTACATTACCTTAGTACCTCCTTAGATCCTAGATCTATCTAGTAGCCATATCTTTTCCCTTTCCTATTAAAAAAACTCTCTCTAAACTTCTCGCTATTTACTAGGTAAATTATGGTAGGTATGCAAGCAATAGCAAGTACAAGAAGTTGTATAAAAAAACATGTCCCTTTTAAATTAGTGTAGGTAACTACTTAGTTGACTGCCATGAAGTAAGTAAGTACAATTGACCCACAGTTTTTTGACCTAAAGCAGTAATTTAATCGAGCAATTAAACGTTAACGCCTGCAGTAAGTACCGATTCCTAAAATAATTGTACTCGTTTCACAACCATCTAGATAATATCTTAGAAAGCTTTAATGTTGTTCTATCATCCTAATCTATTTCTTAATCAGGGTCGGCATTCAAAAGTCTGTGACAAGATGACAGTTTGTCATCAGTCAGAAAATTTTTGTCATGTTGGCTATACGGGACGACTCGATTGGCTGTCGAACGTTTTGTCGCCTTTTTATTTTGAGACACACTCGTAAAAGCAGCACCTAACAGCAGTGGCGTAGCTATAGGGGGACGACGGGGGCGGCCCGAACCAGATGCCACCCGTTTGGGGGTGACACCCTGTCCAGTGTCATCTGTGATTAAATAACCAAAATTGGTTAGCGGGGTTAGTATTATTTCATATTCTCTGGCGGGGTTTAGACGTGCAGACGCAAAAGAATGGAGTAATTCCTCTTTTGTCTCACAATTTAAGGCCCCAACAGAATACCAGCACCGGGCTATCTAATCCGCCTGCCAAATGTGGCGATTATGGCATATTCTCCCCAATGACGCACTTCGGCCTTTCTTTGCCCAGCAGTGGACGTCTTTCGACAGGAGTGATGATGATTATGATTAGTAGGTTGGCCCAACAGTAGAGTTTAAGGGATTTAATATCATTAGAGAACTCATGTCCTTAAGTTATCATAAGATTTTTACTGGTGGTAGGGCTCCAGTGACGGAGCTCGCGGGCGTAGGCATCACCGCATTACCTAATATACTTGTCGCTAAATGATACTGTTCAGTACTATCGTGTTCCGGTCAGGTGGTAATGTAGCGGCAGATAGATTAGGTAATGCGGTGGCGCCTACGCCCGCGAGTTATTTCTTTATATTAACCTACAACGCGTAAAATAATTGATGATATGATGATAATAAATCTTAAGGGGTATGTATATTGTTTCCATAGTGTTTTATATACTTAGTAGAGCTTAGTATTAGCTCTACTAAAGAAAGCTTACTACAATAAAATCGAAGTCAAGTTTTGATTTTATTTAGAAAATAAAACTTTAAACACATATGTTTGATTACTTCGCTTGTAAAGTGTTCCTGATAAATAAACATTGTATGGAAATATTAATACAGTGCTGTGGATTCCAACAGTTTGCTATTTGATTGTGGTCATGCTGAAAAATATTATATTTCTTCATAATTTTACATACCAAATTGATAATCCCAATGATAATCCTATTCAATTAAACCTATTTTAATTTTATTAACCCGCGGCCAGCCCCGGCTTCGCGCGGGTGCAATATTACCTACCCTCTCCTATACATCTTAGCGTGATGTTATATACATATATAATATATAATATGCTTCCTCAATAAATGGGCTATCTAAAACTGAAAGTTTTTTTCAAATCAGACCAGTAGTTCCTGAGATTAGCGCGTTCAAGCAAACAAACAAACAAACAAACAAGCTCTTCAGATTTATAATATTAGTAAGTAAAGAAGATATAGTAGGTATAATAATATAAAAATATACCTATAATAATGGTTAGATATAGGTAAATTATGGAAAAAAAAATTACCACTTTAAAACCTAGGGTAGGTTTTAAAGTGGTAATTTTTTTTTTTTTTTTTCTATCCCTTCAAGGAATACAGTGAAGTTATATTACAAACTAGCTGTAGCCCGTGACTTCGTCCGCGTGGTTGTCGGATAACTCGGAGTAGCCTATATTCTTTCTCAAAGTCAGCTCTATCTCTGTACCAAATTTCATTAAAATCGGTTCAGTCGTTTGGACGTGAAAAGGTAACAGACAGACAGACAGACAGTTACTTTCAGATTTATAATATTAATAATATGAAAATATAAACATAATAATATAATATATAATATAGTAGGGACATAGATTTATGATCTACTGTAGGGATTACCACCATGATCATATTAACCGAATAGTAGATATAATGCAGTTATGTAACCCAGGAAAACACAGAAGAAAAAGTACATACTTCAAACAATAATATTTTATTTAGTCAAAGATGCTCCTCAAATATATTACTATCCATATAATCAAGACCATCATCACTGTTCTGGACATATGAACAGAAAAAGTTACCATCAATAGCATCATAGTTATATTTGCTACATATACAATAACACACACTTTTTCTGCAGCCTCTACATTTGCTGGTGTGCTTCATTATGATTTCATCTGCAAACTCACACAGAACAAAATCATCTAAATTATATTTAACATCTATATCTGGCTCACTATTATCAAGTACATCATTCAGCAAAAAATCATCAACACTCTCAAAACTTCCTAGATGATTGAATATTTGTTTTTGTTGCCTACTCAACACTTTTTCAAGCATAAACACCAAATGATGATGATAACACTGGAATGTAATTTTATCAACTGCTTCATCTTTCATAGCCATCCACAATTTGACGCAACTAAGCGGAGTCTTATTTACCCCAGAAAATAAGGCAGGGTTTGTTAAAATTCCACTAGCAGCCATCACTCCACTACATCTCAAGGCACCATGGAGTCTGTCTGCATCCTCCAATGTTTTGACACTTCCATTGGCTATTACCGGTATTTTTAATGAATCACATACTTCCCTCAAAGAATCAATATCTATATCATCCCCACTTTTCTGAGTGGGAGTGCGTCCGTGCACAGTGACAAAATCAAGCCCACATTTTTCTAATTGCTGACACATTTTTATAGTTTTCTTTAAATCATTTAATATCCTTATCTTAACAGAGACACTGAAATTTGATGGTAAACTGCTTCTTACTTTTTTTATTAAATCATGGACCACTTCAGGTTTAGACAGCAGAGCACATCCATAACCATCTTTCATAGCCCATCTCTGTGGGCATCCACAATTCAAATCAACTCCATCTGCGTAAGGGTATACTAACATAGATGCATCCACAAAATCGTTGACATTGTTGGCAGCAAACTGCACAATCAGGGGAGTATCACTAATAGTTGTTGAAAACTCGCTCATCCGCGCTTTTTGGTTCTGACAAAACGAATCAGCTAATATCATTGGAGTAAAACATAAGTCCACTCCAAAACTGAAACAAATGGTACCAGATAAAACACAATTCAAGACATAAAAGACACGACTTCATAATCTGCGACATGAATTACTTACTTCTTCACTAGAGTCCTAAACTGAATTTTACTATAACGAACCATCGGCGCACTTACTTTAAGATACGTATCATTAATTTTAACATTCCCAAACATGTCTGTAACATTACTTTTTCTTTTCATTTTTATCTTTTATGGAGTTACGTGGGATTTTTTACTATAATATTACTTTATTCTTTGGATCAAGTTAACAAAATTGATGGATAGTGGATATCCAATGATGTTATATTGTGAATATCAGTAGAAAAGGGAATAGATGATAGAGTTAAGTTCCTATTTTTACACCTTTCGTTGATTAAACTTACTGAACTGAATGATTATATTACAAAGTTATTTATTTTTACTAACATAAACCACACACACTCCAGTAACATTACAATAATTAACAAAATTTATTATCATTATCAAACATAACCTCATTGAATAATAATTTCATTTTTTTTAATTGTTTTACGGCCACGGATGAAAGTTCTTAACAGCAAATTAAACCACATACACTCCAGTAAGATTACAATAATTATTATCTTTTCAAATCATTATGAAACTTATCCTCATTGATTAATAATTTCATTTTTTTAAATTGTTTTACGGCCACGGATTAAAGTCCCTAACAGCAAATCTTCATTTATGATGACAATGAATATCCTTATGGAAGATGACGATGATTGGATGCTTCCATGTGCAATATGATATGATGGCTCCAGTAAAGTGACGGGAACTTTACTAGGAGATTTTACGAAGTTATGGAGGCAACATGGAAAATCACTTTTCACTTAATGATAGCACTTTCCTATACCCTTGAACGTTATTGAATGTTTTATGATAAAAATCCCACCATTTTTACACATAAAAGCGCGACTATACACAAATTTCGAAAATAATATCACGCAGCGACACAGCTTTTTTCCGCGTTCCCGCCAAAAACCTTAATCATTTCAGATAAAGACAGTTAGGGATCCGCAAAAAGTATCGATACTTGAGTAGTATCGATTCTTTCGTTTCGATATCTAGTATTTTTGTACACGATACTTTTGTTCCGATACTTTACTAGGTATCGATACTTTCTGAATTATTCCCAGTTGCTCGATACTTCTTACCTTGTTCCTGAATTTCCTAATCAACGGTTATGTATGGCCAGTTCAGTAACTGTTTTCATTGGATCTTAGTATTTAAAATGTGATGATGAAAACTTGACCAATGGCATTATGGACAAATTATGGTTTACATCCGACCCTTTGCCAAAAGAGAGAGAGAGAGAAAAAAAAATGTAATGATTTCTTGAATATTATCTTATTAATTAAAAAAAAAACCTTGCCAATTATACAATTTGTACGTGCGTTATTGTAACATTTTACATCCCTCTCTAACTTTAACAAATTTCTTTATGTTAGAGAAGGATGTCAAATGATACTATAACTTTAACAAATATTTTGTGCAGCTTTAATATTCTGGTACAATAATTTAAATATATAACTGACTGTATGCAGCAGGTTATCTTGAAAGAGAAATTAAATTTATTAAAATTTGTTTATTGATTTCGACTGCGTTACTAACGCATGTAGTATGAAAATCTAAAAATCAATGTGCCTCCTCCTGGTGGTGTCATCGATGTCTTCCTAAGTTTCAAAAATGTTGACAAAACTACTGCAGCTTGTAAAATATATTTATGAATTATTTTCAATAATGTTTTATATCGACACCGTCAATCAAACACAACTGACTTTCTCTGTAAATAAAGATTTATTGTTTTTATTTATTTTACATGTACACTATAGATTGGTTTAAAATAACTTTATTACAATAATAAAACCTTACCTGTAATTAAAGAAACGACATTTGATGTTATTAACACGGTGTCGATTTTTACAATGCACTTTAAAATTACGAGATGCTTTTTAGGCGTAATCTTTTTAAAGGAAACTTAATTATTATTTTTTGACATAACTCGGTGACGTTTATCACAATTTAGAATTGAGAAATTTTATTTAAGAAAAGTATGTATAGTTTTTTTTACATCTTCCCCCCCCCCCCCCTAAGAGAAGAAAACCAACGGGCGTTCATAAATGCACAGGAACTGGAATCAACTTCGATTTAAGGAAAAAATTAGACTGATTTCTTATGGTCAGTGTTTATCTTGTAAATTGAGTTTGATAGTTTTCCTATTATCTTTTAAGGTCCGATTTTTAATTCATCAAGCTTCTTTCTGTTAAGTTTGTTTCCGTTTTCTACAAAAACAGTATCACCAACTTTGAAGTCTATATTTATTCGATTTTTGTCATAAATTGTCTTGTTGTAATTATGTGATCTGATTGTATTTGCTAGAGCTCTTTTCCTGTCTTGAAATAAATCATACTCAGTTTTCTTTTCAGTTCATTTGGCAAAATTGTAACATCTGTGCCTTATAGAAGATACTTTGGGGCATATTTAGTAACAGTATGCTCTGTTTCATTGTATTTTTTTAACGACATTTAATGTTATTTAACACGGTGTCGATTTTTACAATGCACTCTAAAACACAGCTCTAAAATTACGAGATGCTTTTTAGGCGTAATCTTTTTAAAGAAAATTAAATTATTATTTTTTGACATGGCTCGGTGACGTTTGTCCAAGTTATCTTCTATAAGTCTATCTATAAGTTCTTCAGCTACGTCGTAATTACTGATATGTCGATCTTGCTCCACTTTTTCAAAAATGGCATCCATTTTATCCGTAATAGGGCGACCAGAGCGAGGTGCACCTTTGACATCAAAATTTCCGGATTGAAAACGCTTAAACCAAATTTGTGCTACTCTCACAGACATTGCACTAGGTCCATAAACATCGCAAATTTTTTTCGCGGCTTGCGTTGCATTTTTACCTTTTTTGTTGTAAAATTTTAAAATGTATCGAATTTCTTCATTAGATTCTAGACATCTTGACAGTACGAAAAACAAATGAAAATCACACATTTGCCTAATTTGAATTTGGAGTTATGTTTTTTAAAATTTTAACTTTCAATGATACCAAAACCAGCCAGATACAAATACTACAGCCAAAGAGATTTTATTACAAGTTCATACATACTATAATGCGAAAAGACTTTTTCCCCAACCTATTACAAAATATGAATGTCCCCATCGTACCTTTCACAGTTTGATACGCTGTATTTTTTGTTCTACAATATAAATTACGATATGGTTAGTATTCTTCTAATAAACAATTACACCGTTTGCTGATCTACTGCAGTTTTAAAAGTAAAATACATTAATTGATTCTTAAAAATTGATTTACATGATTGTCCCCAGTTTTTTTTTTAATTTCGTAGCAAAACTTTCGTGACGAAAATTTTCTATCTGGAAGGGTAGTAATACCACATTTTTGTATAATTTAAATAGGGCATCCCAGTCGTAACCCTATAGACAAAATCCAATCTTACCTGCTATTATAAATTCGATGTTAGTGAGAAAAACTACTTCGGATTGCAAGTGTAAAAAGTTAGACACTTTTTAGACATAATTTTGATATGTATAGTATGTACTGTTCTTATTCAATATTAATTATTGTTTACAGTTACTTTAAAGCACATTATCCAATGTTTGTCACACGAATATGTTTGACAATTTAGTGATAATTTAAAGATTGAGGTTCTTTCGTGATGTCAAGAATGAGACAATTTCATGACATCATCAAATTGTTACCTGATTTGGATGGCTTCATGCAATATGTTGAAACTATTAGGTCTTTGGATTTTATACCATTGATCAGTTCTTGCCCAGAAATAAATTGAATTAATTTTTATACTATTGGCTTAGTTGGCTATTGCCAATAACTCATTTAGTATAGGCTAAAAAAAATATTGGTAAAGCTTACTTATCTTGTTTTGATAAACAAAACATGCTGTCACATTTTACGAGTATTGAGGATGCTAAACAGTGCACATGCATGTTTAACTAGAAAGCACATTGTTTGGTGCAAATATTTAGCGAACGCTGTATACCTATCATCACTCCCAAAAGAAGAATCTGAATACTGTATTTCAATTTACATAATAAGTATACCACACAGGTATAATATAATACAGATACATAGAGGTATAATATAATACAGATATCCAAAAAAAGCGGCTACACAATCCAAACTGATTGTGTAGCCGCTTTTTTTGGAACCTTATATATGTATGCATATTGTTTGAGCTCAATTTAAGCATTGAACAGAATATTTTCAGTATAAAATCCAAACCCAAAACGGCAGGCTCGGCATGAGATATAAAAAAAAATCACCAGACAATCGGCAGGCAAGGCATTGAATGGGTTAAAATGTTCACACCTATTGTCTTTGCTTGGCTGTAAATATTACAGAAGTTCATCATGCATAAACCCATTATTTTTCTTGACATTTCTTGACGATACAATTACCTGACAATTTCTTGACGGGACAACTTTTTGAAAATGACTCTTTGTCATCTTAAATAAAAATCACAGTCATGTCCCAGGAAAATTGTAACTTTATGGTCACCCTACTTAGAAAGAGACGGCCTGCCCCCGGAGAGAGAGATAGCTATATTTAGGTTTGCCTCAAATAGGTATGGATTGTGTGGGCTCCATTTTTACCTTCAAGCTTCTTGGCTAGCAGCTAGTCAAGTCAATAGTCATGTCAGCATTGTCAGCTGTCAGGTGCTGTCACTTACTTGGTCTGTGGTTACAGTTATATTGGTCTGTGATAGTTACGTCCGTCACGCATGCATGTGATGTGGTCGACTGACCTCCACAACACAAAAATATCTTACTAAAAGTTATCTTAAACCGCATCATTTGCATGGATTGAAAAAAATAATCACTATCGATATAAACTATCAAAAATCAGAAACCTTAACGCATAGAAATGGCTAATAAAACAGTGGATATCGGTGTGTTAGAAGAAAAGGAAACCTGGCTTTTACATCCAAGATTCTTTCCAAGTAAAGTTGGAGGCAAGCCAGCGTGGTTGGACCTAAGAAATTTGCCCAATCCTACTGAAATAATCTGCAAAAAATGCAATGATCCTTTAATATTCCTGTGTCAAGTAAAGTTCAACTCTACTCTATTTTCTTTCAATTGTTTGTTCTTCATTCTCCTTACAATGAATATTTCTGTTCCAGATCTATGCTCCATTTGAAGACAAAAGTGAAGGTTTTCATCGCACAATATTTATATTTATTTGCAAAAATGGAGCATGCTGTCAAAATAATTCAGCAGATAACTTTGTAGTACTGCGCTGTCAACTTCAACGAAAGAATGAGTTTTACTCATTCCATCCTTATGAAGAAAAAGAGGATGATGTATGACAACCTTAAATTAAGTAACAAATAATGTAACCAACATTAATATCATGAGCATCTCATAACATTTCTGGCTAGTGAGAATGGATAACAAACATATCAGACATGCAAGTGGACAAATAAATTTCATGTTTTGTAAGAGCATGTTAATTAAAACATTTTATTTACAACAGGTATTTTCCATGGATAAATGGCCAAAACTATGTGTTGTATGTGGTATTAAGGGGCCATCACATTGTTCAAAATGCAAGAAAATATTTTATTGTAGTAGAAAACATCAAATTTTGGATTGGCAAAAAGGCCATAAACAAAGTTGTATGGAAATCCAAAAGGTATAATTTAATAGCATAATTGAATCCACTAAGTAGGTATAATAGAAAATTTGAACATACATTTACAATTATTTCAGATGTCCGATGTATTCACAAGGGATTTTATCACAACAGAAGCAGGAAAAACAATATTATTCAAAGAATGGGAAATTTTCATAGATGAAGAAGATGAGGTAAAACTCTTGCACTCTCATGTCAATTGTTTTTTATAACATAATTATGTCATCACTTTTTAAACTTTAATACAATCATTATACATCTCCCTATTCCTAGGAGGATGTACCAACAGTGGACACGAATCAAGAAATGGAAAAACTAAGTAAAATGATACAAGAAAAAAAAGCTGGTTGTTTAGATAATGTAAGTGAAAGTGAACTTGAGCAGTATGCACAAACACTGCCTGATGATAAGATATTTAATAAATTCAGTAAAAGAATAGCAAGACACCCAGAACAAATACTAAGATATGATAGAGGTGGCACACCACTATGGATTACTGGGAGTACAGGAAATAATGTAGTCCACATACCTAATTGCCTATATTGCAATGGAGAAAGACAATTTGAATTTCAAGTGGGTATATAAATATCATTTGTAGGTATCATAATAGTACACAATTGTATTATTACTCATATTGGTCTATGTTTCCAGATCATGCCACAACTTCTCAATTATATAAATGTTGGAGTAGACTTTAATAGTATTGACTGGGGCATCCTTGCAGTATATACATGCCGTGAAAGTTGTAATTTAGGGCCTGCATATAAGGAGGAAATATTAATTAAACAAGATTTATCAAACTAATAACATTATAATATCAATCTATTTGTCCTTGTTTGTTTTTTTGCCATAATCATCTGCTAAATATGTTAACAAGTCATTTAGACCACTGAACTCTGTTCTTGATCGAGGTGGGTCATTTCTTGGCAGAATTGGAAGCAGTTCACCCATTTTCACCCTGAAATCCTTGAGCTGCAACACAAAATGAACATTTCAAATGAGTCACTCCTGTAATGTGCTACAAATTGTTTATTTTATGTTCCATATTCACATCTTTGGCTCCAGATAATTTCCAAATTCCATAACATAAACATGATGTTCCAGTGATTGCATAAAGAGTTCCCCATCCTAAAGCACGTAATGCTAATATTGCTCCAGCATCAGCTAGTTCTGCACTGCCATGTAAACCTGGAATGTTTAATGACAAGATTTAATAGTATTTGACCTAAAGAAGCCAATTTCCCAACAGGCACTTAATACTCAATCAGTAGACTAGGTATGTACCTATTATAGTCTACTGATTGTCATATATCTACTAAAGATATAATTCATCATACTGCATTCAGGATGATCTCTTCTGTTTCATGTTTCAAAATAAAAATGGACCATGACTGGGTTTTATAGAATGTATATATTTTTTTTAAGTACTTATCTATGAAAAAAGTAAGTTAAATGATAAATTACCCTTATTGAAGTATTTAGGGTCCGACTTCTTAGCTGCAGCAAGGGTAGCACCGAAACCTATAAAAGCTGAAATACCAGCAATTGATGCTAAAAAAGCACCAGCTGAAAGTCATAATTTTACAGATAAGTTATTAAATATAATATAAATTACTTATTCTACCTAATTATAGTAATAGTTATTCCTCTAAGCTTAGAATTAGACTTAACTTTAATCCTCTCCAAGCGTTTCTCGTCTGTCATAATTTAATTGTTGTACGGATTTATGCTTTAGCTATCTAATTTAAAAATTAGGTTACTATTTTCCTTATCTCATTTTATACACAAGGTATCAGGCCAGGAGAATACACATTTCATACAAACAGTACATAATACATAATTTATTTTCTAATAAAATAATCACCAAATTTTCTTTTCGGTCGGAATGACATATGAATATCACAGACCACTAATGATGAACCTAAGACATGATTGACATTGACATTAGTTTTTTTTTTTATAATTGTTTTACGGCTACGGATTCAAGTCCTTAACAGCCAATCTTCAGTAATTTTTATCTTCATTTCATATGATAATGAATATCCATATGGAAGATGACGATGATTGGATGCTTCCATGTGGAATATGATGAGATGGCTCCAGTAAAGTGATGGGGACTTTACTAGGAGCTTTTACGAAGTTTTGGAGGCAACATGAAAAATCACTTTTCACTTCATGATATCACTTTCCTACACTCGTGAACGTTATAGAATGTTTTATGATAAAAATCCCACCATTTTTACACATAAAAGCGCGCCTATACACAAATTTTGAAAATAATATCACGCAGCGACATAGCTCTTTTCCGCGTTCCCGCTAAAACTCCATTGACATTAGCGATGGCCAGTGTTGCCAACCCCAGTAGAAAAGCAGATCAATCTTAAAAAAACAGTAGAAAACAGAAAAAATACTTTTTCAAAACATTAAATCTGCTGTCAGAATTAGTTATATAGATGTATAGTTAACTAAACTACTCCAGCACTACCAGTAGTACTTCTTTTATTATCACATTTGTTTATAAAGATGTACTTCATGAATATATATATATATATATATATATATATATTGAAAAATAAAACAATCACCTAAATAATTATATTATTATATCATACTTCAAAGCTTTCTTCCTAAGAGGAGTTTTGTCGGAATCCAATTCTTCGTTACTCATTATTCAATAATAACTTGTTCGCTTAATCAAGAAACAACTGTAAGTAACCTGTTTATCTAACTTACCTGGAAAGAACTGGTTAAACTTTAACCTAATAGAAAATCCAAGACGAAAAACTATCGATATTCAATGGACAACTATCTCTCTTACACTCAAGAAAGTATAAATGTAGCTATTCTTTTCATTGTGTGAACGGTACCGCGTAAGAAAACGGGAATTCCCCAGCCAGAGCGCACGTCGAGTCTATAAAATTCGGATTTTTAAATAAAAATCTTCATCACCACCTCTATCAACATCACCACCACCACCAACATCAACATTACTCCAGCCGAAAGATGTCCACAGCTGGACAGCCTTCCTTGAAGATGTCCACAACAATGTTGTGCGTCATATGGGAAGAGCCATAGTTCCTATTGAAACAATCTATCACTACAGTAGCAGTTAGCGCGTTTTTTAAACATTACAAAACTATTTATCGTTAGATTAACGGGTAAAATCACTCCACTTTGAATTAAGCTTCTTGCTTGACTGCCTAAAAACCTGCTACTAGAATATAGTTTTCGAAACTGCTATTACGTGTTCAATAGCTAGTTTCGTTTCGTTGCCCAGAAAAGCCGTTTTTAACACACCTCGAAGTTACATTATTTATTTTTTTACGCTTACACTCACAGCCCACAATATAATTATACCTGTGTCGTGGGTGCCGTTGTACACATACAACACATACACAAACACCCAGACCCGGAACAAATATCTGTAGGCCATACAAATATTTGTCCCGGTACGGGGATCGAACCCGCGACCCTTCGAATCAAACGGTCAACTCACACCGCTGGACTAACCGGGTCGTCAAAAATATATGTAAATAGAAAAAGATACAATAAAAAATAAGAACTATATTCAAATCCCGAAAATATCGGTATACCGGGATTTTTCCGGAGTGAATACCGGTATTGCGCCCCTATTGTAGACGCAAAGACGTCCGTTCGGCACCTAACGATTGGAAGCAGAGTTCGATCCCCGGTCTGAAATTCAGTAGGGATGCCCTAGATTGCGGTCGCACCGCCCGGCTAAGCCCATAGTTTTGCTGTGACCACCACGACCCTGTTATCTCCTCCATGTTAAGAGTGGACTTGGTAAGTCGTGTGCAAAAATAGCCGGGGTGCGAAAGGAATATGCCCCGTGGCTAAAAAGCTACTCACAAAAAAAGTATGTTAAAAAAAAATGTGTACAAAACTTCTGTTCGGACGAAAGAAGTTATAAGTACCTAGGTCTTCTTTAGCGTAACAATGCAATATACCAGAAATAAATCAAAACTACAAAAAAGTTAAGCACCTTCAGACTGTTGGTTTTATCTGTTCAGCAACTAACTTCAGTTGCTTTTATCTGTCGGTGCGTGAGCATCGTAAAAATTAACTCTCATAATTTTTTCCAATCGTACCTTTAACTTCAATTATAAAAAAAGTGTATGTCAGCTCACTCAGCTCGGAGGTTTACTCGGTGTGCGTAAGGAGATCGCTAGCTTCACATTCACTGCTGAAATCCATAAAAGCAGGCGGAAGACCAATGCTAAAAGCTCTTCAGATGTTGAAATTCCGTCATATCATTTGGTTCGATATTGGTAGTCAATGGAGTTTTTTTACAACTAAGAAACTGGGGTTGTAATTGAAATATGAACACTTAACAAATACTGGGATGTGAGTTTGTTACAAGCTTTATGCGGTGGTGAGAATAGAGTGCTCAGCCATTCCATAAAACATGTATTTATTTAATAAACCACTGGATAATGATTCATTTTAGTTTATTTTCTTGTCTAGAGACTTATAATGAACTAAAAGTAACAAAACGAAATAAAGTCACATAGCTATTAACTTACTAAACGTTTTGTATTTATGGAAGCTAATATAATACACATTTAAAATTATATTTTTTACATTATCTTTATAAAACAGATACAGTATTAAATACATGTTGTAAATAGCACTACCTAATATTTACAAGTCCATGAAACAACTATACATTTTATTAAATTAGTAATAATTTAATACACCAAGTAAATAAATGGACAGGCAACAGTTTCAACATTCATTCCTTTTAAACTTTTTACTAGAGTCAGTCACAATATCTTCAAGTCTATTTATTCTTCTTGCTTTAAGAAACGTGTTACTTTCACTAACATTCTGTTGAATACAGTTCACACTGGATACACTTTGATTATGTACACTGTGTTTTTTCTCACCCAAAGTTTTGTTTTTATTAACTATCAGCGTATTATGAAGGTCTTTCACCAAGTCACTACTATACTTAATAGGAATCAGTATTTGATTTTCATTGTCCCCTTTTTTAATAAACTCTTGTTTAATTTGCACCACAGATCTGTTTTCAGAATCACTTGAGAGACGGATTGTTTTCCGTAAATGAATAGTATCTGCTGAATCAACGAAATTACGTTTCACTAATTCACCGGAAGGCATTTGTTTAACAAATGTGAGTGTTGCTGCAGTCTCTTTACCCTCACATTTCTTCACTTTACTTGAACTGGAGTTGGCTTTATCACTATCGGAACCATCATCCTGCTGATCTTCAGTTTCTATTAATTTACCTAGAACACAATAATTTCATTAAACAATCAGTATTTATCTTATTGTGTTAGAAATCAGGGAAAAAGTTTATCTGGCTAGAGGAAGCTTTCTGAGCGGAACAATAAGCTGGGTGTTTGAGTAGTTGTTGTAGGTGTGATGTCCTCCTTGACGTTATCCGTCAACGGCGAAAAGCTTGGCTAGATTCGTGAGTGTGAGCGGATATGGCTCGCAAACCCGAACTTTGTTTTGAAAGTCCTGTTGCAAGACCAACAATGCAACTGGCCAGATTGGTTAAGGGTGTAATTGTATATGGGTCTCGGGCAATCTTTTCTGGCCAGGCGTTTGGAGTCAAGGTCCTGAAGACGACGCTTTTCGAAACTGGTAACAGCCTTGGTGGTTACGTTACGCCACTCTGTTCGTTGATGGGCAAGTGATTCCCATTCATGAGGTGATATGTTACAACGGCACCCGCGACACAGGATATCTTGTGTGGGGCTGTGAGTGTAATCATGCTTCATTTTATGACTACATTTATATACAAAATCCGGTGCGTTCACCGTGGTCACACCGTTGGTTACACTGGTGGTACTACGGGGAATGTCGTACTCCCCGTGGTCACACCACACTAGAGATTGACTCGATTGTCGATAAGAACAAAAATAAATATATTTTTAACTAATTATTACGTATAGGTATTCTATCTTAGTAGATATTAAGATCTTTTCCATAATATGTCATACCTACTACCTATCTATTTATTTATTTAATACTTTATTGTACGCCAAAACATACAAGATTCAAAGATAAAAGATATACACTAAACAAAAGGCGGTCTTATCACAAAACTGCAATCTCTTCCAGACAACCTTTGGGTTTAGGAAACTGCGGAAATGAAAAAAGTTAAAGGGATGTACTAGTTCAAGTTAATGTAATATTACAATAATAATATTACAAAACTATTACAACAGGTAACTTGAATTTGGTATTTGTAAATCAATTTGGCAAGGAAAAGATCTGGGCAACATAGTGGTCGTAGATCCGTTTTTTGAATGCTACGACTGAATTAGCATGTCGAATTTCGACAGGCAGCAAGTTCCATAGGCGGATAGCTTGCACTGTGAAAGATTTGGAGTAAAGGGTAGAGGTATGTGAAAGAGTCGAAAGAAGGAGATTACTGGAAGAACGAAGGGACAAGGTATGTGAAGAGCCAAGAAAAAGAAAACGCTCTTTCAAATAGGTTGGGGCTTGGGGATTAAACAATAGACAGTACAGAAAAGAAAGAATGTGTGTATCCCTGCGAAAACGAATGGGTAGCCACTTGAGCTGTTTACGAAAATCAGAAACGTGATCATATTTGCGGAGACCAAATATGAATCGAATGCAAAGGTTTTGAAGCCGCTCAAGTTTGTTTAATTGCTCCTGAGTTAAGTATATGTATGTATGTATATATGTATCTTCACGCCAGGTCCCTAACGGGGTAGGCAGAGAGTGTAGAGCGCCAGACATCCCGGTTCTGACAAACCTCTCGTGCCTCGTCTACCTTCATCATTCTCTTCATACATGCACGCCGATTCCTAAGACTTTTGACCCCACCATCAGACAGAACTCGACCTATTTGGTCATGGTAGGTCAGCCTTGGTCTTCCTGGGCCTCTGCAACCATCCACATTCGCATTGTATATCTGTTTAGTCATTCGCTCATTCGACATTCTTTCTATATGCCCGAACCATCGGAGCATGCCTTTTTTCATTTTTACACCGATACTATCATTCACACAAAGTCTCTTTCTTACATCTTCATTTCTAACGCGATCGGTGAGTGATACACCGCAGATCTTGCGCAAAGATCTCATCTCGACCGCGTTCAACTTACTTTCATGCTCTTTCCTGCATACCCAGCTCTCGCTTCCATATAAAAGCGTTGGAGTAAGTACAGCATTATGTACGGCTAGTCGAGCCCGCTGGCTGAGATGTTTAGATTCTAGCAGCTTACCCAACGCTCCATTCACGCAATTCCCAGCAAGCACTCTTCTTTCTATGTCAGTGGTGTACCTACCATCCTTGCTAAAAGCACATCCAAGATATACAATTTCATCAACCTGTTCTAACACTGCATCATCTACTACTACCCTTGCATTTGTTCTCTGTTCATCTCTTTCAAATACTAATACTTTAGTTTTATCCACATTCAATTGTAAGCCTTTCTCCATACAATCCTCTTTCATGACTGTGACTAGTGCTTGTAGCCCAGATGGTGTAGAGCTGACAATTACCGCATCATCTGCGTAAAGCAGACAGTTCACCACTAAGTCACCCATACGCACTCCCACATCCATCAACTTCACCCTCTGGAGGCATTTGTCCAGATATATAATAAACAGCCTAGACGAAAGCACGCAACCCTGTTTGACACCGATGTTAACATCAAACCAGGGTGACATGTTACCATCTACCCGCACACATGCTTGACAGCCCACATACGTGGACTGTATTGCACGGAGCAGACTGCCATCAATACCATACTCTGGCAAAATGTCCCACAGCTCCTTTCGTAATACCCTATCAAACGCCTTCTCCAAGTCCACAAAACCGCAGAAAACCTTCTGGCTCACAGCAAGATGCTTCTCTACGATGTTGCGGAGGGAGAAAACTTGATCCATACATCCTCTTCCAGTTCTGAAACCACCCTGTGCATCCCACAACAACCCGTCGGACTTCTCTTTCATTCTTCTTTCTAAGACTTTCCCATACACTTTAGCTGCCAAACTGATCAAACTGATCGCTCGATAGCTGGTGCAGTCCATACGTGAACCCTTGCCTTTATACAAAGGCACGATGACCGCACACCGCCAATCCTTTGGGATTCTTCCGGACCTCCAGCAAAGGTTGCACAACACCCAGAAAGAATCCCAAAGGGCAGCACCACCATATTTGATCATTTCGGCAGAAACCTGATCAATACCCGCAGCCTTACCACATTTCAAACTTCGTATCGCCCTTACAATCTCATCTATTGTTATATCCTCACAAGCCGGCACCGTCAAGTCAGCAACTCCGGCGTCAGGGTTGTGAGCATAATCATACATTTCCCCATAATACTCGCTCCATCGTTTTAACACATCTTGCGTGTTCTCAAGAATGTCACCCAACTTAGATTTTATTCTATTCATTCCAGAAACTGGAGAAGAGCTTCTAGACTTTTTCACCTCCCTCCAATAGAGTTTGATGTTAGTCTCAAAGCTCTTCGCCAGTCTCTCATCAGCTTCCACTTTATCTCTCTCACGCTTTTCATTCACTAAAATCTTGGTGTCATTCTTGAGCCGACGGTAAATTTCTCTCTTCTCATCTCTCATACCATTATTCATTTGCAAAGATGCTACATAATCCAGCCATGCTTTCTTCTTTCTTTCAACGGAGTCTTGCACCTCCTTGTCCCACCACGCATCCCCTTTCAAGGATTTGCGTATCTTTGCATAACCACATACTTCTTTCGCAACTTCCACCATACTATCTTTCATAGCTTGCCAACATTCATCCACGTCCAAGTCCGTAAGACAAACCTTGTCTAACTTTTCACGGACTTGACGTTCATACACTCTCCTTACACTAATATCTTGTAACTTTTCACTCTTTATTCTTTCAAGTCCTCCGAAAGGCACACGGACACGCCAATGTCGCCATTTCTTGAACAGACCCCTAAACCGGCTTATTACCAAGTAGTGATCTGTATCAAGAGTGGGACCTCTGTAGGCTCTAGTGTCCATCAGGCTCTTCCGAAGACGACTATCAACCATGATCAAATCAATCATACTTTTTTGTTCATTCCTCCTCCATGTATACGTGTGAATGTCCTTATGACGGAATTCTGTGTTAGACACAAGGAGACTTCGTTCCAAGCATACGTCAAGTATCAGCTTACCAGCATCATTTACTCTTCTATCACCATATGGACCTAGAACGGCCTCGTATCCTGGCCGCCTGGTCCCGACCCATCCATTCAAATCACCACACAAAATTACCCTTTCATTAGCTTCAACCATATCGAGAACTTCCCTTGTAGATTCCCAAAACTTCTCCAGGTCTTGGGTCGTCGCTGAGCTAACCGGTGCATAAGCTGCTACCAAAAACACCCTAGTGACGCCCAATTTAATTCGGACCCAGATTAGTCTCGGGTTCACCAAACCATAATCTTTCACTCCAGTGACTAAA
This sequence comes from Macrosoma leucophasiata, assembly GCA_036365455.1. Classification (NCBI taxonomy): domain Eukaryota; kingdom Metazoa; phylum Arthropoda; class Insecta; order Lepidoptera; family Hedylidae; genus Macrosoma; species Macrosoma leucophasiata. Next base: position 12,895,021 of record JAWQUS010000010.1, on the reverse strand, counting down.
CGAGAGGACAGAAGGACGCCCACCCCCGCGCTGGCATGATCGCTCTGTTGCACACCTGCCCACAGAGCCATCGCGCCACCCGGGAGATCTTCGACCTCGCAGCCCTTTCGTTTAGTCTCTGTTACACACAAAACATCCAGGCGTCTCACACTCATTACGTTCGTCAACTCATTCATCTTCTCACAAATTCCACCTCTCACATTCCACGTGCCTATCTGGCACTCCCCACTCCTCGATCCGCCGTATCGGGCCCGGCGTGACAGGTGGCGGTCCCCATCGCCGCTTTGGCCGCTTTTCGTACCGACGGGGACGGGTCGGTACGCGTCGCCTCGGGGGGACGCCCTAACCCGCACTGCGGTACGCCTTCGTGCCAGAATTGCAGCCCCAAAGGACTGGCAGGGGTCGCGACGTGCACGCTTCTGGCATGACCCCCAAATTTCTCTAAGGAGTGAAGCCTTTGGATTGCAAAGCTAAGGCTTCACTCCATAGAGAAATTCGTTCTAATCCATCAAGGGTCGTACGGCCACCGGCGGCGAGACACAATTGAATTTCAATTGTCATATTTTTCTCGTGTCTGGAGAGATTAAGTCGTCATTGATACTCTGTACGGCCTCCGGCAAATGAGCAAGATCGGCCTGGCAATAGATTTGAAGATCATCTGCATTCAGGTGGTAGGGAGAAGATAAATTCTGAGTAATTAAGTTGATGAAGGTAGAAAAAAGGAGGGGAGACAACACGCCACCTAGTGGAACACCAGCAGTGACATTGCACCAAGTAGAAAAGGTGTCATCCACTCGAATTCGCTGCCGGCGACCAAATAAGTAACTATAAAACCAATCAATTACTGTCGGAGATATGTTAAGAGAACGAAGGATCGCGAGCAAGATGTCGAAATCAACAGTGTTGAAGGCATTACTAAAATCAAGTAAACTAAGTACTGTAAACTGTTGATTTTCCATGCCTTGCCTAATATCGTCCGTTACTTTGACGAGAACGCTAGCCGTACTATGACCTCTTCGAAAGCCGGATTGGAAGGTATTGAGCAGATTATATTTGGACAAAAAGGAAAGTAGTTGATCATGAACTAACCGCTCAAGGACTTTGGATAAAAATGGGAGAATAGAAATGGGACGAAATTCAGAATAGGATTTGGGATTGGACTTTTTTGGCAAAGGTATTAGTTGTGCATCCTTCCAGATCAAAGGAAAGGAGGAGCTAGTTAAGGAGAAGTTAAGGATGGAGGTAATTATGGGAACAATGGAATCAATTATAGGTAAAATCATTTTACGGCTAACGTTGTCACTGCCCACAGCATCAGAATTAATTGCAAGTATGTTCTTCTTAACATCACGATCAGATAATTGTTCAAAAATAAAGCAGGGACAATCAGGAGTAGGGATCGTAGAAAGAAGATGTAACGTGTTGAGCTTTTTGATGCCATCAATGCAGGCAGACGATGAAAAGTGTACATTAAGTTGATTAAGATCTATATTGTTCATAAGAAGATAATTGGAATCAAGACTTGATTTCCCAACTCCTAGAGACTTTAGAAATTTCCAGACTTTTGCTGGATCACCATTGGACACTGATTTAAATATATGGCGTCGTTGTGCATCTCTACACACCTTTTTGCAGTGATTTCTAATTAAAACATAGTTAGCACGATTAGTGTCACTAGCATTCTTTTTAAATTTATTTTTAGCTTTATTTTTTTAAATATTAATGCCCTGATGTCGTCCGTAAGCCAAGGCGCCGGGAGATGCCTTACTTGGACTGGTCGAACGGGAGCATGAACGTCAAAAAGTTGTGTGATTAAGGAGTTAAATAAATTCATTTTATCTGTAACATTATCCTCGTTATTTATGATCGACCAATCGATGTTGGCTGCGTCCTCTCGAAGTTTCTCCACGTCCATTCCACTAAAATTACGTAGCAGGAGAATTTTAGCCTTCGCTTTAGGAGGTCGGATTTTATAAGATCTATACAAATAAATAAAATTGGAGTGTCTGTCTGAGTGTGGTTTTTAACGGGACTTTCACTGGCAGATAACTATGTAATAAGGAGTAACTCAGGCTACTTTTATACTAGCTCCGCCCACGACTTCGTCTGGGTAGGTACTAAACAATCATAAATTCTCACGCGGACGAAGTCGCGGGCACAGCTAGTATCATAATAAATATCTGTCAAATATGTTGCTTTGAACAAAGTATAAAGTAGCTGTACCTTATCTAATGCACGTTTATGATTATGAATAACGGGGATTCGAGTTTCGCCAAAGGAGGTATGGTATAACTTCAAAAATGTGCAGTCACTTAGCCTGGGTTGCACCACGACTTTTGTTAAAGTTATAAAAAAAAATACGCTTACACTCACAGCCCCACAGTAGGTATAAACCTGTGTCGTGGGTGCCGTTGTACACATACAACACATACACAAACACCCAGACCCGAAACAAATATCTGTAGGCCATACAAATATTTGTCCCGGTGCGGGGATCGAACCCGCGACCCTTCGAATCAATCGGTCATCTCACACCGTTGGAATAACCGGGTCGTCAACTTAAAGAAATCTGTTAAGTTAGAGCAGTATGTGAAATGTTACAATAGCTTTAACAAAAGTCGTGGTGCAACCCAGGCTTAGTATCATTTTATATATAAAATTAAATGAATGTTAGTGTAATGTGCAATGGGTACAAACAGCCTAAATTTAATCCTTTGTAAGACCGTTAAAGTTTATTTTAATAATATGAAAGTAGCAAACAAGCATGCAGCTCACATTGATGTTAAGTGATGGCTGCAGCCTATAAGCACCCACAGAAAGACCAGTGGTCAAAATGCAGATGCGTTACCACTCCTGAGGCCTAAGGTGTTATGTGTCTGTGCCGAGAATTACAGGGCCGTTCATTATCAACTGACCGGAAGACGATAGTGCTGAACACTACCATTTAGCGGCAAGTATATTAGGTAATGCGGTGGTGACTACGCTAGCGAGCTTCGTCACTGGAGCTGTACCACCAGTAATACTTAGTAAGTTAGAATACCTATATGTAATAATTATTTTTAAACATATTCATTTTTGTTCTTATCGACAATTGAGTGTATGTGTGGTGTGACCACGGGGAACGCACCCAAAATCCTTAGATTCATTCTCTTTCAAATGTCACAAACTTTAAAAATTTCAATCGGTTAATCAATGCAAAAATAAATACAATTTACGACGAAAACCATATACAGGGTGTAATTAAGTGTGCACAGGCGATTATTCCGTAACTATAACAGATATTAAAAAAAACTTTAAAACTGATAGTACTTTGCCTAATGAGTAAAATGACAATAATAACTCTTTATAAATAAAACCAAAAATATAAAAAAAAAAAAATTAAACACCTCTATACATTTTATTTCTTAGTAGGTAAGGAGGTATACAATTTTGTTCGAAGTGACATCCTCGCTGTGCAATACAATGACGAGCTCTATTTACTGTTTCTAAATGAACTTTCCTAATCCTTTTTCGCCTGTGCATACTCAACGATTACACCCTGTATACGTATATTAGAAAAAATATCGCTTATTGCACCCTAATAAAATAAATATGTATAGAGAGAGGCCATAAAGAAACATTTGTAGTTTTAATAAAAATCAAAATGAATTACAATGCATTAATTTATACCAATGCAAAATTATAAACCTAGAAATATTGTTTAAGGCGCTTTGCCCATTGAGCAACTTAAGTTGAGGCAACTGTCAACATTTTAAATGTTTCCTGTAAAAGTTGATAGTCGCTATAACGTTTACGGTTGCCGCAATTTTATGGCAATCTGTAAGCTACTTTGATTTTTACCTTAATTTAATTTAATTTTTATTTAATTTTCGGACACGGGAAGGAGGGTGTGAAATTGCCCGATGCGTTGTGATAAGTTGCGGAAACCGGCAACTTTAAACCGGTATAATATTTAACAGTTGCTAGTTGCGGCAATTAGGAACAAACCTAGTCATCGATTGCAGCAACTGAAAACTTTGGACGATCACCAGAACTCGAAACTAGAAATGCCATGTGTGCACAGTCCAATTAAAATATAAAACAGCTAGTTAGGCAGATAGGTGCCAGTTGCTCCATGTGCAATGCGCCTAAATACTAATTTCTGAAACTATTTGTTTGATTTTAGAAAGGTTTTAGTTTATTGCCATTTAATATCTTTATGAGGTTTAAAGGCAATATCACTTAAGCACTTTTACTAGCGGAGACATTGCTAATATTGTCATTAGGCAAAATGGACTTGAATGTGGATGTCCAGGAGATGTAATGAATTTGCGAGTCTTTCGAAATTTTTTAGAATTAAAGTCTTGATTTTATGGCTCTGATTAGGATACAGTTTCAACAGAGTAGAGTAAACTGGTCCATTTTTACTCTTATACTAAATATTTTGTAAATCTTGGACAAAACTTAAAATATGGTTTAGCCATTTTACGATCACAAACTAGTAACCCTAAATGGTTTTAGACCATCACAACAAAATTTGTAAGAAAGTTATTAAAAGTTACAATATTTTAAAAACATTTTCTGGAAATGTTATACCTACATAGACATACGTACCGTTTAAGGTTGGGAATGTTATATCTGGTAAATTTAAATGCGAATCTGGATTGTATTTATGCATCAATGTTTTTAATAAGATTGAAATTTCTTCTCGTTTCCGCGTCACAACAATTTCATCAAACCAATTTGCCAACTGTTTAATTGGCAGGTTGTAATCCAAAATGGGATCCTAGAAGCAATAAAAGAAACATATAGGCCCTATACACATTATCCTTATATGAGTATAATAAGTTTTCTACAAAACTCAATACCTTAAAAAATTGTTCAACATATTGTAATAAATATAACCCGCAGTCAGTAAAATTATTTTGTTGTGGAATTTTGGGACAGCTTCCTTTTATGTTGTCTTTATTGAAAACTTTGTTTTTACACACCTGTAAATTACAAAAAAAATTATACACATCATTAATTTATTCTAAGTTCAAGAGTGAAGATAAACATAATTGAAAGCTTGCTAGGAGTATTTTATGTCTATACTCTATTCACCGAGACTGTCTAACTGACTGTCTGTGTTACATACCCTATGTTTCTTATCTACAACCAATGAGATGGCAGTTCAAATATCCCTATTTGATTGTCTCAATGAATAGATTATAGTCCATGTAACAATAAGATATAATAATATCACCTTTGCTTGAAATTCACAAGTCAGGTAATCTCGTAGCGTCGCCACTACTCTCGATCTTGAAGCACCAGCTAATGAGTCAAATATTAAAATACATGGTCTGCAAAGATAAAAAATAAAACACGTAAATTAAAAATTCTACATCAAAAAAATATTTTTAAAAATGTGCATCAGTTCACCAATGAATTAAAATGTAGGATATGTTGCAGCTGCTGTTTGACATTATTATAATTTTCTACTTTGCAACTACTAAATATTATTGCTTTCTTTCTAAAACATTGCTATCATTTAAAATCATATTTTTAATAGACGTGTGTAGGCGGCTCGTCTCGAAACAGCCATAATATGGGTAATCGACGATCACAAAGTGGCTTTTTGGTTAAATTATATTAAGATCCATTTTTGTACCACATGGCGATGCAGAAAAAATGTCTGAAAATTGAAATCTGATAATGAAGATGTGATAACAACTTTGCAACCAGTTTTATCTAAACCCTTTTGCATCAAAGCCACGGGTATTTTTAGAGAAATTGATCTATGATATTTATTTGCCTAATGGCCCCAAACTGGAGCGAGAGCGGCGTGATCTAGCGCATAGATTTTTATTGAATTGTACTGGATGGCAGCGGCGCGACGCATAGTCGCAATTGCCTGGCCGACATCCAGATTGTGGCCTTAAAAACGATGAAAATAGTGCCATTATTTACACTATTTTATATACTAACTGCTTAATTGGTTCAGTTTGAGTAGTGATTTGTGGTTCTGGTTTTTTCTCTACAGGTTTCTCAATTTCTTCATCTTCAGAATCGCATTGCATGTCTAAATCACTCTCCTGTAAAATTATAAAATAAATATTAATAAGTGTCATTACTATGCTATGTTCGAATAATCTATACATACATTATAATAGAATTGAAACTGAACTATGTTTGTACATATTAATTTAAAAAATTAAAAGGGGTCTTTTTAGGATCAATAGATTCCAAATAATTTTTTGTTTCATTTTTGTAATGTCTCTATATTTGTGAATTCATCACAGAAAAACTAGTGAATGAAATAAGATGCAGTTTAAAGCCAGGGTGGGTAGTTATTTATTTATAAATTTGAAATATAAAAAAAAATATATTAAATATTAATGTAATATTTACCTCAGCCTCTGCTTCATCCCGCTCACTTAGGTTATCAGAATCACAGTTTAATGTTAGCTGTTCTTGCTTTGTTAAAGGTGTTATAGTTGTGTGACCTATTTGCAGTGAGGATCTCCGTTCTGAAAATTATATTTTTTTTTCATGACCTTGTTTAATTGCTTATAATTAATAACCAGATTATAGAATGCAGATTTTTACCTCTTTTCTTAATTTCTTGTGGTGTCACAGTTCTATTGTCAATCATACTTCTACAACCATCTAAACTTGGAAAGCAGATTATAGCCACAAACCAGTGGCAATTTTCATTAATAGGAACTACAATAAAGTCTTTCTCAAAGATATTAACATTTTTCGTCCATGTCTTAACACGGGCGTGACGTTTTTGTGCTGGCGTCAAAGTACTGTCCCATTCATGAGGATTTGAACTCCTATTTACTTTACTTGGTTTAGTTGTTAGTCTTTTATAAAAAAACGTACTAAATATGTGAGTCTTTTCTCTCTGACTATGGGTTAAGACATCATGAACTAAATGTTTTAAATAAAAATCAATGATAACATCATTTAAAAACTGATCTTGAGCTAGGCACATATAGTCTTCAGTGTTGATAGGTATACCACCCTTTCCAGGAGGGTAAATTAATATTTGCCTAATCTCAGCAGGGTTAGTACTGTAAAAAAAAAGAAAATATCAGCCAAAAGATCAATAAAAGCATGAAAATATAAATTGATGTGATTTTATTACATGTTCAATATTTTTCTGATAATATTCTTTATTGTCGACTGTTAAAATTAATTTACACAAAAATCATCACAATAAACTTTTACCTTTTAGTACCAGACACAACGGAAGCACTCAGTGATCTTGTTGTCATTTTAGTTACATTATTACTTTCTTTAGGACATGTTCTCACTAATATGTCATTAGCTTCTCTGGCATTTAACTCATCCATCACTTTACCGAATAAGGTCTTAAGAGCATTTCTGGCCTCGTCTGTTATGAATTCAGGTAACAAAGTTATTCTTTTATATGGATCTATTTTTGACATAGGATTATAATACGGGCCTGTAAATTAATGATCATTGGTAATATAACATTTGAAATAAAAGTATTACTACAGCAAAGAAGTATATAAAAATTATTGATTAGTACCTGAATCTTCTACCATGTCTAATACTTTTCTAATATAGTGTCCACATTTGCTCATGGTATATAAGAAAATTACAGGTAATCCTTTACCAAAATGTACCAATATTCTTACAACCTCTTTCAACTGTATTTGAAGAGCCACTTCTTTTGATTCATTTTTCAAGGAAGGTGCAACAATCTTAATTCCCTTAGATGACAAATAAACCTTTAAAAAAAATCATCACAATAAATTAGTAAAGAACTTTAGAAAGTAACAACTAAATTTTCAAAGAACTATGAATAAAGAATATAAAAAATTAATAAAAATACCTTCTCCTTAGGTGTATATCTATACGACCCAATTCTGATTGTCCTACAATTGAGTGTAGTTACTATCCCAGGTAGGGTAGGATTAATTTCTTCTCTCGACTCGTCTAAAACAATATATATTAAGTCAATCTGGTGTTCACAATATAATGATCCACTACAGCTTCAACTTAATATTCTTCAACTTCAATGGGGGTTTAGATCTATACAGAATTGGCAATGCATTAGGTATCCTCGGATGTTACAAATGTTCATAAGCAACTATAACTATTATTCTATCAGTTCAAGCCTGTCAGCATGTCTGTCAATTCTTATAAATAAAAAAATATATATTTTTAATCGGATATAATATGTAGGTGGTATGGCTTGAGATGGGTCATAACTGGGAGACGTATCCCCAGACAATTGGTACTCTAAAAAAGCTCAACGGCCTCGGCTTGGTTGACAAATTTTCATAGACAAAGCAATATGTTGTCATTTTTTTAAATATTCTTTTCCGTGGTATGAAAACATACACTTGGGAGTTACATAAATTTTTCGGCCAAGTGTATGTTCGACTAGTCTTGAATAGTTTATATTAACACGTTAAGCACGTTACTGGACAAATATGCCCAGTAAAGAACTCCACTGCTGTGCGAACACCAACAATTAGGTTTTGCCGCTCGTTGCGGACTCCTGTTAGGTACGATATACTGTGAGTGGAATGGAGACAAATATATATTATTGCTTTATACTCCAAGCCAATCTAATTACCATAGCAAAAAATATACATAGCACTTTTGTCCTGTACGCACTAAACAAAAACACTTTGCGTTCAGTGGGTTACAGGATGAACACAACTTGTAAGTTTATGTCCTATATCGCACCAGCGGTGATGAAGTATGCGTTAGTGTGGATCTGGACTTGATTATCATTACAGGGTTGGTGATAATATCATGTTTACCCATGCTTTATTTATGTAATACGTATGTTTGTAATTCATTATGAGGCTCTCCCGAAAAATGTTGGGTTGTTTGTTTCTCCAACTTCAGCGTAATGAGTTAAAGACATTCAATAACCACTTTACTCCCTGACAAATTACTTTACCATAGAGGCAAGTTAAACTAGTATGTCTATGGACCATTACTACAGACAGTTAAACCTTCATAATTTACATATTAGTGTTAATATATTTTTTCAATAACTATTTGTCCCTACAAAGAAGCATTACGTTAGTAGTATAATATTTACTACCTACTATCCTATTGGAATGATTTGACCATCTTTGTTAGCTGATTGAAGGATTATATACTTTTGGAGAGTACAAGTTACCTGGTTAATTACATGTATTTAAGTACCTAATATTTGTATGTACATACTATCAATATGTACTCTACTTGTGGGAACTGGCAGCTTGTCCAGCAGTCAATTCCCATAAGTGGAGAGTCCCCTGACTGTACATTCAACAACTTCAAATTATATTAATTAGTTTAGTATGTCACTGCTCATTATTGAGTACTAAGCACTAAGAAACAAATATATTTACCATCAATATAAAAACCTACAATTCGCGTTACGTTGTTTACTTTATTTTCACAATAACAGTGAAGTACTTAGTAACCAACAACAGTGAATTAATTGTACCTTTGTATTTTTATTGAATAGATAAACAAGTATGAGAGAAATCTGATCGGTATTGCAAAGAATACAACCGGCTTCCGCCATCGATTTTGGCGTTGACACTATGTAGGTACATTTGTCGATGTTTACATGATAACGATGTTATACCTTTATGCAAAATTACGCACATTAAGGGTTAATCAAGCTACAAACATATTTTATACATACATTGCAATTAAATCACATACATACTTTATTCGATCACAAATGAAGCCGAATGCTTCTCCAACCAATGGCTACTGACTGATCGTGATCACAAAGCACATCACAAATAACACGTGTATTCAAAACACTAACGAATCTATAAACAATATAGATATACCTGTTTTAACACCACAAAAATACTTGGACTTCTCCATTTTCACGAAAATATTTGTAAAAACTTTCTTGAAATTCGATGCGACACAATAACCAGCATTGCGATTGCGAACGAACACAGAAAAAAAATCGACATCGCAAGAAATAGTGATGTGATGAGAATGAACGCATGTAGTCTCTTAGAGATGGGATCTGAAATCGATTAATCGAAAATTCGATTTTTTCCAAATCGATTATTTGACAGCGGGAAAAGTTTTGATGATTTTATATCGATACTTTGACAAAAAGGCGTTCCAATAACTAATCTACAGAACAATTTGTTGTTCATAATTATTGGGATGTTGACAGCCGATCGACCAAAAGATCGTTTACAATCTAAATTGGTGCAATCTGTTTTAATAACAGCAACACAAATACTGAAAAGAAGGTAGGTATATTAATCCAACCACAAAAAAATTGTGTACAGTCGTCTCAGGACGCCCGACAAAAGTGATAAACTGATGACCGAAATAGGGCTAGCGCTCAGGGTTAGAGTGAGAGAGGAGTAGCCTGTTTGCCCCTACCATATACGTGAGAGACAGGGGAACCAGACAGATTGGCGCCGTTATACCGCGTTCACGACCTTACCGCTGTGAGCAGCGAATAACGAGCGGTAAAATCAAAAGTATGCCAATGTTTAAAGCACGCCACGAGATGCCGCTCATAGCGAAAACACCGGCGTCGGGTGGCGCGGCGAGCGGCAAGAAACAAATGTACGAGCTAATAAAAGTACGATACGATCGCAACGCCCCAACACAGGGGCAAGCGAAAGCAACTTGAGAGTGACGTAGTAGACGACGAGTAGTACAATCTTTATTTGTTATTGTTCCCCTATGTTCCCACCACCTTGAGTGACCACGAGAATGGCACGTCATTAAGTGAGTATGGATGTTTGCTACTCTTTCACGACAAAAATTGCTGGACGAAACAAAATTGGGATGAAACTTTACAGTAATAATATAGGATTTACGTAGGAATAACATGGGCAAATTAGGCTACTTGTAATGATTAAAAATACACGCGGATCAAGTCGCGGGCAAAACCTAGTCGGTTATAATTTATAACCTGATTCTTCTAAATGTAGGTATAGACATCAAAAATATGTTATTAATGTTCATGAAACTTAATTTATATTTATGGTCAATGTTCCTGAATATCCGACTCGGGGTACGTAATGTGCAAAACACTCTCTCACTGCGCCGCTCGCGCGAAAGTCATGAACAGGCCGTAACGCGTAACGTAATGGAGATATTGACCCTGCCATAAGAAGTTGTCGCTTCAAAAATTACATGATGAGGTCCTAAGAACTCTGTTTTTTTGCCCATATTTGAATTTGTAGTATAATTATTACGGTATTTTTCATATCCATGTTAACGTGAATCGATTTATAAAACTCGGAATCGAATAAAAAATCGAACTATTTCTGAAAGGATCGCCATCCCTATCATCGCTGTCAAATTAAATTTGACTCAAAACCATAGACCTACTGTCTATGTGCCTGTTCCGATTTAGACTGAGCACACTGCGATGGTGCTTTAGTGGAGAGAATTTCGTTCCGATATAGACTGACAGTACATATATGTATTGCCGCAGGTGTCCTATGCAAGTAAAGGACGTCATATCTGAAAAAAATTTTCTCAACAAAGAAGTAATCATGATTACATTACTGAAAAAAAATGACAGACTCCCTTATTCATGAACGTATTTTAGCTAAAGTGTTGCTAATCTCTCCTTTGTCTTTTTCTATCCTGCACATTTGACAATGCAACTGACAAAGACAAAGCATTCTATAGCTTAAACGTATCTAATGTACGTTTATGAATAAGGGGGTTAATATTTAAGCAACTGCCGAACCTCCGGTTATGGCATTGCTGCAGTGCAAAACAAATCAGATTAATTATCGGTTAGTGTTACCAATGATAGTATCAAGATAAAATCATTGTAGAAGAAGCAAAGGTGTTTCAGGACCAGGATATCCGGCGCTCCACTCAGCCTACTCCGTAAAAATACATGCATACAAAATCTATTTGCTGCGGTAAAACCACCACTAGAATTTCACTGTGTATTTTTAAGCTATTGCATAGCTTCTATCGCGGGCCTTGAGCGCGGGGACCGAATTCAGAAATTCCGTAACGCAAAAAGCCGGACGCTCCGGATTATAAATTTTAAACTCATTTAAAGAAAGTCATGTATAATTTCGCCGTCCGACCTCGTGGGTAGCGTGGCCGAGCGGTCTAGGCGCTGGTTTAAGGCACCAGTCTCTTCGGAGGCGTGGGTTCGAATCCCACCGCTGCCAAGATTGTTTTTGTTCATTTTTGTTTATTGTTTGTTTTTCCATTCAATATTTAAAAAGTGGTAAATATTAATAGAAAATTATTGTTTCATTTTCAATTTTTTTTTTGCATTTTATTTTGTTTTGCATAATTTTAGATAATTATGTAAATGCAATAGCTTTACCGCGGCAGTCCCCGAGTGCCACACGTTTTTTTTTCCCTTCTATTTATCAAATTCTTTCTTTGCAAAAAAATTTGGACTTTAGTTCCAAATGTGTTATGTGTCCCTCCGCAACGTCGTAAGCAGAGTTCGGACGCAGAGGTCTGCCTTAGCCAGTTGCGCTAAATTTTATTTAGGCTGGAGCGCCTTCTTTACTCGCCGATTGCCCGGCGAAGTAAACTAGTGCCGTCTCGAGACGCGCCGCTACATTAGTTAGTACAAAAAATGCATGCATGTTTAAATTTCTCGACAACCCGAGATATTGAAAATCTCGAAAAACCATAAACTCTAGTGGAGAGTCAACGCCTGCACCACTGACGCACACGCCTCCTGCTTGTTTATGGAACTAGACGCTTTCTACGTATGCGTGTCACTCACACATAGTACCACTAATGCTTAACTTTTGACGCGATTGTTTACAGCGGGTCTACCTTTTTTATTAGTCCGAGGTAAAAATAATATTAGGGCGAAATCATCCGGAAGGTCCAAAAATCTACCGAAAGGCACCGTTAGGTTAAAAACATAATATACTAACTTAATTAACAAAACTTACCATCTGTTTGATCCATTCCTATACCGCTATCTGGTGTGCCACCTTCTATTTCACTTAATGAGGGTTCCTTTATATTTATTGACTGTTCAGCCTAAAATATAAAATAATGTTGTAATAAAATAATAACTGAACTTTCTTCTAATTACAAAATACAAAAAGTCTGTTTGATTTATGAAGAGCTTTCCTAGTAAGCAGGAACAGTCCTAGACAAAGATTTTGGGAAAGTCATCGGTCACAAACAAACATTTTTGGGGCACTTTTAATACTTACATAAGTGAGATTTTAATAGTTTTATATGTATTTACATGTATTAGCTGACCCGGCAAACTTCGTATTGCCTCAGGATGAAATAATGTGTCAAAGGTTTAATAGATACGGACTATTTGTATGGGAAAATTAAATTGTGGTTTTTACTATTTCCCTTCAATTTCTTCATATTTTCTTACCTTTTAAACCTTCTCTGGACTTCCAAAAGTGAATGACTTTTAGAAGTCCAGGGAAGGTTTAAAAGGTAAGAAAATATGAAGAAATTTAATTATAACCACAATTTAATTTTCCCATACAAATAGTCCGTATCTATTAAACCTTTGACACATTATTTCAAAACCAAAATGAACCAAATCGGTAAAGCCGTTCTCAAGTTTTAGCCAGACTAACTCAAACTCAAAAATTTATTTAATCACTTGGAAATAATAGAATTTGCTTGTGATAGGTAGGTTAATTTACAAAATTAAAGCGAATAACAACTGATACGTTGATTAATATATCAAAGTAAACAAAATAAAATAAATAATGGTCCAAAAATACTTTAATAAAATTGGTATCAACAGAACTAACAAACAGCAATTGATTTTTATTTAAATAGATTTTCATGCCATGACTGCTTTTGACTTATTTATTTATTTAAGCTTTAATGCACCAAGTACATAAGGCGGACTTAATGCCACTAGGCATTCTCTAACAGTCAACCTTTGGGTTGTAGGAGAGAATAGTGAAGGGTGCAAGTTAACAAATGTTTATGTATCATTAGTGAATTAAGTGATTTTAATGCTTACATAAGATATATAAATATATTCAATATTCATAAATATAATAATAATAAATACACATTATAGTAAAAATCAACATACATACATAAATATATAGACACATATGTACATAAAATAAATAAGAGAAGTCGAATACAAGAGTAATATGAAATAGGGACGATGATGCATTAAGACGACAACCTTAAAAAGTGGTCATATAATTGCCGCCTAAAAGTGAACTTATTCTGCGATTTACGGATGTCAAGGGGCAGCTTGTTCCAGAGTTTTATAGAGGCGATGATTAAAGATTTTTCCAGGAAGCTGGTGAGGTGAGCAGGTATTTTTACAGGAATTACTTCCTTTGCCCCTAGTATCTATATATGTTTAGCCCAAATTATTTAGAATATGGAGAGATTCGAACTATCGAAGGTTTGAAATATTAAGAGTCGACTGCAATTACAAATGAAATACCTGATTACTGAGCATTGAACTATTGGAATCTTCTTCATCTGAACTTAATGTAAGTATTACAGGTTCGGGATCAGGTTGTTTGCCTCTTGGTTTTCTCACGCGCGCTGGTTTTTTATCCTGAGTGAGCTGTATAAGGAACTTCAATATGTTAATAGATTGCCGACTGATATTGTATTTAGAAGTATACACATAAAAATTCATATTATTATTTAGATGTACTTACCGTTTTATTATTACCAGCGATTGTTTTCATTGTACTTTTCAATAAGTTTAGCTTAAATACTTCACCGCAGGGGCTAGAAGAAAAAAAAGTTTTAAAATCTACTATTATAGTACCCAAGAGGTTACGATGTGGGAATTCTAAATTGTAACTAGCCTAATAACAATAGATAGCCATGTGTTTAATTTTCACAATACAACAATTATTATTATGGTTTCTTTGGAGTCAGTTAATAATGTTATTTATTTTGTGTTTAACTTTATAATAGCCAAACTTTAGACGTGAAAGTTGATCTAAGAATATTTTTTTGCCAAGTGCCAGTCAAACTCGCACATGAAGAGTTCTGTATCATTATCTATAAAAAAAAAACGGAAAACGTTTCTTAAGTGAATTGCAAATTTCAAGCATTGACCTGTTACCGGTATTAATATGGAGCAGAAGATTCACGTTTGTTTTATAAGCCCCCTTTAAATATTTATTTTATTCTGTTTTGAGTATTTGTTGTTATAGCGACAGCGGAAATACATCTGTGAAAATTTCGACTCTAGCAATCAAGGTTTTTGAGACAGCCTGGTGACATAAAGGCAGATCCTACCCTTTGGTACCCCATCTGTACTCAAACGGCATGTAGACCCTAACTAGTATTTTATAATTAATAACATTAAAAAAATTAACTGGTACTCACATTGCTTTTTCTGTTTGTGTTTTTTCAGGTTCCTTCTTCTTTTGTTCAACTTTTTTACTAGCTATTGGTACACTTTTCGGTTCTTCAGTGAATACTCGTTTACATCTAGAACGTTATTGTTAATATTAATACAGAAAATATAAAGCAAACAAAACAAAATAAAAAGATATCTTTAATACCTTTGACAACGGCTAAAATCAAATCCAGTATATCCACATGACTTACACACTGCCAACATTCCTTCTACAAAGCGTGGGGGCGGTGAGCGTTGCTCGGGAGATTCAGGACTATGGTTCACTGCAAAAAAATTAAATAAGTCTTTATCACTCTATTCTACACATCTACAAATATAAAAAAATAAATTATTGAAATACAAAAAATTGCTTTGATACCTGTCTCAAGCATGATTATATTTTGTTATTTTTTCACATAGATTTGTGTATAGTGACTGGGTAAAGCTTATCGTGGTCAAAATACATGTCGAGAGGCGCTACAAACTGAATGCGGGATTTGTGAGAGCGGGGTGGGGAGTGGGCAACATCTTCTGCGGATAGATACAAAGATATTGATAATGGATTTGTGCAAAGCGTGAGGCCCTTTGCACCATCCACGCCTTACGCTTCTGTAAGTTACTCTCACAATTAAATCTTACAACAACAGACATTTTCACAAAATATATGCTTGTTATAACTAAAAAAATAAACCATTGTTTAAAAAATCTAAGATTTATTATAAATCTTATAAAGCTTTATTGGCGCCTTACTACTTACAGGTATGTAAGTACATTTTCTGTGTGAATTATGAAAATAATTGTCTTTATCTAACCGGGATTACCAAAGATGAAAAGCGCCGGAACGTCTCGTCGTATATTGCGTAAATATATAGTAATTTCTTAACAATGTTAGTTTAATTTATGTATTATCAGGGAACTGGCCATTTGACTGCGGTGGTAATAAATACCATATTTTATTGATTTTGGATACGCCGTGAGTGCACATTAAAATCCGTCAAAATTTAAAGAAATCTTTGGTGCAGTTCTTCAATATAGGCACTACTATTTTGTGTTACGTATGTAGTTAAGGAATTGCACTGATACCTATGATAGCAACTTTCCAACAATATTATGGGTATAATACTTTAATATTGTTTTTTTTTTTTCAATTAGATTAGAGACAATAAAATTGTATATTACCATTATCAGGGCATGTTGATTTCTCAGGCGTAGACATCTCACTACTCTGAGGCTGTGATAATACATTTGGGGAATTTCTACTACTAATATCACCAACTAACATCTGCAAAGAAATGAACATTTATTAAACATTGTATTGTGATATACATATCATATTGTATTATATGATATACTACAATGAGTATAGATTACAGTTCTCTTACCGGGTGATTTTCTAACATTTCTTCTATTTTAGTTGTAGAACCAACTGATACAAAATAATCTATTTCACTGCTAGTATTCTGCATACACTGTATATTTGTATGTGCCGTGAAAGGAACATTAACCTGGAATAAAAAACAGGATAGATTATAATCTTAAAAATTGAACAGAAGTTTTACTGAGACAGAAATTTTATACATCACCATATCAGTCTAACAAAATATTTTTAATTGCTTCTCTTATGGCCGAATACTCAAACGTCACTCAATTTTAAGCACTCCTCAAATGTGCGCTTTCTCTATCGTTTGAACGTGTTTCATTAAGACAGAAGACTTTTAAGTCCCACTTAGATTTGAGTGATGTTTGAGTATTTGGCCGTTAGACATTATTTTTGTTCATAATACCATATTAACCACTAGCGATTAAGCTTCGAATCAAAATATGAATGAAGATTAAATTGGAAGTTATTCCTATACATTAACTATGATCTATAGTACTAAATAGATTTATAGGATGTTAAAATTTTCTAAAAATGAAACTACCTGTAACATAAAATTTATTACCTGTTCAAGAACTTCTTGCAGTGTACAACTTTCTTTAGGCAATGTAAAAGTAATTAGTCTCTGTTCTCCACTTTGAAGGAATATCAACATTTTAGCAGATTGTGGTTCCGATGTTTGTTCTGACGACCCACCAGCTGCTTGACTGTTCTCTGTAAGATGTTTACATAACACTTTATTAATATTATTATTTAATTCATTACACTACAACTATAAAATGATGGTCAAATATTTATTATGAAACCATTATAAAAAAAATCTTTGCCTTTTTTATGTAATGAAGATGTGTGAACTGCGTGTTTGAATGCCAATTGTGGCAAACAAACATGCAGTTCACATGGATGTGATGACTGCAGACTAAAGACATCTTCAAAACACGAGAGATCATAATGCAGATGCGTTGCCACCTTGTCTGAGACCTTAGTTGTTGTCTCTGTGATATTTATTGGAGAGGGGGGGTAGTTTTAAGGTCCAGTAGTTTTACTGGTGATAGAGCTCCAGTGACTGAGCTCGCGGGCGTAGGCACCACCGCATTACCTAATATAAACGTAACTTCACGCCTGTAATCCCCGAAGGGGTAGGCAGAGGTAAATGCATGCATTCAAGCATACATGCAAACACCCACGATTCGCCGGTTACGTTTTGGCCCATGTAACAGGTGGCGAGCCTGTTGACA
Source organism: Macrosoma leucophasiata (assembly GCA_036365455.1). Lineage (NCBI taxonomy): Eukaryota > Metazoa > Arthropoda > Insecta > Lepidoptera > Hedylidae > Macrosoma > Macrosoma leucophasiata. The sequence goes on along the minus strand of JAWQUS010000010.1, from coordinate 12,877,104 downwards.
TCTCCGGGCACATTACCAAACTTTGAGGTACTGGGAAATTTCCAGAAAATGGAAAAATCCCAATAGAACCAGAGATAAAGGCTTTTTCGCCATTATCTCTGATAACCCCCTACCCGGGAATCGAACCCAGGACCTCAGCGTAGTAGTAGTGGCCTGCTACCACTAGGCTACCTAATATACTTGCTGCTAAAGGTGCAGTGTTGGTAAATGGTAGTGATCAGCAATATCGTGTTCCGGTCAGGTGTATGTACGGCTCTGTAATTTCTAGCATAGAGGTATAACACCTTAGGTCTGGCCTCTTAACCAGGAGCAACGCATCTGCATTTTGACCTATGGTCTTTGTGTGAGTGTATAGGCTGCAGTCATCACTTAACATCAATGTGAACTGCATGCTTGTTTGCCATTTTCATTACATAAAAAAAGTTTTATTTATTCATTTATACAATCAAAAAACATCAGTCAATATAATAGGTTGGGGAAAAAGTCTTTTCGCATTATAGTATGTATGAACTCGTAATAAAATCTCTTTGGCTGTAGTATTTGTATCTAACAGGTTTTGGTATCATTGAAAGTTAAAATTTTAAAGAACATAATTCCAAATTCAAATTAGGTAAATGTGTGATTTTCGTACTGTCAAGATGAGTGAATCTAATGAAGAAATTCGATACATTGAAAATTTTACTACAAAAAAGGTAAAAAATGCAACGCAAGCCGCGAAAAAAAATTGCGATGTTTATGGACCTAGTGCAGTGTCTGTGAGAGTAGCACAAATTTGGTTTAAGCGTTTTCAATCCGGAAATTTTGGATAAAATGGATGCCATTTTTGAAAAAGTGGAGCAAGATCGACATATCAGTAGTTACGACGTAGCTGAAGAACTGAGAATTGATCACAAAACAGTTTTGTCGCGCATTTGAAAAAAGCTGGGTACAAAAAAAAACTCGATATTTGGGTACCTCACGAGCTCACTGAAAGAAACCTAATGAACCGTGTACTCATTTGTGATTCTTTATTACGACGTAATGAAACCGAATCATTTTTGAAGAAGCTGATAACTGATAACTGGTGATGAAAAGTGGATCACGTACGACAAGAACGTGCGTAAAAGGTCGTGGTCAAAGGCCGGTCAGGCTTCACAGACTGGCGAAACCCGGGTTAACTCGCAATAAGGTGATGTTGTGTGTGTGGTGTGATTGGAAGGGCATTATTCATTACCACCAGGCAGGACTATCGGTTCTGAACTCTACTGCGAACAACTGATGAGATTAAAGCAAGAAGTTGAGAGAAAGCGGCCGGAATTGATCAACAGAAGGGGTGTGGTGTTTCATCATGATCGATGATAACGCTAGACCTCACACATCTATAGCCACTCAGCAAAAATTAAGAGTTTGGCTGGGAGGTGTTAATGCATCCGCCGTATAGTCCTGACCTTGCACCTTCAGATTTCCACCTGTTTCGGTCTTTTCAGAATTCTTTATGCAATGTTAGGTTAACAGCACGAGAGGACTGCCAAATCCACTTGTCGCGGTATTTTGATGAGAAGTTCCAAAATTTTTATAGCAATGGGATCCTACTGGGACCTACAAGATGGCAAAAGGTTATCGAACAAAATGGTACATACATACTTTAGTTAAATTTAAATAAACTATATTAAAAAATGTTTTGAATTATATTAAAAAACGCAAAGAAACTTTTTCCCCAACCTAATATATAACAATATTTGGTCAATTGGCCATGGTTCCAAACCATGCCACAATCAGACGGGTTTCTCTGAGATTATCAGATATTATAGACGAAAGTAGCGGCGATTTAGTTTTACTCTACGAATATACGAATTATATATATAAATTATTAACACTTATGTCTACCTGTATGGTTAGCCTGCTGTTGCGTTTGCATCGGAGATACCCGTTGAACCGGTCTCGGCTGTTCCTTACTTCTAACCACGGTCTGTCTACCAGTTTCCCTGTAGAAAATGTTCTATTTTAATAATAATCATTGCATTAAAATTACACTCTAATTTAACTGAGTCATGAGCCCAAAAGCTTTCTCCAAAGATGGTCCACAACAGGGTTGTGCGTCATTAGGGTAGAATATTCCATAATCGCCACACTTGTCAAGCAGGTGGCGGTAGTTTTATCGAGAGACACTGCCGCCCATCCCGTGTTACTGCATTTATTGCCGCCGTAATCGAATGATTTATACGCCATTCGCGTACTGACAGCAATAGAGGCAGAATTCCTCTACTGGAGTCATCACATTCCGACGCCAAGAATTTACAATCAATATCTACTGAGTACACACACTAATATAAAAATGTTACCTAGGTTGTTGCTGTTGTGACAAGTTGCGCGAAGAATGTATCCGTTTATATTCAGCTACTGTAATACGTTGACCATTCGAGAATGTAACCAATTGACGTTCCTCTTCTGGATTATCCGGTTCCATCAACAACTGGCTCAGAGTCTGTGGATGTTGTTGTGGATGTTGCATGTGCTGTTGTTCATACGTTATCTGTTGTTGTTGAAAATTAAGTTGAGGACTGAAGTTCAACTGATGGGTCGCAACATTAGCGTTGACTGGTGTACCGGTGTGATTTTGGCGTATGGGAGGAGGCGGGGTGTGAAATTGTTGAGGCTGGTTCAAATTTTCGTTGACCGAATGTTTCGTGAGGATAGCCGCCGTTATACTCTCTTCGAGATCGTCCATATCACTCGCATTGTTCGGTTGTACGACAACTTTTTTCACTTGTTGCATTTGTTGCAGGTGAGGGGAGGATCTTTGTGGAGTGACATTGAGTGCATTCTGTTGAGGTAGAGGACCGTTGTTTTGGTTTGTTTGTACCAACGTGTGTTGCTGGGGTTGCATTTGTGAAGGCAGGTTTTGGGTTACGATTGTACCCTGTTGTGTTATGATTCGAGCGCCCGGCTGACCATGAAGAATTTGTTGCTGAAATAACAAAATGTATGTTAGTATTCATTATCCCTCTCTCAAAAGTTTTGTATATTAAACCGCAATTATGTATTAATACTTACCTGCTGCGTGGTGAGTTTGAGTTGGTTTAACTGTTGATGGTGTAGTTGTTGGTTGATAACATGTTGTGCTAATTGATGTTGCTGGTGTGGCTGTTGCTGTTGTTGTTGTTGCTGCTGTTGTTGTTGCTGCTGCTGCTGTTGTTGTTGTTGCTGTAGTTGCTGCTGATGAGCCTGTTGCTGTGAAAAACAAACAAAATTCTATTTACTGCACTATTTTTCAGTAAGTACTTGACAATACGCAAAAAAATATAAAGGCGTCTTGGACTGCCGAAAAAAGTATTTCGAGACTACATATTAATATAATCGGGTCAATCGGATGCCGCGCACGTAAAAGCGAGACCCCCGACACACTCACCATACTCTACCGTTCGACACAAGTTGATTCCTACAAGAAAGCTAGTAGGAAACAGTAGTAAATAACTCACTTGTAGCGGTGTCCTGGGTCGTGGTGGCTTGTGCTGTACGTGTGCGGCGTGCGGGTTAAGGACACGAGGGGAGGCGGATCTCGGGGGCCGTGCGCGTAGCCCTGATACTCCCGCCAAGCCAGGCACGCCGGGCACGCCAGACACGCCGGACACGCCGGCCACGCCCGACACACTAGCCACACCGACGCCGGCCGGTGTGCCCACGACGGTGGTCGCCATCGGACCCCGCACAGCCCCCTGGGTGTTCGCTTGGACCTATGCAAGTAAGAAATGTAGTAAAAATATTTTCCTTTAATTCTTCGCACTTCGCGGAACTGAACCTTCTAAACTATTTAAACGATTAACACTTAAACACACACATAAAAATTCATTACAATCGGACCGATTGTAATGAATTTTTATGTGTGTGTTTAAGTGTATTCAAGAATGTTTTAGATTAGCGTTTCCATTCCGAGTCGCGATCCGGAACCAGGGCAATAAACAAAATATCGGGTCCCAACATTCCCGCCCCGTTTTAAAATAATACTTACTATCAATCAATGCATCGGTAATATTATTCCTCATATATGTGTATTATTTCATTCATTGGATGCAGCTTGGGTTTTAAAATATTTAGTAAGTTGGTGTGAAAATTAAGGAACCGTGCCAGAACAATGTTTAGGTCACACTGATTTAGATCCATAATTTGGTGCGCCACTAACGCACATCAAAAAGTTAGAAATATTGGATTTAAGACGTATATACAGGACATTATCTATTGAGTCGACTAGTTATATGTGTTGAACATAGTATGGCAAAACTCAGTTTTAAGTCTATTTCTTACTAGTGGCTTGTCCCGGCTTCGCACGGGTGTAATGAATGTAACATAGCCTATGTTACTCAGTGAAGATGCAGCTTTCTAATGGTGAAAGAAATTTTGAAAAGTTCCAGTAGTTTTTGTGTGAAAACGTAACAAACACATACAAAATCACAAATGTTTCCTCTTTATAATATTAGTATAGATTAGTTAGACAAGGGTGAGCCGCAAGTAAGTAATAAAGCAGCTGTAAGCAGCACCACAGCTGAATCATGCTCATCAGCTATCTAACATGTAGATGCACCACCAAACCGTCGCTCACAATGTCCGCTCATCTGTTCAATCCGCATGAACAGAGCGGACATTGTGAGCGACGGTGTGAGCTTCGGCGAGGAAAAGGGTCACTGTGAATGAAGCTCTCAAGTTATCTAACCTGTTGATGCTGCGGGTTGAGAAGACGGGCAGGCACTGTGAGCGGTGGAGTGGGCATAGGCGAGCGGATTGGTCGCCGAGGCCGGGCCGCCCTACGCACCAACGTCACTCCCGGACTACTCAGCGTTTGGTTAATCAGCCGCGGCGGCGCCGGGCGGGTTGGTGTACCCTGTAATATGTAAATAATCACTTCAAATATACTATTTGAGCCAGCAGACGTCCTACCCGATCGCAGCGACAATTGTGAATCTAAAGTCTGTGAGCCCATTCTTAATGATATAAATATTTTATAATATCACTAATTTCACGGAATAAAAAGTTTTTTTTTTTTTTAATTGTCAACATTTCAAATTTGACACGACCCTAAAAGAAAAATACCGTTTCTTTATTTTTCTTTTCTGAGTTCAAATACCTATTTTTTTATTTCTTAATTTCTGTGAAAAAAAAAACTGAAAAACATGTGATGACGTCACTTATATGGTGGAATGAAGTAGTTACCATTGCTTATCTTTAGATGAAAACATTATTGTTACATACTCTGTGGCAAGATGTGTCAAATTGATACGGATACGTCAATGTCAAAGTATAAAACTAGGAAGTAGGGATGGTGATCCGAGACCTGAGATCGATTAATCGGAAAAGCGATCCTTAGGAACCAAAAAATCGATTCTTATTTAAATAATTATAATAATTTATTTAAATCGATTCACAGTACTGGATTGATCTAGTGAATCGATACATATATATACATAGTATGGAAAATCGAAGATCGATCTTTTTGGTTAATTCACATATGGACATAGGAAACATACAGATCATAAGATTTAACGTTTAAACGTGAATTATACCAGCATTGAACACTGTTGAGTTGATTACATACCTATCCCAAATCAAAAATAGATCGAGATAATCGAAGACCGATTATTTCAATGTCGATTTAATCGTGGGTGGATTTTGGACACTTCGATTCGAACATTGATTTATTTCAGAAAGAATCGCCATCCCTACTACGTCTATGAAAAGCTGCTACGAACTTATTTATTAAAATAAAAACAAGTTTTAAAGTTTTAAACAACGACTTAGCCCTCAGGCTGTTGATATAATATTGATATTTTTTATTTGTACTTGGCTCAAGGAAGAGATTAATCGACGATACGCAGTGTCAAAGATTTTTTATATTATATTGATCGATATTTTTTTCGATATATCGAACACTGGTACCGATATTTTAAAATAACAAGATCACAGCCCTACATCAAGTTTGACAAGCTGACAACGACAAGACAGTTACATCTACAATTTTTTTTAAAGAGTCACGGCACAAGGCAATGGTTCTATCGCCATTCCACCATATGTGTGACGTCTAATGGCGCATACGTCTTTTTAGAATACACTAACTTTCAAAGTAGAAATTATGAATGAATAGTACAAATTTTCGAAAAATGGTTAAACACGGGTGCCCTAGTGTTGGATTTACTTTTGAATAATGTAGGTTAAAAATATGAAATGTTGTCAATTGACACTAGTTAGCAGGATAGATAGAACCGACGACCGACGATATGGGAAACAAACAAACGCCTGAAATAAATATCTAAATCTTTGATTAAGAGCCTAATCTAAGCCTGGGTTGCACCACTATATTTGTTAAAGTTATTGTAACATTTCACATCCTTCTCTAACCTAAAGAAATCTGTTAAAGTAAAAACGAGTAAACTTTAACACAAATCTTCGTGTAACCCAGGCTAAGAGTTGGAGTAGCACATTAGAGTGGTTCAAATTTTATTCAGACATGTCTTTTATTTTTATAAGAATGAATTAAATGTATAAGACTGCCTGGAACAAGGTGTAACCTTGAATACCTATTTTATGCAAAAAAATGTTTTAAATACATTTTATGAAGTTCTTTCTAACCTTTAGTAGTAAAATAATCAAGTTTATTTATGAGATTCAAACATCTTTTTATCCTGTAACTAACACTGCAATAAAAATATGTTACTTATTACTACTTCTTATATTTTATTCACGTATTAATATAATGGGAGTGTAATTCCTTCATGTTGAAAGAAAATATATAATTAATGTCAAATTTACTTAACAATAATCCTTCAAACTTATAATTATCTAACCATCTTTAGTTGTTAATAATTAATTTATATGAAATAAAACTAGTTTTCGCATTTATCTCGCGTATATTAAAACTAAAAGGATTAACGTTTTCGTAGGTTTTCGCGAGCTTCACACATTGTAGAAATTAAACTTGCGGATTTTCTCGCGTATATAACACTCCCAAACTTCTTCATACACCACATACTAAAAAGATTATTTCTAATCGAACCCGACTTTTCGGTCACTTTTGAGTTTCCGTGGTCTCGGGCAGACTGAGGTGACAGTTGACTGACAGCAGTTTGAAAAATTATTATGTGCAGCTATCTCCATCTATCAGCAGGGAGGCCAGCGACCGAAACGTCGAGTTCGATTTTAAAATATAATCATTTTAGTTTAATATATGCGAGATAAATCCGAAAACTAGTTTTATATCAATGAGTGTAGCTCATGAAAACCTAAGATTTTTTAAAATTTATCTTTAGACAACAATGATAAAACTCACAGCTTGATTTATGTATGCTGCATGCATCACAACTTGTTGATGCTGTATCTGCTGTTGGAGTTGTTGCTGCTGTTGATGTTGCTGCTGTTGTTGCAACTGATGTTGGAGCTGCTGCTGTTGCTGCTGTTGTTGTTGTTGTTGCTGCTGCTGCTGTTGTAATTGTTGCAAGTGAATCTGTTGTTGGTGTTGTTGTTGAAGGTGCTGTATGAGTTGAGGGGATGCTCGAGACAACTGCTGTTGTGGCTGTGTCTGCTGCAAACAGTTAACACAATTGTAATAAATTACTGAGATCTAATCAATTACCTCAATTATTATCAAGCTTAATCATGATGAAAAATTAAGGAAGCCAATTCTTGATGTATTATGAATTCATGTTCATATTTTTTATCATATTAATGGTCTGTGAATCTTCTACAACGTGTAACATGATTGAATTTACAACCCGTAACTAGTTTGTTCAAAATCGATAACCAAATCGATTACAGACATTTTTAATATATGTAAGGACCTTTCGTTATGGCTTGATTTGATTTGAATCTTTGGGGGACGCCTTTCCGAAATGATGATGATGAATAGGATCGGCGCAGCAACGAGAAATATAACAATAATGTAAAAACCGCGCGTATCTCAACTTTCACGCGAACGGAGTCGCGGGCATAGCTAAAAGTAGCAGTAAATAATCACTTAAAAAATAAAATAGCGCAAATGCATTTAATTACTAGCGAGTGTTGCGCAGGTCACAAATTTCAGAAAATATAAATACTAAAAAATATAGAGTAGACACCGGGCACAAACAGCCGGTTCCGTCTATAGTATTGATTTGACAGACATTTCGTATGACGTTTTCACGTCAGCAGTTATGTTACTATGGGAAAATGCAGGTAAATGTATGCAAGAAACTGGAACCATGCTAACAAGGGGAATGTCCAGTCTTAGTACTTTTGTACATATAGGTCAATGAGTTGATTGATTGATGAGTTTCAAAGTTAGCATAAGTTTTTTTCAGAACGTAGGTTCACTGGTGGTAGAGTTCCAGTGTAGGAGTTGGAGGGCGTAGGCACTACTGTAATGTACCTAATCCATCTGAAGCCAAATGGTAGTCTTCAGCACTATCGTGATCCGGTTAGATCAGAGGTTCCCAAACTATTTTTCTTGTAGACCCCTTTAAATTTTTTTCTGGTTTCGGTGGACTCCTTGCTATCATTTATATCACTTTCCCATATATCCTATTTTTATTTACGCATATATGTAGACCCCATCGAGTCTCCCATAGACCCCAGGGGGTCTATGGGAGATATGGACCACTTTGGAAATCACTAGGTTAGATGGTAATGTAAAGCCCCGTGACTGTGACAAAAGAATCTCTTTTTAACCGACTTCAAAAAAGGAGAATTTCCTCTATTCGACTGTATTTTTTTATATAAATTTCGACTCAGATCTTGACCTTTTTTTATTTGAAAGCTAGTGATTCCTATGTGGTTTTCACCAAGGGGGGGTCTAATGATGAAACCATGGGAAAAAACGAAGGAAACCCTCAAAAATTGTATGGACATGTAGGATTTTAGTTGTATTCTTAATTACAAAACTTATTTATCATCATTTCATGCTACTGAGTTAATGTTGGAAGCCATAGTAACCCTCAACCTTGAAGAATATGTTGACAGAATATATATAACACAAAGGGGTTTGTTTTTGGGGCTTACTTTTTTTCCAGCTGTCTCTACATAGTATCAGTATGCAGCTTAGCTGGTTGAGACTACAGAAAGGTATTTTGAAGTTCATCACTGGATGTATGAGTTTTTGGACTGTTTGAAAACATGGATTTGTAAAATATTTGTAGACTTAAATAATTTGAACTGACTGCGTTTGTTTTATTATCTCGTGTGTTATTATTAGCGACTATTGTTCATCTTGTTCCCATATTGCGTCCATTGCAAAGCGACGCCCATCCCCGCAGTAAGGCTTATACATTGGTGTTTGCCGGGTCCACCAATGCGCTAGAAACTGATATCCCTGTAGCATTTTACCCAGCTTGAGATTGGGATTATTATTTTAGGGAGGTTTTCTTCCTGTTAATTCGGGAGGCAAAGCCAAAACTCCCATTCTTGTACACTTGACCACAAGTTGACATGGTTTGAAGGTCATTCCCCCTACCTCCTATGTCAGCAGGCTGTTGGGCTCACTGTTTTGTAGGTTACTTGACCTCCTCCTACTACTCGGCGATGCTGTCCGTTTAGCACCACCCAGATTAATAATAAATATGGTAAAATATAGTTCGTAACTTAATTCCGCAGTGGAAATATCCTTAGCCAATAGCCAGTATAAGCAATTATACCAGCTTTGGAGCTGCGAAAGAATAAAATAAACGAAAGTATGATAAAATCTTTTATACTAACAGTTTGAGTAGGACCATGTTGCGGTTGCGGGGGTGGCGGCTGCGGCGGCGGCTGCTGCGCCGGGTGTATCACCGTCGGTTGTGACAACACATGCGCTGGACTCACCAACTGGTTCGAAATTCATCACATTAATAATACAGTACGCTTCTATAATATGTACTATGTACCATTTATGGGAAGACTTTGAATTCTATTGCTTTGAAATATAATATAGCAACCAAACAATGTATAAAGTATATTTTTAAAGTAGACTCAACATTTAATTGTATTAATGTGATGGTGAACAGAACTGACTTTTCTGAGTGAGTTTTTATTAACAATAAATTATCATGAGAATAAAATTGCAGTAGGTAAACTCAACTTTTAAAATGAGAATTACAATTACCAAAATGATGTGATGAGATGACATTATTTTTAACTGATATTCTTACTTATTTAAAAATTATTGGGCTTAATGAAATTGTAGTCAGTAGGTAATTAAACTTGCTAAAATTACGTATAATATGATTTTAAGAACACTACAAAAAGCATCTTAATAAGTAATGCCAAATAAACATAATGATTACAACATTCCACCACAACTACACAAAGCATTTATATGATAATTTTTCAAGTAAATTTTATAATGTTTGCAAAACACGTTATTTCATATGCCCATATTTCTATGTATTAACTAATATAACATGAAGGTTAATATAATATTGAAACTGAAATCCAGTTTCAATATTATAAAAAGATTGACATAATTAATTATGTTAACACGATTAATTAGACATTCTGCGCTGATTTAAGTATATAATTCTTAAATCATATTATGTAATAGTATGTAGTACAATATCTTCAGAAATTAAGAAAAAAATCTGCCAAATTCTAGTGATGGCATTAAAAAAAAATGATGATGGCCTTAGACAAAATGTCAGATTTATTACTTTTATGTTATATTTCAGACTCAAAACAACAGGAATTAAAATTATCCAAGGAGTGATCAAAGAATTTTCGTTTCAGTAAGTATGACATTTTTTTTTTACTTCAATAACAAAATAGAAAACAGTGGTTTCATAGATTTTAAGCACTTTTACGCAAAACTCTATTATTTTTTTGTGTAACAGAAAAAACCAGTACTTCATCATATCAGCCGAAAGATGTCCACTGCTGGACCAAAGCCTCAAAATAAGGGGGATATGCCATAATCGCCACGCTTGGCATGCGGATTGACGATCGCAGTGGCGATAGATTGATCGCAGGACGCCGCTGCTCATCTTGCGTTATTGCACTTACTACCGCCGCTCCATTGGAATGGGTTGCCTGCCATTGTTTGGTTCACTGACTGCACTAGTGGAAGAATTATCTTCCAGTAGAAGAAAATTCTTCCGCTAGTGGGCGGTGGGCTCGTCATGTCCCGACGCCAGCAAAGTAGTGTCACCATTCAAAGGTAAAAAAGAGTGGAGACTTGAAAATTTTTGAACATTTTATTACATTTAATAAATAAATAATTAGAATTTATATTTCGTTTACTCATGATTGTTAGAATAGAAGATGTCTCAAGTATGTAAGCAAAGCCATTAATTAATTTAATATTATTTGTTAGTTTTTTAACATCTTCTTAATATACCTATATAAATTATGTGTCACAGTGTTTGTCGGTGATGGACTCCTTAACTACTTAGCCGATTTTAAACAAACTTGCACACCATGTGCAGTTTGATCCAACTTACCATCCTTATTGGATAGTGTACATCTCAATTTAAAGTTGCAATATTATGTCAGTACCTAAATTGCACATGTGCGAAGACCAATATGTAACTCTGGGCCTAACATAAAATATTATTTTAAATACAATATTAGTAAGATTATTTTAAAAATGCAAATGAATCTTATCCATATTCTGGTTACTTATAATTATTTTTGCATAATCACTCATAACTTTACTTATGTCACGGATCAGGAGGCCAATTGAAATCAATTGTCTTATTTGACCATGACTTGACGGGTTAAAAGCTATATTTTTGGTTCATAACAACTAATACTTATTGTTTCAATTTATTTATTGTGTAAATTGTAATATAAGTCACAATTGACACAGTTATTACAAATATGTATAACTTATATTATAATTAAAGTTTATTCCAAGCAAATTCCACCAAGTTTACAGAAATTAAAATAAATATATATTTTTTAACATTTTAGTGGGCATTAAAAGTAAAATTGTTAGTATTAGTCACATAGAAAATGATTGAAAAAAGAATACCCATGCTAAGCATAATTTACACAAGGCAAATTATTTACACCTATAAATAAGAACAAATAAATTCAAATGCAAAGTGCAAATTATATGAAATAAAAAATGTATCATATATAATGCAATGCGAGAATCATTTGGTCGGCAAACATACATGTTGCGGGCGTTGTGGAGATGACTGTTGCATCAAAGATGCATCAATGATCTGTTGAGCCTGTTGTAACACAACTTGAGCATCCACAGGTAAATCAGATGTGTAGTATACCTATAAATAAATGTTTATAACAGTCATGTGTACAAACATCCATTACTAACTGATTACAAGTTTGGAAATAGTTTGGTTATGTGACAATATTGTTGAATAAAGTAATAAGATTAAATACATAATTTGGTAACTTTAGAATAAACATTTAAAACTTTAATAACTTCTATATTCATTTATATTTTTGTACTGTTATTAAATCTTGTATGTTTAAGAACATCTCACCTGATGTCTATGTAAGGCCTGCTGCTGTTGCTGTTGCTGCTGCTGTTGTTGCTGCTGCTGCTGCTGCTGTTGTTGTTGTTGTTGTTGTTGTTGAAAGTCAGTTCGAGCGGGAGGTTGTGGGGGTTCATGACGTATGATATATTGTTGTTGATATTGTAAGCCATCCCTAACTAGTAGTTGAGGTTGAACACCTTCACTGACTATAATATCATTAGGTTGTTCTGTTTGTTGAACAACCACCTTTAAAAAATATAATCATGTTAGTACTGTTTTGATCTAGAGACAGCACAAGAAATTATGTAAATGTGTGTAAAATATATAGCCAGTAGTAGTTTTTAAATATTACAACTAACCTGGGGTTGTGCATATTGTTGATCATCCTGATTTACAATAATTGAATCTAAGCATATGTTAGGACAGTATCTCTGAAGATCTTCTAAAGTCAATGATTGCCCTTGCCCAACTATCTGATAATATTGAGCCATGGCAAGTGCTTACCCTGAAATAATATCCTTCTTTAGAATATTCATATGAGAAGTACCTGTACTGTACACACCTCACAGCACTACTTCTTATGCACACAATTTCCGTCACCAATGATTTTAATGTTACTGAAATATTATAGGTTCTTTTTACTTTTGGCCCATATCATGATCTATGTAAATTCAGTTTGACAGAGAGAAAATATGTATGCATAATGTACTGCATATATATTTTGTCAATAATACCGATTTGTTTACAACAATTTTACTCAACACCTAAATTATTACGATACATCAACCACAAAACAATTATTTACTAAACAAAATAAGTGCAAGTCTAGATTTTATACGATCAACTGTTTCGTTGACAGATATGTCCTACCATACAACCTGAACACAACGTACAACAACAGCTCCGACGTCTCCGTGTTCACAATATTTCAACTATGGCGACCACTTAACAGTCATCTCACAATCACTACTTTTTTAACGAATTGTAACGTTTACCACATCATGAAAGGATACGAAATAATTATCAAATTTAACACAAAACGGTTTAAGCGATCGGAACGAAATGGCTTCGATTCTTTTCATCCAACCTAAATTCTCTTCACGGCAATACTCTGAGATAGGTTTTGTTACATTTATGACGCTAATTCTTACCAAAATTTACGAGAGACATTTTTAATGCCCTAAGTATACAGAAAAAAATATTTTTCAGCATCAAAATGCAAAAATTTTAACTCAAACGCCAAATCTAGAAGCAATTTACATTATGGCGTGTGTGTCACTTTTTTAATTTTTATAAATTATAGTTTTTTTTTATTTGGTATTGCTATGCTTGCTTTCATAGACTATATAAAATATCTAATGCTGGGTCCACATGCAGCGATTTTGGTCGACGGCGACTCGCTAGTAGTCGCTAGCGATTAATGACTTTTGCGTCTAGATGATAGCGATTGATCGTTATTCTTTTTTGCTTCAGCTGTGTATAATAATCGGCGTATGTGTATAATAAAGTGTCTTTTTGGCTCAATTTACTATTCAGTTGAAACGATAGCCAATATTTAAGTAGGTAAGCTAAATGAAATCGTTTACTCGCGGTATAACTACCACGTGTTAATCAAAACGCCAATCGCCAACAACTGCGACTTTGTTGCTGATTCATCAAAGTCGCAGTTGTTGGGTCTACATGGTAGCGACTTTGGTTAATGGCGACTCGCTGGCGATATATCACCGTGAAGACGTGTTAATATTCACGATTTATAGGCCCTGTAAATACGGCGACATAAAGTTACGGGCGGGAGGGTATTCGCGAAAGTAAATAATTGGGAAGAAAAGAAAAATATAAATTATTCCCACTTATATTGTGAACATACCAATGATTAAAGCTTGCAGCACCCCAAATCACATCACAACAATATCTTATGTGTCGCAACGCCCTAAACCGAGGTTCAGACCCACAGGGATCCCAACCTCATAGTCATAGATTATACAGTATATGCTCATAGTAGCGCTAACTTGTATCTAGGCAGAGAGCTCCCTCTGCGTTTGCTGACTGCCCAGTGAAGTAGACTAGTACCGTCTCGAGACGTACCGTCTATCTAGACGAGTACTATCCACATGATAAATTCAGGGTATTTTAGTTTTTTGACTTGTATTGTAGAGGTATAAAATGCAGAAATATTATGAAAATATCTGTTTTATTATAAGTAATAGTTATTAACTCTAGGTAATTATTGATTCTTATTTACTGTTCGAAAATGTTTGTAAAATCTTACTCGAAACAAAAAATATTTTCTTTCTTTCAAAAAATCATACAAAACAAACTGTTCCTAACTATTAAGAACGCTCTCTCTTGTTTACTGACTTCGGAGAAAAGATGAGTTTTTAATTTTGATTGAATGTATGATAAGTACCTATTTTCTAAAATGATTATTAAAGATATAGCTTGATATTTCTTTTTATTTTTTGTGGTTAGTACTAGTGCTTACTGTAAAAAATATGGTTCAGTTATACGAAAATAATTAAATAGTTAGACCAAAAGAAATGGCGTAATCGCGGCATACATACAACGTTTACAAAGCTACGAAGTCACTGGGAGCTAGCGAATTTACAGATTTGTAGCGATTAAGTCGCCGCATTTTCAGCGACAATAAATCGCTTCTAATATACATACACGTCCACATAGCGATTCGCCATCGACTAAGGTCGCTGTTATTCGCTACCGTGAGAACCCAGCATTAGGATCCCGCATTTATTTCGCAACAATTTGCTCTATAGTCTATAGCGCTCAGGGTGACCATATTCAGATAAAATTTGCCTTTTTGCTATGTCAAAATTGAAAAGACTAGTCATGGGCTTTGGTCCTAAGTATAAAAATGGGGCCTAAACTTTTTCTTGAATGAAAAAACATGAAAAATAAGTCCCACACAAGATATTTACGTGTTGTGGGTGCTATTTTTCTCACAAAAAACGTTCACAAACACCCAGACTCAAAACAAAAATCTGTAGGCCTCGCAAATATTTGTGCCGATACGGGGATCGAACCCGTGATTGTCAGTTCAAAGGGTCGTCAGGTCGTTACGAACCTCTGGACCAGCTGGCTAAATATTATGGGGAGGTTTTTCCCTTTTTGCTCGTCAAGGAGAAAAACTGTGTATGCAGTAGTGTATGTATGTTAGCAGAATGTGTAAAAAAAACTGGTCACCCTAATATTCAATGAGATTTTGAGAACGACGATACCTAAAATCAGGACACTATTTTGCATTTATATTAAAAGCACAGATTTTTGTTTAAACTCATATAATTAACAAAATTATACAGTGTCAGTTAAACTGTTCATAAATTTCATATCCAATATTCAAAATATTGGATTCTTACAAGTGTATTTCTAATTTACTTGATGACATTTTGTCGCCGTCCTTACTTTTACGTGCAGTGCAAATGGATGATACAGTGATTTCTCCGGGTAAATTACAACTTTGTTAGCTAATTTATTTTAAGTTATTAAATTGCTTTAATATTATACTAATTTTAGGTAATAAAATGGGAGATTCCGCTTCCGAGAGTGATTCAAGTTCACTCGATGGCGGAGCTATGCTGCCACCCACTACGGTCTCTCGCGACCAGTTACAGAAAAGAATTGAGTCTTTGCAGCAGCAAAATAGGTAAGGTATATTATTTAATACAAAAAATATATCTAAAAAAAATACAAAATTTGTGAGGGGGTAATTAGTTTTCCCCTAAATATGCACATTACAGAATTACAGATGTTGATTTTGTCACACGTGAAAAGTACGTGACTATTGTACATGAACACACATGTACGTCTATGAATTGGATTTTTGTGTTACTGATCATGTGAATTAATAAATATTTTTTATTGCTTAATTTGTATGTTATGTTCCCATTGCAGAGTACTCAAAGTGGAACTTGATACTTATAAGCTTCGTGTGAAGGCTCTTCAGGAAGAAAATCGCACATTAAGACAAGCTTCAGTTTCAATTGTAAGGAATAATTTATTTGAACTTGTTGAGAAATGCTTAAAGGATAAGTTGCACATTGGGCCCATGCCTTGTACACTGTATCAAAAGATAGAGAAAAATATGTGGAATCATGGATAACTACTCAAAAAATAATTTGGATTGGTTTTTGTGGGAAATATTTATTTTAAGTAATATTTGTATGCCATACTTACGACAATTAATTGAATGTATAATAATCAATTTGAATAGCTGAAAATGATTTAGTATTTTATGTTTCTTCTCTCAATATAGCATACAAGGTGCGAGCCCAAGCTCCGTTCATTTTAGAACATCTCCTTTGTCCATTTATTTTTTCTCATACAATACCTAGAAATTCAATGAGAATTAAACCTGAGATCTTTGATATTGTGTAGACGCTAGGAACTGCATGATCATTTTTCCACCATTCCTCCACTTTCATTATTCATATAAAATGTCTTCTATCAGCAAAAGAATCTAGTCTACATCTTACATTATACTTGCATATTACTTAGTCTTAGTGAATGTTTGCAGTTTTTTCTGTGCATTCTATGGTGCCTGCACGCTATGGAATGCATAACCACCTTCCTTTAAATAGTATTGTTCTGGACCACCATGGTTTTTGTTGGTGGTCACATGTTTTTTTTTAACCAATCATAAGATAATATGCTTCTTGTCAATATTTATTACTTGGCTAAAATTTGTTTCTATTCAATTCAAAATATTTTTAACCCTTCAAGGAACATAAATCTGCTGCAGGCTAGACAATATGGAAAATCAGTTGTCATATTTTTCTCGTAACTTGATGGGTTAATATGAAAAAAGTTGGATTCTTACTCATCTCTTTCTGCCAGCAGATCTTTAGTAAAATGTACACATAGTATAAAACTAAATTGGTAAACCTTGATTAATGATGCTAATACCAAAAATTGAATATACCATTTGATTGTTATTCAATTTTTTAGCAAGCTCTGGTACTTAGTTTTCTAGTCAGCCTCTACAGTCTAGTGGTAGCAAGTCACTACTGCTCCACTGCACACCTGAGTTTGATCCCTGGGTCAGGGTAAATGTCATACTTAAATTTTTCAGAGGTTTCTCATACCTAGCCACTTACTCATTGGAGTTTAGATTATTATGTCTGCAGGTGGGAACAGGCTCGCCACCTGTCACTAGAAAAAATGTAAATGGTGAATTATGGGAGAGCATGTATACTCATGTAGGTGACATATCTTGAGGCTATTATGGCAACCCTTGAGACGTCCCAATTCTGGGCACAAGGCTCTTCTCCTTTTTGGGGGGAGGCCTGGAGCTTCCTCCACCATCCTGCTCCAATGTGTCTCGAGACTGCGCTAGTTTACTTCACTGGGCAAGCGGCGAGCGCAGAGGATGCTCCAGCCTAAAGGACAACAGGATATTCAATCTTGTTTATTTGTTTTGCTCATCATTAGTTCTTTTTTTTAACTATGTCACAAAGTAAGCTTTGTTATAGTTAATGTATAAGGTTGGGGAAAAAGTTTCTTCGCATTTATTAAGATAATTCAAAACATTTAATATAGGTTATTTAAATTTAACTAAAGTATGTATGTACCATTTTGTTCGATAACCTTTTGCCATCTTGTAGGTAGGGACATGATCCCATTGCTATAAAAATTTTGGGACTTCTCATCAAAATACCGCGACAAGTGGATTTGGCAGTCCTCTCGTGATGTTAACCTAACATTGCATAAAGAATTCTGAAGAGACCGAAACATAAACACCCAACCACGGATGCATAAACACCTCCCAGCCAAACTCTCTTAATTTTTGCTGAGTGGCTATAGATGTGTGAGGTCTAGCGTTATGATGAAACACCACACCCCTTCTGTTGATCAATTCCGGCCGCTTTCTCTCAACTTCTTGCTTTAATCTCATCAGTTGTTCGCAGTAGAGTTCAGAATCGATAGTCCTGCCTGGTGGTAATAGCTCATAATGAATAATGCCCTTCCAATTCCACCACACACCCAACATCACCTTATTGCGAGTTAACTCGGGTTTCGCCACAGTCTGTGAAGCCTGACCGGCCTTTGACCACGACCTTTTTCGCACGTTCTTGTCGTACGTGATCCACTTTTCATCACCAGTTATCAGCTTCTTTTTTTTTTACATTTTTTTACATTTCGTTTTTACCTTTTTTGTAGTAAAATTTTAAAATGTATCGAATTTCTTCATTAGATTCACTCATCTTGACAGTACGAAAAACAAATGAAAATCACACATTTGCCTAATTTGAATTTGGAATTATGTTCTTTAAAATTTTAACTTTCAATGATACCAAAACCAGCCAGATACAAATACTACAGCCAAAGAGATTTTATTACAAGTTCATACATACTATAATGCGAAAAGACTTTTTCCCCAACCTATTATGTATCTTCACACCAAGTCTTACAGGGAAAGCAGAGAGTGTAGTGTGCCAAATCACACTGTTCTTAAATTCACAATATAATTCATATTTTACTCAAAATTATTTTTAGCAAGCAAAGGCTGAACAAGAAGAGGAATATATTTCAAATACACTACTGAAAAAAATTCAAGCATTGAAGAAAGAAAAAGAGACATTGGCCCATCATTACGAAAGGGAAGAGGAATGTCTTACAAATGACCTCTCTAGGAAGTTGAATCAAGTGAGTAGTTATATTGTATGTATATATCACGCCAAGTCTCTGACGGAGTAGACAGAGAGGGTGGAGTGCCAGATATCCCAGTGGTATAATATACATAAACTGTGTAATTGCACACTGAATTATTATGTACAGTCTAAGTTTAAAAGACTTTCCACTTCATATTGTTAATAATTTTGGCACAGCTAATTCAATTTGAACCCTGTTAACAAATATATATTTTTTTCAGTTACGTCAAGAAAAATGTCGCCTAGAACAAACACTTGAACAAGAACAGGAATGCTTGGTGAACAAGCTGATGCGTAAAATAGAGAAACTGGAAGCTGAAACTCTTGCAAAGCAAACCAATTTGGAGAGACTTCGCAGGGAAAAGGTTAATTTTAACTTTTTGATAATGCACTTTTGACATATTGTTAAATTTATTAGGGTTAACAAACAGTATTACAATCTTGTTTACACATATAAATATAGTACAATTTATTTTACTTATTATAATGACTAGCTATGTTGACTCTTATGGAGACTCGATTTAGACTAAAATATTGATTTCCTGAATATTTGTGGGTGTAATTAGTATTATTTTTTTCTCATCTTTCTTTCTACAATCTGTCTCCTGTAATTGGGACAATAAGTAGCGATGTAAGTCTTGTCTTAATTAGTAATTGAACTTGTAATTTAAATAATGTTATTTCAATTGGCAGGTGGAACTGGAAAATACTTTGGAGCAAGAGCAAGAAGCACTAGTAAATAGGCTCTGGAAACGTATGGATAAGCTTGAGGCTGAGAAACGTTCACTTCAAATAAGACTGGACCAACCTGTGTCTGATCCTGCAAGTCCTAGGTGACTTTCTGTTCATGTACATTTTTAATTCAATGTACATGTATGTACTACATTTTACTGGTGGTAGAGCTCCAGTGACGGAGTTAAAAAAAACTATCTAAGAAGTTTCCGGTCATCCAAAAACATTACATATTAAACCTAATGTTACCAACCGGTCATTTAATTGCACATGTACACAAGATTGTCTATTCTATTCTATTTTTCCCGTGTGGCAACTATCACACTTAGTAATAATTCTGCCAAAATATGGTAATCACAGAGGCATAGTGTTAATTAAAAAATGACCAGTGATCCATGTAATATCCAGTGATGCAGGAAATAGTAAGAAATTCTTACATTTATTCTGCGTCTTACCTAAAACAAAAGACAAAAACAATCACAATGGTTAAGGGTTAGTTTAAACGAATCACATTTTTATAGTTAGAGCCACAAGTAATATTATAATTTAATGTTATTTACATGTATACATTTAGATAGAGTATATATAAAGGGAGTGTTTACTAACATAAGTAGTAACTTGATGTTAGTAGGAAGGGGGATACGACGGGGGAGAAGAGAGTATAAGGAAATAGAATTCAAGGAGCAATTGAAAAATATGTGGTCAACAGAGCCTTCATCTAATCCGCACTCGCTTTGTGAGTTGCTTCGCAGGAAACTGCCTCACAAAGACATAATATGTTGTATTGTTATTAAATATTGATATAATTTTGTTTTTGAAAACTAGAGTCAAGTGCGTTATGATTCTGCAAAAATAGTTTTTTTTTTTTTTAATAAAAAAAATATTTATGTTTTTAATGTTGTTGCCTTGTACTGTTATTATCACGGAATAGATAAATAAAGATGGAATGGTAATGTGGGCGTGGCAAGCGCACCACAACTATGCCTAGAACACACACAGTTCGGCCGAACCATTCGTTCGCCGCTCATAGTGTCGTGTAGACAGCTTAGAACAACACATATCTGGGTAAAAATGCCGTTTTGTGTTATTTTAACACGTAAAATGAAAAGAAAGACCTCCAGTAAATCGAGGAGGTATAGTTACAGATATTTAATACCACCGCTACCCTAAAAAAACCCTTTAATAATTATTAAATTGAAATAAAACGAAAATCTTCTCTAGTGTTGTGATATATACAATATCGATATTTTTTTATGGTCCATATCGATATTTGTATAGTTACATATGTAGATTTTTTTAAATATGACAGTGGTGGATGGAACATTAGCATCTGAAACACTAAACTGTGCCGAATCATTTTATGCATCATTTGGAACATTCGGAACATTTGGAACATTGCGTCAACTGCTTAGTTCCGGGTGGTGTACCCGATGGTATGAAAGTGATAATAAGTTAATGTGACAATGTTTCATTATACTTCTATACATTTTTTAAAAATAACACTCAAAACCGATTACTCTTCATACTTCATCTATCAGCAGCACCGCATTATATTAATATTTGTGTAGTTATATTAATATGTCTATAATTTACCTGCTGCTAAGTGGTAATGTACGGTGGTAGAGCTTCAATGGTAGAGCTCGAAGGCACACAATTATCATGTGAGTAATATGGATATGGGATGTCAGTTAACCTACAATGATGGGTGTCAATTTTGTGGTTTCTTGGGGTGCTGATTACGAAAGAGGCAACCGTTTTCGGATCCAAGATGGCGGACAGACTTTTTTTATCATAATGTGATATGGATGATCTGAAAACGGATGCTATTTTCGTTATCAGCACCCCAAGAAACCTCAAAATTGATACCCATATCACATTTTGAAAAAAAAGTCTGACTGCCATCTTGGATCTGAAAACGGATGCCATTTTCGTAATCAGCACACCATATTGGATGTTTTTTTATATATCACGATTTACTATTAGAAATTAATTTAATCGAACGTAAAAAGTATGCCACACATTTATTATCATTATGTCAATGGATTGATGTGCATTTTTAAAATATTTTAAATGTTATCTATGGTTCAGTAATTGCACGATCATTGTGGAAATGTTATAAACTGGTAATACAGTTTGTGGAAATTATGACATTCGAATATTTCGAATCAAAACGTCTTAACTTTGCGAAATCAGAGCATACGAAAAGCAACCGAATTACTTAAGTTGAAAGAGTTAGTTTTGTGAGAAGTAAGTGTTTGGGAGTGGTCTATTTCGATTGACCAATTGCAGTTTTAATTGTCTCTGTAGTGTCAATGTCAATATGTGCAACTGGCGACAGCGGTTTCAAAATGAAAATGAGTCTAGCCATTCTATCCTTATTTATCTATTCTGTGGTTATTATGCTGTAAGTCATTGTTATAATCAATTACTTTATTATAATATTTTTTATCTTTCCTTTTTTACTTACTGTGTGATTTGTTATTTATGGACATTCACATTATTATTTTTCGTCAGGGACATCAGTAATGGTGATACAGCATCTAATTTAAGTAGTCATATCCAAACATTGAGGTCCGAGGTGGTGAAGTTAAGGTAATAATATTTCTTAAATGTTTGTCTTGAATTTTCTTAACCCATAATTGAGTTTATTATTGATAGTTTCTTTGTAAAAATAAATAAAATAAACATTTGTGTCTGATAGTGTAATTATAAAAAAACGTATAACAAAATTTATATCTGATAAGTAAAATATTATACATATCATGTAGGTATGTAGAGTATAATAACACTTTTACTGGACAAGGATAGCTCACAAAAAAGTGATGTAAGAATATGTTAGAATAATTTTTTTGTAACTTGTCAGGAACCAATTGGCAGTATCTCAAAATGAAAATAAAGAAAAAATGCACCGGTTTGCTTTGGAAGAAAAACATATTCGAGAAGAAAATCTTCGCTTGCAACGAAAACTGCAACAAGAGGTAATTTGAAGTACCTACCTAATGATAATTATTAAAGACTTAGTGGTTGCCATTCTCACTATTTTATTTTATATAGTTACTAACTGATTTAAAAAGAAATGAGTCTTTATGACAATATCTAAAACGTCCGTGCGCGCATGCGTGCGTTCGTACGTACATAAGACTTGTCATGGTTGCGTATTCAAAGAAATCTATTAGAATCGAAATTGCGAAAACGGAGAATGTCAAACAATTCTTCACTCGTAATCTTACGAAGTTGATTACTTATGCTATTTCTTATACATAGGTGGAACGTCGTGAAGCATTATGCCGACACCTCTCTGAAAGTGAGTCATCCTTGGAGATGGAAGAAGAAAGGCAGTTCAATGAGGCTTTAAGTGTGAGTGAATACCTATTTAAATTATTTATTTAATTAATCAATTATTACACTACTTATTGTCGCTTAGGTATATAAGGTTGGGGAAAAAGTTTCTTCGCATTTTTTAAAGATAATTCAAAATATTTTTTAATATAGTTTATTTAAATTTAACTAAAGTATGTATGTACCATTTTGTTCGATAACCTTTTGCCATCTTGTAGGTAGGGACATGATCCCATTGCTAAAAAAATTTTGGGACTTCTCATCAAAATACCGCGGCAAGTGGATTTGGCAGTCCTCTCGTGATGTTAACCTAACATTGCATAAAGAATTCTGAAGAGACCGAAACATAAACACCCAACCACGGATGCATAAACACCTCCCAGCCAAACTCTCTTAATTTTTGCTGAGTGGCTATAGATGTGTGAGGTCTAGCGTTATGATGAAACACCACACCCCTTCTGTTGATCAATTCCGGCCGCTTTCTCTCAACTTCTTGCTTTAATCTCATCAGTTGTTCGCAGTAGAGTTCAGAATCGATAGTCCTGCCTGGTGGTAATAGCTCATAATGAATAATGCCCTTCCAATTCCACCACACACCCAACATCACCTTATTGCGAGTTAACTCGGGTTTCGCCACAGTCTGTGAAGCCTGACCGGCCTTTGACCATGACCTTTTTCGCACGTTCTTGTCGTACGTGATCCACTTTTCATCACCAGTTATCAGCTTCTTCAAAAATGATTCGGTTTCATTACGTCGTAATAAAGAATCACAAATGAGTACACGATTCATCAGGTTTCTTTCAGTGAGCTCGTGAGGTACCCAAATATCGATTTATTTTTATTAAATTAAGTTGGTGGCAGTTTGTTTAATGTAGGTTTATTACAGTGGCCGTGTAGGTATATTGAAATAGAAAAACAGTGCGAAAACACGACCTTTCAGGTTGCCTCCAAAACTTAATTGTAAATGTTCTGGTAAAGTAGCCATCGCTTTACTCGAATAACTGACTGTAACTGACATACTTAGTAAATAATTGACTGACTATGTTATTGTTTTTATATTATTTCGCATTAACACATGCTTGTGAAATATATTTTTTTAAAGAACAATGGAAAGAAAAATTGACTTCAGGCGAGACTCGAACTCGCGGCCACTGGGAATCTAGTCCAGCCGCTCTCCCAACTGAGCTACCGAAGTCCTGCCCGATTTCGGTAGCTCAGTTGACTCGACTCGACTTAACTCGACCCGACTCAAACTCGCGGCCACTGGGTGGCCGCAAGTTCGAGGTTTCTTTCCATTTTTCTTTAAAAAAATATATTTCTTAATTTTATTAATGCGAAATAATATAATAACAATTATTAAGGGTAAAAGCGACTTCTTTATGATATTTAATAAACTCCAAAGTTTATTATATCGATTGCCTAACTAGCAAACTAGCATTGTTGGCAATAGATGTCGCTACCGCCACCATATTGCAATGCAATAAATGTGAAGGAAAGATTTGACAAATCGGGTAGGACTTCGGTAGCTCAGTTGGAAGAGCGGCTGGACTAGATTCCCAGTGGCCACGAGTTCGAGTCTCGCCTGAAGTCAAATTTTTCTTTCCATTTGACTATGTTATACTTACTGTTACGCTGTTTAAATAAATACGAATACGAAATATCGTTTTACTTGACACTGGCAATATGCGTAATAGCGATGCCATA
The DNA here is from genome assembly GCA_036365455.1 of Macrosoma leucophasiata. Classification (NCBI taxonomy): domain Eukaryota; kingdom Metazoa; phylum Arthropoda; class Insecta; order Lepidoptera; family Hedylidae; genus Macrosoma; species Macrosoma leucophasiata. The sequence goes on along the minus strand of JAWQUS010000010.1, from coordinate 12,852,257 downwards.
ATAACAAAAAAAATATATATGTATATATCGGAAGTGTGTTATTACATCGTGTAATGTGTGTTCAGGCGCGTTCGCGGAGCGTGTCGTCGCCGGGCGGGTCGCGGCCGCTGTCGCCGTACGCGTCGCCGCTGCTGCCGGCCGCCGGCCTGCCGCGGCCCCCGTTGCATTTCAATTCGCAGGTCAGCTACTCATTCACAACTTGCAAACATTACCGTCTACATAAAAATAAAAAAATACATTAAAAGAAAATAACCTCCACTGTTATATTATATTAGTCGATAAAAAATTGAGATTAATTTTGTTTATTTTTTTCTTAAATTATTTATCTATTATGCCTATAGTATTAAGCGGTCACATGCGGGCAAATGATAAATTATAATTCCATAGACAGGCAGTTATCAATCACTGTTTTACCTACCTACCGATGTAAATTAGTTATTAGCATAAAAACAAACTTTATAAGTTTCCGAAAAAAGCTTTAGGTTGCGCAAAACTTAAATAAGTCCGTGTAGTTATTTTATATTATTTCGCATTAACACATGCTTGTGAAATATATTTTATTTTTTAAAGAAAAATGGAAAGAAAAATTTGACTTCAGGCGAGACTCGAACTCGCGACCTACTGGGAATCTAGTCCAGCCACTCTTCCAATTGAGCTACACACAAGTCAAATTTTTCTTTCCTTTTTCTTTAAAAAATAAAATATATTTCACAAGCATGTGTTAATGCGAAATAATATAAAACAATTATTAAGGGTAAAAGCGACTTCTTTACGATATTCAATAAACTGAAAAGTCTATTATATCGGTTGCCTAACTAGCATAGTTGGTAATAGATGGCGCTGCTGCTACCATAAAGCAATGCAATAGATGTGAAGGAAAGATTTGACAAATCGGGCAGGGCTTCAGTAGCTCAATTGGAAGAGCGGCTGGACTAGATTCCCAGTAGATCGCGAGTTCGAGTCTCGCCTGAAGTCAAATTTTTCTTTCCGTGTAGTTAGTTACAAATCACAGTGAAAAGGGCTATATCAAGGTTTACAAGGGATACGCAAGGTAGCAAGCATGGTAATAGCTAGGCTGGGTTGCATCATCTTACTTTAACTATAACAAAGGAGATGTTGCAAAAATGTATGGACCTCCGGCCATGTATTGTACATAATATCATTAAACGGGCAAAATCAATATAAAAACGTTTTTTTACTGCATATTTTCACTTATTTAGCTTTGTTTGCAGTTACAAAATATTATTTGCAGTTAGAATTGCAACTCAAAACCAACATGGCGAATATGGCGGGCGATGTCATTTTGACATTTTCGTTTTTTAAATTGTATTTTGATTATATAGTACTTGGAGAAAAAAGTAATATTATCTAAATACTATCGAAATCGATTGATCCCAAGTGTCGGCTGTATCGCCGCCATGTTTAACATAGTTGAAAATGATAAAATGGTTTGAATTAAATGTGGTCTTAACTCTAAAATATATTCTTGAATAAATAAATTGTATTTTTTTCGGATTCTTATTTAATTTACTTATTTTTTAAGGACGTGTACGAACCAGAGCCGAGCTCGCAACATCTCCTTTGTCAAAGTACCAGTTGAGTAACCTGGTAAAAGAGTAAAGTAAATGCGTCTGGCCAAAATTGAATAGACTGGCGGGCGGACCTACGGACGAATCTGGCACTGCTGTTTCTTGATTATATTTTTTTTGTAACGAATGTGACAAACATGCAGCTCACATTGATGTTGAGTGATGACTGCAGCCTATAGACATCTACATGAAAACCAGAAGTGAAAATGCAGATGCATTACCACCCCTGAGACCTAAGTTGTCATGTCTCTATGATAGTTACTGTTATAACGGGGCCGTACATCTTGATATATTTTTATTGACGTGAAACGTTGTTGAACAGACGCGGCGCCCAAGCGAGCGGTTCGTGAAGCCGGCAGTGCCGGGGCCGGCGGGCGCGCTCCGCCCGGGGCCGCTGGAGCCGCCCTCCGCCGCCCCCGCGCTCCCTCTCACCCTGCCCCACCCCCTCCCACTGCTCGCCTCCCCCCCGCCCCCCGCCGCCCCCGCCGCCCCCGCACCCTCCATCCCCGCGCCGCCCCTCGCACAACCCGCCAGCCCCATGGATACGTCCTCCAAGGACTAAACGTCATCGAAGTGCGGATGCGGACTGTGTAGGTATCGCCACGGATCTTGAGCACAGGGCCCGTACGCCTTAGGTCAGGTTCACGTTGCTGTGTCTTAAGGACGCTATCGATTTCATACATTTAATATGACTGCGACACACTAATGTGATAATTAATGAATGAAGCCGATAGCGTTTTGGGTCGCCATGACACACTCTGACATAATAATGGGAACACTTCTGTTATTGCGATTCAATTTAGTCATTGTCAAATTACGTCGCCCGATAGGCCATTCTAATGATTATTCCGTTGTGGAAATTGTATTCGTACCACTTAAGACATCCAGTAATTAACTTCTGCGCAAGTGAATATCATCGCTCAAAATCCGTGCCGATAATAAAATTATGAAACTGATTTGGGTTGCAAACGGAACATCGACTTTTCAATAGATAAATATATAATAGAAATCTATAACATTGGGTTATATGTACTAAGGTCAATGATGGAAGTAAAACAATGTAAATACGTGGTCATTCGCGCTGCTGACGTGGTACGCTAAAACTGAGCTAATTAGCACACGGACTACGTGTGTCCGTTTCTGTTCTTGTGTATTACAATATTGTAATCAATTGCGAACGTTAAATCGACACTCTTTATGTGATTTCATTTACGTATGTCATTGACTGAAGTAACACTACACCGCATCTGATTGCACGGTCCTAATCAATTACTATACCACACCCGCGCTAAGTCACTCGAATGGCCAGTTCTAACTCAGACTTATTGGTACAATATCTGAGTATACACTAACATCCCCTTTTCATAGACGTGTTTCAGCCAATATGCTAATCTCTTTTGTCTTTTCCTATTTTACGCAATTGGTAATGCGACTGACAAAGATAAAGCTATTGTAGCTAAACGTTTAAGAATAAGGGAGTTAGTCATTAATGAATACATTAAATGTATTTGTATAAATATAAAATAGTGGTATTCAATTGAACACTGGCATTCTGGTGCGGTGCAATCCCCCGTACTTTAGTATATGTAAATCAATAACTAGTAATTACAAATCATCGATGTATCAGTGTTTAATAGTGCTTATAACTTTCCAAGCGAGCCCCTCGCACAATCCGGCAGGCCTATGGACACACCGTTCAAATACTAAACTCAACCAGAGTGCGTTTGTGAACTGAGAGCGTGCAATAGTTTGTATTTAAATTGTGTAAAATAATAGTTAAATTGGTTATTTAAAGGGTAAAGCAAACGTTATTTTACAATTTTTAAAGTGTTATTGGTGATCATTGGTCTAGTGATGGTTGAAAGTTGGATTAGAAGTAAATATGGCAAGTTTATGTTTCACTGTGTAAGTAAATTTTGCATTATTTTGTTAGACACTCTTGGTATGCAAAGCTATACAACTAAAGTTTAGGGTTTATTTAACGTCGATTTTTTTAGGCGACATATGACTTGTGTTTTTTTAATATGTGTATGTATTTGAAAACATTTTCATTAAATTTATTGTAGCTGTTTGCATTCTTAATTTAATTATTTGTGTAGTTTTATAGACCGTTTTACATTCTTGTCAATTGGCAATTTTACCTAATTGTTAATATTCAGTGTAAATGTAACCAATTTGGTTACAATATAATTGAAACAGTTTTCATCGCTTTGCAACACCATAGTACCTGTTTCGCTGTCCTCATGAAATATAGTATATATAGTAGCATGGCTTTTTGGTGGTATCATGAATTGTATCTACTAATCAAATACTAATTCTTTGCAATAGCATTCATATTTTTCATACGATATAGATAAATTATATTCAATTAGGTTCTAAATAAATGTTTACATTTAAATTTAACCAGAACCATATCTTGACGCCACAAATATAATTTACGACTTCTTACGACACTGTAAAATTTAAGAAAACGTATCAGTTTTAGAACAGATTTGAGACTGTTTTTTTAATAGTATTTATTTTCTCATCTCTGATATTATTCTATGCTAATAATTCGATCTCAATTTGATTATCCTGTCATATAAGAGTGCTGTTTTTTGAATATGTTGAATAAATGAATGATAAAGAAGTCGTTATTGCATCAGACAGTTCGCAACCGCACTATGACGCCGCCGCTTATGCAGCTTTTGACTTCTCAGTCTTGTATTTGTGATTTGAGTCCCTTCTGGCGTGACGTGAATTAAATTCTTAATTGTAAATGATCATGTTTGCTGCGGTCTGCTAGAACGTCTTCGTCCCTTAGTCTAATGAAGGGTTATTGGGCTGAGGATGCTACTTATTACACTCGTGATCTTTTAGCCAATCTGAGAGATTGGAATCGGTGATTATGACAATACCATTCGAGCCTGGGGCTCTATATTATCACTTTGTCAATCTACGGTGTGACGGGCACCTGGTGTACCTAATGACCAATTTTCGTGAATTGTTGATTGATTGATTGATTGATTATAGTCCGCGTCCTTGTCGCTGACCGTTCATTAGATATAGCCAGATTACTACGGCTTAAAACTTATAGATACTATTTTTTAACACTGCGAATGTGCACGACCGAATCTTAGGTCTTTCTCGTGTTGTTTATTATTGATTGAGAAATACGTCGTGCTCATCGTTCTCACTGCCCCTGCAGACATAACGCGCTCCTACCCCTTATATCGCCTCCGCTGTTTGTCTCAGTAAATAATTCATACATTTAGATGTAAACGCGCATGAGGCTTTCGTTATATTCGCGCAATGTATAATTTTATACGCTTCAAATGGGAGCGCGTGTGAGGGACAATGAGGTTCCGTTCACTTTATGTTATTGATTTATTTTGTTTTCTTTTTATGTATCACCTATGGGGTTAAAATAGGGCTTCGAAAAAAAGGCAGTGGGTTAACATATAGGCTGTGTATAAATTTCATGTGAATAAGAGTTGTAGAAGGTTAAAGATTGTAATCTATTCGATATATCACACTATGGGTCTAGTGTACTACTCCCAAATGTTGTTTACTAGTATAGGGATGTTTGATAATAAATGTTAGGGATGTTGTAAAGTGCTCTCTGGGGCAAATTGTTGTAATGAGTATACATTTATGGGAGTAGTTGCTTAGCGCTCTATGACTCAATTCAATTATGCAAATTTTCACTTAAACAGTTTATTTTTTTCAATGTTAATAAAAGAAAATATATGCATTAATATTATACTTACTGTGTTTTATTTGAAATCCCCTCAACTGTTAGATTGCACGGATTCATCATTTCAGCCGAAAGACGCCCACTGCTGGACCAAAGCCTTCCCCATAGATTGCCGTCAGACGATCCGAATAGCCCATTTTTTTATGTTAAAGACCCATCTATTAAGTGTTCAGGCGTTTTCCCTAGACAAAGATTGGGGAAAGGGAATCATTGATTCAGCGGTCGCAAACAGATTAGGTTAGGATATGTGCGATTTTGACCTTTATTTCCATTGGCCCCCTCTGAACCCGGCACCGGGGTGGCCGTTGGCACTAATATGTGGCGTTTACCACCCCGGTGGTCGTTAGTTTCATCTGCTCCCTTCGTAGTTGTACTACAAAGGTTTATTCGCATTTCGCATTGGACGTTAATTACCAATGAAAATTGAACCAAAACAACACACTTGAGTACTAAAAAAAAGTTTAATATTGGTTAATAATTTTGAAACTTTTTCATAACTTTGTTATGATTATAAAAATAACTTACATTAATGGTAAACGCCACCTATTAGTGCCATCGGCCACCCCGGTGCCCCGCTCAGAAGGGGCCGATGGGAAGGAATAAAGGGATTTTGATAGGTACTTTTTTGGGTTCCGTAGTAAACAAGGAAGTTTCGCCATGTCCGTCTGTCTGTCCGTCCGCGGCTTTGCGCAAAAACTATTGGTACTAGAGACTTCAAATTTGGCACAAGGTGGTTTGAAGTGTACTCAATTGTGCCGACAAAGTGGTAGAAAAACCTGAAAAAAAAATATTTAGGGTTTCTCCCATATATTTTTCTTCGGTTTTACTCATATTTTTTCTTTTTCTTTTTGTGCAGGATATCGTTGGATAGGTCTTGCAAAAATGTTGGTCGTGCAAATATCATTTTTCGATTTAGTTAACTGTTCGTGACTTATTCAGCTTTAAATTGCCAATTTTCAAGTGTCCCACCCCTCTACCAAATAAACGTTTGCTGTCAGAAAATCAAACGTTACGGCAATAGTAGCTATATATTTAACGAAATTAAAAGGAAAACTATAACACTTAGGTTGGCTTTACAAGTTAGCGAGTAATAGTCGACAGTGAGCACTATCGTGTTCCGTTTAGATGGCAATATAACGTACCTAAAAAAAAATTATCTAAGTATTTTTTTATGTAATGAAGATGGCAAACAAGCATGCAGTTTACATTGATGTTAAGTGATGACTGCAGCCTATAGACACCCACACAAAGACTAGAGGTCAAAATTCAGTTGGGTTGCCACCCCTGAGACCTTAGTTGATATGTCTCTGTGGTAAGTTTTTACGGGGCCGTACATTACCATCTAACCGGAACACGATAGTGCTTAACACTACCATTTAGCGGCAGATTGATTAGGTAATGCGGCCTCGAGCTCGTACAATGGAACTCTACCACCAGTAATTAGTCGAATAGAATCTCATCTTCTTTTTAACATTTCTGTGCATGTCGTAAAACGTAGCATAAAATTCAAATTCTTCTCGTCATTACGGATTTGGCTGTAATATATTTTATAATATTTGCGTAGATTAGGAAATAAGTAAATAATGGCTTGGCGAGGTAACCGCATCTATTGTAGGTGGATGTCGCTGTTCGGCATCTTTAATGGTAAGAATAATCGTACCTACTTTACACTCCTGTCGTAAACCTAAGCAAACCGGAGACAGAGACTGGCCAAGGTGTGTTTATCTTGGGCGCTGCTCGGGTTACAGGTAAAATAATTTGCATAATGCCTCCCACGATGCATTTTAGCAATATTTAAATATTTTTATGATATGTATTTTGTAGGGCAAGTTTTTTACTTTACGGGTTTGTCCGGGGTAGATTTTTAAAAAGGTAGGTAATTTTTGTATGTAGGTATGATTACAAACAACAATCGGAAATGCGGTAAATAAAGTAATTGCTAGTCAAACAATCATACCTACTAAGTGTAGGTACACGTAGTCTCCGTGATCACGTGGCTATTTTGAGGTTACTCTTTACCATTTTCCCGGACTACGAGCGATAGATCCATTGGAATTTTATCAATCTGCATTCTTCGGAAAATGAAGGCACGAGGTTAGTACTACATGCATTCAAACAATAATGATGACCATTGAAATTTAACGTTGCATTGAGTCAATGGATGGATATTTTAGTATACTTACTTACCTAAAAGTAGCAAGCGCAGGTCCACATTGATGGTAGGTACCTATTTTTTTTAATGTACTAATGGGAGTGGCAAACAAGCATGCTGTTCACATTGATGTTAAGTGATGACTGTAGCCTATAGACACCCACATCAAAATGCAGATGCGTTACCACTCCTGAGGTCTAAGGTGATATGCCTCTGTGCCGGAAATTACAGGGCCGTACATTACCACCTGACCGGAACACGATGGTGCTGAACACTACTATTTAGCGGCAAGTAAATTAGGTAATTCGGTGGTGCCTACGCCCGTGGGCTCCGTCACTGGAGCTCTACCACCAGTGGAAAGTGAAACTTAAATATATGACATGTATTAAACTAGAGATGAGCAATGTGTATTCCATACTATTTGCTACTTCATAGTAGGGACAAAGTCGACAGACACAATAAATTTATTATTAAGAATTAAAATAATAATAACTAAAATTTATTCTTTATTGTCTTATTTTGAGATAGTAATCCTATCAAAAAACATTTTAAACCGCCTAGGGTTCGATTCCTGGGTCGAGAGCTATTAGAGATAACGATGTGAAAGCCTTTATATCTGGTTCTATTGGGATTTTTCCGTAACGTTACGAAATACATATTTTATTATTTACGAGCAGTGCCCGCGACTTCGTCCCCGTGAGAATTTATGATTGTTCAGTATCTACCCAGACAAAGTCGTGGGCGCAGCTAGTAACCTTAACAAGCTGCGCCCACGACTTTGTCTGGGTAGTCACGACGACGTTGTCTGGTAGCCTAAGTTACTTCTTATTACATAAGCTGTCCAGCTAGTGGAAGTCCCGTCAAAATCGGTCCAGCCGTTTCTGAGATTAGCGGGAACAAACAGACAGACAGACAAAAATTGTAATAAATGTTGTTTTGGTATATGTACCGAATACACATACATATGCATTTAGTAAAAAGCGGTTATTTTTATATTACAAACAGACACTTCAATTTTATTTATTTGTATAGACTGTATAGATAATAAGGAATCTCAATCAAATTTTCAGATCTCGATATTCAAAATTTGAGCGAGCTTCATACAAAACTCTATCCCTTAGGATTTTGTGTTGTTTGGCTTATACCAGCTTACACAGGTACCAAATTTCAACATTGTAGGACTTCAAGATGTACGAAGTGTGTAACGAAATCCGAGAATTTTTGATGAGAAGAAAACTGATGGGGAGCCGACGGCGGGGTCGTGGATGTGTGCGTAAACGTTCCCGTGACCCCGCTACTGATGGTGGACGACTCAAAACACCCAGAGGTTTTTAGTGGGTAAATATCATTTGCCGGAGTCCCACATAAGCCATCACACTCCACAAGGGAAGATAAACTTGTGAAATAAAATTATCCATCCAACAAATGACATTCACTAAATTTAATGTAGGTACTTTTTAGTTGTAGTCATTTTAATTAAAATTATATGAATTCAAATCTCAAACGAAATGTCTGTCTATCTTTACCGAATCCGTGCAAGGCTGAGGCGTGGATGCAGTGTTGCCAACTGCACCGTAATTACGGTAAAAACACCGTAATTAGCAAAGATCTACCACCTACCGTACGTTTACAACTACGGTAGCAAAAAACACCGTAATCCGTAATAGGTATGAGATAATTAATAAACATTTGGATAAAAGATATTAACAAAACTGAAATATAATAATGTAGTTGGGTACCTACCTACATACATGTTTCAGGAGTATTAGTAGTATTACAATAGGTAGGGTTTTCTCAATAATCTAGCGGAACACTGTATTCCCTACCAATAAATAACCTAGGGAGAACTTGATGGGAGATGAGAGATATTATACGAACAAGTTTGGTAGAAATAGTGTGTATTTTAATTTAGATGATTACTCGGAACTTTATAATTCGCTGTGATAATTTCATTTTTATTTCACTTGATAGTACATATTTTATTATGTCATCTCTTGTGTTAACTGAAGTTTTCAGTTTAAAAAATGGACAATGATAATCTTGGACGTCCGTCACCGGGGGGAGGCAAAGGGGGGCAGCTGCCCCTTTCTAGAAAATAAAAAGCAGCACAACTTATTGCAAAGACTGACAATACTATGTGCCATAAGAATAGGTACCAACCTGGCTCCTCAACAGCCAATCTGCCCTCCCCTATAGTCAAACTGCCCTAAATGCTAAATCGTTGGCTGGCGACACCCTTGGTGATAATGACAGCGCATCTGAACGAGAAAATAGTCAAATACCAGCTAAAAGAAAAAGTTAAAAGCAAAATTTCCGAGAGGAATGGATGCTTATTAAAGAATACTATGACTGGCATCGTAAAGGTAATATACCTATTTAAGGCATTTTCATAATATTGACAATAGTTTCAGTGCCGAAAGTAGAGTAATGAAACGCCACAAAGAAAGAAATAAACACGGTAATTTTACCGTATTTTAAATTATAGGTACCACATAATTTTGGAATATCTACTGTAATTTTAGAAGAATTCTACCACCCAATCGATTTAGGAGTTGGTAACACTGCGTGGAGGCAATGTTGTGTAGGCATGACTACAACGTGTAGACAATAAATCGCGTCGAATGAAGCTGTGAAATTTAAAATATTTATCTAGTAACTCTACGTATATTCTAAAATATTACCTTACTATAACTTCAGAGAATAAATAAACGTCTTGAAAGCGTATTTAAAGTAAACCGAGTTTCAAATTAAGATTCAAATAGAAACGTAAAGCGCAGCCCGACAGGCGACAGTCGTAAACCATGATTGTTTGCTAAGCACGAATAGTTGGCGTAGCGTTATTGATCCTTCCAATAATTATCGAACACGTTTCATGTCACCGTGTTTAAGCACATGTTTAAACATAAAAGTGGACGAGCATGACGAAGACACGCAGAGAACCATGTTTACAAGTTTGCCTACGTACGGAATCTTGGAGTCGGTCGGTAGATTTAACAGAAAATACAAGATGTGCTGTAATGACTTAAAACTTTTTTTGTATTTTCTAGTTTAATATTTCAAATATTTAAATATATTGAAACTCTAAGTTGAAGATCATATAAGTTGTATTTTAGATTGATTATAATTATTTGTGATTACTTAAAAAATTGAGGAAAACTGTACTTATCATCGCATTTTTTGTGGTGGTAAATATACTCAGGGTATGATGTTAAAGACACCTGGGGTAATATTCTTTTTTCTATTATATAATAAAGGTGGTAAAGAAGCATGCAGTTTATATACACAATAAAACATAGTTCAAAATTCATTCCTGAAGCTTAAGTTGTTTTGCCTTAACAAGGAAATTGTGAGGACAAAGATTAATATCTAACTGGAACAAAATAGCACTGAACACTACAATTTGGCCGCTAATAGATGAGGCAATATGGTGGCTTACGCCCTCGAGCTCCAACAATGGAACTCATCGTTCTACCACCAATACCACCAGTAAACATTACTAAATACCTATTGCGTATCCCTAGCTTAAGTGAATGAATATGACGTAATTAATTGCTTGTTTGTTCATTGTTGAAGGGTGTACCTATTTACCTCAATGTTACAATACTAAAATGATACATAGTCTCATTAAAATATCGTAATTACAGTAAAATATGATAACTATTTTCTTATTATTATGTGCATTAATATTGTATACAAGGTTAAATATTAGGCATTAATATTTTTGACGTTGGCTCTACGCACAAGAAAAGTGAGAAAACTGTAAGTTAGTATAGCTAGTAACCAAGTAACTGGACTTGTACAAATATTTCAGATTCGTACAAAAATGGTATCTATGTTACTCATAAACTTAGAGCAAATAATCTTAAGTATTCTATTATTGATTTTTTAAAAGTAAATCATAAAACTGTTACGTTTAGCGTGTTGTTAACGTTTTAACTAACGATAATAAAACATTTACACCTTTCTGCTACATAGGTACTTTTCATATATTTAGTCTCGTGACTACTAATGTTTACCTGGTTGCACATTTTGGTTATATTTGATCATTAGTTTCTAGGCATATGTAGTAAACTAACTGCGACTCTAAGTGCATTAGGTAGGTACTTACCTTAAATAGAAACCAATGTGCAATACCTACTTATCCTGAAATTTCTGAAAAATGTTTCAGTTTCACTAAAGCATAATCCATCTCTATAATCAAATGTGCTAGATATCAATAGTGATAAACGCGAGTAAAACCAAAATACTTCACATCCGATCTAGTTATAATAAAAATTTAGAAACTATTAGCATCGTAGCGCACAATCACAATTGTCTTCATTCAACCCACAATAATAGTATTAGTTGTAAATGTGAACATATTGATCAGGTGCCGCATTTTAAATATTTGGGTGTAACAATAGATAATAGGTTCCACTGGGGTAAACATATCGACAATGTGTGTGATAAACTGTGAGCAATAGTAGCTAAATTTAAAATTTTAAAATTTAAAGTCCCATACAAAATGTTACTTAATCTTTATAACACTCTTGCTGAATCTATAATTTCGTATGGTTTGACGAGTTATGGAAGAACATTTAAAACATTTATTGATAAGATATACAATATACAAATTAGATTACTTAAAATTAATCTATCCAAAAAAATCAAAGCTAAATAAGGAAATGACACATTGCAACTTTTTAAATTTGCGAATGTACTGCCTATCCATGAAAAGGTCAAAATGCTATTTTTATCGGAACAATTCTATAATCTAGACATACAGATAGCAATAGCTCACAAAAAAACCACACGTAAAATAATACAACAAAAATCATACATACATACCAAAGAAAAATAATTACTACGGTCAACGTGCCGCGGAATTCCTAGTGCCTAAACTTATTAATGAAATTCCTTTAAACACAAGAAATGAAATGAACACTAAAAATTATAAACGGAAAATTAAAATGTGTTCTATGAAACGACTACAAGATATATGTATAAATTAATTATTTATATTCTCCAATAAAAAAAAAACTGTATTATGTCAATACATTAAAACTAATTCATGACTTATGCGTAGGGATTCTTTTAACGCCTTAGGTGCTACCTAATACCGGATTTTGCAAGATCCTTAAGTATAGGTATAATGTAAGAAACATTGCATCCTTGCAAAGCAGGGACGGGACGCTAGTTAATCGTAAGTCTATCTCTTCTGTATCTGCTTATGAATAATATTAGTACCTAAATAAACAATTACCTATTCAATTTTAATCGTCATCATAGGCAGATTATAAGCTGCTGTCTGGTCTTAGTACCAAGGTGCCTAATTAGGATAGTGCCTATCGAATAAGGACGTTTCCTAGGTACGAACTAATTATTAATTTTTATCACATCACATGAGAGTTTAATATAAATGGAATGTAAAAGTACAACATATGTGAAAAATTCAGTATGAAATAATAGTTTTCTAAAATTACAAAAATAGTGAAATAAAGTTAACTTAAAAATTAAAGTAATATCAGTTTTAGAATCTTTGTACAATTTGGTGGGATGGGTTGTTTCGAGTCATTTTACTACTCGCAATTTAGAATGGTTGTATTAACAACTTTGACTTATTGACTAAGTGTGTTTCAAAGACAAATGGTAGTATTTATTTACCCAATATTTTTTGGATAACCAATAAAAAAAAATTGTCAATATCCCAAATGCTTTGAACTGTGTTGTACCTATATATTGTGATGTCCCTATTTGGAAACATAAAACACAAGAATAGTGTTAATTTAATAGAATATATGTACCTGTCTAATATTATAATGAAGCAGCAAACGCTTACGTATGTACCTACACCATCAAAACGGATAAAATAACGGTAATTATTTTATTTGACACCTAAGTGAGAAAGAAATTGGATACGTATGAGCAATGTTCAAACATGATTCGGCAATAATTCTTACGTATCTACACTTACAACTTGCATAACTCAAAAGTCATGTTTTTATACCTACCTAAAAAATAAATTCCAATATTTAAACGATAACCGACATCAATCTTTACAATCTTTCTTTCGCCAGTTAACTGTAGTTTCCATTTTATGTTATGATGGTTTTATCTAAGTAGGTATAGCCTATTATTATACCTACCTATCATTGTAATGAACTGGACTGTTGACATAAAATAGTGCGATTTATAATTATTACATATTTAAGACTCGTTACACTAAACCGTAAAATTCGAAAGGAAAGGATGATCTTTAAATAACAAACAAGAAGTCATTCACAAGAGACTGATATGGTATGAGATAACGAGTCTAAATAGTATTTACGCCAAGGTGTTAATTTCAGGAGGTTAGAGTAGCGTGAATTTTATTTATATGAAAAGTTAATTCATGCCCTGCTAGCACGTAGTGTTTAAACGGAAGAGTTAGCACGGGGCTCCGAATAAACAGAGCTGCGTCGGAGTACAGGTACGTGCAGGCACGACTACAAACCATACTGTGTTCGACACATCTGTTCTAGGGTTAACTGTGTATGAATATGCCTTAAGGATGTGGTTTATAATTTTACTTACGAAAGAAGTTCTGTTAAAATATACGCTCTTTTGGTGCGTCGATAGACGATACATTTATCCTTAGATGATGAACCATGCCTATCTAAGGACCTTGTTGAAAACTTAAGTCGACTACATTCACTAAATCAATTTGAGTTACTGTGTTTATGTCAGATTAAATTGTCTACGTCAAATCTATATGGATGCAATATTTGTATATCTAAAGGCAGATTAAGGATTCAGATTTTTCAACAAGTACATGGCCTTACATTGACATGTGACGAGAACATCATAGCATTGCACAATTCAGAGGTAGCTAGATTAGGTTGTGTAGTGGTTCTTATGCTCTGGAGCCCATAATACTATTGGCTCAACACTGAAAATGCGAAAACAATCAGCAAGCAAAAACAAAATGTTCATTGCCGCGCCACAAAATGTATGGAGCAGTTGTTTAATTTTGTGATTTTCATCCAGTTGGCAGCAACATTACCCTTTAAATATGGCCAGTGACCAACTGAGTCCCACATTTTATATTTTGATAGCTACTCAAAACTACCAAACCAGCGTAACAACTACCTGAAAACCTAAATGAAAAGTCAAGGCTTAGTTTGGATTTTCGAGTCGGTGAATTATCACAATTTCCCGATATAGGTACTTTTATAAAATTTTCAATAATTTGTAGGTATATCAAACATACCTTTGATCCCTTATATATCTACCCATTTAATTATGTCTCATGCACCTTAAATAGAATCGTAATGTTTTAAATAAACAGACGAATTAAATACAAAATGGGTTCAGTAGTTTCTAAGAAAGGCCAAGTTCTACTAGGAAGGAGTTAGTTCAACAAACGAATTGAGTCACGTTTCCTTTGCTATGTTCGAGGTGGTATGGATAAAACATTTGGATAGAACTACGTATTAGGCATATATAATGTATGGGTATATTTGCTGTTGATCTTTGTTATTTTCATAAAATTTGTACTTGGCAAAATTGCAATACCTATTGTAATCGTTTGTTACCTATAATTTTAAATTCTTAGGTAATCTCGGTAAGTGTGAGGTACATGTGAATATATCATCTTAATTTCAGCTAATCATTTAGGTACCTATGACTCAGCCTTGATTCAACTTTAATATTGTGTAAGTAGGTATCTAAATAAATAATCATTTGTGCCTACCTACGCATGTTCTTATTTTATTCTTATAATTTCAAATTAAACGGGCTAATTTTTTTACTTATGTGTTTATTAATGTGTATATGTAATGTATAGTAGATAATATGTATGTATCTTAGGTATAAAATGTTAATAAAATATTGTCAGTTAATAACCCACATTGATATTCCTAATCTAGTCAGTTTTATTACATTCACTCACAATAGACTACTCTATAGGTACCTAAAGATTAGTGACCGAAAAACTTTTACAGTCAATATAATAAGTAGGTGTATTTTATTGGCGTCTAGTTCATGATTAGGTGCGAATGGTTTTCATTTTTGCCTATAAAAATTGTAAAGTTTTGACGGCGTCGCTGCACCTAATGTATATAGATCTTAGTTGCCGATCGACTATAACGGTTGAGTGTTTAAAAATGAAACGTTTCTGTGGAGAGCATTGAGCTCGGTCGTTGTTTGAGGTTTCCTTTTCCAATTAGCACTCGTCCGGCAGACCGTAACTGGGTGAGGCGAGGCGAGCTCCGCTGTTGGAATGCTGACTAGGTGTACAAGCACTACACGGGAGGTATAGATACTGTTTCGATTTACCACCGTTCTTTGTGAAAGCTATTTCCTTAACAAAGATCTTAAATTTATAAGTGCAAATGCTGTGTGGGTTGGCGAATGTAAATACCTACGTTACTGCGTTTGTACGTAGCTATTAAATGTGACTCTACAATTTAATTAAAAAAAGGTTTTATACCATTGTTAAAATTGCATAAAACTCTATAACACATCTTCAATATGTTATCTATTATTAAAAATCGAAAAGTGTAAAAATATACGCACCAGGTGCCTATTAGATGAGAGAGACAAGATACTGTACTGAAATGTAGAGTCATGATTTAAAGCTACTTATTTTGATTAGGTAAAGTATAATATACATGCCTACATTTATATGTTTCCTACATTTTGTAAGTCTTAGACTACGTAGGTAGTAAACTTTATTTTATACCCCTAATGTGATACAAAATGCAGAAGGACATTTAGTACCTACCTTACAGTTATTTTTAAGGCTGTCCTCTATTTGCAAAACTTTTGGAACATGATGACTTAAAGGTAGGTATGTACCATTGTTCTTTTACTAACCTAAGTAGGTTGTAATAGTTGAGCGGAACACAATTTTCCCAATAAGTACTTGTACCTATGCATTATGAATAAATGGAAACCCGTTCAATGTTTCATAGCAGACACAAGTGTTTATAGAATAGTTATACACACATATCTACCTACAAGAACAAGGTACCTATTTAGATACATTTAAAAAGTAGGTACCTACACCAGACACTTGATGATAGTAGGTCAAGATAGGAACAAGATGCTTTGGTACTACGTATCTTTGCGGATAATAGGAGTAAATTTAAATGTTATATAAACCGGTGTCTATTAAGATTTAATGTATGATCCAGTAATTACGATCATAGAGACATGACAACGAAAGTCTTAGGGTTGGTAACAAATCTACATTTTGATATCTGGTTTATGTGTAGATGTTAGGCTACAGTCATCAATCTTAACATCTGCAGTATGCAGTTCGTGTGGACTGCAAGCAAGCATGCAGTTCGTTACATCGTTACATAAAAAAAGATAGGTACCTACTTTCCTATTGGATTTTTTTAGCTTGTTTCGAGAACTTACATGCGAGAGGTGAGACATAATGAAAGTGTCCACCTATAGGGTCTATAAGCAGATATACCTACCTAATTGAAGATAGGTACACCTATTGTCTTGTGGGAACCGTTCCTACCTATCTGCTTATTTGCCCATATCGTACCTAAAACATCTTGAATTAAATCTGAAATTGTAAGTAGGTACATTTGGAAATGTAAGTAAATGTACAGTAATATTTTGTTACCTTTTTGTAATTTACTTTATTCAGTTATCCAGGTAACAAATATTATCATAAGTAGGTATCTAGTTTATAAAACAAAAAATAACAGTTAAGTTTTTTTTTAGATTAAGTAGGTAGGTAGGTATCATAAGAACCTAATAAATATATACTCCATTATGATTTCATAAATGACTCATGATAGGTAGATAACCTAACTATCTACACTCCTACAATGTATGTAGATAGGTAGGTTACCTATATTTGAGTAGATGACATTGTAATATGGTAGCTATATAGGTACCTGGACAATTTAAGTAATTAAGTGTTATACCTACCTGCTCATTAGGTAGGTACCTACCTAAAATACATTAACGTTTAAGATAATAATAAAGTTGGTTCTAACCAAAAAAGGTACTTAATAAAACGAGGAGATATGACAAAACTTAAATTCAATTTATTTGCAAGTAGGTACGTTAATAAAGATATATGAAAAATATAAATAAGACAATTTTGTTGACTAACCGCTCTAAACTTGCGCAGGATTGTCGCAGTAGCGCCCAAAGATCGCCACCAATCGGTTTGTTTGTCAATACGCTGGGGGCGGAGCCAACGTGACGTGTGAGTGGGCTTACTCTACACGAGGTCCACTTTGCAATTTGAACTCGATTATGATCGCAATAAGGCTCATAATCCTTGACACAGATATAATGAAAACGTAGAACTCTACACAAGAATTGATGTTTTACAGTGCGGTTATATGGGTGATTCTTGAATGTTACACTAAAAAGGTAGTGGGTTTGTTATTTTGTACACATGCTAATGAAGTGTGGTGGCGTTGAGTTTGTGGTAGTTGGTCATGCAGTTGGCACGTCCGCACTGAATTGTGTAAAGTGACAGAAAAAAAAATTGACTAGGTACTGTTTTGTTGCCGACGCAGTTTAATAATAGACTCTTTAATTTTACATGCAATCGTAAACTGCATGTGTCTATAAACTATTTTGTGTAGGATTAATTGTGCAGTGAACTGAAATGTTGACATTTTGTTAGTGAACGGAATTGAGGATACAGTAACCAGTATAAAGTACAAAGTAAGTAAGTACCTACCTAGGATATCAATGTGGCTTAGAAACATTGTTTAGTATTTTGCTTACCTATTATTTAGGTAAGTAGGTAGTTACATAACTACCTATTCAATTTATTTGAGTAACGTAAATCTTGATTTTTAATATTACCGTAATATTAAAAATAAAGATAGGTAGGTATATATAGATACCTACCTATGTAACTATAGATAACACAAATATAGAATCATTTGTTAAAATAGATACCTTAATAGTCATAAAAGGTAATAGGTACCTATCTACCTCTCAAACTCGACCGATCCAACAGATAAGATCAAGAATAGGAATAGGCACCTGCGTACCTACATAATTTAATATACGAGTAGATACCAACATAAAAACTTCGTGTCACGGTGTTTATGATCGCACTCCTTCAAAACAGTTCAACAGATTTTTTATAGGTATGTTTGGTGGGCATGAGAACAGGTCTTAAAGTATGCCTACTTAGGTATGTCATACCTAGGTATGTCATACTTAGGTCCCTACTGCCGAGCGGTACGAATTTTGCCTTGAGTGTGAGGCTCCCTTGTAGGTACCTAAGTCTTTACTTGGATAGGTACAATATAAATAAAGATAATGCCTATAAGTACCTATAGACATATATTTATCACATTTAAATAGATACTTACAAGTCCAAATAGGTATATAGGTAAATTTATATACATATAGGTATGTCAAGTGTATGTAGGTAAACAACAATAGGTAGGTATTCACTAATATTAAGATCTCGAAGGCTTTATGATTCAAGAGGTAGCGACAGGTAAATAGTTTCATTCGCTGGTGACATCAACAGAAGATCTAGAAAATGATTGATTTCATGTGGAGGAATGTCAAAACAAGGTTTTCCATTCATCTAAGTGACGTGGGATTAAAAAAGTACCTACGATGTTGGTGTAGGAACTAATGAGTGAAAAAATTAAAAATGTACCTATGTGTATTTACTACAGAGATTGATAAGCTAGCCGTAGAGAAATAACTGGAATATCACTTACCTACCTAGTTTCTTACTTTATCTGAAGAAAATTACCAACATTTGCCCTTATTAAAGGACAAATGGTGGTGGTCTTGGTCCATAGAAGGCTGACCGTAATACAAACCCTGCATAGAATAATCCGGCAATCTGTTCGAGAAAAGCGTTGACTATCTGACTTAGTCTGTTTAGCCTGTAAGAGTCTTGGCCTGAAGACATATACCTACAAACATATTGGGACCTCTTGACCAAGCGTTTCGACTCAAATCAACGTAAAATCGTTTGAAAAATTATTTTATTTGCGCCACTTAAGTGAGAGATTGTGCGTTATACAAACAAAGCCGAAAAAAGATCTGTATTTGGGAAGTGGCATGGCGCGAAGGTGTCACCGCAGGATGAGTCCTATACTAAAAATCCTACCCATTTTCTCATAAGTACATCAAATACCATCTGGTCTCTTACCATCGCCTCGCCATGTGCCAAGCCATTCGGTTTCAATTTGACACGCCTACAGCGACAAGAGCACGATGAAAAGTGTCGTTCAAGATCGCATGGCGTAAAAATCGTGCCAATGCTTCTGCAGCAAAATAATCTATGGTGTTCCACGCTATCGCCCTCCAATTTCTACACAGCCAACAAATGCGCCATCACATTCCGCGCTGCGATCTCCCTCAGCCCCGAATCAAAAACGACCCGCCTGGTCGTTTCCGGTTATCACCAACCGATGACTAGCGAAAGTTGCACCGCCCCTTATCGCATATATATTTTTAAATTTAATGGAAGTGGCAAACAAGTATGCAGATCACATTGATGTTAAATGATGACTGCAGCCTATAGACACGCACACAAAGACCAAGGTCAAAATGCAGATGCGTTACCACTCCTGAGGCCTAAGGTGTTATGCCTCTGTGCCGGAAATTACAGGCCCATATATTACCACCTGACCGGAACACGATAGTGCTGAACACTATCATTTAGCGGCAAGTATATTAGGTAATGCGGTGGTGTCTATGCCCGCGAGCTCTGTCACTGGAGTTCTACCACCATAGAAACCATATTTTATGTCTTATGTGTCCCACCGCAACGCCCTAAGCCAAGGTTTGGATTCACAGGGGCCTCCCTTAGGCAATTGCGCCAATTTTTAGGCTGAGAGCCTCTGCGCTCGTCGATTGCCCGGTGAAGTAGACTAGTGCCGTCTGGAGACGCGCCGCCTATGAGTCCATACCAAAAAAAGACCTCCAATTTCGAGTGATATTTAAGCCACTTAGGAATGGCACTTCAATATCAACTAAATATTTTTACTGGTGGTAGAGCTCGCGGGCGAACTCCACCGCATTACCTAATATACATACTTGCCGCTAAATGGTAGTGTTCCGGTCAGGTGGTAATGTACGGCCATGTAATTTCCGGCACAGAAGCATAACACCTAAGGCCTATGGAGTGGTAACGCATCTGCATTTTGACCTTGGTCTTTCTGTAAGTGTCTATAGGCTGCAGTCATCACTTAACATCAATGTGAACTGCATGATTGTTTGCCAGTTCCATAACATAAAAAAAACCTAACCTAACCTGAGGAGTATATTCCTGGTCAGTTTATCAATTAAAATTGTATGGACACCGTGGCTACCCAAACGCGTGGGTAGAGTAGTGGCCATGCATCCAAGGCCGTGTTCAAAATCGAAATAAGGTCCTACCTAAAAATAAAACTAATAGATACCTAAATCTGAGATTGAAAAAACAAGTCTGAAATGTAGTGAAAGCCGGATCTTTGCTTACTTTATAAAACCGATACGATATATGTAATTACAAAAAAAATTTTCTTTGATTTTTATTTAATTAGCAACAGCAGAATACACGTTATATATATTTTTGAGTAGGACACATTCAAAACAGAAAAAAAACACCCGCCGAAGAACGCGCGAATCGGCCTGTAAAAGACTTCAACGCGTCTAGTACCTATATGAGAATTAAACATTACACCTCTCTTTTTTAATTTCAATCACCTAAGTATTAGGATGGTCACGCCAGTGTAGAACTTTTCTTTTCGCTTTCTCAAATATAAGGTGAAAAAAAATATAATGAAGTTGGTACTTTGTTAACCTACAGGTATTTTAGCAACAGCACGGTATTATACATTAATAATAATTATAATGCGTATTCTTATAATTTTTGAAGACAGTTTTATAATATTTGTTTTTAAAAAATGTAAATAAGTCGTTATTACTTCGTATGGAGGTTTATTATGTACAAGTTGAGTTGTGGAGTCATGCATTATTAACTAACCGGAACACAGCAGTAGCGTCAAAACTAAAAATATACATAGATACCTACTTGGACGCTGGAACTGTATTGTCAGTAATATACCATGTAGGTACTATAGTACATTACTATAAGATGATGATATGTGTAACATAGCAACGGTGTCGTATTCTTTATGTACCAACTAGCTGCGCCCGCAACTTCGTCCGCCTGAGAATTTATGATTGTTCAGTATCTACCCATACAATGTCGTGGGCGCAGCTAGTATAAAAGTAGCCTTAGTTACTCCTTATTACATCAGTTACCTGCCAGTGAAAGTCCCGTCAAAATCGGTGAAGCCGTTCCCGAGATTAGCTGGAACAAACAGACAGACAAACAGACAGACAAAAATTGTAGAAAATGTTGTTTTGGTATATGTACCGTGTATACATACATTTGCATTTAATAAAAAGCGGTTATTTTTATATTACAAATAGACACTCCAATTTTATTTATTTGTAAAGATACAAAGACTTTTTGAAAATGAAGTGTCAAAATAAATATCTCTGCAATCACATATATTTTCCCTGCTTCTTCATTTATGAGCGCTGCGTTTGTATTTGCATTTGCCATTAGATAATCATAAATGTATTTTTGCACTATTATTACAAGACCCCTGTCGTTGGGACGTAACGACCCCACCGCTCACTAGCAGAATTTTCTTCTACTGGAAGAGAATTTTCCACTAGTGCAGTCAGTCGACCGAACAATGGCGGTCAAACCATTCCAATAGGGCGGTAGTATAAATAACGCAGGATTGGCAGCAGCGTTCCGTGATAAAACTACCGCTACTGCGATTGCCAATCCATCTGCCAAGCGTGACGATTATGGCATATTCTCCCCTAATGCCGCACGACACTGTTATGGGCGTATTTGGGGAAGGCTTTGTCCAGCCGTGGACGTTTTTCGGCTTTAGTGATGATTACAACACCCCTTAAGAAACAAAAATGCCAATACTGGTGGTAGAGCTCCAGTGAAGGAGCTCGCGGGCGTAGGCACCACCGCATTACCTTATGTACTTGCCGCTAAATGGTAGTGTTCAGCACTATCGTGTTCCGGTCAGGTGGTAATGTACGGCCCTGTAATTTCCGGCACAGAGGCATAACACCTTAGGCCTCAGGGGTGGTAACGCATCTGCATTTTAACCTTGATCTTTGTGTGGGTGTCTATAGGCTGCAGTCATCACTTAACATCAATGTGAACTGCATACTTGTTGGCCAGTTTCATGACATAAAAAAAACTTAAAAACAACAAACTTATTTGTTGGAGATACTATCTGTTGTATCGTTATAAAAATGATATCATTAATTTTCTACCCCGTTAAGGTAAGACCTTTAGGTGATTAGATCCATTCGACTGAACAATAGTTTTAAATATCTTGAATGAGAAAATTTGATTTATAAGCATATCAAATTCTTCGGCTGCTTATTTGTGATATTTGGCGATATGAGACCATTCGTGTTCATGAATCACAAAGCCAACTAGCCTACTGTTTTCACTAATTAATGTTGAATTGTATTGTATTTCACACAACTGGTCACATGTCCGATGGAGTTTCATTGTGTGCAATGTCGTACATGATTTTGAGGCGTCGGTTACCTGTTTCGTTATTAATTCTTTCACAATTTTTAGACACCTTTTTACGTAAAACTGTCTTTACCAGAAAGCTTGTCACTAAATTTGTTAAATAATCACATTCGATTCAAAATTGCACCGTGGAACAATGCCAAGTGTCCAGACGGTGAGGATGGAATTTCTCTCTTCGGCGGATAGTGTGATGTAAGAATTGAGACGGTGGCACCATATCGCAAAGTTCAACAGAGCACTCACCATTGTAGAGAAGATAAAAGTCACACAGACTCCCGATGTCTCTGCGCAAGCAATTTTCGAGCTTGTTAGTCCTGGATCGTTAACAATACGAACGTTTTTGATTTGAGTCAAGCAGACCAAGCTGCTATTTTCGGGCTCCCGTTTACAAATAAGAGTAGTATTCCAGATGGGGCCGCACTTGGGCCTTATAAAGCTGTAGTAGCTGCCCCGAAGTTAAATACTGCCTCGCTTTGTTAAGCACTCCTAGCTTTATGGTTGCCAACTTGCTCTTCCATTCAATGTGACTCCCAAATTGCACTGCATTCGATATGTCAACGCCCAGGATACTGATACCAGGATAGTGTTACCATATAAAAAAATGTAATAATCAAAGTGTAATGTTGATATTATATTGTTAATTTTAAGCTTGTTTAAATTATGGAAAATTGTAAAAATATGCCTAAGAGATATTTTTAAAAGAGCCGACTGAGTTTTTTCCGGCAAGTTTTTCTCAGATCACATTGGCCTTTGGAACTTTGCCGGTGAATGACAAAGAATGACTCTTTTTCTTTTCTTTTTACTCTTTGTTATCAGTTTGTAAAGGGGAAAAGAGACATTCTACTGATATACTTTTTACATTAGTTTATGACATTTAGTTTTATCTTAGTGATATTCTTGACTTTACATATATTTTTTATCTTGTTTGACATGTATATCAATTGTTATTCGCTTTAATTTATTTTGTTTGTTTTTGACGTGTCATAAGAGGTGCCTGTCACCCTAAATGAATAAATGAGTTTCTGATTCTGATTCTGATATGACGGTAGATAGATTGGGTAATGCGTTGTTGCCTTCGCCCTCCGGTTCCGACACTCCACCAGTCTGGTTGGTTTCTCCCTAGAAAGATGCGCTGTTCAGTTTTTGATTACATAGAGTGTTGAAATGCTAGAAAATTTTAATTAATTACTATGCATCAGTTATCAGTGTTAAGGTAGCTGTATTGAATGATTTGGTCTCATGCCACTTTAATTTTTTGCATTGCTCCACCTGCCTGATACCTATTGAATATTAATTTACTCAGACCGAACACATGAAATCAATTAAAGAAAGCGCGGTTTTGATGGCAACGTAGAATTCCTGAAGCTAAGATGTAAAATCCTTCATAAGTGAGATTAAAAAGATTTTCGAAACTGCTTGTTTGTGTAGCATTTTAAAAATTTCTACCACGCAGCTTGTATTTTACAAAATTCTTAATTCTTATTTGTAATTCAGAGCTTATTTTTTTAAACGCCTATTTTCAACAATAAATTATATTAATATTTG
Source organism: Macrosoma leucophasiata (assembly GCA_036365455.1). NCBI lineage: Eukaryota > Metazoa > Arthropoda > Insecta > Lepidoptera > Hedylidae > Macrosoma > Macrosoma leucophasiata. Next base: position 12,827,682 of record JAWQUS010000010.1, on the reverse strand, counting down.
AATGCTGGCGGAAAGGAAATAGTAAGTCTCGGGCACTAGTTCTTCTACGATTCGTATTTTCTTTTGTGTTCTTTAAATGAGAACGAACATCAAATTAAGTATCGCTATATTTTAAGTTTGCAAAGCTATTGCATAAGTAATAAGACAATGTAGCGTGGCGTGTTGTCTGTCGGTGCGCGTGCGCAGGTCGCTGCGCGGCGCGGCGGTGCGGCGTAGGGAGCCATGTAGCAGCGCACAAAGAAGCCTTCGAACGTGGCGGCTCGTGTTCTGTCATCGGGCGAGGGACCATCGGCGCGTCCGGCTCGCCACAAAGCCCTACAATAAACTTTTACAGCTCACATAAAACCCTGACTTTTTAACCCAAGTTATTTGAATTAATATCAATTCGGAGTTCCTCAATGGGCTTTACTCGTCAAACTCTAAAGTTTTATGACAACCACAGAATTGAGGAATAAAATTTAATTGAAATGTAGACCCGAAAAAAATGTTTGATTGCGGTTATCAGCTTCCGAATTTGAATATTTACATTGAATATTTCGGTGAAACAAAATAATTTCTTACTTTTAAATGGTCTTTAAACTTCATGGCTGCAGTTTATTATTTTGAAAAATTTCATCTTGTCAATTTGTTTTCAATATTTGATTTATGATAAAAGCGGGTGACTCATGTTATTACATTTGAAATATGTTTTTCGTTTAGGTAAAAACGAATTTACCTAGATATTACGTAATTCAAATATTCAGTATGTAGATATGAAATCTATCGGTGGTTATTTCAATAAGAAATTACTATTAGTGAAAGGCTACAAGTGTTGTAACTATATATTCGAAGGAGTTGAAAAGCTTGTAAACTTTATGTTTTTATCTCACCGATGTGCGAGAAAAACCTGCTTGTAAAATACCCCAAGGCAATCATATTAATGTGTCAACAGTAGAAAATTATTTTTATTTGCAGACTCAAACCTTATTGATCATGTGTTGCGGTATTTGATTTTGGTCTATTGTTTGATTAACATATCAAGGCTGACGGTTGTATACATGCCAAGTGATAATAAAAATTCAAGTTAGAAACTACGATGACGCAAGACCATTAAAAATACTTACTTGAGTTTTCGGCATCATTCCATTTGCATAGCCTCCTCGGCCTTCGTTACGCAGCCGTTCTGCAAACGTTTAAAATTGGAAAAGACAACACGGGCTATATTGTTTCAATGGTTTCAATTTCGGTTTGGTCGGTCTTGCATTTGATAATTAGCACCTCTCGCCTCGCAACGTACCTATCTACCGCTGACGCGTCGGGACAATTACGCCGATACTCTATACTCGATAGCTCAACGCTCACATTTATCGATGCGAGTGCCATAAACCTTCAATCACTGGTTCCTTTCGTGGCAACCTTCGGAGCCACTCGTTGTTATCTGTAATATTTTATAGGGATCAGTAAAATGACGGCACTGCAAAGCGATTAAGCGACATTCCACGTGCTCGTCGCTTATCGAGACGAGTTCATTTTAGGGCTGGAGTTAGTGCCTCGCCGCGATCGATAAACCGATGTAATTACACATAATTAAAAGGCGATAATTATTTACGTCGTCTGGTGCGCTATGAATATTTTGTAGCGAGATTCTTTATACAAAGCTAGATATGAAACCGGGACCAATACTCGCACACCATATTTAACCTCACCATTAAAAAGAAAATGTTCGCAATTCATCTATACGACTCAACTTTAATATTTATACCTCATGGAGTCGTAAAACGATGAATAATGACGCTGCAGACGAGTGGGCTAGTGCTGTAATTACTTTGCTTTTATACATAGCTAGTGCAACTTGGATGCTTTCTTGTTGTTTAAAGCTTAAATGTTGATGGTATAAGACAGCAACCTTCCTACTTATTGTTTATAAGGAAAGGTAAACCGAGGTTTCTACAGACAAAAGAAAAACTTTTTTAACTTTGAGTCGCGTATAAAAACCAGACGTTCAATCAGAATTGTGTTTGTCTACAAATAAAATAACATCCCTCCTTTATTCATTGGAAATTGTTAGTGAATATGTATGTTAGATACATATATGTATTGCCGCCGACGTACACGATTCGAAAGTTAGTTTTTTTCTCATCGCGTACAGACTGACTACTAAACGACGAATTTATTGTCTTTCATTGGATTAGTTTTTCAGTTGTGCCATTTCTTCTAAGAACTGATTGTTTCGAATTGGAAAAACCCTATATCGCTTATTTGCGGGTGGACGCTTATTTAGGCATTGGGATCCGCATTTTTACTTCAGGGTAATAACCTACTTGCTAGATCTTTGACAGACAGATAAACGGATAATAAAGTGATCCTATAAGCACCTTTATTTCTATAGCGGTCTCTAAAAAGTGACCCCCTTATTCATAAACGTATTTTAGCTAAAGTGTTGCTAATCTCTCCTTTGTCTTTTCCATCCTGCACATTAGACAATGCGACTGACAGAGACAAAGCATTCTATAGCTAAAACGTATCTAAAGTACGTTTATGAATAAGGGGGCACGTATTTCAAAAAAGGATAATTTATTAATCGTTTGATCGTTTCTCCAATTGGTTCTAAATACAAGATTTTAGGTATCAACAGTTCAGAACATACATACATAAAATAATTTGTAATGATAAAAATTAATATTGAAATGTAAGTTCTTCAACTTAACTATTAACATTGAAAACATTAACAAAAAAACATTGAAAAATTGAATTATAAAGATTATTTACTGAGTGCTAAACTTACGTAGCAAATATTAGGTAATCTGTTTTTATGATGTCCCCAGAAACTAAGTTCAATTTACCATTTGTGCATATGGTCATCATGACCTCAGACTTGAACGTCGTGTTAGTTTAATTGACCATCCATAAATTTTGCGGCTGCCTTGATAATTTATTGCATGGCTTAATACTACCATTATAAAAATCTACAACCTACTAATCCCTAGATTACAGAACAAATAAACGGGACGCGCAAAATACGATACTATGGTCAAATCGAATACCAACTCAAAAAAAAAGCAATAGTGCATGTCGTGCTAGGCGCAATGTTGGGACCCGTATCTTCAAATACTTTGTATTTGTACTATTGACTATCACTAGTAAACTACTAACTTGTAAAGCCTCATTTAAATGTAGTGTTTTTTTTATTTTCCTCATATACGTATGATGAATTCTGAAGAAGTGCAGGAGGTATGTAAGGACCAAGATGATTGGTGCTTCACATTCTCTGCCTTCCCCATAACGAACCAGTTTTAGCGGTAGTAGAGTTCCAGTGCAGGGACTTGAAGGATGTAGGCACCACCGCATTACCCAATCTATCTGCCGCCAAATGGTAGTACAGCACTTTTGTGTGCCGGTTAGGTGGTAATATATGGCTCCGTATTAAATATAACAGAGACATAACTACTCTGGTCTGAGGGGTGGCAACGCATCTGCTTTTTAACCTCTGAGTTTTGTGTAGATTTAATTTTTTTGTAGTGGAAGTGGCAAACAAACATGATGCATGAGCAGTTGACATTAATGTTAAGTGATGACTGCAGCCTATAGACACCCTCACAAAGACCAAGAATGCAGGCAAAGATGCAAATGCGTTACCTCTCCTGAGGTATTCTGTCTCTGTGCCGGAAATTACAGGGCCGTGTAGATGTATAGGCTGCAGTCATCTTTTAACATCCATGTGAACGCTTGTTTGCCACTTTCGTTACATAAAAAAAGGAATTTGGCATGAAGATACCCCCTGGAGTGACTGAAGCACATCCCAAATCTCGACCGAATCGAAGGCATTCTCATAGTCCACAAACGCTAGACATAAGGGCTGGTTATACTCTTCTGTAATAACTATGCACACATACAATAATACAATTACAAAAAGGGTAAATATTTTTCTATACATGTAGGTACGGATCTTCTTATAAACTAGCTTTTGCTTGCGAATTTGACCGCGTGTATTTGGTTATAACAAATACGGGTACACCAGGACATAAATATGTTTTAATTCGCTTCCATTATAATGTTACATGTATATTTGTGCGTATAACGAAGTTCTACCGTAAACGATAGGTAACAGTTTACTACTTTCTTATCTCATTAATCACATTCCTAGATTTCCTTTTATGAGTTCTTCCGTAGTCTACAAGAAACCATTATAGTTTCTAAATATTCGTCCGCCTGTCCGCAGCGTAGCTCAGAGGTTAATTATAATAATGGCAACCAATTATACGTCCCACTGCTGGGCACGAGTCTCTCCCCTTTTTGGGGGGAGGCCTGGAGCTTACTCCACCACGCTGCTCCGATGCGGATTGGTGGAGGTGGGTGGGTTAGTGGCCAACCCGCTGTCGGATGTTTTCAAACCGCCCATAAGGCCTCCGACAAGGTTTAACGACTGCTATCAATCGATAGTATTCGGGACCGACAGCTTAACGTGCCCTCCGAAGCACGGAAACGCGCATTTTTAATTTGCCACTAGCGGTCACCCATCACACACCCGACCGCGCCCGTAATGAGTTGATCGCTTATGATCTACATCAGCCGCGGGGCAATGCGCGCTTCAATACATGCATATACATACATAAAATAAATAAATAAAATGAAATACGCTTACACTCACAGCCCCACAGTAGGTATTAACCTATGTCGTGGGTGCCGTTGCACACATACAACACATACACAAACACCCAGACCAGAAACAAATATCCGTAGGCCATAGTAATGGCAATGGCATGGAAATGGAACTCGCGACCCTTTGAATCAAACGGTCATCTCACACCGCTGGACTAACAAACAATAAAAATTAAAATTAATTTCTTTTCGCTAACACTCGTTTCGCTAAAACCCTGCCGTTTTAACAAACAACCAGATGCTAAACAAATATCTGTAGGTATGTATGTATGTATCTTCACGCCAGGTCCCTAACGGGGTAGGCAGAGAGTGTAGAGCGCCAGATATTCCGGTTCAGACAAACCTCTCGTGCCTCGTCTACCTTCATCATTCTCTTCATACATGCACGCCGATTCCTAAGACTTTTGACCCCACCATCAGACAGAACTCGACCTATTTGGTCATGGTAGGTCAGCCTTGGTCTTCCTGGGCCTCTGCAACCATCCACATTCGCATTGTATATCTGTTTAGTCATTCGCTCATTTTTACACCGATACTATCATTCACACATATCTGTAGGTCATACAAAGATTTGTGACTGAGCGAGTACCGAACTCACCACATTCGTATGAATGAAGCGGTAGTTACACACCAATGGACCAAACAGGTCGTCGTATGGTCCTGAAATGTAATTAAACAACTTAGGTCTCAGAGTTGAAATCATATCTGTATTTTGATCTCTGGTGGTTGTGAAGATGTCAATAAGTTGTTGTGTACACTTACACCCATATTCTAAGTCGTAATATCGATCTTACCTCCACCTCACTCAATGGATTGGTATTCTTAGTCGTAACTAATAACGTCAACTCGACTTTCTGCCTCCGTTTGAGGTAAGGAAGCAATTGTCAAACTCCAAGGTACCTCATGACCTATGTTCCTTGAAGTTTCGAGGAGTATTTACATTTCATAGATTTTCGTGTCGGAAATGTCTGAAAATATAATTAAATACCATATTTTTCTATAAAAATTGATTTTTAAGACTGTGAATTATCTATATGATACATGAGTAACTGTCAAAATACAACTAAGAATATGGATTTCGAGGCGTCCTTATAAAGTATCCTCAGCAGAATGTGAGTCAAGGAATATTTCGAGTAAGGTCTTAGAATATGGGTGTTACTATCCGTGTGCATGGTTGTCAATACAGGTCAAAGACAGGTCGCCGCCTTCCCAGAATCGCTAGTGTATCGGGCAGCGGGGCCACCTTGGACGAGTCCGTGATCCCATAGAACACATGCTTATCTTTGCCTTATTCAACAGAAAAGAGTTCTTTCAAAAGATAATATATGATAATATTGTACAAATCGAAAGACAAGAAGAATTTCTTATCTCCAAAAATCACACATTCCACGCTTTGTATTATAAGGAATTTGTAACTCCCACGAGAACGAATGGTTTAGTATCATCAATTTATTACAAATATAGTTAAATATACTATGATAGCATGGTACCTATACATGGGCGTATATAGAGTAGGAGGATAGATTTTACGGATCCGGGTTTTCTTTTACTTTAAAGAGCCCGGATTTTACCATAAAAACGGCGGAAATATGTTTCCAAAATGGACCCCAAGTTTTTTCAAATAATAAAAATATGACTCTCATCTCGAATTCGTGAAAAATGATGGTAACACAGACATGTTCTATTTGAACTAATTAATGCAAAATCAGAATCAGAAACTCATTTAATAAAAATATATGTATAATCAAGAATATCACTAAGATAAAACTAAATATAATATACTAATGTAAAAAGTATATCAGTAGAATGCATTGCACACCACTGTGCGCTGATACAGTGATAAATTCAGATTAAAAAATTAAGCTCGCGTACCTTGTGATACGGCATAATCGATTGTACTCCGAGGACTAAATCATTTTGTGGCGGAATAACAACCTATATTCTTTGTAGAAATCATATTTGAGGATTTTCTCACGTATACTACTCCCAACTTCTCTTTCTTACCCGACGTTTCGATCGCTTTCCAGCTACCGTAGTTACGGGCAGACTAAATGTATGAAGCTCGCGAAAATCTGCGAAAACGTTATAACTTAAATATTGCAATTAATTTTCGAGAGGATTAATTAATTGTAATATTTATTTTCTAAGGATTAATTAAATGTTTTCTTGAATTTTGCCAAGATTTTTGTAAATGATTTTAATACATTTGGATATAAATAAATATTTTTATGACGATACTAACACATATTATTTGAATGTATGTGTATACAGTAAATATTGTTTGCTACAGTTTTGCGAATAGCAAAATATTAGCATGGTTTACTACTGACGGAGATAAGCTTTTAGTATCTCTTAATATTTTTCTGCGTGTACTGAAAGATATCTATATCTTGTACATTTCGAATCCACTGCATTTCAACCATTGCTACGTCCATTAATTATAAACATCTCTAAAAGAGTATAATTATTAGAAACGTTACTTTTTAAATTAATATACATATTTAGTATAATTATCGCATAAATATTAACAAGTAAGACTGAGTATTACTGTTTCTATTAATCTCATACTACGTTTAAAGAATATTTACTTTCTCTAAGTATATGAAGTAACATTATTTAGGTACTAAAAATGTGTCAAATAAATTATAATTGTATTATGCAAAATGAAGTCAAACAGATTTATGTCGACTGAAGAAATTAAAACAGTTGAAAATGGATTATCGCGCGTTTATGTCTTTTATATGAAACGAAAATTACCCACATTTGCGGCCTATAATAATTCTGCTTATATATTAAATTTAACTCTGTGAAAATATAAAATATGAAAGAGGGATATATCTTATAGATATCTTGTTATATTGTTTACAAAGAGAATTGGAAACACTTAATAGACTATGGGTGTTTTGTAACCGACGCAAAAGAACGTAGTGCCAAACCTTTTAGATTTAATGAAATCTCATGCGAACTTTTTTACTGGTGGTAGAGCTCCAGTGACGGAGCTCGAGGGCGTGCGCATCACCGCATTACGTATTTAATATACTTGCCGCTAAACGGTAGTGTTGAGAACTATCGTGTTCCGGTCAGGTGGTAATATATGGCCCTGTACTTCCCGGCACAGAGGCATTACACCTTAAGCCTCAGAAGTGGTAACGCATCTGCATTTTAACATTGGTCTTTGTGTGGGTGTCTATAGGACACCTATCAGGCAAATTACCAAACCCCGAGGACGCCAACAGCAAAACAAGTTTATAATCCTTGCTAATGCCAAGATATCCAATAAACACTCCCCAGGCCTGGGGTCATACTTGAAACTTTTGACTTCCACTAGAATGCCGAGGCGGTTACTAAATATAATCTGTTGTAATACAAACAACAAGTTCACAAATGTACCCGAATGAGGAATTGACAAAATACCGACGGGATGTATCGGGACGTTGAACTGTGGTCAGTCAGCGTTAATGAGTACAATAAACATTGGTTCAGAAAATCGTGAGCCAAACTTACAATAAAATGTTGGGCTTATATTTGCTATAAAGGTTTCGTGCTTTCAGTTTTGGATTGTAAGATATACCTATGTGTGTTCGTAATGGCCGAAACGCGTGTATTCTGTGTTAACTTAAGAAGTATGACTGTTACTTCCTATGTTTTTTTTTAAGTAATGATGGTTGCAAACAGCTTTTCACGTCACAGTTTTAGTGTTCAGTACTATAGTGTTCTAGTTAGATAGTGATGTATGGGTCCGTAATTTATATCATTTATAAATTACAAAGGCAACATTTATGCTTTTTGTAGATGTCTATAGGCTGCAGTAATCATTTAACATTCATGTGAACTGCATGCTTGTTTGTCATCATCATCCCAAAAATAAATGTTTCTTCCCAATTCGCAAATGAATCTTTAGTATATTAAAATTTATATTTCGCAACATTTTACTTCGTCAAGTTTTATTACGTCAAATATACACTAAGGAAATGCTTTATTTTGTAAAATATATTAAGGGCGTACATTCTTTTGATGTCAGTGTCAGCATTTACTGCCATATTAACTAGTTTGGTCCATAATATTATTATGGTAGTAAAAACATACATCTTTAAGCCCAGTAACATCAATACATTCTTTTCGCCTCCATGCCTCCATGCCTCGGATCCATGATTTCCGGCACAGATGCCGGAAATCATGGATCCGTACATGACCTTACTGAAACACGATTGCGCTGAACAACTATCGTTTAGCGGCAAGTAGATTAGAACATACATAGAAGTAGATTAGGTCAGGTGGTAATACGGCACTGCAATTTTGCGGCACGATTGCGCTGAATAACTACCGTTTAGCGGCAAGTAGATTAGAACATACATAGAAGTAGATTAGGTCAGGTGGTAATACGGCACTGTAATTTTGCGGCACAGAGATATAAAACAACTTTAAGGCTACAGTGTGACTTACCACCAATGTTTACAGCATGCTTTGAAAGCCGGCTTGTAACCAGGCTCGCAGAATATTTATGAATTACTTGAACCCAGTTTTGTTAATGAAGAATGAATAAAAAGCTGTTTGTTTGGTACACTGATATTTATTTATTATGGTTCTTTAATCTTTAAGTTTTTAAATTGTAACTTACAAATTATTTTTACATGTTTTTTACCAATGTGATCCAGTACCAAACTGTCAAGAAAACAGGGTCGTGAATATCAAAGGGGTTCGAGTGGTGACGATTACTGCTCCTTTTTTTAAATTTAATTTCTACTTTACTTAATTACCTGTCCCCGGGCATGGTAATGCTGGTAACCCTGATCCTTTCTACAAATCCTTAAGATGGTACCTTAGTAGACAGCTTACGGAGGGGTCCAGTATTATCTACTCCACTAGGCTTCAGGGTAACCGGTCACACCCCGCATCCAGAGGTCAGTCAGAATCCTCCTAATTTAAGCATGCCTAAAATCTATGGTATCTAACACCATAATTGGGGAAGGAAAAAATATTCCAATAATGATCCGTACCTAAAATGTAAGGTGAGAATTCCCCATGTTAAATATACCTGCTAAATTATGAAACCTAACCAAAAGGAATAAAAAATGTAGGAAATATTTAAAGAAATAAAAACCCGCATCTGAAACAAAATCACACTGGTTACAATCTGCATTATCTCTGTTTGGTTCATAAAGAATCTAGTACCAAACTCAACATGAATCAAACAGCCTCCCTATACAAAACTTGTGGAAGTGGAAATAATTACTTACGAGGACTTTTCGCTAGTATCTCATAACCGAATAAAGCCTCTGCATCCCAACTCCTCCCGACATTAGGGAAACTGGCTGCAACAAACAACCCAACATGAAGTCATCACGCAATTTCTCAAATCGACATGTGAACGAGAAAATATCCAAAGATTCTTAAAGATCTTACCTCAATTGATGATAAAAAACCTATTTAATAGGCATTTAGGCCATGATGGCTAAAATATTTAAGGCTTCCTGCCTTTTCATAATTTCGAGTGCGTCACCACTATCTAGTTGGACAGAGAAAAATCAAATGACCGATGACTTCTAATAACCTCTCAGACCTTCCCCTTTACCGGCCCTGGATTCGCGTCTTTTTTAGACTTTCAGCAACAATGCTAATGAAATTCACCGAATAATATTTTAATTATGTTCTTGTCGTTATATTTAATATTTAATTTGGAATAATCGAAATAGTATTTTTAGACAAATTATAAGTTTCAGATAAATTATGTAATCAAACTATGCGTCGTATGGAATACGTGATACTATTGATAATATTGACTTAGTACGGCGATGATTAACTAGATGGCGTTGTGACCATTTTTAAAACCAGAAAAAATACAACGTTACAGCTTGTTTGCCACTTAATAAAAAGGTGCATTGGTTAAAGACAGATAGGAAAACGATTCAATTACTATAAAGTAACAAGAATAAGGACTTGTAGCGCTTGTTTCTGCTCATATTAAAATTTGTCCCTTGATCAAATATAAGTTAAAAACGTAAAAAAAAACGTAACTTCACGCCTGTAATCCCCGAAGGGGTAGGCAGAGGTAAATGCATGCATTCAAGCATACATGCAAACACCCACGATTCGCCGGTTACGTTTTGGCCCATGTAACAGGTGGCGAGCCTGTTGACATCTCCGGGCACATTACCAAACTTCGAGGTACTGGGAAATTTCCAGAAAACGGAAAAATCCCAATAGAACTAGAGATAAAGGACTTTACACCATTATATCTGATTACCCACGACCCGGGAATCGAACCCAGGACCTCAGCGTAGAAGTAGTGGCCTGCTACCACTAGGCTACCGAGGCAATTAAGTATATGTTAGTTATGTATAATTTCAGTAGGAGTAATGGCAGCGTCGCATATACTGAGCGCTGTTGAGCCAACGGTGGGCGGCGGAGGGTCGCGCGGCGGTCGCGAGCGGGAGGTCAACGTCGCACTGGATGATCGCGACCTCTGGGTTCGCTTCCAGACCCTCACCAATGAGATGATTGTCACTAAAAATGGACGGTGAGTTACAATTGTGATTTAACGTTTTAGCCACCTTTTTGTCTTCCTAGAAAGAACCCTTACAGTCTTACCAAACGCGAGGCACGAACAACTACCGCACCCTCCGAACTGAAAAACGTCCACATGTCCTTGTCATCATTCAATAAACTACGTAATCTCTTTATTTCAATAGGTAATTTACACTACTGGAGAGCTCTACTTTTTTATATTGCATAATTAGTTTATATAAGTATTAATATAGGTACTGTGTATATTATTAAAAAAGAATTTAAATGGAAAAAAAAGGATATTGTTTTTTATTGCATGTCCGTCTTTCCGTCTGTCCGTAGTTTAGCTCAGAGTGATAAAGCTGTAATTTGGCGTGAACATGCATAAAATATTAGGTTTGCTGACAAAGTAAAGTAACATTTATGTTGAAAGAAACATTTTTTTAAGATACTTACCTCTCCTACACACGGTGTGAGGTATCGTTGGACAGGTATTTATGTAACTTAGAAAGAGACAATTTTTGTCATAGCCAAGTGTGACCCTCCCACTACCCTCTAAATAGATGTAAGTATTGCGAGGTGTGGATATATTTACGGTCGTAGTTTATACTTATAAAGAAGTTAAAGAAAGACTATCACAGCCACGGAATATAATCACAGCCAAGCATGCTTTACAATGTATGTATGTATGTATATATCTGCACGCCAGGTTCCTAATGGGGTAGGCAGAGAGTGTAGAGCGCCAGATATCCCGGTCCTGACATACCTATCGTGCCTCGTCTACCTTCATCATTCTCTTCATAAGTCCACGCCGATTCCTAAGACTTTTGACGCCACCATCAGACTGAACTCGACCTATTTGGTCATGGTAGGTCAGGCTTGACCATCCACATTCGCATTGTATATCTGTTTAGTCATTCGCTCATTCGACATTCTTTCTATATGCCCGAACCATCGGAGCATGCCATTTTTCATTTTTACACCGATACTATCATTCACACAAAGCCTCTTTCTTACATCTTCATTACGAACACGATCGGTGCTTTACAAGTTTACCAGTAATACTCGACCAACTGAAAAAAAAAATTTAGTAGTAACGGAACTTTACATTGTATGTGGCTCGTGGCTCGACACGCGCTTGGTTCGTTTTTTATGACTAAGTATCGCTTTGTGCTCTTTAAAATTATATGTTTTGTGACATCCTACTCAGACATCGAGGCAGGCTGATACAATTGTTTGCGTTGGAAACACCTAAGCGCTGAATACTACCATTTAGCAGTACGAGGATGTTGTAATGCGGTAGTACCTATGCCCTCGACCTCCTCTTCTGCAACTCTACCGTTAGTAACATTTCCATTTCAGTTAATAATCTAAAATTGCTATGACTTCACATAGCAATTTTAGATTATTAACTGAAATTCTAAATGAAGTACTTATCTAAAGTTATATTTTAAACAGCATTTGGCTAACATACAAACCGTTATCTATGAATCACAAATATTTACGGTTAAGAAATAACTATGACGAACTTATCGAAGTCACGGCGTGATGAATTCGAAATGTGAAAACGAGAATAAAAGTATAAAACTCTTAAATTAATAAAATTTTATTTTTTATCAGTCATGATTCATACTGTTCCTGATTTTAATATACAAATATAAGTTGCCTTAGTCGGTCTTAACTGCATCTCATAAAATTAACAAGCTTTATTGTTTGATACAAACAGTAAGAGGGTAGGAAGTACAATAAGACAATCAAATTTTGTTTGTTTTGTACCTGAAAATACTGTTCACGGAGCAGATCAAGTAAGTAGAGTTCTACATTTTGAAAAAAAAAAAATCTATATTATTAACCGTCTTTAAAACGGAGGAGGTTCTACTTTGACAGTATGTAGATTTTTATTTATGTTCTCCGTTGATTGTGAACCGATTTTAAAAAAAGATTGTGTGATTTGAAAGGGTACATACACTTCAAGTCCTATTGCCACCAAGTTTGGATCTGATTATATAATCATGGGAAATCGAGGGACGCCTTCAAAACTTACTTACTACAATATACTTGGAAAATGAAACTCTACATTGCGGGTGACCCCCGACTTGCACTTGCCCAGTTTTTTATCTATTTTGAGCTTTGAACGAAGTGTGTTCACTGATCCCAAAAGCTATGAGGTTATGGTGAGAGATGTTCGAGACTTTAAAACGGTACCCAATTGAGCTAGTTCTATGAGTTCCTAGGTGTTTACGGAAATGGTCATCCCAGGTCAATAAATACACGATGTAAATATGTAAAAATACCTGAAAATATGGAGGAAATCTTCAATTTAAGATACTGAACTACTTAGACAAAGAACTCAATACCTGTTCCTTTGAAATGTCATGAACTGACTAAGCTTCCAGAAGTCTTCGAGCTAATAAATTAACACATTATATTCATCCACAGTCGGAAAAAGTACCGTCAACCACAACCGGTTGATTTACGTCTTGTTTATGTTTATCAACCCGCTGTGACATTACAGAAGTCACATGGTGCTGATATTTACCTTAAATTTTATTTTGACATATTTTCCAAAACAGTGATGAAGAGTTGTGAATACCATCACTATTCTTTCCGATCCCTTTCTTTTTAATATCCCGAGCATAAACTGTATTGGTTATAATAATAATAACGGCAACCCATTATACGTCCCACTGCTGGGCACGAGTCTCTCTCCTTTTTTTTTTTGGGGTGGAGGCCTGGAGCTTCCTCCACCACCGTGCTGCAATGCGGATTGGTGGAAGTGGGTGGGTGGGTTAGTGGCCAACCCGCTGTCGGATGGTTTCAAACCGCCTCCAAAGGCCTTCAAAAGGCCTCCGACAAGGTTTAACGACTGCTATGTATCGATAGCAACCGGGACCGACGGCTTATCGTGCCCTCCGAAGCACGGAAACGCGCATTTAATTTGCCACTAGCGGTCACCCATCACACTACCCGACCGCGCCCGTAGTGCTTCACCGAGTAGATCGCTTATGATCTACACCAGCCATGCCATGCGCCATGCGCGCTGCGTGTATTTTTTAATCCCGATTATTAATGTAGCAATAACATCGCCGAATTGTAGACTACCTACATGGTATTGCTTTTGTCAGTAAATACATTTAGTACTTGCAATAAATATATCTACCATATGTCTTTGTATTATTGTTACTATTTAATTTTATTAGATGAATAACTGTTGCTAATAACAACATGTGTTGTTGCTTTGCGGTTTAAAATATGTTTAAATATTGTATACGTTGAAATAGGTAAATGGCTTACAAGCAGAATTGGACAATACCTACGCCTTACAATATTGTTTACGACCAATCTCTGTATATTTAAGAGAAGTCATACTGTCATAACATACGTTCTAAAACATGAAGTACTAATCAACTTGCATATTTTATGACGAATTAAACATAAAAGCCCAACGATAATTGAGGTCGATAGTACAAGTCCTAACAGCAAGGCCGATGAATCTTTGTATATTCTTATGATCTAAAAGTTAATGATGATATTCGCAAAAAGAAGAAATCAGGAAGAGTTACTAACGAATGAACATTACATTTTATTTGATAAGTAATTAATAAGGAAATTTAACCAGATTTGTAATATTTATGAAAGAAAGAAAATATTTTTATTTCGAAAAGATCTTTACAGATACTTTCAAAACGTCAAGAAATCCTAAATTACCTAGTTTGAATAACCGTTACATATAGTAAAAGCAAAAAAAAAAAATTAATAAATTAGAATTTAAAGTTAAAATATAATTATCACCAAAATTTTCAATTCCTTCAATGATGATAGGTAAATGAAGAAAAAGAAAAACTTATTCGTCAAGATCAAAGTTATTCACTTAGCAGACTTCCAAGTGCAGTCACTACTGAGAAGAACTCCGCTCCCCAACAAACTCAGTAAGAGCTCTTTTATAGTAAAGATACTTACCTACTTATATTTTACGTTTTAGGTTGAATGCATTGCAACTTCGAATAAGGTTTGTTAGTCATTCTAAGAACAAACGTTACTTGTCTTCAATCATAGGAGCAAGAAAAAAAAGTTTTCTTGTCACATAATTCTTGTCACAATCCGAGGGCATAGGCACCGCATTACCTAATCTATCTGAAGCCAAGTGGTCATGTTTGGCTCCGTAATAACTTTAAACATAACATATTATACTGTCTCAGGGGTGTCAACGCATCTGCATGTTAACCTTTGGTTTTCGTGTAGATGTCTATAGGCTGCAGTCATAATTTAGCCTCTGTGTGAACTGCATACTTGTTTGCCATGTTGGTTATTTATGAAATAGGAGAGGTGGCGACTCTGATAAATATCCATATTTAAATCGAATTAAAACGATGTGTAATAAATCGATCGATTCAAAATTAATCGATCTGTTTTCGATTTTTCTCATTTCGTATGAATGTTAACTATAAGCAAATTAAATCATAGACAACAAAGAGGAATAAATAAAAAGTTTTTATATGTGAACAACATGTCATTTCTTTCCTTGTAGATCACTATATTTCGTGTAGTTGTTGTAGAAACAAAATAAATAAATCAAACCTGGGTTTTCTAGGGTGGAGTATCGATAAACTAGATTAATCCACTACTACGGATCGATTGAAATCATCGATCTTGTGGTTGCTTATTCGATTTTGTCAAATCGCCATTCCTGTTTCCTTCCTAGACAAGAAATAAGAATAGACAAATGAAACAGTTTGAGTCCGATTCAGTCGATTCGGGAAGGATATGGTAGGCAAATGTTTTGACATGGCGAGAACAAAAAGTGATCAGTGTACAGCAACACATTCGCGAGTGCTAACTGGGTGCTGAGGGGCGGCTAGTTTTCAGTTATTAACACCGTAGGCCTTACTCATTAACGCAGGACCTCTAAACGATACCGCCCGATGAGCCTTGAGCATCACGGTCAGTCCCTGACGTATTTATACTCTTTTGTTTTAAATAAATACGACATTTCAGATGGCTATATTATTAAACATAACTTCTCGCTTATATCTCACAAAAAAGATTTAGTTTTTTGCATTTATTGTTTTTTTAGCAAGGTGGCAAACAATCGGGCGGGTCACATGGATGTTATCTACACACAACCACAGGTAAAATGCAGATGCGTTGCCATCTCTACGCGAACAATCATTCGTTAACAGATGGAGGAGTGTTTTAATTAGATTCTTTCAATTTCTGCTAATACAGTTTATTCATAAATTAGGATAGAATACCTACCTATTTATTTAGGTATTATATAGGTTAGAATGAATAAGATTTAGGTTATTTATGTTCTTAATGTTAAAGGAGTTTGGACGTCGATTTATTTTTAATTGTTTTTTAAAAATAGAATGTCATTGTCATATACATTTTTGTTAGAATTTTTACGTCTTAGTTACGAATAAATCGATCCTATGAAAATTAATAAATAATTATTTTTCATTAAAACACGAACCTCAACATGGTAGCTGAGGGTTCAGAACGATAAATAAAGTTCGCTATAAAGGCTTACTGCAGCAAAAATTGAATGAGTATATTTTTTTTTTACGGAAATTTCACATACAGTAAGACTCTCAAACAAGTCATCATGCAGTCAGGCATGAAGATGGAGATTGGAAACCTAGATGGAAATAATAACAAGGTATGGAAATATAAAATTCAATTGCTGTTACGTACTGCACCTGGAGCGTTAGAGGCTGTGGGAGCCTTGGCTTACTTAATGGTAGGAAGTAGACCAGACCTAGCTTACGCTGTGAGTGTGGTATCCAGAGTTCTGGATAAACCTACAAAAGATGATGTTGTCAAAGTTAAGCGTATTCTAAGATATGTAAAAGGAACTTTAGACTCGAGCATCATTTATAAGAAAGGCTACAAGACAGGCATTTTAGAATGCTACAGCGACTCAGATCACGCAGGAGATATGACAACAGGACGTTCGACGTCTGGCATCATATGTATGTACTCAGGAGCTGCTATATCCTGGTGAAGTCGAAAACAGACCTGTGTTGCTATATCGAGCACTGAAGCTGAATTAGTGGCATCTAGTGAAGCAGCAAGAGAAATTGTATGGCTTAAGAGATTATTCGGTGAAATATCAAGCCTGAAAGAAGTACCCAAGCTTAAGGTTGATAACATAGCTGCCATCAGAATTTCCCAAAATCCTGATATGCATAGACGCATCAAGCATATTGCTATAAGACATTTATATATCAGGGAACTTGTGACGAATGGCGATATATGCGTAGAATATGTGCCAACGGAATTCCAACTGGCTGACATTCTGACTAAAGCTCTACATAGGCCAAGAATGGCAATTATATCAGCAAATATAGGGCTAGTCCAAAAGGGAGGATGGTAAAGAAGTTTGGACGTCGATTTATTTTTAATTGTTTTTTAAAAATATAATGTAATTGTCATATACATTTTTGTTAGAAATTTAACGTCTTAGTTACGAATAAATCGATCCTATGAAAATTAATAAATAATTATTTTTCATTAAAACACGAACCTCGACACTAAATTGGTCTACTTTTTGTGCTACTGTCCATAAAAGTAGCATATGAGGAATCAATAGACATCGATAGTAAGTGAACACACAGCAGCTCATAGAAATCTACCTATACGAACCCAAATCAAATGTTTTATCATTCCGGCGACCTAATTTTTGCAAGACGACGTCAAAATCGAAAGCATCACAAAAGCATTAGAGATAGGTGGTTGCATCCCGGTATGAACTTAGAGTAGTAAAAAAAATTAGTATAGACATAAACGTTTCTTATGTCAATAAAATGTTGGATCTTCTATAACAAATATTCGCACCTGGCAACCGGAACTATCACAATGATAATTGACGCACCACTTTTATTTGTACTGAGCTGAATAAAGATCACTACTATCTACTAGACATACAAGTGGGGAATATCATTTCGGTAGTGTTTAATTTGTATATATGTAGGTATGTATATATGTATGTATATAGGTAGGTACAGTCAGAGAAATCTTGTATTATAGGTACAATATCAATAAAATACCACTGTATAAAGTGCACATGTGGTAAAGCAGCCCGTTACCTTATAGTAGGTACATTAGATTAAAGTGGTTTTGATATTTCTACATTTCTTAAAAATACCATTGTTAATAGTGAAGAGATAAGTGAAATTACAACTTTAGCGGTAGCGAATGAACAACATTTTTTTCAAACTGTGTCTCATACAAACAGATAATTCATTCCGTCAATCAAGTTGGTACGGATTTTACCTATTCTTATATTTAGTACGAAACGTGCTCCGTAGGTGGAGTTGTAGGTTCCATACGATGTTATTTTCAACAAATACGTCTTGAAATTTGCTGACGATACTGATATGATTATAATTTACACCATCTCATGACTCTACTAATACTTGTTTTGTAACTATCTTTTTAGCCGAAAACGTCCACTGCCCGACAAAAGCCTTTCCCATAATGATCTATCCTGGGTCGCAGATCCAGAGAATCCAGCGATTCTCCGTTCATATTTCTCGTAGTCGTCGGTCCACCTCAAGGCAGGCTTTGCTCACCTCTTCGGATACCTTTTTCCGCCGACAGTGCCCTGCCCACAGCCAGAAAGCTATTTCGGGTTTCGCATGTTCTATGTCGTCTACTTTGGTACCCATGCAGATATCTACATTTTAGATTTTTGATTTCGCCGGGCAATGCCTCGGAATTTAAACGAGGGCGCAAAGGGCTAGTACTATACTCGTATACCTAGTTCTATCCCTTTGCGTAGCTTTGAGCTTTCTTTTTAGGAAGTCCATAGTGAGCAATCTCGTTGCGGTTCTGAGAATGGACGAACAGAAATGTCCAAGAACGAAGTAATAGGTATATAACATATACATTGGGAGCATATCTACCTATTAGTGGTCTCAAACATAAATAATCATTTGACATGATCTTCATCTTGCCCATGTTGATTTTGAGGCTCACGCGTTGGAAGGCCCTACTAAAGTCATCGAGCATTACACTAAAGCCTTTCGGGACCTCTTCCAAGATTACGATAACCTCAATTCGGAGGTGGAAGATTTACTCTCCTTCGACGTTGATGTCGAGTTTTTTCCGGTCCAGAACCTGAAGATGTTTTCAAGGCCGTGAAGAGTTTCGAAGATATGATAATGATACCTCCCTGCAGTTTTAGTTTCACGTTCTCACGTTGAGGACGAAAGTTCAAAAGTCTATGACAATGAAAATTTAAAGGCAATTTTAAATCCATAAGCGATAAATGAAATGTCTCTTGCAATCAACATTGTGCGATATTTATATGGGTCGACATTTTATTGACAAGAACCTCCGCAAAATTTACTTACGCCAAGAACCTATTACAATATTGTTTGGTTTCCTATTTGTAATTATATAGCTATTACATTGTTGCGTCTCTATAAATGTCGGCAAAAAGATGAGATGTAGGTATGTAACATTGTAGGTTTTGGATTGTAAAGTTTTCGAGTTAAAATATATTTAGTTACATTCCATTTGATTGCACGGCTTAACTGGTAGGTATATCCCCAGGTACGGTAAGAAGATAATTGTTTATGCTCACCTTAGCGACTCTAAACCATCCTACTGTTTTGGTGTCACTTCATCCCAGAAATAATTCATAGTAAAACGTCAACCTATTCCTTTATATAATATACGCATCAATTTAATAATATAATAATAATGGCAACCCTTGATACGTCCCACTGCTGGGCAAGATGTTGTTAAAGTTATGGTTTTGGTAACCTGTGTATTTTTAACATTGTTAAAGCTGCCAGGATCGCAAGTGAAGTCTTCTACGCCGGTTACAGTCAACAGTTAAAGTTACGATGTCATTTAACAACTTTCAAATTATTAATAATGTTAATTACATTTTTTTTACTTAACCGGTACTTTAATAGATTTGTTAAAGCTAAAGATCCAACCCAGCCTTAATGTTAAGAAGTAACCGAGTTGCGATGTCATGACAATTTCCCAAATAACAATGTTAACTCGTTGTTGTAAATAAGTATTGAGACAGAGAAGAAATCTAGCTGTTAAATAATCCTGACGTGCACTTTATGATTCAAACGTTTCATTTGTGTATTGTTTCAGACGAATGTTTCCCGTAGTAAAAGTTACGGCGAGTGGGCTGGACCCGACGGCCATGTATACTGTATTACTTGAATTCGTACAAGTCGATTCTCATCGTTGGAAATACGTTAATGGTGAATGGGTAAGAATTCTTTACATTGCTAACTTGTATCTCGAAATCTGCGCGTATTGGCTTTGATTTGTTTAAACCTAATTACGTAACGTAAGCCAACTTTTAAATTTTTGGTAGTCAGCAATTTAATTTTATGATATGCAGAATTTTTATGCTTTATTTTGTTTTATCTCGATAAATTCATGATTTCTATGATAATTAATAGAATTCACACATGAATCATCTTTTGATATTGGCATGTAATAATATTCGGTATGTTTCTTTATAGGTGCCGGGAGGTAAAGCAGAGGTTCCGCCCTCGAATGCCATTTACATTCACCCAGAGAGCCCTAACTTTGGAGCACATTGGATGAAAGAACCAATATCATTCGCCAAAGTAAAACTCACCAATAAAACCAATGGAAATGGACAGGTAAATATACATATATGTCTTTTTAAATAATTTGTTTTATCTTCAATTATTTTTTAAATGTAGAAATTAAAGATGTTAGGTACTACTTCGACGCACATATGGTCATTATAATTATGTCATGATTAGTCTAAGGTACTTCACATTTTAATTGATTATTTATTTTATTAAATACACGAGTTTAACTATCGTTGTTAAAAGTTTTATAGCCTTCTCATACATACCTACCTATAACGTTGTGTAGAAATTCATTAATGTTCATTTTGAAAAGAAAATTAATAAGAGTTTAATATTCAGATCAAAAATAAGCACCGTAACGACACGGCATGCATAAATGGAACATTTATCGACTGTAAGCAGTGCAGTGTGTTTACCGAGCAAGTTCTTTGTTTTTTGTTGAACTGCTCATCAGTCGACTCGGAGCATAATTAACAGTACCCAGAACTGACAGAATACTAATTTTTGATAATAGAAAGTCTGTTATTTGAAGGTGTTATCTGCTACAATTTCGGAGCTACCGCTAGTTCATAGGAGCTATTTCTCACGCTTGTATGTGGTGCGAATGAATACGAAAGCAAACATCTGATACATCCAGATCCATATGTTGACGTCTCGGTGTGAAATCTGTAGCTTTACCAACTATTTAGCGGGTGCCCGTACGCACTATCATTTGTAATAATTATTGTCTCAGCGCTATGTTTATATATCCTGTTTATGTTAATTCCCTCTTGTCTTCACTCCATTTAATTAACAATTATTGACAAGTTTACTTCCGTGTTACATTTTTGTTTGAATTTTTATTGGTTGTGTATTGATGTAACACATGTAGAGTTTATTATCACATATCAGTAGAAATAAACACTAGGTATCAGCTATGTGAGTCTCTAATATTTTTTTGTATAATAGAAGCATGTTAATATATTGCTGTCTCTCTTACTTCAGATAATGTTGAACTCGCTACATAAGTACGAACCTCGGGTACACTTAGTGAAAGTGGGTACAGATCTTCGACGCATCATGACCTACCCGTTCCCAGAGACGCAGTTTATAGCCGTCACCGCCTACCAAAATGAAGAAGTTACGTCGCTTAAGATCAAGTATAATCCCTTCGCGAAAGCTTTCTTGGATGCGAAAGAGAGACCGGAAGGTTATTATCAGAGGGATTTCGTCGGCACGCATTATCCACAGCAAAGTTCATCGCCTCATCAATATCCTCAATGTAAGTTATTTTAACACTTGCATGGACTAAGCATTTCAGTTTTTCATACCACCTTAAGGGATCATACAGATAAGCGGCACTTAGTTCTCGACAGCTTTCGCAACTCGCAACTTATCAACGGTCGCATTGACGGCACCTCTGTCTACAAAGTACCACATGTCTGTATGAACCCTTAGGCTGTCCATATACAGGCGGTTTCCTTATTAGACTTGCGCCGGATTCACCCGTTAACCCGAACGCACGGCTTGTTTTCCAAACGAACGTCAGATTTTTCCGTTCAAAAAATGATCGAACGTAACTTTGCGCTTACGTGCATATTTCGTATCTGATGCAAACATGCCAAGTTTCCAAATCTGAACACCATATCAGTAAGCAATATAAATCTATGTTTTATTAAATAATCATTTCTATGCAGGAAGCCCTGCCCTGCCTAACTCTTTAATTTTTATGTAATATTGGCGGCTAACAAAAATGAAGTTCACATTGATGGCAAGTGATGACTGCAGCATATACATGTACACCAAAATTGGGGGTCAAATTGCGGTGTCCCTGCGATAATTCTTACTGGACCATATATGACAGATAAGATATTACAGAAGTGCCTAAGTCCTCGTGCTCTGACAATGGAACTCTACCGTCAGGGAAACTCACCTATCACTATAGTTTGAATCAGTTTGCACCTTTCGATCTTCCTGAAAATCAATCTTTACCAATACGACCTTTACATAAATATTTATTCTAGAATCGCATTCTCAAAATAATTTATTTTAAATCATTTATAGAAAAACATTATGGAATTTGAAACTGGAACACTGTGAAACTTTCTTATGTTGTAGGATATTTGAGCACATTTAAAACGTAACGATATCTTAGTAATCTTAAAAATCTCTTACATTTGAGTAGTAAGTGTATAGAGAAGAGAATAACAACGCGAATACCTACTTATGAATCTCCAGTAAGGAGGTTTAGAGTCCTATATAATCGATAGCAAACATTGTCAACATTATTCACTACTAGAAGTAGGTATATTCTAGTTGTCAAAAAAATCCAACAATACTATTTACTCCTCGACCGGTTAAGAGAAGGCAGGTAATGCGGTGTTTACGTTACATCCTGAAACTGCATCGCCAGAGTTCTACCACCATTAGGTATATTATTTGATTGTGGAATGTTGTTTGTGTAGTCGGTGGATGGTTCGTGACTTCCCAGTCTCTCTACGGCAGCGGCAACTCAGCGTCCAGGAGACCAGCTCCTTACCCACCACGGCCTCCATCAAGACCTCGGACACTTTCACCTCCTTGTAAGTATCTTTATGTTAACGTAACGGCCTAAGCCTAAGCCTATTGGCATCCATAGTCCATATTTAGGTGCCAAGTTCCGAAGGTGCCGCTGGAAATCATATCTCAGCTGTTCGTTTAATTCATGGCTTACTTTGAAATAAACAACTAACCGTATTTGATTAAAATTTTTAGGGAGTTAGCTTATTTCCTTTATAAGGTGATAACTACATAGGTCCTATTATCTTCAAATTGTAGATTAATTTGAAAGCGTTCAAATCTAAACTATAATAAACCTACAAAAAACAAATAAAATAAACACCTTAACGCCGATAATTATTTTTATATTTATGTCATGTACCTGAAATGTTTAACGATTCGCTTAAATAACGTATGTATTATTATGTTTATTTCAGCAACATACAGTAACGCGGAACGTTCGGTGGCAGCGTCGAACAGCAGTGGCAGCTACACCTGGGCGGGCAGCAGCGGATACTGGTCGCAAGGCAACAGCTCCCCCCAGCCGAACGCCTCTCCCACACCCTACCGGACTCCTCCGCATGCGTACCCCGCTCCCCTCGAGTACTCCGCTGCTCCTCCAACGAGCACTCCTGCTCCGGCTGCGGCACCTGCGCCGCTGTACCCCCTGCAATACGATGCTCCCACGCAACATCACTCCCCTTATTATCAACATGCGTATGCACCGTACGCGCACCACGCCATCGAAGACATTTCTTACTGGCCTAACAGGTAAGTTGTTTTGTATTTAGCGACCCAGCAGAATATCGTAAGTTCAGTTTCCAGTGGCGGAGTGCGAGGGCGTAGGCACAGGTCCAAAGATTACAAACCTCATTTTACATACATTACATATCATATTTTTTTTTATGAAACGAAGATGGCAAAGCTTGCATTTCACACGGATGTTAAGTGATTACTGCAGCCTATAGACATCTACAGAAAAACCAAAGGTCTAAATGCAGATGTGTTGCCACTTGCCACCCCTGAGACCATAGTTGTTATGTCTCTGTGAGTGCGTATTAACCACAGAATAGATAAATAAGGAATAAACCATTAACCATTGTGTGTAAACCAGTTTGCCACATTAATGACATAAATTACAATTTTAAAAGCAATCATCATTGATTTTATAAAATAGCTAAACATGTATTTTATTTTCAGTCTAAACAGCTACGGTTACCAGCCTTCCGAGTATGTTGGATCTGAAGTGGCTTATAGTGCCGATGGCATGCCTTTTGGTCCAACGGGCCCTCCCCTGGAAGGTGCTTCGGCTAGCCAAGAAGATCGAACAACGCCCTCCGGACAGGAACATCAATCAGTTGACAGAGAATACAAGTTTAGTACGGAGGATGACCGCCAATCGCCGTGTGAAGAATCTTCAATTCCACCCCGTTCGCCAACGCAGTGACCGAAAATAATTTCTAATTTTTAGGTGAAATCTTTTAATTGTAGACCAAACGAAATTAACTTACTATGCATGCCATCTGAGAATAGAACTGTTAGGGCGCCAATTTGTATCGTTAGTTTATTCAGTCACTTTTCTTTAATGTAATGAAAGTGGAAAACATGCATGCAGTTCACATTGATGTTAAGTGATGACTACAGCCTATAGACATCCACACAAAGACTAGAGGCGAACTGCATGCTTGTTTGCTACTTCCATTGCATTAAAAAAACATTTTTATATACCCTATTATCATTGGATCGCGAATGAATCGCTCCGCCGTCTTACTTTAACCGGCGGCCTATGTTAGAGCAAGATAACGAAGCAATACAATAGTAGGTACCTAATATGACGATATGAGATTACGTTCGCAGAATTAGGCTCCAGGGCTTGTGAGACGCATAGTTACCATGGGAACGCTTGGCCGCTCTCCAGCGCGAG